>JAPVLO010000755.1:0-609070 GCA_027257055.1 Cephalopachus bancanus
CCCTTTTAACTAGACTCTGTTACTTATGGTACCTCACCTTTAAGTACCAAACTTTGGATCATTTAAGGAAGTTTGGCTTTCATAACAAGAACCGATAAAGCGGGGTTTAAATAAGAAAGGCTTGAATGGGCCCGGGCTTGGTGACTCAAGCTGTAATCCCAGCACTTTGGGAGGCCGAGGAGAGAGGATTGCCTGAGTCCAGGAGTTTGAGACCAGCCTGGACAACTTGATGAGACTTCTTCTTTACACTAAATCTAAAAACTAGCCAGGTGTGGTGGCGCATGCCTGTAGTTCCAGCTCTTTGGAAGGCTGAGGCGGAAGGATCATCTGAACCCAGCAGGTCGAGGCTGCAGTGGCCATGAGCGTGCCACTGCACTCCAGCTTGGGCGACAGAGTGCGACTCCAACTCAAAAAAAAAAAAAAAAAAAAGGCTTGAATAAACATCCTCGGATAGGGAGTCCCAGGCTGTTTCTATGACTCCACAATTTCATCAACAACTCAAGCTCCTTCCATCTTTCAGCTCCACCAGTATCAGTTAGATGATGGCTTCTCCTCCTGGGGTCTCGTCCACATTCTAAGTGGGAAGGACAGGGTCAATGTCTTCTTTTTTTGTAGCCTTGCCTTTCTACTCAGAAAAAAATCCTTTCCGACTGGGCGTGGTGGCTCAGCCTGTAATTCCAGCACTTTGGGAGGTCAAGGTGAGAGGATTGCCTGAGCCCAGGGGTTTGTTGAGGATGCAGTGGCCGGGAGCGGCCACTGCACTCCGGTCTGGGTGACGGAGTGAGTTGCCAAAAACCAAAAACAACTAATTAAAATAAAGCGGAAAAGAGAAACAATCAAGAATATGAGTGAAAAGGGCAGATATGGAAGATAAGGATAATCCAGCAAATGAGTTTAGTTTCTTTCAAGAAAAAAACACTGGAGGGAAAAGAAGTATTCGATGGACCCATGAATGAATTCTTAACGACAGGAATATCCTGATTAAAATTGTGTTCCAGGAAAATGTTTGATAATAAACTGTCTAAACTCATATGTATCTCAGTAATGTTACTAGAATTCTAGGCTTAGGAATTTTTTAATTTTTTAATTTTTTTTATTTTTTAACAAAAAGTTTGAGATGGAACCAGGCACGGTGGCTCATACTTGTAATCCCAGTACTTAGGGAGGCAGAGATGAGAGGACTGCTTTAGCTCAAGGGTTCAAGACCAGCCTGGGCAGCTCGACAAGACCTTGTCTCTACAATTAAAAAAAAAATTTAGCCGGCGTGATAGCATGTCTGTAGTTCCAGCTGCAGAAGCCTGGGGTGACAGGATCACCTGAACCCAGCAGGTCGAGGCTGCAGTGACCGTGAGCATGCCACTGCACTCCAGCCTGTGCAACAGTGAGAACTTGTCTTAAAAAAAAAATTGAGATGGAGAAGGGAGAGAAGGTGAGAAGTAGTTTAATGGTACCTAGTTTATCATCCTTAATATGGTGGGCAAGGAGGTCTGGAGTCAATAGAATCTGTTTAAGGCAGGTGCAAGCAAATGAATTAGCTAATTGTGCGACTGTCAAGAAATACCTGAGGCTAAGCAATTTACAAAGAAAAGAGGTTTATTTGGCTCATGGTTCTGCAGACTGTGAGAAACATGGCACCCGCATCTGCTACAGGTGAGGACCCCAGACTGCTTCTTCTCATGGTAGAAGGGGCAAGGGAGCTAGCATCATACCTGCACAGAGGAGGAAAGAGACAGGGGGGAAGGCAGTGCCAGCTTCTTTGAAACAATCAGACCTCATAGGAGCTGAGAGAGTGAGAAGTCACTCATCACTTGATTGACTGCGGTCCACCTCCTTGGCCCAAACACCTCTCAACGGGGCCCCACCTCCAACATTTGGGATCACATTTCAACATGAGGCTTGAAAGGAAAAAATATCCAAACTATAGCAGTCCACGTCCATTTGTAATCCTGTTCTTCTCTTTAGTAGAAGTTGGAAAGCTAAAATCAATGTCATCCCAGCCTCCGTTGCAAGCAGGAAGAGCAACACAGCACCATTTCTAACCAATGAGCTATTAAGTGCAAATCTGCTTGGAAAGGATCTATTTTCTTTTTTTTTCTTTTTTTTTTTGAGTTGGAGTCTCACTGTCGCCCAGACTGGAGTGCAGTGGCACGCTCCTGGCCACTGCAGCCTCGCCCTGCTGGGCTCCGGCCATCCTTCCACCTCAGCCTTCCAAGTAGCTGGAACTACAGGCGCAGGCCACCACGCCCGGCTAATTTTTGTGATTTATTGTAGAGATGAGGTCTCACCAAGTTGCCCAGGCTGGTCTTGAATCCCTGGGTTCAGGTGATCCTGTCGCCCCAGACTTCTGTAGCTGGAACCACAGACGTGCCATCACGCTGGCTAAAATTTTTTTTGAATTGTAGAGACAAGGTCTTGTCAAGCTGCCCAGGCTGGTCTTGAACCCTTGGGCTAAAGCAATCCTCTCACCTCTGCCTCCCAAAGTGCTGGGATTACAAGTATGAGCCACCGTGCCTGGCTCCATCTCAAGATTTTTGTTACTTATAGTATTATTTTTACCTTATCGAATTGATAGCACTTACATTCTCTTCTGACCCCATAATTCATTCACTTCCTAAACTATCATTCTACACTTAAGCCCTTTTAGCCCAGCTTTATCATTTATATTTTTATCCGCAAAAATATAAACCATATTTTTAAATACACCAGTCAAGTCACATAAAATCGCTGATATTTGACCATTGTCACCCTAAAAGAATCTCAATTTAATATGTTCGATCTGATAGGTATTCAAGAGGATGCCTTACTAGTATTTACAAAATTGCATGTGTTTAAAAATGCAATGTGTGTTCAGACAAGATTGGGTGCGTTCAGGGTGCTATGGCCATAAATGTCAGTGTCTTCATATAAAATGACAGCTTTTCGAGCATGCAATTCTTGGGTGCTTTTTCCTTGAGGTGTTACAGACTTTGTTTCGCTGTCTTCTAACATTAGAATGATTTTGTTGAAGTCTCAGCGAACCTGATTGTATTCATCTCATAAATGACTTGAACTTTTGCTTGGATGTCCATAAGATTATTTCTTCTTTTTTTATGATTTTTTAATTTAAAAAATTCCTAGCCGGGCTCTGTGGATCAGCCTGTAATCCCACGCCTTTGGGAGGCTGAGGTGAGTGGATTGCCTGAGCCCGCAGGTTCAAGATCCACCTGGGCAACTTGGCGAGACCTCATCTCTATAATAAATCAAAAATGAGCCAGGCGTGGTAGCGCACGCCTGTAGTTCCAGCTACTTGGAAGGCTGAGGCCGAAGGATCACCGGAGCCCAGCAGGTCGAGGTTGCTGTGGCCGGGAACACAATTTTAATCAGGATATTCTTGTCGTTAAGAATTCATTCATGGGTCCATCGAATACTTCTTTTCTCTCCAATGTGTTTTTCCTTAAAGAAACTAAACTCATTTGCTGGATCATCCTTATCTTCCATATCTGCCCTTTTCACTCATATTCTTAATTGTTTCTCTTTTCCACTTTATTTTAATTAGTTTTTTTTTTTGAGTTGGAGCTTCACTCCGTCGCCCAGACTGGAGGGCAGTGGCCACTCCCAGCCACCACAGCTTTGACCTGCTGGGCTCCAGTGATCCTTCCACCTCAGCCTTCCAAGGAGCTGGATCTACAGGCGCGCGCTACCACACCCGGCTCATTTTTGATTTATTGTAGAGACGAGGTCTCGCCAAGTTGCCCAGGCGGGTCTCGAACTCGTGGGCTCAGGCAATCCACTGACTTCGGCCTCCCAAAGCGCTGAGATTACAACCTGAGCCACCGAGCTCGGCCTTATTTTAATTAGTTTTAAAAGTTCATCCTCTATGTCACTGTTTCTAGCACTGTTTATTTTTGTTCCTTTTATAATTCGTCTACTAATGTGGAATTAATATATAGGTCATATGGCCTGTAAAATGTTCCAAGGTTTTATAAGAGAATAAAGTATAAGCTTACCCCAGATTTTTATAAGTGTAAATACTAAACTTTCCTAGAGTGTTCAGTTAGAAAACAAATGGAGTATACACCTTCCAAACTAATTGAGAGAGAAGTGGAATGAAAGAAGTATCAGTGCAATCAATGTAAAGGAAAGTTTTAAAAGAAAAAAAAAGCACACAAAACAAGAAGGAAAAATAGAAAACACAAAAGGAGATGACAGAGAAAAAAATTCTAAAATATATTCATATTTACAATGAATGTAAACAGAAGCTTCACTTAAAATATTGTCACTTCAAATTGCTGATAATGTAAATAAAACATTAAAATGTATGGGATGCAGCTAAAACAACACCTAGAGAGAAACATAACTTTAAATGCATTCACTTTAAAGAGCTAAAAAAAAAAAAAAAATCCAAGCCAAAGGCAATGGCTGGAACAAAAGAACATAGATAAAAATGTAAATCAATGATTCTGAAAATAGACATAGAACAAAATGAATAAAATTGATAACGCTGTAGCAAAGTTAATAAAGAAGAGAACACAAATTATAAAATTCACAGACAGTAAACAAAAATAGAAAAATATTATGCTGAGGGAGGGGCACACCTCATCAACAAGGGTATCTGCATAATGAACATTTGTATACCTAACCCTGAATCGCACCCCACAGCTTTAAAAGAAAAAAGAGAAAAGTATTATGCTGATAACTTTATGCCAATGAACTTAGATGAGTGGACAGCTTTTTTGAGAAACCCAAGTTACTAGAAATGACCCAAGAAGAAGTCGAAAGTAAGAGCAGTTTCAAAAAGGTTGAGAAAGTGGAAGACGCTGGGCATGGTGGCTCAAGTCTGTAATCCCTGCACTTTGGGAGGCCGAGGTGAGGGTATTGCCTGAGCCCACAGGTTCAAGAACAGTCTGGGCAACTTGGCGAGACCTTGTCTCTACCTTTAATCAAAAAATTAGCCCAACATGGTAGCACACGCCTGTAGTTCCACCTTCTTGGAAGACCGAGGGGGAAGGATCACCTGAGCCCAGCAGGTGGACACTGGGGTGGCCGTGAGCATATGACTTCACTACAGCCTGGGTGACAGAGTGAAACTCTGACTCAAAAAAAGAAAGAAAGAAAGTGGAGAGCTGAAATTTAGCCTTAACTCCTTCTGACTTGAAAATAAACTTCCATTATTTACTGCTTTCAGAAGTTTCAAAGTACCCTTAATGGCAGAGGAAAATAAGTAACAGATATCTTTGGAAGATGAACTTGAAAAAGAACAGCCAAAAGTTCAAGAATTCATAGATAGGCAGGTAAATAATAGATTAGATAAATAGGTAATCACAGGGTTTCAAAAGCCTTTCAAATGCCAATAGCAATCTGCAACAATTTTGTGTATTGATTTAATAGCCTGCAGTCTTGCTAAATTCTTATTAATTTTAATAACTGTCCATCAAAAAAGACTGATACAATTATGATATATCATTAACATGAATGCAATCAGCTGTGAAAAACTATGAGGAAGGTTTTTATATACTGCATGGAAAGCACTCCAAGATACACCGTTACGTAAAAAATTGAAGTGCAAAAGAGTGTGTATTCTATATTCCTGTTTTCATATTACAAGTGTATCTGGAAGGATACACACACAAAAACTAGGAACAGCAGTTCTCTATTTGGAGTTGAATGGAACCTGTGTGAACAAAGATAGAGAATGGAAGGGAAACTTTTCACTAGACCCATTTTAATGCTTTCTGAAATATTGACTGCATTAGCTTTTGAATGAACAATACTTTTAAGATACTGAATCAATGGACAGACAAAAACTATCTTGAGGAATGGAATATTCAATATGCAAATTTCGTGAGATTCCAGTAACATCTCCAGACACGTCCACTTTCTGGAATACATGCAAGCAGACTTTTCCCACCTCTATAAACAACTAGAAAACTCAATGAAATTACGGAACAACAGTTTTCACACGTTAAACGAGAGGCAGTGCAAGATTGTAATCCCAGAGAGAAAGTGAATATGAGTGAAGCCCTGTAGTTACCCTGGTTTCTATCTGGGGACACTTTCTAGACCACAGCACAAAACGAGAAACCCAAGCAGAGTGTGGGAGTTTGAGGTGGCTGGGGTTTGGGAGACATAAAGAAGAGGAAGCACTGAAGAGAAAAAACTCCAGACATCTGCATAGCAGTTCCTTTGAGTCTTGGGTTGAATACTAAGTCATATATGCATGGGATAAAACTCCAGGAGCCCAGATCAAGGAAACTACCAGGAAAGAACAACTACTGGGAACTATAAGTCCCAGAAGTTATTTAAAGATGAGAGGTATTTGAGCCTCTACCATTCAAAGCAGACACATCATGAGACTTTCCTGGAGGGTTCAGGTATTAAATGAGGTTTCTCACTGACATGGTGAAGCAGTGAAACAGACCACCCACCAGCCCTAAGTTGCTTATGCCCAGACTACCTCCTAAGAAATAAACTTCTATCTTGTTTGTTTGACTGAGATTTTAATTTTTTTTTTTTTTGAGTTGGAGTCTCACTCTGTCATCCAGGCTAGAGGGCAGTGGCACGCCTCTCGGCCACCGCAGCCTCAACCTGCTGGGCTCTGGCGATCCTTCCAACTGAGTCTTCCAAGTAGCCGGAACTACAGGCAAGTGCTACCATGCCCAGCTAATTTTTTTTTTTATTTATTGTAGAGACGAGGGCTCGCCAATTTGCCCGGGCTGGTCTTGAACCTGCGGGCTCAGGCAATCCACTCGGCTTGGCCTCCCAAAGTGCCGGGATTACAGGCTGAGCCATCGAGCTTAGCTGAGATTTTAATTTTTAATTATAGAAGTCAAATTGTATTCTAACAAATACCTGTGGGATCAAGGAAATAGGAAATTTGACAAAAGAAAAATCCAAAGGAAATTCTCAGAATGCTTCTGCAGGGGTTTCCCAGGATTACACCTGTGCATCAAGCCTAGAAAATGACCAGTAAGCATTGGAGCAAGTCAGAAGGTTCCAGGAGTAATGTCCTCAAGAAGGTAAAATTCATGAAGCACTTTGTGTGTTTGAATAGACTGGAGAGTACAAGGCTATAAAGTAGCTATAAATGCATAGAAAACTAAATGAACAAACTAAAAGGCAATGAATAACTGTTGGAAAAAAACCAAAAATTATATATAAAAGCAAACAAGGTCATAATATTCTTCATGGTTAAACAACTATGAATGTATGATTTACAATGTTAATTTGGAATATTGGTCTAAGCAAAACTGTAATTGTGTTAGGAGAATGGTGAAGTTAAATTGTACTTGTGTCCTGTGGTAAAGTTGTAGTGGAAGACAGAAAGCTAGCTTCTCATGGTCTGTTATAGAAATTTAATAAATAATGCCTAAGTAGAAATTCAAGACAAAAGTTAAATTATCATTGAGATACATGCAGAATAGTCTTTACCCAAAGAATCAGAAGTTGTTGCTTCCTGTGATTAGGAAATGAGGTGACAAGTAGAACAAGCAGGGGAGTTTTATTTCTATAATAAATAATATAGTTATTTGCCTCCTTAAATTGTTGGCACCTGTTCTCTGACTTTTAGAAAGAAAAACCTTCAAATTAGATTTATGAATCAAGTAAACCTGACAAAGTTTAAATAAAAATAAACAAACTACCCCCACTTATGGAGACCAAAACAAATTGTTGATTCCAGAACTCAAAGGATAATTCAATATTGAAAATTCTTCAATATAATTCATTTTAATAGATTAAAAGATAATATTTTGCATAGATTCTGAAAAATAAAATTAAACATTTTTTTCCGTAAAATGCTTAATAAAATAAGAATAGTTGAGTATTTTGTTAACATGATAGCATAAACCTGTCATTACCGAAAGTCCAGTATGCTTTTAAATACAAAAATAAGAGAAAGAATCTTGTTAAACTCAGAAGTGGGGCAAGAATTTTTATTATCATTAGGTACCAGAAAATGTAATTTTAAAAAAACAGAAATTAAACATAAAAATTTGAAAGGTGACCATCACTTATCATTATCTGCAAATAATATGATTATATACATCAAAGGTCGGCAGATATTTACCTAAATGGCCAGATAGCAAATATTGTAGACTTGGGGCGCTGCCTATGGTCTCTGTCACATATCTGTCTTCCTCTTCTTCCTCTCCTTCTCCTTTCCCTTCTTCTTCTTCAACAATTATTTTAAAATATAAAAGCCGTCCTTACTTCTCTGCTATTCAAAAACAGGCCATAGCTGGGTCTGACTCACAGGCTATAATTCACAGCTCCTTAGGATACCTGGAAAAAAGGAGAATCAAATAAAAATATTACAAGCGCGAACAGAATTTTATAAATTCCATCCATATATATGGAAATCAAACAGCACTCACATCTACAAAAATAGCTGGTTAGAAGACATAATGAAAGAAATGACCCTATTTTAAATGGCAACAAAAAAATAAAATTCCTAAGAATAAACTTGAGAAATATGCAGAATCTATCATTTTAAGTGTTAGTGGTACTAAAAGCCACAAAAGAAGTTTTAACAATACAAAGACAAACCATGTTCGTAGATTCTCAGCATCATAAAACTGTCAGAGATAGTTAATCTATAAATTTAATATGATAAATTTAATGTGATCCCAATAAAAATACCAGAAGGGCATTTTTGGGGAACTAAACTAGCTCGTTCTAAATTTCATTTGGAAAAATCACCAAGAATAGCCAGGAAATTTTTGGAAAAATTAGAGTAACAAGGAATGCTAAAACAATCATGTATAAAGACCTATTATAAGCCCTTGATATTATAAGCAATATGACTAGAATGATCACTAAAACCAAACTGAAATTTTAGACATAGATTTAGGGTATGAGAGAATTTTGCATGTTTAAATCAATAATGTTAGCTAGACATCCATTTGAAGAAACAAAAAAGGTGATCCTTTCTCTACAACTAACACCAAAATAGATTCTGATAAGCAAAAGATTTAAATGAAATCATAAAATTACTAAAAGAAGACATGAGAAGTATTTTACAACTTCATGTGACAGACAGTATGACACAGAATCCAGACACATAAAAAATAGAGTAATAAATTTTAATCTAATAAAGCTTCTACAAAGTAAAAATAAAATTATAACAGTAATTCCTCAGTAAAGTCAAAGATAAACAACAAACTGAGAAAAATATTTGTAACTCATATGACAGGCAAATGCTACATTATTTATTGGATAAATGACTAAAAATAAATTAGAGAAAAACCAACAATCAAATAGAAAAGTGGACAAAGAATACGAATGCTTCACAGAAAAAGAAACTCAAATGGCTTTTGAACATATGGAAAGATGTCGACCTCGTTCAAAGAAAAGCAAAGTAAAGCTGTAATGAAACACCATCTCTTCACCTACAAGGCTAGCATCCTACTGGACCAATAAGAATGTGTGAAAACAAACATATCACATATTATTGATGGGGATACAAATTGATGCATCTTCTATGCAGCCACATTTGCCTGATCATCAGAATTACCAATTCACATATCCTGTGAGTCAATAATTTCATTTCTAGGCAAAAATGCTTGCACCTATGAAAAATTACTATTTACAGGAACATTACATATATTTTGATATGTCCATACAATGGAATACTATGCATTACTTAATAATGTGTGTGTGGCAGCTGTTTGATACAGAAAAATTGCTAAGATACATTGTCAAATGAAAAAGACACGATATAGAACAATATATATAACATGCTATTACTTGTATTCAATATATTGTATATATGTGCATGGTGTGTGTGTGTGTATTAAAAAGCTGGTAACTATGGTTGCCTCTGAAGAAAGAAACCAAATAGATGGAGAGCAGAATGGATGGAGGGCTTTCTTTTCACTAGGTATCTCTTTTCTGGTGCCATATTTATATAGAACCAATTTTTTTTTTTTGAGTTGGAGTCTCAGTCGGTCATCCAGACTAGAATGCAGTGGAACGCTTCCGGCCTCTCCAGCATCGACCTGCTGGGCTCAGGCAATCCTTCCACATCAACCTTCCAAGTAGCCAGAGCTACAGGCGTAGACTACCATGCCCAGCTAATAGAACCAATGTTTATTTTTATTTTTATTTTTTGAGTTGGAGTCTCACTCTGTCGCCCAGACTGGAGTGCAGTGGCCGCTCCCGGCCACCACAGCCTCGACCTGCTGGGCTCCGGCGATCCTTCCGCCTCAGCCTTCCAAGTAGCTGGAACTACAGGCGCACGCTACCACGCCCGGCTAATTTTTGATTTATTGTAGAGAAGAGGTCTGGCCAAGTTGCCCAGGTGGGTCTCGAACCCGCAGGCTCAGACAATCCACTCACCTGAGCCTCCCAAAGGTGCAGGATTACAGGCTGAGCCACCGAGCCCGGCTAGAACCAATTTTTAAAAAGTGAATTATACTCATTGTAGAAACTATCAAAATAGTAAAGATGAAAAATACAGACAAGGCTCGGTGGCTCAGTCTGTAATCCCGTGATTTGGGAGACCGAGGTGAGTGAATTGCCTGAGTTCGCAGGTTCAAGACCCACCTGGGCAACTTGACAAGACCGCATCTCTACAATTAATCAAAAAAATTAGCCAGGCGTGATGGCATGTGCCTGTAGTTCTGGCTACTTGGAAGGCTGAGGCGGAAGGATCGCCAGAGCCCAGCAAGTCGAGGCTGCAGTGGCCAGGAGCGGCCACTGCACTCCAGTTTGGCTGATAGAGTGAGACTCCAACTCAAAAAAAAAAAAGAAAAAAAGAAAAATACATAATCTCTCCACCAAAGATAACATTTTGGGATGATTGCTTTTAAGTAATTATTATTGACATTGTTATTTTTATTATTTTATTATTATTTTATTTTTGTTTTGCAATTTGTGAAAGGTATTTTTTTTCTTTTTTTTTGAGTTGGAGTCTCACTTCGTCGCCCACGCTGGAGTACCGTGGCACACTCACAGCCACCCTAGTGTCGACCTACTGGGCTCAGGTGATCCTTCCACCTCAGCCTTCCAAGAAGCTGGAACTACAGGCATGCGCTACCGCGCCTGGCTAATTTTTTGATTTTGTGTAGAGACGAGGTCTCGCCAAATTGCCCGGGTGGGTTTCGAACCTGCGGGCTCAGGCAATCCACTTGCCTCGGCCTCTCAAAGTGCTGGGATGACAGGCTGAGCCACTGAGCCCAGCCGGGTTTTTTTTTTTTTTTTCTTGAGCATGTAATTTTTTAGTGTGCGTGTGTTACGATCACACCACTTAAGATTTTGTATCTTGATCAATTCCTTTAATATTATGTCATAAACATTCTCCCGTTTCAAGAGGCATTCTTCTAATATGAGTTCCTAATTTCGTACTGGTTCAGAAATGGAATTATGCTAATACTTTTTATTTCACTGTAGATTATGTAGGCAGCGCCTTCTCAGGAAGAAACGCTTCTGCATGTAACACAAGTCTTCACAAATTCCCACCCAAGCTTACTGAAGAAAGAAGTTGAAGACTCTCAGAAGCTCTCCTTATAAGGTGTAATATCTGATGGGGAGAGAGAAATCATAGTGACCACGTATTTTGAAGTACAAGCCACTAATCGGTAGAGTAGCAGCCATCCAGGAGAGCGTACAAACCTCCCAAAATCCTGTGAGAGAGGAGGGGTAGGGGGAGACAGGGACCTCAGCTGACCTGGGGACCCAAATTTTCTACTGTGCTCCAGAGTCATATTTGTTATCAGTGAGAGCCCTTATAATCCAAGGAGTAGACTCAACACACATTTTTTTTTAGAGAGAGACAAGGTCTCCTGCTGTCATCCCAGCTGGAGTGAAGGGGCGCACTCCTAGCTTACTGAAGCCTCAAGCTCTTGGGATCGAGCAACCTTCCCACCTCAGCCTTCCAAGTAGCTGGGACTATAGGTGCACACCATCAAGCTCAGTTAATTTTATTTTGTTGTTGTTGCTGTTGTTTGTAGAGATGGGGTCTTGCTATGTTGCCCAGGCTGGTGTTGAACTCCTGGACTCAAGCAGTCCTCCTGTCTCAGCCTCCCAAAGTGCTGGGATTACAGGCATGAGCCTCCATGCCCTATCCCCACACACGCGTTTTTTGATCACCTGCTATGACCGTGCTCTGCTATGCACGAAGATTGAGCAATGAATTGAGCCTCCTGTCTTCCGCCCCAGGGTCCGAAGTGGGCTCTCCTGTCAGAAGAACGCACCAGGAACAGCTAAAAAGTAATGTGGTGAACATTACATGAAAAGCATGCAGGCCAGGCACAGTGAGTGACTCATGCCTGTGATCCCAGCATTTTGGGAGGCCGAGGTGGGAGGGTTGCTTGAGCCTAAGAGTTCAAGACCAGCCTAGGCAACATAATGTGGTCTCATCTCTTTAAAAAAAAAAAAAAACAACCAGGCATGGTGGCACACACTGTATGTAGTACCAGCTACTTAGGAGGCTGAGGTGGAAGGATTGCCTGAACCCAGAAGGTCAAGGCTGCAGTGAGCCATAATCACGCCACTGCACTCCAGCCTGGGTGACAAATGAAACCCTGACTCAAAAACCAAGAAAAAGCAAAAACATTTAAAAAGAGTGCATAAGGGGGTAGGAAGTTGGAGCTGCCAGGCCTAAGTGGCTGGGCGTCAGCTGGAGCTGAGACCTGAAGCCTGACCTTATCTCTACGGTGCTTAAGATGTGTACCACATGCAGAGGAAGGGTGGGGGATAGGGGACGGCTTCCATTTCAGGGTATTCAGCCTGCACCTTGAGCAGTGACTGCACCATATTTCCTAAGGGTTTCCCAAATCATTGTGAGACGAATACTTGTTTGAAAATGTGGTTCTAGGGAGCAGACAAGAAGGGAAGGCTTCTACGAGAATGCTGTATCCAGCTGGCCACTAGGAAGGACAACTGCAGCCAGATCCCGTGCAGACCCTCTGAGGAGCTCACAAGGTGCATGTCAGAGCCACGCTCTAGGAACAAAGAACGAAGCACTCATTCCCAAACTCCTGTACCCACAAGTCGTGCTTGTGTGAGTGGATTTCCCAGGAAGCCTGGCCCTAGGGCAGAAGACGGGAGGCCCAGGTCAGCTGAGCGAGGGGCTGCCAGGCAGCCCAGACAGAGCTGAGGGAGGTGTGTAGATGGTTGCTCCCCAGAGGCTGGGCCAAGAGGATTGGAAATGGCGCACGAGTGTCCCCTACACCATGGAAGGCCCAGGGCAAGGCCCTGAGATGGGAAGGACGTCTTCCCTGGTTGGCTCCAGCATCCTAGAGGCTGGAACAGGCTTGAGTCGGGAACAAACTGCGCAGAGCCCTGGATCCAGCTTTGACTCCAGTAGCAATGAAGTTCTTTCAGCGGAAATGAGGATAAAATAGTCTCCACGTGGGGCTTGTGATGTAAGGCTTCCAGCACATCAGGGGCAGTGTTGGTTTCCTCTCTGGATAAACCAAGTGGAAGATTTCACCCTTCCTAAGGTAGGAGACAGACGTCAGGGGGAGACAAAGAATTCAATTTACTTGGCTTTCCCCAACTTTGCTTCTTTCAAGGGTGCACACGGTACTCGTTCAAACTTAGTAACGCCTGTATAACTCAGGGCTTAGAATATGGTGTTTAAGCCGGGCTCGGTGGCTCAGCCTGTAATCCCGCGCCTTTGGGAGGCTGAGGTGAGTGGATTGCCTGAGCCCGTGGGTTCAAGACCCGCCTGGGTAGCGAGACCTCATCTCCACAATAAATCAAAAAAATCAGCTGGGCGTGGTAGTGCATGCCTGTAGTTCCGGCTACTCGGAAGGCTGAGGCGGAAGGATCGCTGGAGCCCAGCAGGTCGAGGCTGCGGTGGCCGGGAGCGGCCACTGCACTCCAGTCTGGGTGACAGAATGAGACTCCAACTCAAAAAAAAAAAAAAAAAAGAATATGGTGTTTAAAGGGAGACTAGGCAGGACACAGTGACTCACACCTGTATTCCCAGCAATTTGAGAGGCCAAGGCAAGAGAATTGCTGGAGCCCAGGAGTTAGAGACCAGCCGGGGCAGCACAATGAGAACTTATCTCTAAAAAATTTTATTTTGGGAGGATAGGGAGGAAAATTTAACCTTTATTCTATTTTTTTTTTGAGCTGTAGTCTCACTCTGTCGCCCAGGCTGGAGTGCAGTGGCACACTCACGGCCACCCCAGCATCGACCTGCTGCGCTCCGGTGACCCTTCCGCCTCAGCGCACGACAGGTGTGCGCTGCCACGCCCGGCTAATTTTTTATTTACTGTAGAGACGAGGTCTCTCCCGGGCTGGCCTCTAACCCGCGAGCTCAGGGCAATCCACTCGCTTCAGCCTCCCGAATTGCTGGGATGACAGGCTGAGCCACCGCGCCAAACCTTTATTTAAAAAAAAAAAAAAAAAACCAGCAGGGCTCGGTGGCTCAGCCTGTAATCCCGCGCCTTTGGGAGGCTGAGGTGAGTGAATTGCCTGAGCCCGCGTGTTCGAGACCCGCCCGGGCAACTTGGCGAGACCTCATCTCTACAATAAATCAAAGATTAGCCGGGCGTGGTAGCACATGCCTGTAGTTCCAGCTACTCGGAAGGCTGAGGCGGAAGGATCGCCGGAGCCCAGCAGGTCGAGGCTGCGGTGGCCGGGAGCGGCCACTGCACTCCAGTCTGGGTGACAGAGTGAGACTCCGACTCAAAAAAATAAATAAATAAAACCAAACCACTAGGAAAATATATCACAGTTTAGATACAGCAAACAGATAGGCTGTATGATCATTTCAAGTAATAAGTTGGTAAAAAGACAATGAGGACGTTACCCAAATCATAAGTGCCATGCCAGGCATATTGCAACATGCAACACTGCAGGTTGCAGAGGCTGAGGCAAAAATGGCATTTGGTAATACAGGGAGGCTGTCTCGCCTTTGCTCTAAGGGAGTCACAGCTTGTCCTTATCCAAGTCGCTTGAGCTTCCCATTGCTGGTCAAGTGTCTCAATAGGCTGTGTTAATTCAGGGAGCTGAGTGAGCCAAGTTGGGTTTAGGCTTTCATTCCATTCTGTTCTATAAAAACCAACTACTTCACATCTCTTATAATCAAGTATCCAACAGTTCCTCTTTTATGGTTCATTCCTAGATACTGATACGTATCACAGTCAAACCCTCTTTCTCTTCAATGGGGCAATGTTTACTACAAGACTGACTGTCCTGTCACTCGGCTACAGGGCCCACCAGGCAGTAAGAGGAAAGCTCTGCTTCCCGTGTTCAGTGTGACATCGCCTCTTATGTTTTCCCACAGTCTTCAGGCTGAAAGATGTTATGTGTAGCAGTTTTAAGAAATTCACATCTACACCTGATGGCCAGAAAAGGACATCCACCAGGGATCTTTCAAAGTCATCATCCAAAATCCTCTCCCTCCCAACTCCTCATCTTAAATCAGCTTCATGCCTTTGTAAACATCAAATCCAACCAAACCGGACCAAGACCCAGAAACCCTCTTCTCCTTCTAAACTGTGACCTCATGGATTTGGTTTTACAGCTTATGGAAAAAGGTGTGACACTTCTGATAAACCATTGGGAAACAAACAGAAATGCCTCTCCTCAAACTCCACCAGATCATAGGCAGGTTAGAGGAACCTGCCAGCCTGCTGGTACCTGCGGAATGAGAAGAATTTGGTAACTTGGAGTACTGTGGCTTGTATTTAAGAAGATCTCGACCACCAGGACAAGCACTTGCCACAGGAGATTCAGGCTCCAGACACCCTCCTGTCCTACCACTAACCCAAAGTTTAGCACCAGTTTTTTCCATTTCACTTTTTTGTCCTTTTTTTTTTTTTTTTTTTTTTTAGTTGGGGTCTCACTCTGTCACGCAGGCTGGAATGCAGTGGCATGCTCATGGCCACTTGCTAGGCTCAGGCGATCCTTCTGCCTCATCCTTCCAAGTAGCTGCAACCACAGGTGTACGCCACCACATCAAAATAATTTTTTAAAATTTATTTATTGTAGAGACAAGTTCTTACCAAGTTGCCCAGGCTGGTCTCAAATCCCTAGGCTCAGGCAATCCCGCCTCTCAAAAGTGCTGGGATTACAGGCGTGAGCCACCACGCCCAATTCATTTCACTTTTTATGATGGAAACACAAAGGAACCAGTTTCCACAGGCAAGTAACACCTTCAGCTTGTTGCCATCCTTAATTTCTTCACTCATAAACTTTGCTTTAAAATACAACAATTTCACCAGGCTCGGTGGCTCAGCCTGTAATCCCGCACTTTGGGAGGCTGAGGTGAGTGGATTGCCTGAGCCCGCGGGTTCGAGACCCGCCCGGGCAACTTGGGGAGACCTCATCTCTACAATAAATCAAAAATTAGCTGGGCGTGGTGGCGCGCGCCTGTAATTCCGGCTACTTGGAAGGCTGAGGCCGAAGGATCGCCAGAGCCCAGCAGGTTGAGGCTGCGGTGGCCAGGAGCGGCCACTGCACTCCAGTCTGGGCGACAGAATGAGACTCCAACTCAAAAAATAAATAAATACATAAGTGACAAAACCAGGACTACAGCTCAGCACTTTGGATGTCACAGACATTTGTCTTCTCATTTAAACAAACAAAAAAATCTATTTTTTATTACACTTACAATATATGAACGCGTGTTCATCATAAATTTTTTTTTTCAGATCATACAAAACCACACAAAGCAAAATGTTACAAAGTCTTTTCACTACCCTCATTCTACTCTCAGGACAAAGCCTCTTCCTATTTTGTTTTTTTGTGTTTTTCTCTACATTCACCATCTAATACATATCTCTCTGCCTATTTTTAGGGCTTGTTTTTTATTTACATGAGGGAGAGCACACTGCCGATCGTGCTGTCCTGGTACTGGCATTTTCCACTGAATAGCACCCTGGAGATTTTTTTCATGTGTCAGCACATCTGAACCTCACCCCGAGCACATCAGCGGGGCCGGGTTCTGACTCGGCGGATCAGGCACCCGCTTTGGCTGGGTGGCACCCTGCTCAAGGGGGGGGTCTGTGATGTTGACTGTCACCCCAAGAGTCAATGCGTACAGGTTTACATCTCGTTCATTTTTGTGACTGTGTCATATTCTAGAGCACGAAGCTGTCATGTTTACGTCATCACATCACCTACTATTTTTTTTGTTGTTTTTTTGTTTTTGTTTTTGAGTTGGAGTCTCACTCTGTCGCCCAGACTGGAGGGCAGTGGCTGCTCCCGGCCACCGCAGCCTCGACCTGCTGGGCTCCGGCGATCCTTCCGCCTCAGCCTTCCGAGTAGCTGGAATTACAGGCATGAGCTACCAAGCCTGGCTGATTTTTTTGATTTATTGTAGAGATGAGGTCTCGCTGCCCAGGCGGGTCTCGAACCCGCGGGCTCAGGCAATCCACTCACCTCAGCCTCCCAAAGGCGCGGGATTACAGGCTGAGCCACCAAGCCCGGCTACATCACCTACTATTGGGCACATTTAGGCTCTTCCAGTATTTCATACAAGGTAGCCCCCAACACCCTGTACCTGCCTGTCTGTGAACACACGGGAGAATGTGAAATACTCTCTCCATGGCCACCTACATGACAGAGACTCCTGTGGTCTCTTCCTGCCCTAAGTGGGACCCCTCAAAGAAGACCCCTGGAAGAAGGTCAGGCTCTCTGGGTCTCAGCACCGCCTGAGAATCTGGGTCGCTACAGATATGTGACTTAGGACCGTGGCTCACCTCACTGCTGCTCTTAGGATCACCTGGGACCCTCCGAATAAACACCTATCAGTGGTCTTACCTCCAGAAGACATGATTTAACTGAACTCTGTTGGTCCCAGGCATCATGATGATTTTTTTTTTTTAAGAGACAGGGTCTCACTCTGTTGCCCAGACTAGAGTGCAGTGGTGTGATCATAACTCATTGCAGCCTCCAACTCCTGGGTTCCAACTATCCTCCTTTTCAGCCTCCCAAGTAGCCGGGACAACAGGCGTACCACTATGCCGATGATTTTTTTTTTTTTTAACTTCTGTAGATACGTTAGATGCACACTCAAAGCTAAGAACCAACGACAAAGTATCTCTGAGACTTTTCTAAGAGAAGGGCCTACCAAAACATATGAAACCTCGAGAGGGAAACATATTAACAAAAGAGAGGCAGGGAGGAAGGAAAGAAACTGTTTCTCGCATCCCACAGATGCTGAGGGCAGTCCTAGCTCCAGCCCACGTGTCCCCACAGATCGGGCTGTGTCCCTCCCAGGTTGGACTGTGCGTCCCCAACCGCAGGTCTCTTAAAAATTCAGTCCCCCAAGCAAGGCGCAGCTCGAAACCAGGGACTCTCAGCCTCTGTGAGGACAAGGACACCTGAGATCAAGGAGGCTTTAAGGACAGTGAAATTCTGTGTGACACTGTCGTGGTGGATTCATGACACTATACATTAGGCAAAGCCCATAGGACTGAACTACAGGAAGAGTGACTTCTAATGCCAACAGTGGACTTTGATAAATAACGCGTCAATGTCGGTTCATCCATTGTGACAAATGTATGACCGCGGTGCAAGATGCTAATAACGTTGGAAACTGAGGCAGTGAGAGGGAGCATATGGGAACTCTTTGTACCCTTGGGTGGGAGAGACGGGGAGGATTGTGGGTAAGGGCTAGTGGGCAGGCAATTTATATTGAAAAATACCCGGCCTGGCTCAGGTGGCTCAGCCTGTAATCCCACGCTTTGGGAGGCTGAGGTGAGTGGATGGCCTGAGCCCGTGGGTTCGAGACCCGCCTGGGCAACTTGGCGAGCCCTCATCTCTACAACAAATCAAAAATTAGCCGGGCGTGGTAGCACATGCCTGGCCAGCTACTCGGAAGGCTGAGGCGGAAGGATCGCCGGAGCCCAGCAGGTCGAGGCCGCGGCGGCCGGGAGCGGCCACTGCACTCCAGTCTGGGCGACAGAGTGAGACTCCAACTCAAAAAAAAAAAAGAAAAAAACCCCAGAAGGAATTCTGATATTGCCTCCCCTTTATGAGAACCGCTTTCACAATCTGTTTTCCAATTCGAGGGTTCTTCTAACCCAGTCAGCTACTCCACATTTGATGCAAGGAGACAGGATAAAATAATGCATATACATGAACAGTTTCCAACCCACCCCCCCCTTGTCTATTCATTTATTTGACCAGACCATACAGTGATAGCTAAATAGACATGAAGTAAAATCCCCAGTGACATTTAGTGCTGGGAAGAAAAAGAAAGCGGAGTAAGGGGAAGGTAAGAAGGTAGCAGAAGGGAAAGGTAAGGAAGTAGCATGTTAGAAATACAGTTTTTCTGTAAACATAAAACTGCTCTTAAAAACGAAGCATAGGCTGGGCGTGGTGGTGCACACCTATAATCTCAACACTTTGGGAAGCCAAGGTGAGAGGATTGCCTAAGCCCGCAGGCTCGAGACTAGTCTGGGCAACTTGGTGAGACCTCATCTCTACATAAATAATGAAAAATAATTGGCTGGGAATGGTGACGCGTGCCTGTAGTTCCGGCTACTCGGAAGGCTGAGACGGAAGGGTCGCCGGAGCCCAGCAGGTCGAGGCTGCGGTGGCCGGGAGCGGCCACTGCACTCCAGCCTGGGCGACAGAGTGAGATGCCAACTCAAACAAATAAACAAATAAAATAAAAAGAAAACATGTTCATTAAAAAATGACTCCCCCACACACAAGCCCTCCCTTCCCCTCTCCCCTCACCCTTCCCAAGAGAGCAATTGAACCCCTAAGACCTTTTGATTGAGAAATTACAGAATGACCAAGGCCTTGTAAATGTCTTTTTTTTTTTTTGAAACAGGGTCTTGCTCTGTCACCCAGGCTAGAGTGCAGGGGCTCAATCATAGCTCACCACAACCTGGTGGGCTCCAGCAATCCTCCTCCTTCAGCCTCCCAAGCAGCAGGAACACCTGGCTATTTTGCTTATTTTTTGTAGTGATGAGGTCTCCCTATATCGCCTAGGCTGGTCTCCAACTCCTGGCCTCCAGCGATCCTCCCACCTCCGCCTCCCAAAGTGCGAGGATTGCAGGCATGAGCCATGTGTCCTGCCACCTTAAAAATTTTATTTTATTTTATTTATTTTTTTTTTGAGTTGGAGTCTCACTCTGTCGCCCAGACTGGAGTGCAGTGGCTGATCCCCGCCACTGCAGCCTGGACCCACTCACTGGGCTCCGGCGATCCTTCCGCCTCAGCCTTCCGAGTAGCTGGAATTACAAGCATGCGCTACCACACCCGGCTGATTTTTGATTTATTGTAGAGATGAGGTCTCACCAAGTTGCCCAGGTGGGTCTCGAACCCGTGGGCTCAGGCAATCCACTCACCTCAGCCTCCCAAAGGCGCGGGATGACAGGCTGAGCCACCGAGCCCGGCTTCACCTTAAAAATTTTAAATGAGTAAGTAATAAATCGGTAAGTTTATTCATGCCCACAGCATGGGCACACACTGAACAACGGCTTTAATATGTGCAAGTCTTCTCACTCCTTCCTCCACAGACCATGCGTGCTGTGCTCGACTACACAGGCCTTTTTTCTTCTTTTGAGTTGGACTCTCACTCCGTGGCCCAGGCTGGAGTGCAGTGGCACACTCACAGCCACCCCAGCATGGACCTGCTGGGCTCTGGCGATCCTTCCGCCTCAGCCTTCCAAGTAGCCCGAACTATAGGTGCACGCCACCACGCCTGGCTAATTTTTGATTTACTGTAGAGATGAGGTCTTGCCAAGTTGCCCGGACTGGTCTCAGGCAATCCACTCGCCTCGGCTTCCCAAAGTGCTGGGATGACAGGCTGAGCCACCGAGCCCGGCCCCACAGGCCTTTTTAAGGTTGCTCCGCCAAGTCCTCCCAGGCCATCTAAGGGTTAAGGACCGCCGAGTTGTGTGACCTACTCACTACCTGTTTCCCCAACACCACATTTCCGGGCCCAAGACTCCTTTTTCAGCAGAGGTTAATCTGATTAGAGTTGAGGTGCTAATAACATAAATGAATGCCATTAAACAGTACCTGATAAAATCTGCATTTAAACCTGGGTTCCCCAAAGGCCAGAGGCTGGAATGTCAAGCATCTGGGTAGGGCCGGAGGAGTGAGGCTGGGGGAAGGAGTCCTTTCCTTTCCCCAGACTTTGGATAGAATCCTGCTGTCTATATAATCCTTTTCAGCCGGGCTTGGTGGCTCAGCCTGTAATCCCGTGCCTTTGGGAGACTGAGGTGAGTGGACTGCCTGAGCCCGTGGGTTCGAGACCCGCCTGGGCAACTTGGTGAGACCTCATCTCTACAATAAATCAAAAATTAGCCGGGCGTGGTAGCGCGCGCCTGTAGATCCGGCTACTCGGAAGGCTGAGGCGGAAGGATCGCCAGAGCCCGGCAGGTCGAGGCTGCGGTGGCCGGGAGCGGCCACTGCACTCCAGTCTGGGTGACAGAGTGAGACTCCAACTAAAAATAATAATAATAATAATCCTTTTCATTAGCACAGAATTTTATAATTTATAATGCAGTTTTGTAACGACTTTTTGAGTGCATCTCAGTGTCAGATAGAGCGCTCAGTGTTTTATATACATCATCTCCTTTTATTTATCTTATTTCCTCAGCAACCCCATAAGGTATTGTCTCCATTTTGCAAAGCAGGCGCTTGAGGCTGGGTGAGCTCACAAGCTTGCCCGTATGCGACAGAAGGGAAATTCAAACCCAGTTTGAATAATGTTTTAATCCCATCCCTTCCTCAACTGCTTCTCCCTAACTGAGAATTAATGGAGAGGTTATGGGGGGTAGAATTTCCGCCACTCCTGGGTGACAGTGGTGGGTGAGACCCTAACATGCAAGCAGCCTCCCCTCTGCCTGACTTCCTCCGCTCCTGTCCTCCCTCCCCCCCTGGCCCTGCATAGCTGAAGTCATCGGAATCAGACCCGCTGGACACAGCAGTGTCTCTCCTGACCTGACTCTGCCTCCAAGCCAGCTTTGATAGAGGCAGCACTGGTCCTCACAGATCTGAAGTTGGAGCCATAGTTGGCCCAGGTGGGACTGAGACACTGGGTGCAATTTACTATTTCCTGAGCACTCATCAAGTGCACAGAGAATTCTGAGTCTGGGATCCTAAATTTGACTAAGGTGAGACCCCTGCCCTCAGCAAGCCCCAGTCCAATAAGGAGAAGGAAGGGTGGGAAAGAGAGGGGAGGATTGTGGGTAAAGGCCAGTGGGCAGGCAGTTTATATTGGAAAAAACCCAGAAGGAATTCTGATGTTGCCTTTCCTTTATGAGAACCGCTTTCACAATCTACTTTCGAATCCAAGGATTCCTCTAACCCAGTCAGCTACTCCACAGGTGTGGCCATTCGATGCAAGGAGACAGGATAAAATAATGCATATACATGAACGATTTCCAACCTACCTCTCCCTTGTCTATTTTCTTATTTGACCAGATCATGCCCTGAGAGTTAAATAGACATAAAATCCCCAGTGACATTTAGTTCTGGGAAGAAAAAGAGAGTAAGGGAAAGGTAAGGAAGTATCACGTTAGAAATACTCTGAAAGCCGGGCTCAGTGGTTCAGCCTGTAATACCGCACCTTGGGAGGCTGAGGTGAGTGGATTGCCTGAGCCCGCGGGTTCGAGACCCGCCTGGACAACTTGGTGAGACCTCATCTCTACAATAAGTCAAAAAAATTAGCCAAGTGTGGTAGCGCGCGCCTGTAGTTCCAGCTACTTGGAAGGCTGAGGTGAAAGGATCCAGCAGGTTGAAGCTGCGGTGGCTGGGAGCAGCCGCTGCACTCCAGTCTGGGCAACAGAGTGAGACTCCAACTCAAAAAACAAAAGAAATACTCTGAGACGGGCTTGGTGCTTACACTTGCAATTCCAGAACTTTGGGAGGTCAAGGTGAGAGGACTGCCTGAGCTCAGGGGTTCTAGACCTGCCTGAGCAACGTGGCCAGACCTTGTCTCTACAATAAAAATGATAAAAGTCAGCTGGACGTGGTGGCACATGCCTGTGGTCCCAGCTACTTGGAAGGCTCAGGTGAAAGGATTGCCAGAGTCCAACGGGTTAAGGCTGCGGTGGCCGTGAGCGGGCCACCGCACTAGGTTGGGCCGGCATCAGTTCCACCTGAAAAGCACAGCCCTGTCGTTTGAAAAGAAGTTAAACTAAATGCAAGTCACAGAAGATGCGGAAGTGCAATCTGGAAAATGGGCACAGTGCAGGGCAGTTGTTGAAGACTGGACGTCAGTCAGCCCCAGTTCAGGTCCTGCTCCTGTCATTCGCTAACTGGATCACTAGGGAACATTCGTATGTCTTTTTTAATGTTCAGTTTCCTCCCTTGAAAAATGAGGAAAGGTAGCTGTGGCATTTATTTATTTATTTATTTTTGAGTTGGCGTCTCACTCTGTCACCCAGACTGGAGGACAGTGGCCGCTTCCAGCCACCGCAGCCTCCACCTGCTGGGCTCCGCGCTCCTTCCGCCTCAGCCTCCAAGTAGCTGGAACTACAGGCATACGCTACCACGCCTGGCTAGTTTTGTGTGTGTGTGTGTGTGTGTGTGTGTGTGTGTGTGTGTGTGATGTATTGTAGAGACAAGGTCTCACCAAGTTGCAAGGGCTGGTCTTGAACCCCCAGGCTCAGGAAAGCCTCTCGCCTCATCCTCCCAAAGTGCTGGGATTACAGGCTGAGCCGCCGCGCCCGGCCAATTGTGGCATTTAAAAATAGAGTATTTTTGTTTGACACAGAGTCTGGTAACCAAATCAGCACTTGGTAAGTGGTAGCAACAATGATTAATTTTTGTTACAAAGAGCCAAGACGGTCCAAAAATATCTTCTTGTTTTAGTCGTTATGAATAGAAAGCATAATAACTTGTATGTGTAATGCTTTATTTGCTTTAGGTACTTTTACATACATTATCTTCGTCAATCCTCAAAGCAAATCTGAGAGCCGGGTCTTATATGGGGACATTTTCCTAGGAACAATATTATCCACTTTTCACATAAGATAATTGAAATGCAGCGATGTCTTGATCATGGTCTCCTCTGCTACTGACTCTTTTTTTTTTGATCCGGAGTCTCACTCCATTGCCCAGGCTAGAGTACAGTGGCACGCTCCCGGCCACCCCACCCTCGACCTGTTGGGCTCCAGCGATCCTGCCGCCTCACCCTTCCAAGTAGCCGAAACTACAGGTGCTCACTACCACGCCCAGCTAATTTTTGATTTATTGTAGAGATGAGGTCTCACCGAGTTGCCCAGGTGGGCCTCAAACCCGCGGGCTCAGGCAATCCACTCGCCTCGGCCTCCCAAAGTGCTGGGATGACAGCCTGAGCCACCGAGCCCAGCCTGCTATTGACTCTGTAGTGGCTTCCTGTTGCTCCCAGGAAAATGCCAAAGTCCCCAACATGACGGCCAAAGCCTGCTTGGTGTGGGACCAGGTCCTTCCCAACCCACCCACACATCCTTTTGCCCTCAGATCCTGCATCCTGCCTACACTGGGCCTCTACGGGTGCCTGGACCATTCCCTGCTTCCCTCCCTGTGGGGTTTCTGCCCAGGCTGGTCCCTCCTGTGAACACTGCTAACCCCCCACCCCACCTCAGCACCTTGACCAATGACTTCCCTCTCCTCCTTGGGACTGGCCAGCCTTCCTCACCTCCCCCCCAGGTCAGGTTTCCATGTAAGCACTTAGCGGTCGCAAATTACAGTCAACTCTGAGCCATGAAGACCCTTTTCCCAACAATGGCTTGAACAAGATGGGCTAGGGGCACCAGACGGGAGGCGGGAGCTCTTCTCTCTCACGAAACGAGCAGCCGCGGGTTGGGTAGCTAAGGCTGGTCTGGCAGCCCCACGAGGTCCCTTGGTGCAGAGACCTCTTCCCCAAGCTCACCAAAGGCCTTCTCGGGGCCCTGGCCAGCACAACACCCACTCCCTAGTAGGAAGCTTTCTCGGAAGTCCCACGCCAGAGATTTTACTACCACTTATCGGTCCCCAGTGAGCTGCACAGGCACCTTATTTTCAGGGGTGACTAGGAAACGTAGTATTCTAGCTGGGCCCAGTATTCCTTCTGACCAATAGGGATTCGATGAACAAGAAGGCAAGAGGCTGGAGGGTGAGGAAGCGACCGGCAGCCTTTGCGACACAGACTTCATGGTGCTGTTGTCTTTCTTTCATATCACCTCCCCGAGTTTGCAGTTCTACACCAGTCACCTTCTGGATTCAGTGTTTGAGAACTGTATTCCTATCTGCCTCTCCACTGGACTGTGAAGTCCCTAAGAGTAGAGACTATCTGGTCTTGTGGGATACCTACAGTACCTGACCTGTAGGAGGGCAAACACGAAGCCGTACAGAGGCATTTTCTTCCTCAAGGTTTGCTAACTCATATCTTTCTTTCTTTTTTTTTTTTTTTGAGTTGGAGTCTCACTCTGTCGCCCAGCCTGGAGGGCAGTGGTACGCTCCCCGCCACCGCAGCCTCGACCTGCTGGGCTCCGGCGACCCTTCCACCTCAGCCTTCCAAGTAGCTGGAACTACAGGCGTGCGCTACCACGCCCGACTAATTTTTGATTTATTGTAGAGACGAGGTCTCACCAAGTTGCCCAGGCGGGTCTTGAACCCGTGGGCTCAGGCAATCCACTCGCCTTGGCCTCCCAAAGTGCTGGGATGACAGGCTGAGCCACCAAGCCCGGTCTTTTATCTTTTTTTTTTTAGTCAGAGTCTCACTCTGTCACCTAGGCTGGAGTGCAGTAGCATGATCATGGCAGTCTTGCAGCTTCGACCCCCTGTACTCTCAGGCAATCCTTCCACCTTAGTCTCCCTAGTAGCTAGGAGTATGGGCCCATGCCAACATACCTGGATAACTTTTTATTTTTATGCTTGCATCCGGCTATTTTTCTTTCTTTCTTTCTTTCTTTTTGTAGACAAAGTCTTGCTATGTTGCCCAGGCTGGTCTCGAACTCCTGGGCTCAAACAACTCTCCTTCCTCAAGTTCTCAACGTGCTGGATTACAGGCATGCACCATCACATCTGGTAAATTTTTTGATTTTTTGCAGAGACGAGGTTCTCACTAATTTGCCTAGGCTGATCTCAAACTCCTGGGCCCAAGCAAGCCTCCTGCCTTAGCCTCCCAATGTGCTGGGATTAGGTGTGAGCCACTGTGCTTGGCCCTGGTTTATCCTATCCGAAGTGACTTGGAAGGTAGGCAGGACTTGGGGTCTCTGTAAGGATGAAGATAAGGCAACAAAGGAATTCCTGCAGATTCAAGGGTCTGTAGACAGACAGAGAAGCCAGGGCAAGAAGTGAGTTAGAGCCTTCCTGGAAGCGCCTACACAGACGGAACTCTGCATGGCCCCTGACCACGAGGTGTTTAGGCTGAGACTGACTCCTCCCTGGCCAGTCCTGGTGGGCACCCTAGCCGTTGACCTGCAATGTAGAACTGAGTTGCTTAACCTAAGAAGGTAGCACCCTATGACTCCCTGACCTCCTTTCTTCATTAATATCAAAGCATGACCAGAAAGCGATAGATTAATTCCCCCGTAAGGTACTCATTATCCAGAAGCTTCTGGCACACTGGAATCCATAGTAGAAAAAGTCCAGACTGGGCACAATGGTTCGCGCCTATAATCCCTGCCCTTTGGGAGGCTGAAGTGAGAAAACTGCCTAAGCCCACGAATTTGAGACCAGCCTGGGCAACAAGACAAGACCTCACCTTTTTTTTTTTTTTGAGTTGGCGTCTCACTGTCACCCAGACCGGAGTGCAGCGGCCGCTCCCGGCCACCGCAGCCTCGACCTGCTGGGCTCCGGCGATGCTTCCGCCTCAGCCTTCCAAGTAGCCAGAATTATAGGCATGTGCTACCACGCCCGGCTGATTTTTTGATTTATTGTAGAGATGAGGTCTCGACTGCCCAGGCGGGTCTCAAACCCGCAGACTCAGGCAATCCACTCACCTCAGCCTCCCAAAGGCGCGGGATTACAGGCTGAGCCACCGGGCCGGCTAAGACCTCTCATCTTTACAATAAATCAAAAAAACAGCCAACTGTGGTGGCACACACCTGTAGACAGAAGGATCGCCTAAGCCCAGGAGGTTGAGACTGCCGTGAGCCGTGATTATGCCATGGTTCTCCAGTCTCGGTGACAGAGTGAGATTCAACTCAAAATAATAAATTAATTAATTAGATAAATTTTTAAAGGAGTCCAACCAGTTGTCTCCAAAACATTTTTCATGACCCTCAACCCTGGGAAGACATTCACAGACTGTCTGCCTCATAACGAACTTGGCAATGACCCTGCCAACCCCTTCGTCTTTCATGCCAGGACACGGAGTAAACTCAGGGCAGAATGATGCCTCGAATCCAGGACCCCACTCGTGACACTAAATCCCTCAGATCTGAGAGCCAGAGCACAGAGGGCCTACAGCGAGAACCGGGAATCCTTCCCCTCTCCTCTTTCCTCGTCTCTCTGTTCAGCAACTCTATCAACAGAAGCAGCCACTTTTCCAGGCAGTCAGGTGCCCTGAACTGTAAGCAGTGGCTTCATGCTTCCTGCTCTCAGGAAACTTGAATCATTGGCGAGCACAGCATGGATAATTGAAACAGATGGCTCCCAAGCGGAGGTGCTGACCTGAGCTTTGCACAGGGAGGATGACCAGAGACCTCTTCCCCCTTTGTCTTGTCCTCGCCACCAGAAGGATGCAGCAGAAGCTTCTAGAGAGTGAACCAAAGCATTGCTGTTCAGCCAATGTCTAGGCGAGTGTTCTCATCTGAGTTGCTGAGTCCAGGGTCCTGGCATCATTCTTCATTGACTCATCTTAATGGTGTTCCATTTATATTTCTCTCTCTTTTTTTTTTTTTTTTAGTTGGAGTCTCACTCCATCACCCAGGCTGGAGTGCAGTGGCACGCACACTCATGGCCACCCCAGCGTTGACCTGCTGGGCTCAGGCGATCCTTCTACCCAGCCTTCCAAGTAGTCGGAACTACAGGGACGGGCTACCACATCCGCCTCATTTTTTTTGATTTATTGTAAAGATGAGGTCCCGCCAAGTTCCCCTGGCTGGTCTAAACCCCTTTTTAGTCCAGGTTTCCCGGCTAGGTAAGTGTTCTAGGAACCTGTGGGCATCGGTGTACCAGCTAGCATTGTTGTGAGAGGCTGCACTTGGCTTCAGTGACTTATTTTTATTTTTATTCTTGGAGATTTTCTCAATGCTTTGCCCATTTCGTGATGAGTGATTTACGAGCACACCTGCCCACATTGCGCTGAGTGTTTGGCAGTTTTTGACCAAAAAATGGCGTGGACTCCTGTGCCCCACCCTCCCTATTCACCTGATTTCACTCAAGCAACTTTTTTTTTTTTAATCTTCCCGGATGAAAACAGTCCTTGAAGGCAAATGTTTGTGATGTGGAAGAGGTGAGACAAAAAAATAGCCAAAGCACTAAAAGGCATCAACATTGATGAGTTCAAAAATGATTTGGAGCAGTGGGAAAAGCGTCTCAATCGCTGTATTGCATCAAACGGAGAGTACTTTGAAGGTGACTGAAGTTTAAACATGTAGGAATACATACACAATACATAAATAAATCCCAGGGTTTTTTTTATTCCTGCTCTGTACATCAATATTTGTTAATTGCCTAAGTGAAATAATTAATACCACATGTCATAACAACCTGTTGAAATACGTGTTGCAAACAACCTCAGTCAAGATTGTTATAATGGGCTGGGCTCGGTGGCTCAGCCTGTCATCCCAGTACCTTGGGAGGCCGAGGCGAGAGAATTGCCTGAGCCCGCGGGTTCTAGACCAGCCCGGGCAACTTGGCGAGACCTCGTCTCCACAGTAAATTTTAAAAAATTTAGCCAGGCAGGGTGGTGCGCTCCTGTAGTTCGGTTACTTGGAAGGCTGAGGTAGAAGGATCGCCGGAGCCCAGCAGGTTGATGCTGGGGTGGCTGTGAGCGTGCCACGGCACTGCAGCCTGGGCAACGGAGTGAGACACCAACTCAAAAAAAAAAAAAAAGATTGTTATAATGATCATTTATTTAGCATATACTGTGTTCCAGGCACATCACATGAACTATTTTTAATCTTCACAGCAAACATGTGGAGAGGATATTTAGGGAGAAAGTCATCTGCCCAAAGGCACATACTTTTTAAGTAGTGGAGACAGGATCAGTTTTTCTTCCACCACCATGCTACCTTTTAATTTGGCGAGATGTGCTTGTCCACACACACGCAGGTCTGCTCAGTCCTTTCAACTGAAATAGACGTTTTTGCTCTCGGCCCAGCGCCCAATTATTCTGTTTTCTGGACCATAGACAAGCAACTATTTGTAAGAATGTAGAACACTCAGGAGGAGTTGGGGTGAGGGTGGGAAAGATCCCCCTTTCTACAAATTTAAAGGAAGGAGGAAGTGGACTTGTGGTATCGTTTTTTTTTTTGTTTTTTTTTTTTTACCAGGGAGGTATCCTTAGTGTGGTAGAACTGCTTAAAAAAAGGAGGGGGGGGGCCGGGCTCGGTGGCTCAGCCTGTCATCCCAGCACTTTGGGAGGTTGAGGCGAGTGAATTGCCTGAGCCCGCGGTTCAAGACCCACCCGGGCAACTTGGAGAGACCTTGTCTCTACAATAAAATAAAAAATAGCCGGGCGTGGTAGCACGCATCTGTAGTTCCTGCTACTTGGAAGGCTGAGGCGGAAGGATCGCTGGAGCCCAATCGGTCGACGCTGGGGTGACCGTGAGCGTGTGTGCCGTTGCATCCCAGCCTGGGCGAAGGAGTGAGACGCCAACTCAAAAAAAAAAAAATGGGTTAAGATAAAAGGGACTTCTCATCCCTTTACAAATGATGCTCTCTTGGGACTCCCCACACAGAAGACAGAGGCCGATCTTTCATGTGACAGATTGTTTAGACAATACCTTGCCTCCCTGGTGAAAGGGGTCCTGGGGTTAAATCTCCCGTAGGGTAGGGACGCTCTCCCATCTCATCCCCCTGACTCACTGGAGGGGAAGCAGATCAGATGCCAGAGTGGAAGAGAGGCGGCATGAAAGAGGAGAAGGTGGGCGGGGGAAGGGAGGGGAAGACGGGGTTCACTCGGAACCTAATGCGTGGTTATCCATCAACCTCTGACGTTTCTGACTCTGGGTTGTTTACAAAACCCTCACCCTCGTATGCACTGGGTGGCCTCGGACAGCCCTCGCTCCTTCCTTGAGAAGGAGGCATTGCTTTTGTTGCAGCAAAATCCAAAAACCTTAACTTATCCCCTAGGCCGGGTGCACTCCAATGCTGGACTGTGGGGACTGGGGTGGTGGGATGGCTTCCCAGGTGAATCAACACTCCGGAATTGAGGAGGCCTTCTCTAAATACTTCAAAGATGTTCTTCCCCATCTCTCTCCCCACCCCCCACTGTTTATCTGATTTTATCTATTAGAAGCTTGGGATGGGGAATGAGAGTGCTGGACAGCCTCCTGGAAGGAGGGACACTCATTCCAAACAGGAAGGGAGGAAGGACTACTGTGACACACCACGCGGATTCCAAGTCACCTCACAATGCTCTGACTACCCCTGTAGAGCCTAAGGCCCTTCAGCGAATCTTTTTTTTTTTTTTGAGTCGGAGTCTCACTCTGTCACCCAGACTAGAGGGCAGTGGCATGCTCCCGGCCACCGCAGCCTCGACCTGCTGGGCTCTGGCGATCCTTCTGCCTCAGCCTTCCAAGGAACTGGAACTACAGGCGTGCGCTACCACGCCCGGCAATATTTACTTATTTTTATTATGATTATTTTTTGAGTCAGAGTCTCACTCTATTGCCCAGGCTGGAGTGCAGTGGCGCTCTCACGGCCACCGCAGGTCGGGTAGCTGCGGTGTTCTAGCTGGCGAAATCAAAGCTGCCTAGCTTCCTTTTCAGAGCTGTCAGGAGCAGAGAAGATAACATCCCTGAAAGCGTTTGTCAGCGGTCTGGTGCCAAGGCAAGGATGGGGAGGGATTGTTGTGCACGGAGCTGGGGGTTCTCTCTTGAGGCTTTAAGGGGTTCACAAATGCAGGACTGCTTTGCACAGAGGGGGGCAGACCACCCAACAGAGAGGAGCTGATAAGCGTGATGGGCTCCAAAGAGAACTTCAGGGCAACGCATGAAGAGCAAAGGCTTTGAGGTTAAATTCGAGGCATGCCACTGAGGCGTCACTCAGCCCCTAAAACTGTCATCATCATCTGCGTTTTTACCCATCACTTCTTCATATATGCATTTTGCACGTTTTCTCACTCGATCCTCACCACACCTCCGTACCTTGCAGGGGGGCAGTTCAGGGAGGGATCATCCCATTCTGCCAATGCGGAAGTTGAGGTCTCCAACGCGAGTTGAACGACCCGCCCATGGTCACACCACCAGCAAGCAGTACAGCCGCCTCGTCCACCTCCAGGCCGAGGTCAGTGCCCTTTCCCCTAACACTTTGCTCACTCACGTGATTGGCTCCTTCGTTCACCCACGTGTTCATCCGCTCGACAGATATTTACCTAGCATCTTCAAAACCAAGGAAGCAGTAACCGTGGGCATCTTTTCTTTCCGGTCTCATTTTGAGATCAGGACATGTTCAGTGAGACAGTAACATCATGTCATTCCTCTGCTCTCGAGACACTTGATGTCACCTTGGTGCCTGTGACACTTTTCACCACAGCTGACAAGGTCTTCGTTATCTGGAAAACAAACAAATAAGGAAAACATAGACAATTTCAGATAGGGGAAGTGTTGTGGAACCAAACAAAGCCAGGGGTAGAATAGGGAATGCTGGGGGCTGGGGGGCTGCCCTAGTGAATAGTCTCTTCAGGGGAGGCCTGGCTGAGAAGCTGAGAAGGGCCTGACTGAGGTGGCTACCTGGGGAGAGCACATTCCAGGAGTGGGGGGCAGCTGGGACAGAGACCCTGAGGTGGATTTCACCACCTTGCTTGGTTGATTGCAAAGTTAGCCGGGCTCGGTGGCTCAGCCCGTAATCCCGCGCCTTTGGGAGGCTGAGGTGAGTGGATTGCCTGAGCCCGCGGGTTCGAGACCCGCCTGGGCAGCGAGACCTCATCTCTACAATAAATCAAAAATTAGCCGGGCGTGGTAGTGCACGCCTGTAGTTCCAGCTACTCGGAAGGCTGAGGCGGAAGGATCGCCGGAGCCCAGCAGGTCGAGGCTGCGGTGGCCTGGGGCGGCCACTGCACTCCAGTCTGGGCGACAGAGTGAGACTCCTACTCAAAAAAAAAAATATATATATATGAGTCTGATAAGCTGCTTGGTATTTTATTTACTTATTTATTTATTTATTTTTTTGAGTCGGAGTCTCACTCTGTCACCCAGACTAGAGGGCAGTGGCATGCTCCCGGCCACCGCAGCCTCGACCTGCTGGGCTCTGGCGATCCTTCCGCCTCAGCCTTCCAAGGAACTGGAACTACAGGCGTGCGCTACCACGCCCGGCAATATTTACTTATTTTTATTATGATTATTTTTTGAGTCAGAGTCTCACTCTATTGCCCAGGCTGGAGTGCAGTGGCGCTCTCAAGGCCACCGCAGCCTCGACCTGCTGGGCTCTGGCGATCCCTCCGCCTCAGCCTTCCAAGGAACTGGAACTACAGGCGTGCGCTACCACGCCCGGCAATATTTACTTATTTTTATTATGATTATTTTTTGAGTCAGAGTCTCACTCTATTGCCCAGGCTGGAGTGCAGTGGCGCTCTCAAGGCCACCGCAGCCTCGACCTGCCGGGCTTAGGTGATCCTTCCGCCTCAATCTTCCAAGTAGCTGGAGCTACAGGTGCGCACCACCACATCTGGCTAATTTTTTGATTTATTGTAGAGATGAGGTCTCGCCAAGTTGCCCAGGCAGGTCTCGAACCTGCGGGCTCAGGCAATCCACTCACCTCAGCCTCCCCAAGTGCAGGATTACAGGCTGAGCCACCGAGCCCGGCTAACAAATATTTTTTAAAAGTCCTTCGTTTTTCACTTCTGGTATATGAGGTTACATATAAACTGTGTAATATCAGAATTTTGAGTGGCTGTTTCATGGTCTCTTCTTTGCCAGTCTTGCTCAAGGCCACAGGATCCACTCGGAAAAACACAAGCTTAAAAAGAACTGGGTTCAAATATTTGTGCTCTTGGGAGAGTTGATTATCCTCTCTCGATCTACATTTCTAAACTATAAAATTGGGCTGATCACGGTGGTATCCGCCTACGGAACTGTTGGGAGGCCGAAACGAGATAATGTCTGTGAAAGTTCCCATTGAACTTCAAGACTGCTTCATGTTGTAATTATAGGTGTAACCAGTATTTCACTGGTAGTGCCTGTGGGGTCTCTACTGGGTCAGCTCCTACTGGGCTCTGCCCATGTCCTCTTGTCTCCTGGCTGTCACCCTCTGCTGGGTACTGGGTCCTGCCACGCACGGTAGGTCCCTCAGTCACATGGTATTCCACAGTGAGAGAGGGCAAGGAGATCCCTGTTCCTTTGGGGTAATGCTCTGTGGGTGAGGACCCCAAACCAAGTTAGTTGTACCCTAAAATCCCAGAGGGTTAATTGATGCTTCTTCCTGTCATCGCCACCTCGAGCCTGCAGGACTCAGACCTGAGTCCAGAGGGGGCCAGGCTGGAAGACCCACGTGAACAGCAGGAGAAGCCAAGGCCACGTAGGGCCAAGATGTCTGTTCCTCCCTCTAAGCCTTGGAACTAGATCACACATGTCTTTCTGCTTCTTTAAGATGAGTTTTCCCAGAGATCCACTGCTTGCTCAGAGACACAGGGCCAGGGGGCATTGTCTGTAGGGGGTTTAAACACGAGTGAAGCCGAAATTGGTCTGACTTTTATTATCACCATGCACCTGCAGTTCTAGACAAAATTAGTGACAAAATACTGCATCACCCCTCGCCCCACAAGAAGGCCAAATCTTATCTTGGTCTTAGTCATAAATAGTTGCTGTGATTAGTATTTATTGACTTTCATGACATATGGATATATAATTATTATTATTTTTTGAGTTGGAGTCTCACTCCGTCACCCAGGCTGGAGGGCAGTGGCATGCTCCCGGTCACCGCAGCCTTGACCTGCTGGGCTCCAGCGATCCTCCCACCTCAGCCTTCCAAGTAGCCGGAACTACAGGCGCGGACTACCATGCCCAGCTAATTTTTTTCGATTTATTGTAGAGACGAGGTCTCGCCAAGTTGCCTGGGCAGGTCTGGAACCCTCAGTCTCAGGCAATTCACTCGCCTCGGCCTCCCAAAGTGCTGGGATGACAGGCTGAGCCACCGAGCCCAGCTCCCACGGGAGAGCCAAATCTTATCTTGCTCTTAATCATAAATAGTTGTTGTGATCACTATTTATTGACTTTAATGATATATGGATATTTATTATTATTTATTATTATGTGTAATGTAGTTACTTACATATATGATTGCCCTTTCATTACTTATTGTTAATAAGCATTGTATTCCATATGGCAGCTAATTTGGAGAACTCCCAGTCTGGAGAGCTCCTGTTACGAGCCACCCAGCCCGTCTTCAAAGACTTAGCTAAAAGCCCCTGGTACTACGGTCTATTTGGAATGACATCACGGTTCAGAATAGCTGGAATATTCTTCCAGGTATAGCCCCTGTCTCCAGCCCCTGTGGACTCCCGTAGTCTTGCATGTCAACTGTTGGCTTGAAATAAACAGGCATAGCATAGTGATTATAAAGGCAAAGACACAGAATTTGAGTGATTTTAATTCTGTCATCATATGTGAAGGCTTCGAGCTTTTTTCTGTGTTTAAAATCTAAAACGACCAGGCTCGGTGGCTCAGCCTGTCATCCCAGCACTTTGGGAGGCCGAGGCAAGTGGATTGCTTGAGCCCGCCGGTTCGAGACCTGTCTCAAAAAATAAAAATAAAAAAATAAAATCGAAAACAGTGAAACAGCATGAACTGCAAGGTAGAATGTTTTGTTTGGTCACAGTTCAGTTGGGTTCGAGCATAAAACGTTTTACTAAATTTGGATAATATCTTTAATATTGTTGTTTATACCTTTTAAAATGTTATTTAAGAAAATAATGAGTATTACATGATTATCATGGAAAATGATTTTGAGGTACAGAGGGAGGAGGTATAAAAATAAGGACCCTAGGTGCCAGATACACTAGGCACACCAAAGACGCTATGTGCCACTTAACAAACGTATTGAATCCCACTGACCGACATATTTTACTCTCAAACTCTATACCCTGAACCATCTAGGATGGCTCCAGCTATAGCCCCATTAGGAAGCAAGGGGGTGGTGGAGACAGCCTAGGAGATCTCTGTCGTTATCATTTATTCATTCAAAAAGCACTTTTTGGCTGGACAGGGTGGCTCACACCTATAATCCCAGCACTTTGGGAGGTGGAGACAAGAAGATTGCCTGATCCCAGGGGTCCAAGGCCAGCCTGAGCAACTTGGTGAGACCTCATCTCTACAATAAACCCCAAAATTAGCTGGGTGTGGTGGCACATGCCTGTGATTCCAGCTACTTGGAAGGTTGAGGCGGAAGGATCACCTGAGCCCAGCAGGTCGAGGCTGCGGTGGCCATGAGCGTTATACCGCACTTCAGTCTGGGTGACAGAGTGAGACTCTGGCTCAAAAAAATAAAAAGGAGCTGGGCTCAGTGACTCAGCCTGTAATCCCGCGCCTTGGGAGGCCGAGATGAGTGGATTGCCTGAGCCCGCGGGTTCGAGACCCGCCTGGGCAACTTGGCGAGGCCTCATCTCTACAATAAATCAAAAATTAGCCGGGCGTGGTAGCGTGCGCCTGTAGTTCCAGCTACTTGGAAGGCTGAGGCGGAAGGATCGCCAGAGCCCAGCAGGTTGAGGCTGCGGTGGTTGGGAGCGGCCACTGCACTCCAGTCTGGGTGACAGAGTGAGACTCCAACTAAAAAAAAAATAAAAATAAAAATAAAAAGGACTTATCGGGCACCTTTAGTGCATGTTGGCATGGCAGAATCTTGAGATTAACCCTGGACAAGGTTACAGAGCTAAGGAAGCTGAGGGCACCCTACTTATTCCGATACTGAAAAAAATTGCAACAGATGAAGGTTAAATATCTTAGTGTTTAAATGACTACAATTATGGTATCGTTTCCAAAACACACCTATTAAAAAGGGGGATTTATAGGGAGGAAATGCACACTTATAATGTAATCGTTGATAAACAGAAAACCCATTTATGTTATTATATTTTTGGAAGATGAGTCCTAACCTGCCACGGAGAGACAAGTAATTGTGGAGAAACTCACCTGTAAGGGAGGGCAAGGCATGTCCCAACACCGCCCAGGCCCTTAGAGAGCCCTTGACGTGTCCCTGGAACTTGTTGCAAAGTATGCTTTCCTGATTTATTTAATAAAAGCAATTCTTGCTCATTATTTCTCTTATTATCATCAGTAATAATAATGACAGGGTGTTTGAACATGTTACTTTAGCTCTGGGACTTGCCAGGAGGGGAGGCTTATATCCCGCTGTTTATTACTCATCTAATAGTGGAGACCATGAACCAACTGGTATAAGCATGGGATAGCGGGGAGGAGAAAAAAGACACTGCCTAGAAGACCAGGTAGGGGTGGTGAGTGCTATAGTTCGTCGTTATCCGGAAAGGTGGCAAAAACCATCAGGCGTGGGCCAGGCTCGGTGGCTCAGCCTATAATCCCAGCACTTTGGGAGGCTGAGGCGAGTGCCTGAACCTGCAGGTTCGAGACCAGCCCAGGCAACTTGGCAAGACTTTGTCTCTACAATAAATAAAAAATGTGCCGGGTGTGGTAGCACGCGCCTGTAGTTTCGGCTACTTGGAAGGCTGGGGCAGAAGGATCGCCAGAGCCCAGTAGGTTGAGGCTGCGGTGGCCGTGAGCGTGCCACTGCACTCCAGCCTGGACGACAGAGTGAGACTTCAACTAAAAAACAAAACAAAACACAAAAAAGCCATCGGGCATTGAAAGCCAGCTCTCTCTCTGTAAGAAAGTCTGTCCAGGTGCAGACTTTCTCTCTGGTAAAAAAAAAACACAATAACTAGCAATTCCACAGCCCGCTAGAATCTACAACTGGCTTTCTCACCTGGAATCTCCTACAGGAGGTCCTCCTTGTCCTGGACACAAGGGAGCTGAAAATCAACTGGAAATACCATAATAGTGGGCTCTTGCATTGACCTGAGTCTGAAGCCCATTAACTTAGTCGAGGGAAGACTTTCCAGAAGTTACTCAGATGTCATGAGCTCTGTTTTCCTCAACTGTAGGGTGTACACTATAATACCAAGCATGTGAGAATGGTATGAGATTTTGCACAAAATTATATGTTAAAACAGCAGGCAGGCCGGGCTGTGGTGGCTTAGCCTGTCATCCCAGCACTTTGGGAGGCTGAGGCGAGTGGATTGCCTGAACCCGTGGGTTCGACACCAGCCCAGGCAACTTGGGGAGAACTTGTGTCTACAATAAATTAAAAAATGAGCCAGGGGTGGTAGCGCGTGTCTGTAGTTCTGGCTACTTGGAAGGTGGAGGAGGAAGGATCGCCAGAGCCCAGTGGGTCGGCGCTGGGGTGGCCGTGAACATGCGACTGCACGGCAGCCTGGGCGATGGAGTGAGACTCCGACTCAAAAAAAGCAAAACAACAAACAAACGAAACAGCTAGTGCACACTGTCTTCATCCAACGGTGCTGCTGTACCACTACCCCCAACTACATCAACTGCCAATGCCATTTTCATTACTGTCTGTCTAAGTGGAGACTGGCTCTCAGTATTACTCTCTGTTACTCAGAGTCTTGAGAAATCCTCCCTTCCACATTCTAGTAAGGATAGAATAAGAAGAATAAATTTGAAATTTTTTGTTGGCTTCCTGCAAGGAAAGTAAAGGTCAGTCTGTTGAAAAAAATTACCTCACTGGTGTTTAATAACTGCACTTAGGGCAAAGTATAATTATTCCCATGCTTTAGATGGAAAAACTGAGGCTTCGAGAAGTTAAGGGAATTCCTCAAAAACCACATAAAAAGCCAGAGCTTTTACTCTGGGTACTCTGAGTGTTTTTTCCTAGGGGCGTTTTCCACTATTATTATAGTGGTGAACAAGAAAATAATTTATTGAGTATGAGTGAAATAATTTGGAACCAGCCGGGTTCGGTGGCTCAGCCTGTAATCCCGTGCCCTGGGAGGCTGAGGTGAGCGAATTGCCTGAGCCCGCGGGTTCGAGACCCGCCTGGGCAACTTGGTGAGACCTCGTCTCTACAATAAATCAAAAAATTAGCCAGGCGTGGTAGCGCATACCTGTAATTCCGGCTACTTGGAAGGCTGAGGCGGAAGGATCGCCGGAGCCCAGCAGGTCGAGGCCGCGGTGGCCGGGAGCGGCCACTGCACTCCAGTCTGGGTGACAGAGTGAGACTCCAACTCAAAAAAAAAAAAATGTTGGAACCAATATTGATAAGCAGTCCTCTGTGCAGTTTACAAAGCACTTTCACCACCACGTCTCTCTAATTTCATGAAATATTACTTGTATTACTAAATAGTATTATTATCATCATTTTTTTTTTTTTTTTTTTGAGTTGGAGTCTTACTCTGTCACCCAGACTGGAGCACAGTGGCACGCTCCTGGCCACCGCAGCCTGGACCTGCTGGGCTCCGGCGATCCTTCCGCCTCAGCCTTCCATATCATCATTTTATAAATGAGGAAACTGAAATTCTGAAAGGTTACTTGACCTGTCCACAGTAATGGTGCTCAAGTACGTACAGCCCAGATCAATATGGCTCCAAATGCCATTCTATCATATCTTTTTTGAACATATGAGTAAAAATGGTATGAATATTTTGCTCAAAACGCACTCTCCCTCTCCAAGATTCCTCACCTCCTGCCCCTGCATCTTTTCTTCGTCCATGTGGTTTCCAGCCTTTACATTCTTGCTTTTCTGTTGAGCCTTCCTTGATTCATAACTTCCTTTCAGACGTCAAGGCAGCTTGATTCTTTAATTGTACCCGTATAGCCCTGATACTCTAAAAGCATGTAGGTCCTGCATTTGTAGATTTTTATTTTCATCATGTAAAACCCAATTCCTCATGAAGGCTAAGCCAAGGTTTGTGGGTCTTGAAGTTTATGCAATTTGGGGAGCCCTCTGTGAGGAGAAAAAGGACTAACAGAAATGAGGTCCGGAGCCTTGGGAGAAGCCCATCTAAGTGAGGGATCTTGAAGGGTAAGCGTCCAAGCTTCAGAGCAGAATCGATGACACTGTCCACGTCTGTTCCCATGTAACATTCACCCCAGTCTGGCTTCCCTTCAGCAAGACTACTTGGGGCAAAGGCTGAGCTGTCCACCTAGCAGGCTCAGCCCACTTAACTCTTCCAGAAACAGTCAGGAACATCCGTTTTGTAATTCGGCTTCTCCCTAGTTGACTGTTTTCACCTCACCTTGGACTCCTTGAGTTGAGGGATCTTGCTTTGTATTTCTTGGTAGAACTTCCCTTGAGCCCAACACCATCTTGAGTTCATAAATGTTTTATGAATGAATGGATGTTTGGACAAATAAATGAATAAAGGACACGTTCGATGGCTACTTACTGAATTTGCAGCAGAGACTATCAAGATTAGTATAATTACCATTTATTGAGTGTCTACTATGAGCCAGTCCCCGCTCACACATTGCCTCTAATTCCCAGAGCCACTCCACAGAGGGAGTAATATTATCTCTAATTTACAGCCAAGGAAACTGAGGCTCTTTGTGGTTAGGTCAATTGCCCAAGGTCAAACAGTCAGTGAGTGGCAGAGCCAAATTCGATGAGCTCAAAGACCCAAGTTCTTTCTACCTCACGCCACATTTCTGAAGCAAGCAGTGTGATTACCTCTGACCATTGAAATTCTGAACGGTTACTTACCCATATAGCCCTGAAACTCTAAAAGCTTGTAGGTCCTGTAGGCAAAATTAAAGAATCAAGATGCCTTGACGTCGGAAAGGAAGTTATGAATCAAGGAAGGCTCAACAGAAGAGCAAGTGGTCAGAGGAACTGTATCCTGCCTGGATCTGCACCTGCTCACCATTGCCCCTCCCCTGGAAACGAGGAGGTGAAGGATGGTCCCTTGCTGCTTTCTCAGACTTTATCTTCTCCTGTCCCCCGTGTTCCTACAGTAGCTTGGGCAAGCTCTGCCTGTGTAACATGCTCATCCCATGAATCTGAACAGTAGCAAAATTCTCTTAGTAGGTCTGCAGGAGAAAGTATAATTAATAGAGTTTAGCCTGGCCAACAGAGCATGCCAAGGGGACAAGGGTGTTGAGGACTACACTTGTGAACCACCAGCCGGGGCCAAGCAGAAGAAAGGAAGCAAACAAGATTGCCCGTTGTTTTTGCTTTCTGCCCAGACTTCTCTGCTGCTAGTACAGAAGAAAGATGCCCTTTGTGGTCTCTTTGGGCCTACAAGACTCTGTGATCATGGAGGAATGTGAGGACGAATGCCAGATTCCCACCAAGTGCTGGTAATGATGAAGTGTCTCTTGGGCAATTCTTATATGATGAAAATATGGAGATGCTTTTAAGAGGCTTCAAGAGCCTTCGGCAAAAAGATGCTCTGATAACAGTGGAATGAGATGCTCAAAGGCTCTCACCGCCATTATCTCATTGAAGTCTCTCTAGATCTTTAGGGAGAGGAGGAGGCAGTCCAAGTAATTCCCATTTTATAGAGGGAGAATTAAAAGCTCAGAGTCATAGAGCCCAGAAGTTTACTGTATTTATTCTATATTTGGCTTAGTATAGTGTTATCCTTAAGGCAAGAAGTATCCAGAAAGACAGGACAACTTGAACTTTTTCCTTTGCATTGTAATCCACTCAATCACCACAGAGAATTTGGCATTTTTTTTGTTTTGTTTTTTGTTTGAGTTGGGGTCTCATTGTCACCCAGACTGGAGTGCAGTGGCACTCTCCTGGCCACCGCAGCCTCGACCTGCTGGGCTCCGGCGATCCTTCCTCCTCAGCCTTCCAAGTAGCTGGAACTACAAGTGCACGCTACCACACCTGGTTAGTTTTTGATTTATTGTAGAGACAAGGTCTTGCCAAGTTGCCCGGGCAGGTCTCAAATCCGCGGGTTCAGGCAATCCACTCGCCTTGGCATCCCAAAGTGCTGGGATGACAGACTGAGCCACCAAGCCCAGCCAGAATTTGGTGTTTTAAGAATGCTGTGTGATGCCAAGAAAGAAGGTTATGGTGAAGATGGCGATGATGACCACAACTCTTTCCAGAGACCTGAATTCATTCCAGAAAAACATCCCAGGGAACACTGGAGTCGTCACCTATTCCCAAGTCATCGAGCACTGAAGCCCAAAGACCTTACAGACCTCCCCCAGCTTGGTGACAATCCACTCCTAACATGAACTACCAAAAAAAGAAGGGGCTGGGCGCAGTGGCTCATGTCTATAATCCCAGCACTTTGGGAGGCCGAGGTGAGAGGATTGTCTGAGTTCATGGATTCGAGACCAGCCCAGACAATTTGGCAAGACCTTATCTCTGCAATAAATCAAAAAATTAGCTGAGTATGGTGGCACATGCCTGTAGTTCCAGCTACTGGGAAGGCTGAGGCGGAAGGATCGCCGGAACCCAGCAGGTCAAGGCTGCGGTAGCCATGAGTGTGCCACTGCACACTGGGTACCTGGCCCACCACCAGGGGGACGGAGGGTCGGCTAGAAGCCCAAACTTCGCCGGCACGCAACCTACTTATGTAGCAAATCTTCACCTGCATCCCACAACTCTAAAATAAAGTAAAAATAAAAAAGAGTGCGATCAGTGGATAAGCTCCAGCTTTTAGCTCCCTGGGGTCCTCGCCAGCTTCCTAGCGGGGGTCACACATTGTCGGGAGAGGGAGGGTGTCGAAACGAGGTGGTCGTATAGACATCTGCTGTTCCGACTCTTTGTGGGACCTCTCAGTTGCACGGCTTTTGCTCCGTGGCCACCCACTGGGCTGGCAGAGACTTTGCCAGATGGATCGTGTGGTCTCTTGGCTTCTCCTGCTCAATATTCTCTCTCCTCTTTTCTCTCACAGGTCTCATCTCCTCCAACCCCTTTTGTACTCCTAACCCCACCACCGCGTCTACTTCCTGAAGAATCCGGCCGACAGACACATCTGCCTCAACTCCAAAGCATCGGAGGCGCCCAGTGCCTGGGCATGACATCGAGGTTCGCAGAGAAGCAGAAGGAGAAGGAAGACCCCAGCCCACAGGTCACCACGGGAAGAAGACAGCGAAGTGAATGGAGGCATGGATGGCAGCAGCTGACACGAGGGCCACCCGGCAACTCATCAGGACCAGGGTGGCAGCTAACTGCCCTCAGGTGCCAAAGCGGAGGTTTTTCTGCAGTCTAAGTTACTCGGAGGCTTGGGTAAGCTATTTTTCTGCCCTCAGCCTCAGTCACCCCATCCATTTATAAAATGAGACAAGGAACATGTGCTGCTAAGGTTTACCTCCCGCTTCACCCAAAGATTATTCAAGAGACAAAAAGTACGCCAGGAGCCGTGGCTCACGCCTGTAATCCCAGCACTTTGGCAGGCTGAGGTGAGAGGATTGCCTGAGCCCGCAGGTTCGAGACCAGCCTGGGCAACTTGGTGAGACCGCGTCTCTACAATAAATCAGAAAATTAGTCGGGCGTGGAGGCGCGTGCCTGGGGTTCCTTCTACTTGGAGGGCTGAGTCGGAAGGATCGCCTGAGTCCAGCAGGTCAAGGCTGCTGTGGCCGGGAGCGTGCCCCTGCACTCCAGCCTGGGTGACAGCGAAAGACTCCGCCCCCCCAAAAAAAAAAGTAAACCAGGCAACCTCTTTCAGGTCCCCTTCCACTGTGGGAGCTTTCCTGTCTTCTCAATAAATCCTACTTTCAAAAAAAAAAAAAAAAAAGTAAACCAGATATGGTGGCACATGCCTGTAATTCCAGCTATTCAGGACTCTGGGATGGGTGGACGGTGTGAGCCCAGGAGTTCGAGGCTGCAGTGAGTTATGATCACGCCAGCTGGGCGGCAGAGTAAGACCTCATTTTAAAAAGAGAGAGAGAGAAAAGTAAATTTGTTGTCATTAGGGCTGGGGAAAATGAGGCTGTAGGAAAATAATAGCTAAAGGGTTCAGGGTTTCTTTTTGATACAATAAAAAGTTCCAAAATTGAACTGTGGTAACGATTGCACAACTCTGTGAATATACTAAAAGCCATTAAATTGTTCACTTTAAATGGGTGAATTGTATGATGTGTGAATTATAGAAGTAAAGCTGTTATTTTAAAATATTTAACTCAATGAATTCTTACTAAAGGAATAACCCACGTGACGATCACCCAGGTCAGGAAATGAAACTTTCTAGAAACCCAGAAGTCTCCCTATCTACTGTGAGGACACTTTTTTTTTTTTTTTTTTTTTGAGTTGGAGTCTCACTCGGTCGCCCAGACCGGAGTGCAGTGGCCGCTCCCGGCCACCGCAGCCTCGACCTGCCGGGCTCCGGCGATCCTTCCGCCTCAGCCTTCTGAGTAGCCGGAACTACAGGCATGCGCTACCACGCCTGGCTGATGTTTTGATTTATTGTAGAGATGAGGTCTCGCTGCCCAGGCGAGTCTCGAACCCGCGGGCTCAGGCCATCCACTCACCTCCGCCTCCCAAAGGCGCAGGATGACAGGCTGAGCCACCGAGCCCGGCTGGGATCGCATTTTAAAAGGAATACTGACAAACTCAGACTCATCACGGAGGTGTATGAACACATGGGGAGAGGATTCGATCACACGAGAAGTAGCTGAAAAGTCAGGTATACTTGGCCTGGAGAAAAGATTTCGGGGGACCTAATTGTTGTCTTCCCTTATTAAAGAGTCACCACGTGAAAGTGAGGACACCTGTGCTGTGTCACCCTCAGGCAGATCTAGGAAGCGGGAGATGGGGCCATCCCAACATGTACTGTGCCCAGCATTACCTAGGACACCTGATACACAAACGCCACCCATGTCGTTTACCGAGGGCCTAGGCTGCATCAGGCTCTATATGTTATCGTTTGCTTGTTTGGTTTGCTTTTGGTTTTTTGAGTTGGAGTCTCACTCTGTCACCCATGCTGGAGTGCAGTGGCACACTCATGGCTACTGTAGCCTTGTTCTACTGGGCTCAGATGATCCTTTCACCTCAGCCTTCCAAGTAGCTGGAACTATAGATGTGTGCCTCCACTAATTTTTTGGTTTATTGTAGAGGCGAGGTCGCGCCAAGTTGCCTAGGCAAGTCTCAAACCCCTGGGCTCAGGCAGTCCTCTCACCTCGGCCTCCTGAAGTGCTGGGATTATAGGTGTGAGCCACTGCGCCTAGCTTCTACATGTTATCTTGAATCGTCGTGAAGACCTTGTCAGATGGGTATAATTATCCACATTTGACAAATAAGGAGTTGACTAGAAGGAAGAAAGTTGCACACTGGCACTGATCACACAGTGTGGTCCTCTCCGGGCCCCCACATCTTTGTCCTGCTTTAAATGAACATGCAAGCTTGCCCAAAACAGAGTCATAAAGGCTCTCTAGAAGAGGAGGGGAGAGAAACGCTGCTCACAGGCATGAACTTAAGAACTGCAGAGGCCTGCCCTTGTCCCCCCCATTCCAATTATCCGTAGGCAGGCTCCAGACTTGCTTTGAGCTCAAGACAGAGGTTTTGTTGGTTTGGTTTTGCTTTTACCGGGAAACCAACTCCAAAGCACCAGGATACATCGCCCTCAAAGCACAAAGCCAGAATGGCCAGGGAGTCACGGGAGATCCAGAAGAAAGAAAGAGGACCGCCACACAGCATGGAAGCGTGGTACTGATGCTTGCAGTGGAACGGGCTGAGACTGCGCCCTTGGATGGTCCTGTCCCTTTCCTGGAATTCAGAGTCCAGATTCCATTTGTTCTGAAAGCCTAGTGCCACCAGCCGGGCTTACAGCTTGACCCCGACTTGCCTCCGTGTTGACTTCCTTGGATCCCGGCAGCGTCACTGTGAACTAAGCACCTATTTTTAAAGATGGCGCAACGGATGCTTGGGGAGGTGACGTTTCTTGCCAGAGCCAAGGCCACCGGCTGCACGGACTTCTGAGTGAAATGTTGGTCTAAAAAGCGATTCCCGGCTTATTCCTGTTCCTCATCTAACCTGCTGTGAGATTATTCACACACGTGTCACCCTTTACCTGGCCTTAGTGTCCCAACGTGTGAGCACGGAACCTGGGCAGAGTACAGCGGTAGGAGCAAGCGGTCTCATGAGAAGGAAGAAAGTGCTCCTTGAAATTGGGCCCAGGCTGTGCATCATTTTGGTGCCGGTTTTGGCCCCAATCCCTCAGAGAGTTGACCCTAAAAGAAAATTACACAGACAACTGAGGTCTGGGGTAATGGTGTCAGGACTCAGACAAGTTTGTGCTAGACCCAAAAGCCAAGGTTGGATGCCCCAAAGCTGCAAATCTTCTGTCTCTGGGGCTCTGGCCAAATCCTTGTGACCTACATTTGCTTTCAGTTTCCTTGAACAGAGGTGGGGAGCCGGTGGGTGGGGGAAACCTGCCCTTTTCTCAGATCCTTCGGTGCATGGTTAATAGGCGTGCAATTCCGATCACCCAGTGATCACTCACTGACGGCTTCTCACCTTCTGAACATGAACCCGGCAGCCCTTGCCACGCCCCTGCCGCCTGGCCCTCGTCCTGGCTTCTGAGCCTTCTCTGTCAGACCCTTCATAAAAACAGGAACCGGATCTCTCACGGCTAGTAGCTGACTCTGGCTCCTTTTCTGCCTATTCTCCTTTGGACCCTCCCGCATCGCCTTCAAACTCTGAGGGAATGGTCTTCCCAGCTCAATGAAGAGCCACAAACATCTCTGGCTTAGAGAAGCTTAATGTCTTAGGAGTGAAAGAACGTTGTAAGTTCTTGGGTTCACCCTATGGCCTGCGGGTTGGCCGCATCTCGAGCTGAATCTCCAGTTAGATCAACCAGGCAGCTCCAAAGATGCTCACCGTCCTACGAGGGACTTGGTGGCTCATATTTGCTGGCTGATGCTTTAGGGAATTAAGGAAGGGTAAGTCTTGTATGACTCAGGAGTGGCCGGTTCTCCTGGTTTCTCTGGAACAAGCCCTCCACCGCAGTCTAGCAGTGCTGATGGCGTGTTTGGCTCTTTCAACAATTCCTCGTGTTAGTCTGTGTGTCCCTGCTGTGGCATGACTACAGTGTCGTTATCGATAGGCTTCTGGGCCTGCTTCCCCCCAAACTGGCAATGATCTCTCTCTCGAACCTTATGGTTCAGATAGGTGTCCTTTTCTGCCTAACCTACTCAGCCACCATCTGACACTTACCACATCCAAAGGGTCTTTACACACAGAAGGAGTGGGCGGACCACGAACTTGGTCCCATCAGGTACCACCCCTAGGGACTCATGACTGCTCACCTTCAGCGGCCAGGGCCCAGGGTCTCACACCTGCTTGTGTCCAGCACCAGGCACCTGTGTCTAGACCACCCTCAACAATCAGAATCTCCCACCTTAGTTTCACTCAACCCTGGGGAAACATTTGTGGTGGAGAAGGAAAAACCCTGCAGCCGGCCGGGCTCGGTGGCTCAGCCTGTCATCCCAGCACTTTGGGAGGCCGAGGCGAGTAGATTGCCTGAGCCCACGGGTTCGAGACCCTCCCGGGCAACTTGACGAGACCTCGTCTCTACAATAAATCAAAAACTAGCCGGGTGTGGTAGCGCACACCTGTAGCTCCAGCTACTCGGAAGGCTGAGGCGGAAGGATCACTGGAGTCCAGCAGGTTGAGGCTGCGGTGACCGGAAGTGGCCACTGCACTCCAGTCTGGGCGACAGAGTGAAACTCCAACTAAAAAAACCCCCCAAAAGCCCCACAACCTCCAGGGCTGGCTCTGTTTTTGGATGAGTGGATTCTGCTTTCCTAAGACTTCATTTAAAAAGTTATAACTTCAGAGTTTCTCTTGGCTCCTAATCCCTGTGGTGAAACACCCCGGGGTTGACATAGATCTCAGAGTTCAGTGTGATATTGAAGTTTAGAAGCAAAATTCCCTCGTGAACTAGTAAAGAGAGGTCTTGAAGTTATACAGGCTTGGGACTCAAAAAGAGAGGAGACGGGTGCCAGAGTCTTCAGGGGAGGGTCTTCAGTGGGAGCGTGGCCAGTGAGAGGCGTTCCATGTCAGGGAAGGGCCAATGAGTTTCCAGAAACGGTGGCGTCTGGCTCTCAACGCAGAGCGTTTCCTGCCCTGTGCCACCCAGCTAGCTACTCCGGACCCTTGGGAAAGACTGTGTAGCACAATAGCCTTGTGTTAATGATCTTCTGGGGGAAGGGGAACCGTCTCTGCCCTCCAGACAAGCGAGGAATGAGAAAGAACAGCTGCTCCGGGTAGGGGTGGAGAGTGGGGAGCAAAATCTAAGTGAAGATCAAGAATTTCCTACAGGCGAGAACGAGGAGTACGCGCGATCACGAGAATATCAACCCCCAGGAAAATCCTGGGAAATACTGGGGAGAGCTGGGGAAAGGCTCCGGCCCCCCTGGTCCTGGGACAGACGCTCGATCCATATTATCTGGAGATTAATGCACAGGTGACAGCAGAAGCAGAGGATGTGAATTCAGCTAGTGAGGCAGGACCCGGGGGCCTGCGGGTTTGTGACGGCCACAAAAACTTAGGAGGCCCCTGTAAGTCAGGTCTGAGCTTCTCATTTCACAGTTGCTTTGTGAAAGGAGTGGAGAAGGCCAAACGGGCAAGCCCAGAAGCCAAAGGATTCACTTACCAGAGCCGAAAGACAAAAATCCACCCCGCCGGAGCCCCTACGCCCTGACCTCGGGCCCTTCTCTGATGAGGAGGTTGGCCAGAGTCGATGGTGCCTGAGACCTGTCTTCCTCCTTCTCTCCAGGCTTCCTTATTGCCCATGGACATGATCTCCAGAGCGCATTCGTCAAGCCTATCTGAGTTTAGGCTGCGCCAGGCGAGCTTGGATAAGCCTCAGTGTGGCACCCACTAAGGGGCTCTCCAGCCATTCTTCACTAACGACTGAATCAATCTCTCTCTCTCTTTGTCTCTCCGCTACTCTCTGTCTCTGTCTCTGTCTCTCTCTCTCATATGTTCTCTTCTGTGATAAAATCTACACTTTTAATCATTTCATCATCCTCTCACACATTTTCAATATATACTTTAGTGTTACTAATTATATTCGCAGTGTTGCGTAACCATCAGCACTCTCTCTCTCCAGAATTTTTCATCATCTGCAACAGAAACTCTATACCTATTAAACAATAAATCCCCATTCTTGCCTCTCCCTGCCCATGGTAATTCATTTCTCTAATCTCTTCTATTTATTTGGTCCAGATGTCAGACTTAATAACATACTGTTTTGCTTACTATAGCTTTGTAGTAATTTTTGAAATGAGAAAGTATGTCTTCCAACGTTGTTTTTCCTTTTTCAAGATTGTTTTGACTATCTAGGTCCCTTGAGATTCCATGAGAAAGTTAGGGTGGCTTTTTCTCTTTCTACAAAAAAGAATTGGAATTTTTGTAGATATTGCATTGAATCTCTAGATTGTTTTAGGTAGCATTGTCATCTTAATATTAAGCCTTCAATCCATGATGAGACGTGTTTCCATTTATTTCTGTCTTTTAAAATGTCTTTCAGGCCAGGTTCAGTGTCTCAGCCTGTCATCTCAGCACTCTAGGAGGCTGAGGTGAGTGGATTGCCTGAGCCTGCAGGTTCGAGACCAGCCCGGGCAACTTGGTGAGACCTCATCTCTGCAATAAATTAAAAATCAGTTGTGCATGGTAGCACGTACCTGTAGTTCCGGCTACTTTGAAGGCTGAGGAGGAAGGATTGCCAGAGCCCAGCAGGTTGACGCTGGGGTAACTGTGAGCGTGCCACTGCACTCCAGCCCGGGCAACAGAAAAAGACTCCAACTCAAAAGAAATAGAATAAAATAAAAAATAAAAATAAAAAAAATAAAATGTGACTACGTATAAAAATAAATAAATAAATAAATGTATTTCAGTAATGTTTTATAGTTTTTCATGTACAAATCTTTCACTCTCTTGATTTAATTTAGTCCCAGGTATTTTATTCTTTTTAATTATGTGAGAAATGGAATTCTTTAATTTTCTTCAGATTGTTCATTGTGTGGAAACACAACTGACTTTTGTGTCTTGATTTTGTATCTTGCAACTTCGCTGTTTGCTTACTCTAAAAGAAGTTTTTTTAATGTCAAACGTCATGCCTTCTGCAAACAAGGATAGTTTTACTTATTTCTTTCCAGTATGTATGCCTTTTAGTTATTTTTTTGTTCAATTGCTTTGCCCAGAATTTCTAATATTGTAAAACGGAAATGGTGAAAGCAGACATCCTTGTCTTGTTCCTGACTTTAAGAATGGCTTTCTTTTGTACTAGAAATGGACTCCTTTTACTCCACTGTCAGAAACGAAATCTAGATGCATATGGAAAGGTGATGTGTAAATCCATGAGAACAAGTGAATGACTAATATTTGATCAGTTAATATTTTCAGATAATCATTTATTAATTCATTAACTTATTTTTTGAGTTGGAGTCTCACTCCATCCCCCAGGCTGGAGTGCAATGGCACACTCACAGCCACCCCGATGTTGACCTGCTGGGCTCTGGTAATCCTTCCATCTCAGCCTTCCAAGTAGCTGGAACAACAGGCGTGCTAAATTTTTGATTTATTGCAGAGATGAGGTCTCACCAAGTTACCCGGACTGGTCTCGAACCTGCGGGCTCAAGCAATCCACTCACCCTAGCCTTCCAAAGTGCTGGGATGACAGGCTGAGTCACCGAGCCCTGCTTCAGATAATTCTTAGAAAGTCAGGACTTGTAGAAACTTTGGGAATCATTGTAGTTGAAAGCCCAGAAACATAAAGTGACTTGCCTAAGCCAGGATTTCTGACACTTATCAAGTACAACTTACATTACAACACATAGCAAAAACACAAAACACGGGTCCCAGCCACTCTACAGATGAGAAAGTATCTCAATAGAAGCAAGAGAGAGACAGAACGGAAGTGAAGCCTTGGAGAGCTGACTTGGTTTGAAGGACAAGCCTTCACTACTCCACAGCTTGGTTGGAATGTACTCAGAAACAAATTAAGTTGTACAATCTCTGCCTGCTGGGAACTGAAGGCTAATCCATTCATTCATTCAAAAAAATATATTGGGCCGGCCTTGGTGGCTCAGCCTGTCATCCCAGCACTTTGGGAGGCCGAGGCGAGTGGATTACCTGAGTCCGTGTGTTCGAGACCCACCCGGGCAACTTGGCGAGACCTTGTCTCTACAATAATTCAAAAATGAGCCGGGCATGGTAGCGCATGCCTGTAGTTCCGGCTACTTGGAAGACTGAGGTGGAAGGATCTCTAGAACTCAGTAAGTCAACGCTGGGGTGGCTGTGAGTTTGCCACTGCACTCCGGCCTGGGCAACAGAGTGAGACTCCAACTCAAAAATATAGGGAGAGGGGGAGAGAGAGCTTTACTGTGTGCCAGGCACTGGGAATACAGCGTTGAACAAAATAGTCACGATTCCTCCTCACAGGAAGTTGACATTCTAGTGCTGTTCATTCTCAGTCCCATCTTTGACAATTTCTTTCTTTCTTTTTTTTTTTTTTTTGAGTCGGAGTCTCACTCTGTCGCCCAGACTGGAGGGCAGTGGCCGCTCCCGGCCACCGCAGCCTCGACCCACTGGGCTCCGGCGATCCTTCCGCCTCAGCCTTCCATGTAGCCGGAATTACAGGCGCGCGCCGCTACGCCCGGCTGATTTTTTGATTTATTGTAGAGATGAGGTCTCGCTGCCCAGGCGGGTCTCGAACCCACGGGCTCAGGCAATCCACTCACCTCAGCCTCCCAAAGGCGCGGGATTACGGGCTGAGCCACCGAGCCTGGCTTTCTTTCTTTCTTTTAATTCTCCATGGGATGATCCAAGACATAAAAGTGGGAGAAGTCAACTGAAGCCAGAGATTCTTGTTAAAGTTTAGAACATGGAAATAAGAGCGACAGGGGCCAACAGCAATTTGGGAGATGCTTCAGGGATATGAAGGGTCTCTGGTGGCCCCTTTCTCTCCCAAAGACAATCAGAGTTTTTTGGGTTTTTTTTTCCTGAGTTGGAGCCTCGCTCTGTCACCCAGACTGGAGTGCAGTGGCCGTTCCCGGCCACCGCAGCCTCGACCTGCTGGGCTCGGTGATCCTTCCGCCTCAGTCTTCCAAGTAGCTGGAACTACAGGCGCGCGCTACCATACCTGGCTAGTTTTTTGATTTATTGTAGAGACGAGGTCACGCCAAGTTGCCCGGGCGGGTCTCGAGCCCGCGGGCTCAGGCAATCCACTCACCTCGGCCTCCCAAAGCATGGTATTACTGGCTGAGCCACCGAGCCTGGCTACAATGAAGAGCTGATGCTAAGCTCACCACTGGTGGTGATTAGTAGCTCATAGAATGGCAGGAGTCCACTGGTTCCATTCCTGCCCTAGGGTGTCCTTGGAGCTCACGCTCACTTGTCAGGTTGAAGATCCCACACCGAACCCCAACTATAGCTGGGATACCAGCCCTATTTCTGAGAAAGGCATGGCATAGACCTGAATGCAAGAAAATCAATCCTAGAAGGTTTGAAGAAAGCGATCGCAGGAGTCTTTGGCAGGCAGAACTCTGGCCTGCTTTATCAAATAGTTTTAGGGTTGTTCCTTCCTTCCAGAAGACATGGTGAGTCCTCGCCCCCAAGTTCAGGGGAAGGTCAGAGGCAGGAGTCAGAAGACTTGGATTTTAGCTTCATCTCTTTCTTTAGCTTGTTTGTGTTCCTGAAAATAATCACTTTACTGTTCTCGACCTCAGCTTCCTCACCCAAAAAAGGAAGAACTGCATTAGTTAAGAAAGCTAGCTACTGTGCCCGTGAAAGTCCCAAATCTCAGTGGCTTAAGACAAGGGAAATTTATCAGGCCAGGCGCGGTGGCTCACACCTGTAAACCCAGCACTTTGGGAGGCAGGGGCAAGAGGATTGCTTAAGCCCAGGGGCTTGAGACTCACCTAGGTGACTTGGTGAGACTTCATCTCTACAATAAATTTTAAAAGATTAGACAGGCGTGGTGGTATGTGCCTGTAGTCCCAGTTACTTGGGAGGCTGAGAAGGAAGGATCGCCTGAGCCCAGTAGGTTGAGGCTTTGGTGGCCATGAGCATGCCACTGCACTCAGGCCTGGGCGATAGACTGAGACTCTGACTCAAAAAAAAAAAAAAAAAAAAGACAAGGGAACTTTCTCGTTCACTTAAGGGCCACCTGGCACTGGGGTTGGGGTCCTGCTCCATTTCATTCAGAGACCCAGGCTGGCAGAGTTTCTGCCACCTCCAACGTGGCTTCCAAGGATGCCTGGCTGTTGGCATCCTGCTGCCAGACAGGGGAAGAAAAAGTGCAGTGAGGGCCAGGTGCAGAGGCTCAGCCTGTCACCCCAGCACTTTGAGAGGCTGAGGCAAGCGAATTGCCTGAGCCCAGGGGTTCGAGACCAGTCTGGGCAATGTGGTGAGACTTTGTCTCTACACTAAATCACAGAAACTAGCTGGGTGTGGTGGTGCGTGCCTGTGGTTCCAGCTACTTGGAAGGCTGAGGCAGAAAGATCGCCAGAGTCCTGCAGGTCAAGGCTGCGGTGGCCGTGAGTGTGCCACTGCACTTCAGCCTGGGTGACACGGTGAGACTCCAAATCAAAATAAATAAATAAGTAGGGGAGAAAAAACAAGAAAGACATAAAAAGTGGAGTGAGGCCGTCATGAGAAGTGTCCTTTCCATGGAGCAGGCCTGCAAATGGCATGTGTCATTTTGTGTACATTCAATGACGTCATCTCGCTGCAAGCCAGACTGGAAAACAGACGAGCTTCGTGCCTAGCAGGGAGGGGAAGGTTTGAGGGACAGTAGTCCACCTCTGCCATAGGAACACAGCCTCTTCTTTGTGGATGTCATGGAATTGAGTTGATTTTTTTTTTCTGAGTCAGGGTCTCACTCTGTTGCCCAGGCTGGAGTGTAGTGGCACGCTCCCAGCCACCACAACCTTGACCTGCTGGGCTCTGGCGGTCTTTCCGCCTCAGCCTTCTGAGTAGCCAGAACTACAGGGGTGTGCTACCACGCCCGGCTAATTTTTTAGTTATTGTAGAGATGAGGTCTCACCAAGTTGCCCGGGCTGGTCTCGAACCTGCGGGCTCAGGCAGTCTACTCGTCTCGGCCTCCGAAAGTGCTGGGACCACAGGCTGAGCCACCGAGCCCGGCCTGTTTTGCGTTTTTAGTCGACGATAGTTCTCAAAACACTTTGAGATGTCAACATGGCCATAAGACGTGCGGAGGTGATGATCATGGCGATAGGATTCATTATTTGTTCAATATCTAATACAGGCTCTGAGCACTGGGAAATTGAGTGGACATCTACCCTGCACTTCTAGGGTGCACTTTCATTCTCATGTCGGGTGGTCACGTTTTCAGAAGAGGCTGAATCCTAGTCCTACCTCCGATCCAGGTGTGCCTTGATGAGCCCAAAACAAGCATAGAGAATTTCTTGGTTTTTTTTTGAATTGGAGTCTCACTCTTGTCGCCCAGGCTGCAGGCTGGAGTGCAGTGGCATGCTCACGGCCACCATAGCCTCCACCTGCTGGACTTAGGTGATCCTTCCCCCTCTGTCTTCTAAGTACCTGGAACTACAGACACATGACACCATGCCTGGCTAGTTTGTGTGTGTGTGTGTGTGTGTGATTTATTGTGGAGACGAGGTCTCACCATGTTGCCCAGGCTGGTCTTGAACCCGCGGGCTCAGGCAATCCTCTTGCCCCGGCCTCCCAACGTGCTGGGATGACAGGCTGAGCCTCCGTGCTCGGCCCATTGAGAATTTCATTCCCTTGGCCAGTGTTCAAGATTGGAAATGTAATTCAATTTTGCCCAATGAGTTGGTAGGGGAAGTCTGCAAAGAGGATTTGAGAAAAGCCATCTTTGTTTTTAAAGAGATTAAAGGAGAATATTCCCATTGGACGCCTCTGGAAGTGGCTCTGTAGGAGACAGCCATCCTGTGATCACGAGAGAATGAATCTGAGAGACAGTCAACACACTAAGAATGGCTGAGCAGAAAGATGGAGAGGGCCTGGGTCTCTGAGGACATCACCAAGCCACCAAGTGACCCAACCCCCAGAAGCCACCTGTGCTGTGATGGTAAATGTGCTTCCTGTTTAAGCCAGTTGAGTCAAGGTCTCCATTACTTGCAGCTAAAAGTCACCCAACCAACTCACCATCTATGCAGATACCTATATAATGACAGAGGTGACTGCTAAAACCATGGGGGTGTGCGTAAAACCCAGTGGAGTGCGCAGAGAGGGACAAAAGCCAAAGCCAAGGCCAAGTGTATGGAGGGAGAGAAGGAAAGAAATAAGAAAAAGAGACAGGAAGAGGGCCATCTGGACAGGAAGAGAATTGGAACACGCCGTGTCACGCCCGCTAAGGGAATGAAGATGTTTAAGGAAAAAAAATACATGATAGGTAGAACAAAATTGTGCGTGGAAACAAAGCCGAGTTCGTTCTGCGACAACAGAGAGATGCAGACGTCAGTGGCAAAAAAGGGAGGAAATCCTTATTTGTTGATGGATTGACGACGCGTATGGCTGACTGTGCGGTTGACAGCGTTGGTCGTCCTCACCGGCCACTCCACGGTGATCAGGACGACCCGGGTCCAGGACTTGGGAGGCTTTGACCTTTTGGGTGAAGAAGAAGAACCCTGTGTGGATAAGAAACCCATGTAGCCAGGGCTCCCTGGACAGTTGAGTTTACAGAATGCTACCCATTGTCAGAACCCGAGTCCTGACACCTGGTCCTGATCCTATCTTCTGTAGACAGAACATGAAACACAGAGTTTTGTTTATCGCTCAAGGGAGTCACTTTGTTGCATTCTTGTTACCAGTCCTGGGAGCAGCCCAGCTTCCTGGTCCTCTCCAACCACCTCCTTCCTTCCTCCTTGCTTCTTTGGTATCTGGTATATGCTGTGCTTCCTGGCCCTTGATTACACGGTTCCTGTGGTCACGAACGTCCTTCCTCCTCATATTATCTCTCCATGCTAAAATCCCTCTTCCTGCCCTTCCAGACTGACACCTCCTCCACGAAGCCCTCCCCAGTCTCCCCAGGAGAAAACGACGTCTGGCGCTCGCTCCACCATTCCACTTGGCCGGAACTTTTGTTCCCCTGTGCACCAGGTGTGATCTCCTGGGAGACAAGAACATACACCCAGAAAGAAACTCCCCTCTACAAATAAACAGAGAGCCTGCACGCAAAGTCTGCCCCATGCCAATGCAGAGGGTGGGCAGCATTGGAAGAGAGAAGTGACCGGCCCTCTCGTCTCACCTGTGAAATAGCCCTGACCCTCTTCCTTTCTCAGATTATCTTTAGGGTGGGAGCAACCTTGGTGAAGCCGGCTGGGCCATCCCCGAGGCATCAGCCGTGAGCAGCTTCTCCAGGCAGACTGTGCACTGTCCATCTTCCCCACCTGCTGAGACCAAGTGACCTCACAGGCCTCCGGACACATGCCCACGTCCTCTTTGGGGCCAGATTCCCTCCGAGCCGTGCTTCCGTTTGGCCCTTCTCCTGGGCTCTAGGCCCAATGTCTGGCCACTCTCTCCTTATCTCTTTCTCCTTCTTTATCTGCCACTGTTTCTTTCTCAGCTTGCCCATCTCTCTCAGACACTGTCCTTGTCCTCCCTTACCTCTCTTCCTCACTCCCCAGCCTCCCTGACTCAAATGAAGATCTTTCCAGAAAAGCAGATAAGCTTCCTTGTATACAAGACATGAGAGGTTGCTAACAGATCCTTGGAAGCTAGGGAGCAGACCCCTAGGAGACAGGCTTTAGGGTCTGCTGAGGCACAGAGAAGCTGAGGCGTGTCCTGCAGATCTGATTAGGACTCGGGGTGAAACCACCTGTCAGGAGGCAAGAGGCCTGAGCCAGTGACGTGGTACCCTTGCTAGGGTCTTAATCTAGCAGCCTACATTTTTTGAATGTGCTCCCTTAACGTTACAAAAAATTGAACGGGACTCTCCACGCGTACAAATCTACTCATTGGTAAAATGTAAATAAAATAAAAATAACTCACTGTGGCAAAGAATAGTAGTTTCCTTCCAATATCCTGTTTCCCTTTTTCTATAGTATGAAACCCCCTACGTTTCAGCTGGGCCCACAGTCAAATTAAGACTACATTTCCCTTAGCTGCTGGAATGTCCGTTTGGATTCAGTTCTGGTCGATGAGACTTGAGCAGAAGTGATGTGTAAGTTCTTGAACTGCCCTGCTACCATTTGGATGTTTGTATCCCCAAATCTCATGTTGGAAGTTCGATCCCCGGTGTAAAAGGTGGGGCCTGATGAGAGGTGTTTGGGTCTTGGAGGTGGATCCCTCGCGAAGGACTTAGTCCTTGCGGTGAGGAGTGGGTTTTCCCTCTATTTGTTCACTCCAGAGCTGGTAGTGAAAAAGAGTTTGGGACTGTCCCCATGTGTCTTCCTACCTCTTCTCTCTCCGTGTGATCGTGCCTTCCGTCATGGTTGCAAGCTTTCTGAAACCCTCATCAGAAGCAGATGCCGGTGCCATGCTTCCTGTACCGCCTGCAGCACTGTGAGCCAAATACACCTCTTTTCCGTTTATTTGGTTTTTTTTGCTTTGTTTTGGTTTTTTTGAGTTGGAGTCATGCCCGGTCACCCAGGCTGGAGCGCAGTGGCACGCTCACGGCCACTGCAGCCTCGACCTGCTGGGCTCCAGCGATCCTTTCACCTCAGCTTTCCTATTAGCTGGAATTAAAGACACGTGCCACCATGCCTGGCTAATTTTTTTTTTTTTTTGAGTTGGAGCCTCACTCTGTCGCCCAGATTGGAGTGCAGTGGCACACTCCTGGCCACCGCAGCCTCGACCTCGTGGGCTCCAGCAATCCTTCCGCCTCAGCCTTCCAAGTAGCCGGAACTACAGGCATGTGCTACCATGCCAGGCTAATTTTTGATTTATTGTAGAGACGAGGTCTTGCCAAGTTGCCAGGGTGGGTTTTGAACCCGCGGGCTCAGGCCACCCGCTCGCCTCGGCCTCCCAAAGCCCTGGGATGACAGGCTGAGTCACTGAGCACGGCCTAATTTTTTGATTTATTGTAGAGATGAGATCTCTCCACATTGCCCAGGCTGGACTCGAACTCCTGGTCTCAGGCAATCCTTGTGCCTCTGCCTCCAAAGTGCTGGAATTACAAGTTCGAGCCACCATGTCTGACCCTCTTTATAAATCACCCAGCCTCGGGTATTCCTTCATAGTGACACAAGCGAATTAAGACATGCCCCCCTACCTCTCTTCCTTCATTCTGACTCTGGAGCACGGACTTGGTCGCAAGCTGTCATATCCTCTATGGATGAGGATAGATCTAACCGTGGCCAAGGAACAGGAGAGGAGGGACCTGAGTCTCTGGACAGTCTCAGGGAGCAGATGCTTCGTTGCAGCTGGGCCATCTGTCTCTAGACACTTTTTTTGTTTCGTTTTGTTTGTTGTTTTGTTGAGATAGGGTCTCCCCTGTGTTGGAGAGAACAGGATGGACTGCGGTGGCACGATCACAGCTCACCACAGCCTCGACCTCCTGGCCTCAAGCTATCCTTCTGCCTCAGCTTCCCAAGTAGCCGGGGCTACAGGCATGTGCCACCACGCCCGGCTAATTTTTTAACTTTTTTTTTTTTTTGTAGAGATGAGGTCTTGCTATGTTGCCGAGGCTGATCTTGAACTCCTGTGCTCAAGCGAAACTCTTTCCTTGGCCTCCCAAAGTGCTAGAATTACAGGCATGAGACACTGCGCCCAGCCTCCGGACACTTCTACCTAATTTTGGTCCCACCAAAATGTGAGTGAACGTAGATTTAAACTATGTTGGACTTTTATAGCTACATTGTTTATATCACAAAACACATGTAAAATATAGACTATGAAAAGGATAATGGGCCAGGCGCTGTGGCTCAAGCCTATAATCCCAGCACTTTGGGAGGCCTAGGCGAGAGGATTACCTGAGCCCGTGGGTTCGAGACCAGCCCGGACAACTTGGCGAGTCCTCGGCTCTACAATAAATAAAAAATTAGCAGGTGTGGCAGTGCCCACCTGTAGTTCTGGCTACTTGGAAGGCTGTGGTGGAAGGATTGCCTGAGCCCAGCAGGTTGAGGCTGCGGTGGTCGGGAGCGTGCCACTACACTCTAGTCTGGGCGACAGAGTGAGACTCCAACTCAAAAAAATAATAATAATAAGTATAAATTTACAGAGAAGTTACAGAGATAGTACCGAGGACTGAAGTATGCCCCACACCCAGTTTCCCCTGTATATATTATATACTGTAATAGCTTACATTACTCAATACATTTGTCACAATTAACAAACCAATACTGTCACGTTATTACTAAACTAAAATCCCTCCTTTATGATGATTTTTAAAAATCAATAGTTTTCCATTTTCTTCCTAACTCCATGTGTCTTGTGCCCCCATCCATGATATGTGTACCCCACTGGGAAGTGATTTTTTTTTTTTTTTTTGAGTTGGAGTCTCACTCTGTCGCCCAGACTGGAGTGCAGTGGCCACTCCCAGCCACCGCAGCCTCGACCTACTGGGCTCCGGCGATCCTTCCGCCTCAGCCTTCTAAGTAGCTGGAACTACAGACAACGCTATCACACCTGGCTAATTTTTTGATTTCTTGTAGAGATGAGGTCTCGCCAAGTTGCCCAGGCGGGTCTCGAACCTGCGGGCTCAGGCAATCCACTCACCTCAGCCTCCCAAGGCACGGGATGACAGGCTGAGCCACCAAGCCCGGCTGGGGAGGTGACTGATTGCCTTCCATGCTCAAGCCCTTCCATCAAGACCTGTCCGTCTTCTTGCTAACTGCATAGCTAGGGAGTGAGGCACTCAGAGGGGACAGGCTTTCCGTGTTGGAGTCCAAAGAGTTTTAGTACTGAGTAGGTACTGAGAAATGGAGTGGCTGGATTCAGAAAGCTCCTTGGAGGTGATGCCAGGGAGGCCAGCTGTCGCTATGAGAAGCAGGGACTGATGGAGAGGTGTCTGGAGTTTCCAAGACAGAGTCCAGCCCAGGTGCCGACCCACCCCAGGCCTGGGAAGAAGCAAAGGCGAGGTGTGGGTGCAGCGAGGTGGAACCTGGTTTGGGTTAGGAATGTGGACTGGGAAGGAGCTCAGAGCAAGGCTAAGAGTCAGGCGGTGGGTGGGAGACTTTTGCCCGCGTCTTGGGGACTTTCCTCGTGGCAGGGCCTGTCTGCATTTCTCGAAGCCCAAGGCCCTGCCTGTTCTGCTGGGCTCTGCATGTCCCGGATCCTCGTTAAAGTAGCGGGATTTTCCTTGCCCCCTAAGAGACTGTGTGTCTGGAGGGCAGCCATACTTTTGGAGAAAATTGACAGCAAAACTCCCCTTTTGAGGCCAGGCCGTGAGAGAAAGCCTTCAGGAGAATTAAGGCCTTTTCTGGAATATGGACTGAATTCACCCCCTGCGTACGTTCCACATCCCTTGCTGACAGCTTCCGTTCAAATTCTGGTCCCAGGCAGGAGCGAGAGCAAATGTTACATGACTGTGCAAGGACGGTGTCTGTGGACTGAAAGAGTTCAGGAAGCAGAGCCCTGGGATTGCCTGCAATTTTTCTTTTTTCTCGTTGGGAGGAAAATGAGCCCAGGGAGTTGGGCCGGGGGGTGCAGCATCCTGGCCACCATCTAGGTCTGGTTTGTAGAAACTGAGGCATAGAACAAGAAGGCCACAGACAGTCCTGAGTGGAAGAAACATAAGAACCCACAAAAACCATAAATTCCTGAGGTCTTAAAATGGCCTTATTTGTCTAGCCTGCGCACCTCCTTGAAGATGGAGGCTGGGTCTTGCTCCTTTGAATCTCCAAATCTAACCCCGTGCCTGGCATCCGATATGTGCTCAGTGCATGTGTTTATGAACGTCTATCCAACCCCGCTTACCTAATTCATGGCAGAACCAACTGGAGTCGGAATATCCTCAGCCTTGGGTCTCAGCGTCCTAGTCCCTACATCGAATGGCGTTTGGACTTCAGGCCGTCTTAACAGAAGTGCCAGCTACTTTTCTGTTCTGCCAGCCATCTTGCACCTCCACCCCAAGAAGATCCCTGCTCACCTGACTGGGCTGGCCGAAGCATAGGGCCGACCGAGGCAGCAGCGGTCGCGGGATCATCGCTCACCTGGGTTGCTTAGCATCACGGGGCTGGACTCCTCCTCTAGACAGTCTCCTTGTAGATGGAAAGGCGCAAGTGTGTATAGGCGGTGTTATTCAAATCCATAAATTTTGGTGGGTCCGTAGAGGGTCATGGTCTCCCCACAGGGCACACATACTCCCAGGGATACACAAGACACATGAGGCTAGGACATGTTAAATTATGTCGATCTGAAAATATCACTAAGCAGGGGCTTAGTTAATAATGATGTATAGGTATTGGTTCATTAGTCATGACAAACGTACCAAAGTAATGTCAGATATTAACAATAAGGAATACTGGGTATGGGACACAAAGGAACCCTCCACCTGAAAGACGACATCTGGCCGGGCTCGGTGGCTCAGCCTGTCATCCTGTGCTTTGGGAGGCCGAGGTGAGTGGAGTGCCTGAGCCCGCGGGTTCGAGACCCGCCTGGGCAACTTGGCGAGACCTCATCTCTGCAATAAATCAAAAAAATTAGCCGGGTGTGGTGGCACGCGCCTGTAGTTCCAGCTACTCGGAAGGCTGAGGCGGAAGGATCGCCGGAGCCCAGGTTGAGGCTGCGATGGCCGGGAGCGGCCACTGCACTCCAGTCTGGGTGACAGAGTGAGACTCCAACTCAAAAAAGAAAGAAAGATGACATCCCAAATCTTTAGAGTAGAACCAAGGCATCAGTTTCCTTACGCAGCATTTCCCATGCCTCTGCTCAAATCTTCCTGGGTCTGGGAGTGCCCGCCCGCGACGTCTCCCTACCAAAATCCTACTGTCCTCGAAATTCTGAATCAAACCCCACGCCCTCTAAGCTTTCCCGCCTCCTTTTCTCCACCCTCTGAATGCCCGTAAGCACTTTTTCTCCCCAGGAATATCGTGGGTTCTGTAGACACCTGTGTCCAGCAAGAGGCCACGGGCTGTGAGGGGCATGGATGCTGGTCTCCTTGTTTTCCCTCTCGCTCTCCCAGGATACTCCTGGGACATCCAGCCCTGAGGAAGATTAGGGGCGAGGTGAGTGCCCAGGAGCATCTTCTCTGTTTTGGAAGAGCAGCGCTTTCTTCCTGGTTCACACTCTGAGTAAGACACCCCAAATGGATCCCTCTCCCCTTCAGTCGGGAAGACCAGGACTGTGCAAGGAGCTGGGGTTCTGGAAACCAAGAGATGGAGCAGGGATCATGGGAACTAGCCTGCCAGCGGACGCATCTAGACCCAGGAGGAGGAGGCTGCTTAGAGACCAGGCTGGGAGAAACCGACTGGCCCAGGCCCTGGGAGAGTCACCCAGGTCCCCAAGTGGGCAAAAGGACCAAGTTATGGACTCACAGAGGCTCGATGAATCCTGAATAAGAAAAGGAGCGACTCAAGACATCGCTGTGAAGGACCTGACCCGTCCCCTTCCTCTCTCCACCCCACCCCCCATGCCCCGTTGATCTGCTTTGCCCTGTCACTCAAAAGAGGCAGTAGTGACATCACGGGGAAAGAAACATGGATGCCACATCTTCCCTTTCTGGAATCCTCTTCAATACCCTTGTAGAGATGGATCCTAGATTTACTGCCCCAAACTTTATCTTGAACCCAAGTGGAAATGAAACATACAGAGTTAGTATTGTTCATAAACCCTTCCTGGCACAAATGAGTGACTTGTCAAACGAGGGTCTCAAATGGTTTCCCAGGCCGGGTGTGGTGCCTCGTGTCTGCCATCTCAGCACGTTGGGAGGCCGATGCGGGAAGATGGCCTGAGCCCAGGAGCTCAAGACCTGCCTGGACAGCAACACAAGGCCTCGTCTCTACAATGAATTAAAAAATTAGCCAGGCATCGTGATGTGTGCCCCTCATTCCAGCTACTTGGAAGGCTGAGGCAGAAGGATCGCCTAAGCCCAGGAGGTCGAGGTTGCAATAGCTGTGATGGTGTCCCTGCTCTCCAACCGGAGTGACAGAGACTCCAACTCAAAAATAAGTGAATGAATGAACAAATAAGTAAATAATATGGGTTTCCTGGGGAAGGGTCTCCCCACAGCAGGACACGAGGGTGCTTCTTATCCAGCCATCCCATCAGGCACGTTCAAGGACACAGTTCATGGCCGCCACCTCCCACCTGCTGCCTCCTCCCTCCTGGAATGTTGTCCATCCAGATTAGTTCCTCTGCAGGCCTCCAGAGAAGCCCAGTGCCCCCAGAAAGTCACTGAGCTCTGACAGAGCTCATTCTCATAAGTGGGCTTCTCCCAGCCTCCTCCATGCCCCACCCTTATTCCTGTGCCTTTTCCCTCTGAATGCTGCCAAGATCATTGGACGGAAGGCACTTGGCAGCTCCAGGGGTTTCCCAGACAGTGGCTGCTCCCCTAGACTCTGAGTACTGGTAAGCTTTGCCCAACACAACATGACTCTTCTGCTTGGGACCAGACCACTAAGTGCATCTCTCTTTCTCTCCAAAGGGGGTGGGATGGACTCACTTCTAGGAAGCAGCTGAAATCCCCACCACACGGGCTCAACTTCTGACTCCAGGCAGAAATGGTTAAATAGCCTGATATGAGCTGTCCTTGCTTACCTAAGGAGAATTCATCTCACCAGCCTGAGTGACACACCAGCTTTTCTTCCAACAGACATCAAATCACCTGTAGTCTCAGAGGAAAGTATTGCACCATTGACACTATCCCAGGGAAGAATTGGCCCAGACAATACAAAATCATGATGAACCCCAAACCAATCCTGGATGGCTTTGGAGAATGTCATGGTTTTCTTTTCTTTCTTTTCTTTTTGTTCTTTTTCCTGAGGCTGATTTTCCTGACTCGAATGAATATTAAAACCTATGCGTTCTCCGGACAGGGGTAGGGGGAAGCTGATTCCTGATGACACCTGGCTACAGACAAGTCTCAAAACAGACATCTCACATGACATTGTCTGGAAGGCCTTCTCTGAGACACTTTTTAGAAGTCACAGGAAGAGATGAGCATCCAGGAGCTGTTTGTGCTCAACATGCTCTCTGCTTTGAAAACAAAACCAGGCTGGGCACAGTGGCTCAGCCTGTCATCCCAGCACTTTGGGAGGCCGAGGCAAGGGGATTGCCTGAGCCCATGGGCTCGAGACCCGCCTGGGCAACTGGGTGAGACCTCATCTCTACAAAAAATCACAAAAACTAGCCGGATGTGGTGGCATGCGTCTGTAGTTCCCACTACTTGGAAGGCTGAGGCAGAAGGATCACCTAAGACCAGCAGGTTGAGGCTGCGGTGGCCGTGGGTGTGCCACTGCACTCCAGCCTGGGCGACAGAGTGAGACTCCCAGTCAAAGAAAGAAAGAAAGAAAACAAAACCAGTCATAAAGCATCAAGGCTGGAAGGGGACTTTGAGACTATTAATTCTAAGCCCCTCCTTCTGTAGATGAGGAAATTGGAGGCCAGAGCGTAGGTGGGATAGGTGGTGCAGCTGAAATAGGACTGCACATCATCTCCTCTCATCAAAACTTGGAGTCATACACACTTATACCCCAAAATCCACTGACATACCCAGAGCCCTTCACCCAATAGCTCTGCAACTCCACGCAGAGGTTTCTGCCCAAACGCCTTTTATTTTTTTGCACCTGCTAGGTGTGTCTTTTCTGTATGTGTCATTATGTACCTTTTAACAACTTCTTTCCCTTGTTAACCTATAAGCTGGAAAAATTGGGGCCTTTGGGTTTCTTCTTGTAAACTCCATGTTAGTGACTCATTAGCGACTTGGCGCAAAGTGCCTGAGGACTGTTAGCTGAAGTCCCCTGGCAATTGTGTCAGGTGCCTCCAGCAACTATTTAGGGTTTAAATCTTCACTCTACTACCTTCCAGCTTTGTGATCTTGGGCAAGTGACTTAACTACCTATTAGAAATGGTACAAGGAGTGGCTTGGAAAAGGAGGGATTTGGTCCCCATAAATGCCATAGCCACCCCCAAACATGTAATGTGTGAAGTGAAAGCAACACATAGCAAACTTCAGGACAAAATCTCCTGGTGCCCCCTGCAGCCAGAGTATAACCCATAAATTCCTCCTGCCGATTGCAATTCAGAAGCTATCACTACTTCCTTCATCTCAATTTCTTTACCTGGACAAGAAGGAAAAATAATATAAATTTTAAAAATTGATACATATTTTATATATTTATGGGCTACATATACTATTTTGTTACATGCATAAAATGTGTAATAGTCAAATCAGGGTATTTGAGATATACATCATCTTGAGCATTTTTCATGTCTATTTGTTGGGAAAATTTCAAGTTCTCTTTTCCAGTTGCTTGGAAATATACAATACATTGTTGTTAATTACAGCCACCCTATCTACTGTCAAACACGATAACTTATACCTGCTATCCAACTATATGTTTATACCCATTGATGAACCTCTCATCATCTCTTCCGCACAACCACATACCCTTCCTAGTCTCTGGTATCTATCATTCTACTCTCCACCTCCATGAGATCATATTTTTTAACTCTCACATATGAGTAAGACAATGCTAAATTTCTTTCTGCGCCTGGCTTATTCTACTTAACGTAATGACCTCTGGTTCGCTCCATGTTGCTGCAATTGACATGATTTCATTATTTTTAATGGCCAAATAATATTTCACTGTGTATATAGGTTAAATTTTCTGTATCCATTCATCTGTCGATGCGCATATAGGCTGATTCCATTTCATTTTTCTTTTTTTTTTTTTTGAGTTGGAGTCTCACTCTGTCACCCAGACTAGAGTGCAGTGGCCGCTCCCCGGCCACCGCAGCCTCGACCTGCTGGGCTCCGGCGATCCTTCCGCCTCGGCCTTCCGAGTAGCCGGAATTATAGGCATGCGCTACCACGCCCGGCTGATTTTTTGATTTATTGTAGAGATGAGGTCTTGCTGCCCAGGCAGGTCTTGAACCCGCGGGCTCAGTTTTTTTTTCTTTTTTTTTTTTGAGTTGGAGTCTCACTCCATCGCCCAGACTGGAGTGCAGTGGCCGCTCCCAGCCACCACAGCCTTGACCTGCTGGGCTTCGGCGATCCTGCGGCCTCAGCTTTCCGAGTAGATGGAATTGCAGGCATGCGCTACCACACCCAGCTGATTTTTTGATTTGTTGTAGAGATGAGGTCTCGCCAAGTTGCCCAGGCGGGTCTCGAACCCGCGGGCTCAGGCCATCCACTCACCTCAGCCTCCCAAAGGCACGGGATTGCAGGCTGAGCCACCGAGCCCGGCCCATTTCTTTACTACTGTGAATAGTGCTGCGATAAACATGTGAAGTATTCCTTTGATATACTGATTTATTTTTCTTTGGATAAATACCCAGTAGAGGGATTGCTGGATTGTATGGTAATTCTATATTTAGTTTTTTGAGAAATCGCCATACTGTTTTCCATCATGTCTGTACTAACATTCCCACGAACACTGTATAAAAGTTCCCTTTTCTCCACATCCTCACCAGCATCTGAAATTTTCTGACTCTTTCATAATAGCGATTGCTGTTCTAACTGGGGTAGGATGATACCTCGTTATAGTTTTGATTTGCATTTCTCTGATGATTAATGATGTTAAAAATTTTTTTCATACATGGGGAGGGACCCTCGAAAAAACAGAATTATATTTTGGAGGGCAGGGTCCTTGTAACACACTCAAAATTTGTTCCTCTGGCTCAAATGGTGAACCAAAGTTTTTATCTGGAAGTTTAGAGCAGGTTGCATCACGGTTTGTGGAAGAAACAAGCTGAGTTGTGGCAAACAGGTGCCTGGTTCTTCCACCGTGACGAGGCACCTGCCCACACCTTGCTGAGTGTTCAGCAGCTTTTGACCAAAAATAGCTTGACCCCATGCCCTATCCTCCCCATTCACCTGATCTTTCCCCAGGTGACCTTTCTTTGTTTCCCTGAATGAAAAAAGTCCAAAAGGGTACATTTCTAAATTTAATTATTATTTTTATTTTAAAGATATGGGGAACAATTCAGGATTAGGTCCATAAGAGGTCATTGTGAGCCGGGCTCGGAGGCTCAGCCTGTCATCCCGCGCCTTTGGGAGGCTGAGGTGAGTGGATTGCCTGAGCCCGCGGGTTCGAGACCCGCCTGGGCAGGCAAGACCTCATCTCTACAATAAAATCAAAAAATCAGCCGGGCATGGTGGCGCGCGCCTGTAATTCCGGCTACTCGGAAGGCTGAGGCGGAAGGATCGCCGGAGCCCAGCAGGTCGAGGCTGCGGTGGCCAGGAGCGGCCACTGCACTCCAGTCTGGGCGACAGAGTGAGACTCCAACACAGAAAAAAAAAAAAAGAGGTCATTGTGCAGGTAAAGTTTGGGTACCCTTGTTGATGTGCTGTGCTTCCCTCTTCCCACCCTTATAGTATTATGATAAATGTTCAGAGTCTGCTTATGAGTGAGTACATGGAGTGCTCAGACCTTTTGTTGCTGTGACAAATCCCTGAGTATGATAATATTTTGCCGATGTGGAAGAGATAAAACAAAAAACGGCAGAAACACTAAAAGGCATAAAAATGGATGAGTTCAAAAACTGTTCTGAGCAGTGGAAAAAACATATCAGTAGGTGTATTGCATTTAACTGAGAATACTTGGAAGGTGACAAGTTTAAACATGTAAGAAAAGATTAACAATATTTTATAAATAAATTTTGGATTTCTTCTTTTGTGAAATGTCTCCTTATGTCCTTGGCCCACTTTTAATGGTTTGTTTGTTTGTGTTATTGTTGACTTGTTTGAATTTTTTTATTGTTCTGGATATTAGTCACTTGTCAGATGAATAGTCTGCAAATATTTCTCCCATTCTACAGATTGCCTGCTTAGTCTGTTGATCATTTCCTTTGCTTTTTAATTTTTAAGTTTGAGGTCTTAGCCACAAAATCTTTACCTAGGTCAGTGTCCTGAAGTGCTTTAACTATATTTTCTTCTGGGAGTTTTATAGTGTCATGTCTTAGGTTTAAGTGTTTAATCCATCTTGAGTTGATATTTATACATGGTGAGAGACAGGAATCCATTTTCATTCTTCTGTTTATGGATATTCTGTCTTCCCAGCACCATTTACTGAAGAGACTGTCTTTTCTCCCAGTGTATGTTCTTGGTATCGTTGTCACATATCGGTTGGCTGTAAATAACTGGATTTATTTCTGGATTCTTAATTCTGTACATTGTCTATGTATCTGTTTTCATACTAGTATCATGCCATAGCCTTGTAATATAGTTTGAAGTCAGGTAGTGTGATGCTTCCAGTATTACTTCAGCTTTGGGCTCTTTTTTTTATACTATAAATTTAAGATTTTTTTTTATTTCTGTGAAAAATGACATTGGTATTTTTATAGGAGTTGCATTGAATTTATAGAAATTACATTGAATTTGTAGACGGCTTTGGACAGTATGATCATTTCAATAATTTTTTTTTTTTTTTGAGTTGGAGTCTCACTCTGTTTCCCAGACTGGAGTGCAGTGGCTGCTCCCAGCCACCGTAACCTCGACCTGGTGGGCTCCGGCGATCCTTCCGCCTCAGCCTTCCAAGTAGCCGGAATTACAGGTATGCGCTATCATGCCCGACTGATTTTTTGATTTATTGTAGAGATGAGGTCTCGCTGCCCAGGCGGGTCTCGAACCCACAGGCTCAGGTAATTCACTCACCTCAGCCTCCCATTAGGCGTGGGATTACAGGCTGAGTCACCGAGCCTGGCTCATTTCAATAATATTAAGTCTTCCAGTCCATAAGCATGAGATGTCTTTCCATATGTTTGTACTCTCTTCTGTTTCTTTCACCAGCAATTTGTGTTTTCCCCATAGAGGTCTTTCATTTCCTTGGTTAAATTTCTTCCTTGGTATTTTTTGGGTAGCTATTGTAAATGAAATTGCCTTCTTGATTTCTTTCTCAGCTACTTCCTTACTGGTGTATAGAAATGCTACTGATGTTTATATGTTGATTTTTGTATCCTGAAACTTTGCTGCCATTATCATATCTAACAGTTTTTTTTGGTGGAGTCTTAAAGTTTTTCTAAATATGAGATCATATCATCAGTAAAGAGGGACCATTTGACTTCTCTTTCAATTCGGATTCCTTTTATTTCTTTTTCTTGCCTAATTGCTCTGGCTAGAACTTCCAATACTATGATGAATAGAAGTGGTGAATGGGCAACCTTGTCTTGTTCTAGTTCTCATTATGATGTTAGCTGTGCATTTGTCATATGTGACTTTTACCATGTTGAGGTATGTTCCTTTTGGCCTAGTTTGTTGGGAGTTTTTTTTTCTTTTTAATCACAAAAGGATGCTGAATTTTGGCAAATGCTTTTTCTGTTTCTCTAGAGATGATCATATCGTTTTCATCCTTCATTCTATTGATGCATTCATGTTTACTGATTTGCATATGTTGAGCCATCCTTGCATCACTGGGATAAATCCCACTTGATTGTGGTGTATTATTTTTTTTTTTGATGCCCTGCTGGATTTGGTTTGCAAATATATTTTTGAAAATTTTGTATCTATGTTCATCAGGAATGTTTGCTTGTAGATTTTTTTTCCCTGTTGTGTCCTTGCCTGGCTTTAGTATCCAGGTAATGCTGGTCTCATAGAATGATTTAGGGATCATTTATTCCTCTTTAATTTTCTTGGAATAGTTGGAGGAGAATTGTTTATTAGTTGTTTGAAAGTTTGGTATAATTCAGCAGTGAGGTTATCCTGTCTTGGACTTTTCTCTAGGAGGATTTTTTAATTGATTCAATCTCATTACTCATTATTGATCTGTTCAGGTTTTCTGTTTCTTCTAGACTCAATCTTGATAGATTGTATGTGTCCAGAAATGTATCTATTTCCTCTAGATTTTCTAATTTTTTTAGTGTATAGTTGTTCGTAATAGTCTCTGATGGAAGAAATGCAAATTAAAACCATGCTGAGATACCGTCTAACTCCATTCAGGATGGCCATCATTAATAACTCAAAAAACAACAGATGCTGGAGAAGATGCAGTGAAAAGGGAACACTTCTACATTGTTGGTGAGAGGGTAAACTAGTACAGCTTCTGTGGGAAAACAGTGTGGCGATTCCTAAAAGATCTAAAAATTGACCTCCCATACGACCCTGCAATCCCCCTACTGGGCATATACCCAGAGGAACTCAAATCACTCTATGGAAAAGATACCTGCACACGCATGTTTATTGCAGCATTATTCACAGTAGCAAAAACATGGAACCAACCGTGCTGCCCATTGCAAGAATTGGATAAAAAAAAAAAAGTGGTATGTCTACACAATGGAATATTATACAGCCATAAAAAAGACAAAATTATGAACTTTGCAGCAACTTGGATGGACTTAGAGGCTGTAATACTGAGTGATCTACCACAGAAGCAAAGAACAGAGTATCACATGTTCTCACTCATAAGCAGACCTTGAACAACTATCATAAAATTGGCAGTAGTGGGAATCTGCCTCGGGAAGGGGTTCACACCTCATCAACAAGAGTACCTGCATAATGATCATTTGTATACCTAACCCTGAATTGTACCCCACATCTTTAAAACAAAATTTTTTTCTAAAGAAAATAGTCTCTGATGAGCTTTTGTGTTTCTGTGAGGTCAGTTGTAATGTCTCTTTTTTCATTTCTGATTTCTTAGTTGGGTCTTCTATCTTTTTTCTCAGTTAGTCTTGCAAGTGGTTTATCAATTTTGTCTATCTTTTAAAATAGCCAACTTTTCATTTCATTGATCCTTTGTGTTGTTTTTTTTATTCTCTACTTTGTTTAGTTCTGCTCTGATCCTTATTACCTATTTCCTTCTACTAATTTTGGTTTGGTTTGTTCTTGGCTTCCTAGTTCCTTAAGGTGCAGCATTAGATTGTTTATTTGAAATCATTCTACTTTTTTGAAGTGGGTGTTTATTGCTATAAACTTTCCTCTCAGCTTAGCTTTTGCTGTGTCCCAGAAGTTTTGCTACATTGTGTTTTGATGTACATTTCCATCAATAATTTTTTTTTTTTTTTTGAGGTGGAGTCTCACTCTGTCGCCCAGACTGGAGTGCAATGGCCGCTCCCGGCCACCGCAGCCTTGACCTGCTGGGCTCTGGCGATCCTTCCGCCTCAGCCTTCCGTGTAGTCGGAATTACAGGCATGCGCTACCATGCCCGGCTGATTTTTTGATTTATCGTAGAGATGAGGTCTTGCTGCCCAGGCGGGTCTCGAATCCGTGGGCTCAGGCAATCTACTCACCTCAGCCTCCCAAAGGCATGGGATTACAGGCTGAGCCACCGAGCCTAGCTACCATCAATAAATTTTTAAAATTTCATTTGTAATTTCTTCCTTGACCTAATAGTTGTTCAGAACCATGTTATTTAATGCCCATGTGTTTGTACAGTTTCCAAAGTTCTTCTTGCTATTGATTTTTAGTTTTATTTAATTATGTTTTGAGAAGTTACTTTTTATGATTTTAACTTTTTTAAATGTGTCAAGACTTGTTTTGTGTCCTAACATATAGTCTATACTGGAGAATGTTCCTTGTGCTGAAGAAAAGAATGAGTATTCTGTAGGTATTGGATGAAACGTTCTGTAAATGTCTGTTAGGTATATTTGGTCTAATATGTAGTTTAAATCCAATGCTACCTTGTTAATTTTCTGTCTAGATGATCTGTTTAATGCTGAAGTTCCCAGCTATCATTGTGTTGGAGTCTATCTCTCCTTTCAGATCTAACAATATTTGCTTTATATATCTGGATGCTCCAGAATTGGGTGCATATATGTTTAGAATTGTTATATTCTCATACTGAATTGATCTTTTAAACATTATATAATGATCTTTGTCTCTTTTTACCGTTTTGGACTTTGAATCTGTTTTCTCTGATAAGCTATAGCTACTTCCTGTCACCTTTGGTTTCCATTTCCATGGAATACATTTTTCCATTCCATTACTTTCAGTCTATATGAGTATTTACAGGTAAGATGAGTTTCTTAAGTTGGATTGTGTTTTTTATTTTTCAAATTTATTCAGCCAATCAATAACATTTAAATGGAAAGTTTAATTCATTTACATTTAAGGTTATGTGAAGACTTGTTCTATCATTTTATTAATTGATTTCTGATTGTTTTGTACAGGCTGTGTTTCTTTCTCTCTTACAGTTTATCATTGTGGTTTCGTTGTATTCTGTAGTGGTAACATTTGAGCTTTTTTATTCTTCTTATTCTTCTTTGTTTTGTGTGTTTGCTCTACCAGTTATTTTTTTTTTAATGTGTTTTCATGATGGTAGTTAGGGTTCTTTCACTTCCAGATATAGAACTCCCTTAAGAACTTCTTGTAGGGCCAGTCTAGTGGTGAAAAGTTCCCTTTGCTATCAATTATCTGGGGAAGACTTTATTTATCCTTCATTTATGAAGGCTAATTTTGCTAGACATAGTATCAATGATGAGTTGTTGCCATATTGCTCAGGCTGGTCTCGAACTCCTGAGCTCAAGTAATCCTCTCACCTCTGCCTCCCAAAGTGCTGAGATTACAGGCATGAGTCTCCACACCCCGCTTAAATTGATTTTCTAATCCTTTGTTTTCTCTTTGCCTTTGGGGACACTGAAAATCTGAATATTTGGTCACTTTATAGTGTCTCTCATATGCCATAAAAACTTTGCTCATTCTTTTGTATTCTTTTTTTTTTTTTTTGTCACACTGGGTTATTTTAAAAGATCTGTCCTCAAGTTCTGAGAATCTTTCTTCTGCTGATTTATTGTTGAAATTTTAAAATATATTTGTATTTCATTCAATGAATTCTTTGTTTTCAGAACTTCTGTTTAATTCTTTTTAATGACCCCCATCTCTTTGGTAAATTTCTCATTCATATCCTGAATTATTTTTCTGATTTCTTTGCACAGTTTTTCAGAATTCTCGTGGATATCACTGAGCTTTTTTAGTACTGATATTTTTTTTTTAGTTGGAATCTCACTCTGTCGTGCAGACTGGAGTGCAGTGGCCGCTCCCGGCCACCGCAGCCTCGACCTGCTGGGCTCTGGCAATCCTTCCGCCTCAGCTTTCCAAGTAGCTGGAACTACAGGTGCACGCTACCACGCCCGGCTGATTTTTTGATTTATTGTAGAGATGAGGTCTCACCAAGTTGTCCAGGCATGTCTCGAACCTGCGGGCTCAGGCAATCCACTCACCTCAGCCTCCCAAAGGCGCGGGATTAGAGGCTGAGCCACTGAGCCCGGCTAGTATCGATATTTTTAATTCTTTTTTCTGATATTTCATAAATCTATTTTTCATTGAGATCTGTTGTTGGGGAATTATTGTGTTCTCTGGGGGATGTCCTATTTCCTTGCTTTTTTATGTTTTCTGTGTCCTTAGGTTGATATCTGCACATCTGGTGTTAAGTATCACTTCTCCCAGTTTTAATAATTGTCTTTCATAAGGGAGAACTTTTCCTGAAGATGTATCTGTGGTGTTGGTTAGATAGGACACTTTGGCTTCGATTCTGGGTACATCCAGCAGTGTAGTCTCTGTATATATATTTTTTCAGCTGCAAACAGCATCAGTGGTGTCTATGATTTCCTTGGTGGCTTAGGGTATAGTTTTAGTAGAGGCTATGTTGAAGTTTTGCTGGGGCTGGGATGCCTGGTGGGTTAATTTTGGGGTCCTAGTGGTGGCAGCCATGGGCTGAACGGGCCTGTCCTTGGGTCTCAGGGTGGCACTGGTGTTCGTGGATCCAGGCAAACCAATGCTTGGGCCTCCAGGTGGCTTGTTTTTTGTTTTTTTGCTTTTTTTTGAGTTAGGGTTTCACTCTGTCACTCAGACTGGAGTGCAGTGGCCGCTCCTGGCCACCACAGCCTCGACCCGCTGGGCTCTGGTGATCCTTCCGCCTCAGCCTTCCAAGTACCTGGAATTACAGGCACGCGCTACCACGCCTGGCTAATTTTTGATTTATTGTGGAGATGAGGTCTCGCCAAGTTGCCCAGGCGGGTCTCGAACCCGCGGGCTCAGGCAATCCACTCCCCTCAGCCTCCCAAAGCACAGGATTACAGGCTGAGCCACCGAGCCTGGCTGATCAGGTGGCTTGTTTGTGCCCCGGGAATGACAGCTGTGGATTGAATGACTGGGTGGGTTTTTGAGCTCCTGGGCAGTGGGCATTGCTGATGGGACAACACTTTGAGCCCCAACAGGTCCATATGGTATGGGTGGTGCCTGCAATGGCTTGGGAGGACCAAACCTCAGACCCCCAGGTGACACGTGTGGGTGCTGCCAGCTGTTGTAGCAATAGAGGTTGAACAAGCCTAACCTCAGGTCCTCAGGAGGAGTGCTCAGGTGCCAATGGTGGTGGAACGAACTGGGTGGTCCCCAGGTCCCTGGAGGGTATGCTTGGATGCTGGAGAGGTGGAGTTGGGCAGGGTGGAGCTGCCCTAAGTCTCCCAGTGTTGCACCCACTACAGACCCACTACACGCCCGCTGCCTGTAGTATTAGGAGAGAAATTCCCATGCCGCTGGACATGGACTCGGGACAGCAGTGGTGGAGGGTGGAGTTGCTTTCCCTGGGAGCAGGGAAGACAGATGGCTGGAGGGCATGGGCTTTGCTTGCATTTGGCCGCGCATTGGTTGTGGGCAGTGGAACTTGTTCTCGAGGTGCATGGACATGCACAGCCACCCTCTGCTGGTGGGAGTGGAGGGGCGGGGTCACTGCCCCTGGTCCCTGCCTTGGGGAGGATTGGGCTCCCCAAACGGTGTCGAGCTGAAGCTGCTTAGGACTCGGGGTTCGGGGGGCCCCATGAGCTCCCTCCCTGGAGTAATGCCTCTGCCTGATCTCTGGACAGGGCCCGCGAGGGTCGGGGGGCTCTCCCATGGCTAGGATTGTAGGAGTCTGTAGTGGGTGTGTAGACTGTTGGGGTCTCTCATTTTCCCTTTCCTGGCACAGGGAGGCCCTGCAGACTGACAATCGATCCTGGCCAAGCAGGCTGCCAGCCTTCCCTCTCTTTCCTAGCTTTTGGTGTTTCTTGACACCTCTCTGTTGAATTCCAATGTTCTCTCTTAGATGATCCAAGTTTTATTATCTACTTGTAATTTTGGTTCCTCTCCACAGAGAGGAAAGTACCAGAAGTATCCAGTCAACCATCTTGAAGCCTCTCCTCTCTTATAATGTTATTGGGAAAGTTAAATAAGATAATCCATGTAAAGCATTTGGCACTTTAGAAAACTTTTCAACATATATTAGTACCAGGTACTACTATAACTGAGGTTTGAGAGTCAAAGACAAATAAAATCTGGTTCCTACTTTTTTTTTCTTTGAGTTGGAGTCTCACTCTGTCGCCCAGGCTAGAGTGCAATGGCAAGCTCACAGCCACCACAGCCTCGACCTGCTGGCCCAAGTGATCATTCCGCCTCAGTCTTCCAAGGAGCTGGAACCACAGGCGTGCACCTGGCTAATGTGTGGCTAAATGTTTGGCAACCATGCCTGGATAAATGTTATTTTTTTCTTTTTCTTGAATTATTGTAGAGATGAGGTCTTGCCACGTTCCCCAGGCTGGTCTCAAACCCCTAGTCTCAGGCAATCCTCTCACCTCCACTTCCCAAAGTGCAGGGATTACAGGCACGAGCTTCTGCGCCCAGCTGGTCACTGCTTTCAGGATGCTCACAGATCTACAGAAGAGACAGAAGTCATCAATGGACTGCATGATATGATTGCTGGAGTAACAGAAGGATGGAGAAGACAGTGTCAACCAGAGGAGGGGACAGTTGCCACGAGCTGTTCAAAGAAGTCTGGGAAAATTTCAGAGAATAAGATGCTCGAGCAAGAATCCAGAACATAAATGGGCGTTTCCTAAGCAGGCACGTGAATATTACACTAGCCAGAAGGAAGACCCTGAAAAAACAGCCAGAGGTTTTAAAACGCGTGGCATCTTCAAGGTGTGTGAGTAACGAAGCCAGGGAACTGAGAAGTGGCAAGTCGTGGAACTGGAGAAAGAGACAGTGGATCCGGAGGAAAGGGCATGAGCTTTGGCGTCCACGGGTCTTGGGCTCCCATCGTGGCTGTATCACTGGCCAGCTGCGTGAACACGTCCCTCTGCCTCTCCGAGAACCATCTGGATGGAGGTTGCAGGGGGGAGGGGTGTCCTTTGGGCTGCCGCAACATTCCAGGAGAACACCCATGAGCGGCCGAGCCACTCACGGACGCCATGGGGAAGTCATGGGAAGGAGGGAGCCAGGAGATTCCAAGGTGAGCTTGGAGGCCACATGGACAGCTTGGTGACAGTTCAGATGAGGCGGATGATGGTGAAGAAGAATGGAGGGTGAAGCCCTCGCCAGCCAAACTTACAAGTGTTTTGGGAGTGTGAATTGAAAGAAAGAAAGAACGGAGAGAACACAGAAAACCCACGATACTAGTCAGCATTATGCTCACTCCTGTTATTACTGAGCTTTTCCTTTTGGAAAGATATCGTGCTCCTCTGCTCGGAAGAAAAAGCCAAGGCCCAGAGAGGCAGAGTCAGTCTCTCAAGGCGGTGGAGGGAGAACAGTGGAGGCCGGAATAACCAGCGGGGAGGTTGAGACTCCTTGGACCGGTGAAGCCAAGGTCATTGGGTCAATGGCCATGGGTAGAAAGAGCTGCACATTTGAGTGTTAAAAACCATGTTATGTGCGATTTAAATAGGTCTTAAAATGTTGTGTACTATAGGGGAGGATGTGGGCCCTTTTACGAGAGGCCAGTGAATGTCAGGGCCCAGGCCATAAAAATCGCTACCCGGTGCCGACAAGGATAAAACTGTGTCCGGAGGGCTGACCTTGAAAGCTCAGAGCCAGCCGGGCTCGGTGGCTCAGCTTGTCATCCCGCGCCTTTGGGAGGCTGAGGTGAGTGGATTGCCTGAGCCCGCGGGTTCGAGACCCGCCTGGGCAGGCGAGACCTCGTCTCTACAATAAATCAAAAAATGAGCCGGGCATGGTAGCGCGCGCCTGGAGTTCCAGCTACTCGGAAAGCTGAGGCCAAAGGATCGCCGGAGCCCAGCAGGTCGAGGCTGCGGTGGCCGGGAGCGGCCACTGCACTCCAGTCTGGGCGACCGAGTGAAACTCCAACTCAAAAACAAAAAAGAAAGCTCAGAGCCTTGAAGCAGGAGCAGTCACACCTCGGGTAGACCTTTGTGTCAACTCTGCTTCCCTGGCCCCCTGCTCGGTGAGCCCCCCTCCTTGGCTGAGGGTGGAAGGTGGACGGGAGAGAGAATTCACAGAGCCCTGAACACACTCATGCCCACGGGCGCGAGCTGGAAAGTCCTCTCCCTTTGGGTGCCCTCCTGAGGATGGAGCTATGTGTGATGTGGAGGAGGGAGGGTGACTGGGAGGAAGGGCTCCCGGGGTCTTCGCACACTGGGAACAGCCAGGGACTCCGCGGACTTTGCTCGTGATTTCAGCCGAGCAAGGAGCTTCCTCCATGGAAGAAGAGCCAGCCGGAGCCTGCCAGCTCAACCCAATTCCCCCCTGGTTTTGATGGGCAGCGTGCACCTTATGTCCTGCCTGCTGGCCCCAGACCTCTCCGGCATCCCACACACAGGCTCTCTGAGCCTGGTCCTGCTTCCCGCCCCCAGGCCCCCTACGAAGGCCTAAGCTGAGAGCAGGCGGCAGCCCCCAGGCCCAGCCCAGGCTGGCAGGAGAAGGCTCGGACTCCTCTTGTGCCCAACGCCCCAGCTGTCGCCCCCCTCCCATGCCCACTGGCACCATTTGGCGGGGAGCAGCCCCCGCCTCAGCCCCGGCCTGGTCCAGCAGGCACAGCTGAAGTTTCCACAGAAACTTGGCCTTTTCTGGCGTTTGGAACAGGCCAGGCAGGGAGGGAGGTGGGTGGTTTCTGCCGGCCACACTTCTCGCTGGGTTCCAAGTGCTGCTGGCTCTCGGAGTCCCTCTCCTCCCACGGTTTCTGGGTGAGGGCTGCCGCTTCAGAGGCTCGGCAAATTCTGGCAGGAGGGGGCCGGGACTGCCTGGGGTTGGTCGGGTCCCTCCACTCCCTGAAATCCAGAATGGCAGTCACGCCTAAGTGTCCCTTCGAACCTTTCCAAGAACTTGATCCTCATGGGTTCCCGATGAGGCAGCGGGATCATCTAGACACCGTTTGACCCAAGGAGGGGAGAAGGGGTGAGATGACGCACGACTCTTCAGCTGGCGTGGAAGCGGCAGGAGGGACCTTTCTCCTGCCACACCTTCCCCACCACCCACATCCCGTCCCCCCAGGGCCCACGGAAAACGGCTCTGCTCTGTTCACGTCGCCTCCCCTGGCATCAAGAGGCCTGGAGATGCCCACTGAGGGAGGGCCAGGGCAGCCCGGAGAAGCGATTCTTTCTGGGGCACCAAAACCTGGCTCCCTTCTCTCCCGAAGGAGGCCCCTCCCCAGTCTGCTTTGTGACCGACTCTGCGTCCTGAGCCAGTGTTTTTCTTTATCCACATGAAAACCCCGCAGACAAAGATGCTTTGTCTGCATTTTTCCATAGGGGCCAGGGGAAGCTTCAAAGAATAAAGGAAATCAGAAAAGACCAGCAAGGACGGGTGAGGGCAGAAGAGGAGAAGGTGTGCAGCTCGCGTGTGCTGGTGAGGACAAGAGTTTCTGGAGTTGGCGCCCTGGGTGGACTCACCACCTCCGCCCTGCTCTCGCTTGAGATGAGAATGCCTGCGAGGGCGGCCATGACGGCTCACTGCAGAATCCCCAGAGCTCAAGCCATTGAGTCCAGGCCTCTGCCTCCGGGCAGATCCATCGCTCACCGCCCTCTCGCCTCCCCACCAGAGGATGAAGCTAAACCTTTCAAGATCTCCAGAGCAGACAACGCCCTGGCCATCTTTTCCGACACTCTGAGACCCTACACTTGGATAGCTTCTGGGTTCTTCTGTGTTCTATTTGGATCTAGCCAGAGTCTTTCTTGCTGCATTTTTTTTTCTTTTCTTGAGTTGGAGTCTCACTCTGTTGCCCAGGTTGGAGTGCGGTGGCACGCTCCCGGCCACCGCAGCCTCGACCTTCCAAGTAGCCGGAACGACAGGCGTGCGCTACCAGGCCCGGCTAATTTTTGATTTATTGTAGAGATGAGGGCTCACCGAGTTGCCTGGGCTGGTCTCGAACCCGCAGGCTCAGGCCATCCACTCACCTTGGCCTCCCAAAGTGCCGGGATGACAGACTGAGCCAGCGAGCCTGGCTCTTGCTGCAGTTTTAACAGACCTCTTCTTCGGATCTCTGTGGAAGAGAGCAAGCAGGGCACCGAAGGCAGGAAATGAAAGCACCAGGCTGGCCATTTCTTTCTTGCCCCGCCTCCCCGAGCCCAGCTCCCCCTGTCCCCATCAGCCCTCTGCCCCACGCTCGGGGCGCCTGTCAGATGTTTTCGCTGCAATGAGCTGTTCTGCCTGTGCCTTTATACGTGCTGTAGGGTTTTTTTTTGCCATGAGCCTTCAGGCTTCTCCTTGCAGGCCTGACAGGGGAAATCCCATAATGAAGGATTTCACGGAGCTCCCCGGGGTGGGGGAGGCTTTTCTTTCCATCTGTTGTTTTACTTTAAGCCTTGACCTTCCCGTTCCCACGTGAGGCAGTCTCAGGAAGAGGATTGGGTTGGATCTGCTGCTCCGATGTCTGAGCTTGGACCCCAGACTGGTCTGCCCGTGAACCAGAGCAAGTAGCTTAGGGTTTGGATAACATGCAAATGAGAAATTAGGGAAGTAGTGCATACTTCCAGGGGTGCGATGGGAGGCAGGGAAAGGGATGCCGAGAAGAGTTTAAAGAAAAGAGAGCCCAGCTGGGTGCAATGGCCTGTGATCCCAGCACTTTGGGAGGTCAAGGCAGGAGGCTTGCTTGAACCCAGGAGTTCAAGACCAGCCTAGGCAAAATAGTGACACCTTGTCTCTATCAAAAGAAAAAAAATTTTTTTTAATCAGTCAGGTGTGGTAGTGCACACCTGTAGTTCCATCTCCATGGGAGGCTGAGGTGGAAGGATCACCTAAACCCAGGAGATCAAGGCTGTGGTGAGCTATGATCATGACAATGTTCTCCTGCCTGGATGACAGAGTGAGACACTGACAGAAAAAGAGAGAGAGAGAGAGAGAAGAGAGTCCCTTCAGTTTAGAAGGAGGTCCTATGTGGAAGAAGGAAGACAGGACAGCCTAAAAGACTCCTGTCTGGTCATCCTTGGCCGGATACGCAAGGATTTCCTTTTTACCAAAGAAAGGAGAGCCTTCAGAGTTCAAAAGTCTGGGTTTGAATACTGGTCCCTCCACTTTGGCTAAGCAACCTGGCTAAGCAAACTTGGGCAAGTTTCTTAGCGTCGTTAGCTCTAGGTTTCCTCATCTGAAAGTTAGGCGTCCACGAGCTAGGCATGGTGGCATGTGCCTGTAGTCCCAACTACTCAGGAGGCTGAGGTGGAAAGATTGCCTGAGCCCAGCAGGTCGAGGCTGCGGTGGCCGTGAGCATGATGCTGCATGCCATCCTGGGGGATCGAGTGAGACTCTGGCTCCAAAAAAAAGAAAAGAAAAAAAAAAAGAAAGGAATCCTGGCCGGGCTTGATGGCTCAACCTGTCATCTCGGCACTTTGGGAGGTCGAGGCGAATGGATTGCCTGAGCCTGTGGGTTCGAGATCAGCCTGGGCAACTTGGCGAGACCTCATCTCTACAATAAATAAAAAATTAGCCAGGTGTGGTTATGCGTGCCTATAGTTCTGGCTACTTGGAAGGCTGAGGCGGAAGGATTGCCTGAGCCCAGCAGGTCGAGGCTGCAGTGGTCATGAGCATGCCACTGCCCTCCAGCCTGGGCGATGGAGTGAGACTCTGACTCAAAAAAAAAAAAAAAAAAAGAAAAAGAAAAGAAAAGAAAGTCAGGAGTCCTAATGTGACCCACTTGGGATGCTTTGCAGATAAAATGAGATAACACCACATGCTTGGCAGGGCACCTGCCAACAGGTAGCACTTCATCAAAGATAGTTATGAGTTTTTCAGGTGAGGATAGAACTTCGACATCAGCTGGAAGATAATAGAAACCAAAGAGCCCAGCCCTGGCCTCTTCTTGCTGACAGAACCCCCCAAAACTCCCCAAAGAGGCCTCAGAGCAGGACAAACAGCCAATGGGAAAGCAAGCTGGGGGCTTTGTTGCCAGCCAAGGGCCAACTTCTGACCGACTTTCCCATGTCAGGTCGATAGAGAGACTGAAAAAAAAAAAAAATCACAGTCTCCAAGGCTCCAAGACAAAATACCCGCCCGGCACTGCTTTGAAAGGGCAAACCCTTCGAGATGCACAAGGATTTTGATTGTTTGAAATGTTGGTAACATTTCATCTTCCCAGAGACCTTGTTCATTTATCAGGGTTCTTAAAACCCTTTTGTTCGTAAGCTTGTGGTGAGGACAGAAAACATTCTATCTAATATCAGAGCACAGCTGTTCAGAGACAGAAAGACTTAAGGGGAAAGCCCTTCAAAAAAAAAAAAAAAGGTGGGAGGGACACCGAGCCTACAAACATGGGAAAAGCAACCAGGGCTGAAAGAAGGCCTTGCGAAAACAGCTGCCTAACAAGGATATGATGTCTGGGAAGTGTGAGAAAGAGAAACAGCACCCAGACAGCAGGGCCTCCGCCAGGGCTCCGTAGACACCAGGGCCAAGGCGAGGCCCCCGGAGTTGGGACTCCTCCTCTCCGTAGGGCTCCTGGCGATGGCGCAGGAGGCCCCAGCTAGGGCCCTAAAAACGTCTGAAGTAGGTGTGGAGCCTTGAGTAACATCTTCTTACGGGCCAGTGTGGCTGGAAAAAAAAGGGGCCTGGTGGAAAATTCTGTTCATCCAAGGCCACGGAATGGCAGAAAATATTTTCTAAAAAGAGCTTTGATTGCTCCTGAAAACACAAGATAGAGCAAGCGGGGTCAGGCCAAGGTAGGGGCTGTGTGGCGCTAACTGGTCACCTGTGAGGCCAGGGCAGACAGGTTCAGCATCTCAGATTCATTTTCCTTTTTGGGGAGTTGAGATCTCATTCTGTTTCCCAGGCTGGGGTGCAGTGGGAAACTGCAAGCTGACCACAGCCTTGACCTCCTGGGCTTAGGTGATCCTTCTGCCTCAGCCTCCCAGGTAGCTGGGACTCCAGCACACACCATCACGCCCAGCTAATTTTTAAAATTTTCTGTAGAGACAAGGTCTCACTATGTTGCCCAGGTGGGTCTCGAACTCCCGGGCTCAAGCCATCCTCCACACTTCGGCCTCCCAAAGTGCTGGGTTTGAGCCATCATGCCTGGTTCTTTCCAGCTCTTGATTATTCAGTCGTAGGTCATGTAGAACTACACGAATTCAGATAAAGGAAAGTCACGTCCATGTTTTTAAAATGTCTGAATAGCCAAATTGTAAAGGGGGGCAAAAAAGAAAGTAAGTGGAGATGAATTTTGAACATTGGAAATTACGGTTGCCTCGTCATGTGACACTAGTATATTATAGACCTTGTAAGCATGAGCTTCAGAATCAGAAAGACCTGAGTTTAAATCCTTGTGCTGGGTGACCATGAGAAGATGCCTCAACTCCTCTGTGCCTGCGATTCCTCATCCATGCAATGAGAATCAAGGTATCTGCTTCACAGGGTTTTGTCAAGGTTACGTGAGCTGCTACATGGGAAGAGTTTAGGAAAGGGTGGGCACCCCATGAGCCCCACAAAATTACAAACTCTAATTTTAATGAGATGGGAATTATAATGAAATTCTGTTATAGTAACAAGAGTCAAACTTGGGTGACCTCCGGTTGGCCGTTGATTGGATCTCAGAACACTCCTGGCTTTGGTTTCCTCTGTCAGAGGCAAATGATACCTGTCTACCTATCTGACATGAACGCCGTGGTTAAAGAAGCTTTGAAGTGTAAAGGCACTTATGAAGATGACCTTATTATGCAATTTATTTCTGCTCGTTCAGCAAGCACTCTAATGCCAAGGACTTTGAATGATCAACGGATCATTCTACCTGATACCTGAGACCCAAGTCTAATTATTAGACCCAAGTCTAATATCTAATCAGGACCCAAACAAATTATGCTAATTATTGTAGAAGCTGGGTGAGGGGTGCATGGTAGTTCATTATATTCTCTTCTTTTACATTTGAAAGTTTTCTATTATAAGAGGGGAAAAAACCACAAATACAATCCAAAAATAAGGATCAATGATAAAGCATCCATGATGGCCTCTGAGGACCCGGTGAAGGCCTGACTGGGAGGGTTAGATATGTTGGATGCAAGGAAGATGCACGTCATGGGTGAAAACCGGAAACCGACAGCTTGCTACAGCCGAGAACTTGTGATGCGACAATTCACTCAACTTCTCCAGACCGCAGTTTCTTCATCTTTAAAGTGAGGAGGTGAGACTCAAATGTCCCTTTCAGCATTAACATGATATGATTTTTTAGGAATCTCAAGCAATCTGGTACATCTTGCCAAATTTTCAAAATAGAATATACAAAACCCATTTTCAAGCAAGTGAAACCACTTAAAACATATCAAAAATACTCTCCGTTGAAAAAAGCACCACGAAAGAGTGTCTAGATAAGTGACAAAGCTTTTGTGAAGTGTATACCTCCTTCCCCAATTTATTTGTGACTTTAGATTTGCTTTGTTACAGTGAAAGATCACACAGCCAAAATATTCCGAGTTTGCAGAAGTTCTTCCAAACTTCATATTTATCAGCAGAATGTTCACTCAAGTTAAAAAAAAAATCCCTTATGCTTCTCTCAAAATCAGGTAATTTCGCTCAAAAACAGGAATCTGCTTCCTTATCTTAGCAAGCATTAAGTCAAGGCAGACAACCTTCTTGGTGATTTTGCAGGGTTCTGGCTTGAAGTTGCCATGATGCACCAGCTTTCACTGTCCGGGTCTGGTGATGTGGATAGACAGGGTGAAGATCAAGTCGAGTCTGCTGGCTGTTTGACACTTTCTCCTATAAGTGGAGGACAGAAGAAAGAAGGGCAGTTAATAAATTGATTAATCGATTGATCAGTCAAGGTTTCACAGAAATAGATTTTTTCCTTGTGTCCCTCACTCCCGAATTCTTCTCATATTTCTCTTTCCTACTCCAAATACTTGGAATAAAAATTGTTGAAACATGGTTTGCAAATCTCGTCTTCAATTCTTCCAAGAAGTAACTGGCTTTGTCTAGCAAGGATTTAACACTATTTTCTCCTCTCAAAAGCATCTTATCTTACTGATCATTGAAAAACCATACTAGACCTATCGTCAACAATCGGTAAGCTGATACAAAGGAGTCAGAAGGTCCCTGACTTCTGTCCAAGTGTAGTGGCTCACATTTGTAATTTGACTGCTTGGGAGGCTGAGGTAGAAGGATTACTTGAGGCTGGGAGTTTGAGACCAGCTTGGGCAACGTAGTGAGATCTCATCTCCTCACTAGTTACAAGGGGGGCTCAGGCAAGAGGATCACTTCAGCCCAGGAGTGCAAGGCTCCAGTGAGCCGTGATTATGCCACTGTACTCCAGCCTGGGCAACAGAGTGAGACCCTATTTCAAAAACAAAAAAAAAGAGGTTTCTGACTTTGTTTTGTTGAGACAAATCACAGATTTTGATGGGCTGGGGTTTCGACATTGTGTTCGAGTCCTAGTTTGAGTACTTGGACCTCTGTGACTTTCTCTGTAATACAGTGATTAAAAACAACACCTACTAGCCGGGCTCGGTGGCTCAGCCTGTAATCCCGCACTTTGGGAGGCCGAGGTGAGTGGATTGCCTGAGCCCGCAGGTTCGAGACCCGCCTGGGCAGCGAGACCTCATCTCTACAATAAATCAAAAAATCAGCCGGGCGTGGTAGCGCATGCCTGTAATTCCGGCTACTCGGAAGGCTGAGGCGGAAGGATCGCCGGAGCCCGGCAGGTCGAGGCTGCGGTGGCCGGGAGCGGCCACTGCACTCCAGTCTGGGCGACTGAGTGAGACTCCAACTCAAGAAAAAACAAAACACCACTTAAAGGATTGTTGGGAGGATTAAATAAAACAGTCCCCGGAAAGCAGTTACAATAGTGCTTAGCACGTGCTGAGTGTTCAGAAGTGTTGTGTGAGCATCTGAGAAATGAACTCAACCCAGAAACTGCGAACGCCAGGGAACGCCATACTGGTGAGGTCATGTGACACCCAAGACCACGTGAATAGTAGAAAAGGTGTATCTGCTCTAAGAATGGGGCTTGAGTGTGATTGAGGGGACCGGGACCAACTAGGCTGGCTTCTAGAGCATCTGAGGTTTCCTTTGCCCAGATAACTGGTCTGAGCCTCAGGCCCCCGGGGTCGCCTGCCCTGAATGAATGTGGCCTGGCCTGGAGTTTAGGGCACCGAGGTTTTCTGTCTGCTGAACAGAACAAGTTCTATGAGTGTGGAGCATGGTCGGTCAGCGAGGGCGTGAGAGCCAGGGCTTCACACACGGACAGTGTTCCCTAAGGCTAGGGGCAGAGATACTGAAGAGACCTGCGTCAGGGCGGCCCATCTGCTCCTTCCCGGCGCCTCTGTGGTCACTTTCTGGGGTGAAACAACATGTACCTCTCTCTCCCTAAAATCCACCAGCTGCTGTTCAAACAGAAACCTCCTTTTCCTTGCCCTTGAGAAAGCTACTGCCTACATGCCCGAGCACAGAGACGGCCCTCTCAAAGCCGAGGCTGAGGTCACACCAGCCTTCCCTTGGGCTTCTTTCTTTCCCAAGAACCGCGTTCCGCGGGTCTCCTTGAAGTCACGACTCGTCAGTGCCCTGCCTAGCACGGGGGTGCCAACCCGCAAAGGGAGTTTGAGGCCTCCCCTGGCAGGGCCCCAGGCCTGTGGCTGCTGTCTAGTCACCCTCTCCACTGCCCTCCACCCTCCAGAGCGGCAGGGACGCGCCCGTCACTGGCATCCCTTCCCAGTTCAGCTCAGAGACTTGATTATCAGGACCCTGGCATTGCACTCCCGGGCATCACAGATTTCAAGTGAAAAACAAAAACCGAGGAATGTCTTCCTATTGTATCAAGAAGTGTAAGCAGTAAAACATAAGCCCGGCTCTGTCACTTCCCAGCCGGGTGACCAGGGAACAAATTCCGTGGCTTTTCTGCGCCTCAGTTTCCCAGCCTGTTAGACCGGCAGAACAGCAATCTTTATCGTAGTGTTGTTTGGAGGACCAAACGAGTTCATATAAAAGAAGAGTTTAAAACAGTGCCTTTAGCTGGGTGCAGTGGCTCACGCCTGTCATCCCAGCACTTTGGGAGGCCAAGGCAAGAGGATCGCCTGAGCCCAGGGGTTCGAGACCCCCCTGGGCAACTTGGCGAGACCTCATCTCTACAATAAATCAAAAAGTTAGCCGAGCATGGTGGCACACTCCTGTAGTTCCAGCTACTTAGAAGGCTGAGGCAGAAGGATCATCTGAGCCCAACAAACGGTTCAAAGCTGTGGTGGCCGTGAGCATGCACCATCGTCTAGCCTGGGCAACAGAGTGAGACTCCAACTCAAACATAACAAAACAACATCTGCCTGATTCAGCACCCTGCACTCAACCACTATACGGCCATCAGCAACATATTAATAGTGCCTAGCTCTATACAAGACATTGGCTTGCTTTTTGTTGTTGTTTTGTTTTGTTTTATTTTATTTTGTTTTGTTTGAGTTGGGTCTCACTCCGTCGCCCAGGCTAGACGATGGTGCATGCTCACGGCCACCACAGCTTTGAACCGTTTGTTGGGCTCAGATGATCCTTCCGCCTCAGCCTTCTAAGTAGCTGGAACTACAGGAGTGTGCCACCACGCTCGGCTAACTTTTTGATTTATTGTAGAGATGAGGTCTCGCCAAGTTGCCCAGGTGGGTCTCGAACCCCTGGGCTCAGTAAACTCTCTGAACTTCAATTTCTTCATCTTCTTAAAATGAGGATGACTATAGCATCTACCTTGTTAGACTACTGGCAAAGAGAGTAAAAGAGAGCAGGGAGGAGGGAGGAGGAAGGGAGGGAGGAAGAAAGACGTTTTCTTGGCTGGAAAGACAACGACCAAGCTCATTTGAGATCTAAGCCGGCTCCCAAACTGCAGCGGCAACATTTCCCTCCGTCCCAGCCTGCTCCTGAGCAGCTGCCACGCCTGGGCCAGCCTCACAGCCCTCACGGCTCGGCTGGTAGCTTGGGGACTCGGACATCACGACCTCCGAAGTAAACAAGTGTCCGACGGCATGTTTCAACACGTCCACCCCACCCCCAGGAAACCGAGGGAGTAAAAAGAGCCCCTTTTATCATTTTTTCTACGTGCTCGACACACAGAATCCCCTCACCTGGGAAGCGGGGCTGTGTGTGGGCGGCACGGACTGCGTGGACCGGCCACAGCTGTGGAGTGCGGTGTTTGGGAATCCGGGCTTTGGCTTTTGAGAGACTGGGGTTCAAGTCTCTGTTCTGCCTGTCACTGACTGCAAGATTTGGGTGAGTTTCTTCATCTTCTCTAGCCTCAGTGTCCTTATTCATAAAGTGAGAATTGTGAAACTCACCTCCTCACGGAGTCATGAGAAAGAAATGAACGATGTGGGGCCGGGCTCGGTGGCTCAGCCTGTCATCTCAGCACTTTGGGAGGCCGAGGCAAGTGGATTGCCTGAGCCTGCGGGTTCGAGACTAGCCCGGGCAACTTGGTGAGACCTCGTCTCTACGCTAAGCCAAAAGAATTAGCCGGGCGTGGTATCACGCATCTGTAGTTCCAGCTACCTGGAAGGCTGAGGCCGAAGGATCTCTGGAGCCCAGCAGGTCGGTGCTGGGGTGGCCATACTCCAGCCTGGGTGACAGAGAGAGACTCCAACACCCCCTTCCCCCCCAAAAGAAATGAAGTATGTGTAAGATAACTAGCACAGTGCCTGCTAGACTGACGTGCTTAATCGATTTGGGTCATTATTATCAACCCCGGATTTTCCAAATGCCTGAAAACAGCAGGGCAGAATGTTCATAAAGTCGTGTCAGGGAAAACCTTGTACCTTCTTAATTCTTCTGGCCGTGGGTCAGGAGAGGAGAGGTGTGGTCAGGGTCGGAGCCCCCGGAATGTTTCTGCCCAGGGACACAGCACCCCTGACACGTGCCCATCCTGGTTAGGGGTCATCGTCCTTGTCTGGCTGCAACTGTCATGTCCCACACTTCTGCAGAGATGGTGAACACTCTGGCATTGTTTCTTCCGGCCAATGGATTCTCCCTGGCCTGTGATTGGTATCCCCGAGATTCCAGCTCAACCCAGGCATCCCAGCAATGTCCGCGTGACTCAAATTGTGTGTGTCTGACATCCACATGGCCCCGTAGAAGGCCGGCTCTCGCAAGAGGTTCTTTGGAACACTGCCGAATGTTTGATGGCTGTCAAGTTATCTTTTGATAACTTGGGTTAGGTCATGAAAGTTGCATCTGATGCTTTATGGAACAAATGAGATAAACTGAGTGTCAAAGCCCGTGAAGATTTTTATGGGTGAAGACACAGAGCAGCAGCTAAAACTAGGTGGGTTTTTTTCCTCAGAACTTTGCCGTTTTTCTTCCACATGTCTATTTCACTTGAATTCAAAGCAGAAACAACCCCCAAAAGTGGAGCCGAGAGACTAACGTACTAACAGATTCAGTGAAATCTGGGGCTGTGGGACATCTTTTTTTTTTTTGAGTTGGAGTCTCACTCTGTTGTCCAGGCTGGAGTGCAGTGGCACGGTCACAACCACCGAAGCGTCAACTGGCTGGGCTCCAGCGATCCTCCCACCTCCAAGTAGCCAGAACTACAGGCGTGCCAGAATTACAGGCACCCAGCTAATTTTTTTTTATTTATTGTAGAGACGAGGTCTCGCCAAGTTGCTGGGCTGGTTTCGAACCCACGGGCTCAGGCAATTCACTCGCCTCAGCCTCCCAAAATGCTAGGATGACAGGCTGAGCCACTGAGCCTGGCCCGTGCAGCATCTTATAGAACACAGATCTCTCTCTGGTTCTTACCATCCCAATCAGAAAGTCACCAGCTCTGGCCTTAAATTCCCCACCAAACCTTCCTCACACACCCAGAAGGAAAATTCTTTTCTAGGCAAACCTAATCCCTTCTGGGTGCTTTTCAGTTCAAGCCCCTGACACGTCTCCATGCTCATGCTACCCCAAAGTGACCGGCAGATCAATCACTTTAGCTAATCTTGGTCCTCTGGGCACACTGTGCACTTTTGCACTTTGGTTCCTGGGCCCTGTCACCTTTGCCTGGAGCATCCTTCCTTTCCATATCTGCCTGCTATTTACCCGACAAATAGTTCAACAAATAGCAGGCACACCGTCACATCATGGGAAAGAAGAGCAGACCAAGTATCACAGCCTTCCCACCCTCGAAGCTCAGACTTACGTGCGCCTCCTCCTGGCAGCCTTCTTAGTTGTCCATGCCACTGAACCCCCAAGTCTCCCTTTTGCTGTGCTCCCTCAATCTAGAGCTGACTCCTGGTCTCCCTCTCTCTTAAAGTAAAAGCCGGGCTGGGCTCGGTGTCTCACTTTGGGAGGCCGAGTGAGAGTGGGAGTGGATTGCCTGAGCCCGCGGGTTCAAGACCAGCCTGGGCAACATAGCGAGGCCTCGTCTCTGCAAAATTTTTTTTAAAAGCTAGCCAGGAGTGGTGGTGCATGCCTGTGGTCCCAGTTGCTTGGGAGGCTGAGGTGGAAGGATCTCCTGAGCCCTAGAGGCCAAGGCTGTGGTGAGTCATGAGTGTGTCACTGCACTCCAGCTGGGGCAAAAGAATGAGATGCTGACTCAAAAGAAAAAAAAAAGCAAATGGTTGGTGAGGGAAGGCACCTACATGGTCATTAGTTGTTGGACGTCACTAAATGACGGCATATACTTATTATTAAGAAGCATTCTGCACTTACACGAATGAAGTAGACCAATATGTCCTGGCATGGAAGGGCACTGATTTTTAGGTTGTTAAAACCTCATATTCCCCGGGCTCGGTGGCTCAGCCTGTCATCCCAGCACCTTGGGAGGCCGAGGCGAGTGGATAGCCTGAGCCCGCGGGTTCGAGATCTACCCAGGCAACTTGGCAAGAACTTGTCTCTACAACAAATCAAAAAAATTAGCCGGGTGTGGTGGTGTATGTCTGTGGTTCCAGCAGCTTGTAAGGCTGAGGCAGATGGATCGCTGGAGCCCAGCAGGTCAAGGCTGTGGTGGACGGGAGCGTGCCACTGCACTCCAGTCTGGGTGACAGAGGGAGACCCCAACTCAAAACAGAAACCCAAACAAAAACCTCATATTCAAAAAAGAAAGCCACAGAGATCTCTCTGTGACAATTGGGACAGGTTATCTGAAAGTGCTGGGACAGTGAGAAATCGTCAAAAATGAATCACGCATACCTGACAAACTTTATGTGAAGTCAGCTCACACGTATTTACCAACCTCTTGATGTCAATCCAAAGCCTATTTTTAGCACGGGTCTGCTGATTAGAGCTCGACATCATCTTTCACGTGTAAGCTACGTTCACAGTGCATCGTCTGAGATTGCTGGTTTCATTTTCCTTAAAGCAGTACGAGAACTCAAAGATGTGGATTCAGCCACTTGCGTGCAGGACCCTAAATCACAACACGCAGAAGCTGAGCTACATAAGTTAAGTAACCTCTTCAGGCATCCATTTCTAACCTGCAAAGTGCGTAGTGCTTAGAGCTCAGTCAGCTGGGCTCATCTAGTAAGTATTTTCCTTACTAGGCTGAGGCGGAAAGATCACCGGAGCCCGGCAGGTCGAGGCTGCGGTGGCCGGGAGTGTGTCACTGCCCTCCAGCCTGGGTGACAGAGTGAGATTCCAACTCAGTATACCCATAGGTAACTGAGAGGCAGAGACCGTTCTGTGCGTAGTGCTTAGAGCTCAGTCAGTTGGGCTCATCTAGTAAGTATTTTGCTTTCCTGTCATTCCAGCACAGTAAGAAGACGAAACAGCAGCAGGGACCTCCCCTACATGGGACTTGGGCCACCTCCGCTTCCTGCCTCAAAGATGTCCAAAGTCCATAGATACCGGGGGAAATAAGAATCCGGACATAAAGTGTGAACAGACAAGGTGCCAGATGCGTACGAGGGGGTACGGTCCCATAGAGCTTAGTACGTTTGTTTCTGTTCCAAAAGACATTACAATTGAATGATTAAGTGTTGGACACACATGGGAAGGTAATAATAAATAATAACAATAATAGTATCGATTGAAATATGTTCAGCTAGGCGCGGTGGCTCACGCCTCTAATCCTAGCACTTTGGGAGACTGAGACGAGAGGACTGCCTGAGCCCAGGGGGTCGACATCAGCCTGGGCAACTTGGCAAGGTCTCATTGCTACAATAAATCAAAAGATTAGCTGGGCATGGTGGCATGCACCTGTCGTGCCAGCTCCTTGGAGGGCTGAGGTGGAAGGATCACCTGAGCCCAGTAGGTCGAGGCTGCAAAGTGAGCGGGCCACTGCACTCCAGCCTGAGAGACAGAGGGAGAATTCTACTAAAAAATATAGATATCTGTCTCTATTTTTTCAATTATATGTAATAAAAACTAACACAGTAGCTTAAATACTAATCTTTTGTTTCAAGATATGAGGTCTCGGCCGAGCTCGGTGACTCAGCCTGTAATCCCAGCACTTTGTTTCAAGATATGAAGTCTCGGCCGGGCTCAGTGGCTCAGCCTGTAATCCCAGCACTCCTGTAATCCTGAACCGGAGGCCGAGGTGAGAGGATTGCCTGAGCCCGCGGGTTTGAGACCCACCTGGGCAACTTGGCGAGACCCACCTGGGCAACTTGGTGAAACCTCGTCTCTACGATAAATTGAAAATTAGCTGGGCATGGTAGCACGTGCCTGTGGTTCTGGCTACTTGGGAGGCTGAGGCGGAAAGATCGCTGGAGGCCGGCAGGTCGAGGCTGCGGTGGCCGGGAGTGTGTCGCTGCCTTCCAGCCTGGGTGACAGAGTGAGATTCCAACTCAAAAAAAAAAAAAGATATGAGGTCTCATTATGTTGCCCAGGTTGCTAAAGTGCTGTGGCTATTCACAGGCATGATCACCGCATTCTACAGCCTCGATTCCCTGGTTTCAAGCAATCCTTCTGCCTTACCCACCCAAGTAGCTGGGACTACCAGCGTATGCCACTGTGTCCTGCTTAAAAGTGTACACATATTAAAATTCTTCCTGTTTCCCAGGCTGGACTTGAACTCTTGAGCTCAAGTGATTCTCCCACTTCACCCTCCTGAGTGGCTGAGACTATAGGCACATGCCACTGCAACTGGCTCCAAAAAGTTGTTTTTTGTTTTTTTTTTTTTTGAGCTGGAGTCTCACTCTGTCGCCCAGACTGGAGTGCAGTGGCTGCTCCCGGCCACCGCAGCCTCGACCTGCTGGGCTCCGGCGATCCTTCCGCCTCAGCCTTCCTAGTAGCCGGAATTACAGGCGTGCGCTACCACACCCGGCTGATTTTTGATTTATTGTAGAGATGAGGTCTCGCTGCCCAGGCGGGTCTCGAACCCATGGGCTCAGGCAATCCACTCACCTCAGCCTCCCAAAGGCGCGGGATTATAGGCTGAGCCACCGAGCCTGGCTTCCAAAAAGTTTTAATTGATTCAAGCAACAGAAAATTCCAGAGGTCAGCAGAACTTCAGGAGATGCTTGATCAAGCCTCTGGTTCCGGTTTCTTTGATTATTTTCTCAGTTCTGCCTCACTACATGTGTCCGCTTTGTTCTCAGGCTGGCTTCCCTCTACTTGTTTTTGTTTTTAAAGCGATGCTGGCAATTCCAGGCCTCACGCCTGAGATCACATCAGCAAACTGCAGTCCTGCAAGTCACTCTGAGCTAGTCGAGTTCATGTCCCAACTCTGACTCAATCACTCTGGCAAGATGGATGCGATAATGTCGATCTGTTTGGGCCGATCAGGGCTCGCCCCTAGTTCTGGAAGTGGAGTCTATTTTCCGAGTGCTCCTTTCACCTGTCAGGTCTGGTGCTACTTGCCTTGACATAGATCATCCCGTTTAGCATCTTGAGTTTATCGTTGAAGAAACTGAGACCCAGAGAGGTTAATCAATTCTCCCAAGGTCGCACAGCTAATATCATGCAGAGCCAGGATTCCTACTCTGGTCCTCTGACTCCAGGCCTCACATTCATAACCAGGAAACCACAGAGTCTGCCAAGGCCTAAGTACCAAGGCTGTGCCTGCTGTGCAGTGCAGACCACATCTGCTGGGTAAACTGGGAAGGAGAACTTGGCCAGGCTGGAGAGCTGACGGGAGGGTGGGGCTTGAGCTGGGTCTTCAGCAAGGGTGGGAAAAGGAGATCAAACGACCGCCCAGAGAAGGGAATCACGTGGCAGCAGAAGTAATGAAGAGTGAGAGGAGACAGCCAGCCAAGTTTGCCACTTACAGCTGACGGAACCTGTCCAAGTTATTGATTTCTCGGAGCCCACAGGTGAAACAAGAAGACGTCAGAGTAAATCAAAAGCCCACGGGAGACTCTGACGAAAGAGGAGGGATGACAGTGCGATCCTGGAAACCTCGAGGAGGACCACGAAGAGCCAAGCCAAACCCTATGGAAAATGGGAAGTCCCTTGGAGGACCTGGAAGACACAGCCCAAGAATTCACTACGGTGACAACGCTGGAGAAATTATGTCATGGCTCCTTTGCCACTGAAAGCCCAGGAAACAAGAGAGAGGAGGATAAGAGGCCGGGTGTGGTAGCTCAAGCCTATAATCCCAGCACCTTGGGAGGCCGAGGAGAGGACTGCCTGAGCCTAGGGGTTTGAGACCAGCCCGGGCAACTTGGTGAGACCTCATCTCTACAATATATCAAAAAATTAGCCAGGCGTGGTAGTGCACACTTGTAGTTCCGGCTGCTTGAAAGGCTGAGGCGGAAGGAGAGTCTGAGCCCAGTGGGTCGACACTGAGTTGGCCGTGAGCACATCACTACACTCCAGCCTGGGCAACAGAGTGAGACTCTGACTCAAAAAAAAAAAAAAGAAAGAGGAGGATAAGGATGACACTTCACGTGTTATAAGAGTATACTATACCCTTAACTGTACCCCACGACATCATAATAAAAAATATTAAAAATAAAATAAAATTAAATTTAAAAAAAGAGTACACTAATAAAGACAGCTCCTGCCAGGCACGGTGGATCAAACCTGCAATGCCAGCACTTTGGGAAGCTGAGGCAAGAGGATTGTCTAAGGTTCGAGACCAGCCTGGGCAACATAGCAAGACCTAGTCTTTACAATAAATGAAAAAATTAGCCAGGTGTGGTGGCAGGTGGCTATAGTTCCAGCTACTTGGAAGGCTGAGGCGGAAGGATTGCCTAAGCCCAGCAGGTCGAACTGTGGTGGCCGTGAGCATGCCGCTGCACTCCAGCCTGGGTGACAGAGTGAGACTCCAAATCAAAAAAAGAAAGCTCTGTATAATCACCCCATCCTGGAGCTGGATAGATCAATGGATAACCTACTTCTTTCACAGATAAGAAAGGTGACACACTTGAACAGTTATATGGAGAAGCTTATAGGTAAAGTTCTTAGCACTATGTCTCATAAGCAGTAGGTATTCAGTAAATAGTCTAAAAGATTATTGATGGATAATAATAGTTCTTCTTATTTTTTGGAGTGACTTATCCAAGGTCTCAGAAGCTGGCTGGTGACCAAAAAAAAAAAAAGAGAACCCATGTCTTAATGCCCAATGAAATTTCTTCCACTACTTGTAGCTTTTTTCTTCTATGGCAAATTCAAGATAAAAGATGCCAGATAGCCTGAAAAAAGGGAGAAGAAAGAAGAGGGTTTTTTTTTTCAGCCTTCCTGCCAAAGCCAGCAACCCAAAGTAGGAAAAACTATCACAGGCGAGATAATGTCAGAATAAGCACTGGACGAGTAGTTTGGAAACCAAGATTATGGATCTCAGTCTGCCACTAACTAGCTCAACGATTTAACCAACTCAGGACCCAGCTTACTCATCTACAGGAGTAGAGGTTTGAATAATGTTATTCTCAGTTTTCTTCCAACTCTGAAATTCTATGAAGGTAGGTTTCTTTCTTAACACTGTAGCAGCCTTCTTTAAAAGAAAATGTGCTTATATTCTAGGAAAAATTGTATAGGGCCAAGGTCTCATAAAAACTTGAATGTAAGAAAGGACATGGGAGTTGGTTTTAAATATTTGAAAGAGTTGGATTTTATTTTGTGAGAGGCTCCAGAAGACAGAAATAAGATCAGGAACTAAAAGCATCAGAGAGACAAGTTTGTGCTTAACACAAAATATAATATTTTTCAGGTGTTTTGAAGATCTGCCATTAGATGCATATATGTTTATAATTCTTAGGTCTTCTGGATAGAGTCATTCTTTTGTCATTATAAAATATTTTGTTTTGTTTTGTTTTTGTCTCTAGTGAAAATTTTTGTCTTAAACTCTATTTTGTCTGATAGTTACATGGCCACTCCAGCTCTCTTTTGTTTATTGAGTAGTTATATTTTTCTATCTTTTTACTTTACACTTATTTGTCTTTGAATCTAAAGTTTGTCTCTATTTGACAGTATATAGTTGGATTGCAGTTTCTTTATTCTCTCCTTTTTGATTGAGGTGTTTATTCCATTTACATTTAATATAACAACTGATAAGGCAGGATTTATGTTTGCATTTTGCTATTCGTCTTCTATATATAATGTCTTTTTTATTTTTCCATTACTATTTTCTTTTGTGTTAAATGGATAATATCTAGTGTGATATTTAAATTATCTTATTGTTTCATTTCCTATATATATATTTTTTTGAGTTGGAGTCTCACTCTGTTGCCCAGACTGGAGTGCAGTGGCCGCTCCCGGCCACTGCAGCCTCGCCTGCTGGGCTCCGGCGATCCTTCCACCTCAGCCTTCCGAGTAGCCGGAATTACAGGCATGCGCTACCATGCCTGGCTGATTTTTTGATTTATTGTAGAGATGAGGTCTCGCCAAGTTGCCCAGGCGGGTCTTGAACCCATGGGCTTAGGCAATCCACTCACCTCAGCCTCCCAAAGTGCGGGATTACAGGCTGAGCCACCAAGCCCGGCTCATTTCCTATATTTTTTAGTTATTTTCTTAGTGGATGCATTGGGGATTGCAATTAACATTCCAATACAAAACAATCTAGTTTGGATTAATAACAACAGAATTTCAGCACTACATAAAAACTTTACTACAACACAGCACTGTTCTTCCCTCTCCTCTGTATAAATTATATTTTAGACATTATAAGCCTATGAATACAGTTTTATATTATTGCTTTATGCAGTTGTCTTTTTTTTTTTTTTTTTTTGAGTTGGAGTCTCACTCTGTCACCCAGACTGGAGTGCAGTGGCCGCTCCCGGCCACCGCAGCCTCGACCTGCTGGGCTCCGGCGATCCTTCCACCTCAGCCTTCCAAGTAGCCGGAATTACAGGCATGCGCTACCACGCCCGGCTGATTTTTTGATTTATTGTAGAGATGAGGTCTAGCTGCCTAGGCGGGTCTCGAACCCACGGGCTCAGGCAATCCACTCACCTCAGCCTCCCAAAGGCACGGGATTACAGGCTGAGCCACCAAGCCCGGCTGCAGTTGTCTTTTAAATCAGATGGCAGAAAAATGTTACACAAAAAGATTGTGTATTGCTTTTTATAGCTCCCTTTGTAGTTACATTTACTTTTTATTTTGTAGATCTGAATTACTGTCTGGTATCCTTTCACTTAAACCACATGAACCCCCTTTAGTATTTCTTGTAAGGAAGTCTGCTAGCAACAAAATCTTTTAGGATATGTCAGAGCGTCTCAATTTCGCCTTAATTTTTGAAGGATGATTTGTCAGATATAGAGTTTTTGGTTGACTTTGTCTTTCAGCACTTTGAACTTGATATCCCACTACATTCTGGCCTTCATGGTTTCAGATGAAAAGTCAACTGTTAAACTTATTGAAGATCCTTTGTATGTGATGAGTTGCTTTTTGTCTTGCTGTCTTCAAGTTCCTCTGCCTTTTGAAAGTTTGATTACGATATATGAGGTGTGACTCTCCTTGAGTTTATTCAACTTAGAATGTGATAAGCTTCTTGTGTGTGTAGATTAATGTTTTAAAATAAACTTGGAAAGTATTCAGCCATCATCTCTCTTTTTTTTGAGTTGGAGTCTCACTCTGCCACCCAGACTGGAGTGCAGTGGCTGCTCCGGGCCACCGCAGCCTCGACCTGCTGGGCTCTGGCGATCCTGCCACCTCAGCCTTCCAAGTAGCCGGAATTACAGGCATGCGCTACCACACCCGGCTGATTTTTTGATTTATTGTAGAGACGAGGTCTCACTGCCCAGGCGGGTCTCAAATTTCTTTAAATAAATATTCTTTCTGCTCCTTTCTTTCTCTCCTCTCCTTCTGAGGCTCCAATTATGTGTACCTTGGTAGGCTTGATGGTATCTCACAGGTCTCTAAGACTCTGGTCATGTTTCTTCATTATTTGTTTTTTCTGTTTCTCAGCCTGAATGATCTCAGTTGACATAGCTTCAGGTTAGTGTATTCTTTCTCCTGCTAGTTAAAATCTGTTCTTGGGCACTTGCCCCCCATCCTCCAGTGAATTTTTCATTTTAGTTATTTTACTTTTCAATCTCAAAATTTCTATTTGGTTCTTTTAAATAATCCCGTCTCTTTATTGATAGTCTCTATTTCTTAAGTTTAATTCCTTAGAAATTTTTTTTGTTTAGTGCTTTGAACATCTTTATATTTATAATAGCTTTAAAGTCTTTGTTTAGTAAGTGCAACATCTGGATTGCCTCAGGCAGTTTCAACTGATTGTTTTTTCCTCCTAGATATGGGCCACAGTTTCTTGTTTCCTTGTGTGCCTCATAATTTTCTATTGAAAAAGGCATTTAAAGTAACATAAGGTAGCCACTCTGGAAATCAGAATTTCCCCACTCCCCACTGGGCTTACTGTTGTTGCTGTTTGTTTGCTTAGTATTTTCCTGGACTGTACCTCTGAGGTCTATATTCTTGGTCATTTCTAAACACTGAAGTCTCTGTTCGGTTTGCTTCCTGGCCAACTAGTGATTAGACAGAGATTTCCCTAAGGGCTTCAAACCCCAACACCTCCTGGCCTTTGTTGAGGGACTCTGTGTCTGTGGAAACAGCAATCTGGTGGGAAGTTTGAAGTTCAGCCTTCACTGTCACTTTCAGCCTGCTCCGAACCTCGAGGCCAGATGGTGGTGAGAGATAAGTACTTTCTCAGGTCTTTCCTGGGTATGCGCAGAGCTGTGCACACACATGTGGCCTTCTAGACTCTCAAGGATACGTCAGAGCTTTTCAAACCCTTCTGAGGACAGCACGTCCCCCGGTTTTCTCTTCCATTTTTCTAGTCAGCCTCTTGTTAGTCCCAGCGGGTACTGCCATCTCAGATAGTCGAAAGGTAAGTCAAAAAGTGACCTTAAAGCGGCGGCGACGTTTGAGAAGGTGATGGGACAGATGCAAACCCACCGGGAGAAGCAAAAGTGGCGGTCTGGTGAAAAGCAAAGCATCCAATCACAAAACCCAAAGTAGAGGCATCATTAAAGCGGAAGTGAGTAATAAGCATCTAAGGCCATTCTGAGAGTGAACCCATTTGTGAAACAGATTAAAAGCAGGAAAATATTGGCAGAAGAAACAAGAGGAATAGGGAAACTGTAGCAATACTGTTTAAGAGAGAAGAATCAAGGCAAATCTTTTAACTTCTGTAGTTTCAGGAGTGAGGGGTGCTAATTTAGTCCCAGCTCTGTCACTGACAGGCTGTGTGATCCTGGGTATGAGGGAGCTGCTGTCCCTCTCTGATTTTCAGTGTTTTACGGAAGCAGTTTTCTCAAATTTCAGTTTTTGTGTATAACCGTCTTGATTTTTAAACACTATATCTACAGTGCATATCACTTCAACTTAACTTTTTAAAAATAGATTCCCCCCCTTTTTTTTGAGTCGGAGTCTCACTCTGTCGCCTAGACTGGAGGGCAGTGGCACGCTCCCGGCCACCGCAGCCTCGACCCGCTGGGCTCTGGCGATCCTTCCCGCCTCAGCCTTCCGAGTAGCCAGAATTACAGGCATGCACTTCCACCCCGGCTAGTTTTTGATTGACTGTAGAGATGAGGTCTCGCCAAGTTGCTCAGGTGGGTCTGGAACCCGTGGGCTCAGGCAATCCTCTCGCCTCGGCCTCCGAAAGTACTGGGATTACAGGCTGAGCCACTGCGCCCGGCCCAGCTTAATTTTTTAAAAAATGGATTCCCTTTTAAAATTTAAATACCATTGTGATATCTGAGAAATTATGAGTTTCATGTGTTACCTTTTTTTCTAATACTCTTTAAAATAAAACTCAAAATGCGAAAATACCAAATGCCTCCACAGACCCCCTCCCTCACTTTGGGAAACATTAGATTTGATGTCTCAGGTTCTTTCCACTTCCATGAGTGTCTAGATGGGTTTTCTTTGTCCCGTCTACTCAAGTGGGGGCAAGGTTACCTCTTAGCACCTGTCTGTGAGAATCAGGTAATCTGGAGTTTAGGATGGACTAGTTTGAGATTAAACCACACTGGCAGCAGCTACTGAATAACTGACCCTCCGTACAATAAGTAGAGGCACCCCAGAACTGAGATTTGGTACAGAAATGTCCAAACCTTCACAGAGCATACGAAATATAAGGATAATTCCACAGACTCCTAGAGGTGAATGGGTTCGAACACAACACAATAGGTTTGGGGTTTTTTTTTTTTGAGTTGGAGTCTCACTCCATCTCCCAGGCTGGAGTGCAGTGCACATTCACGGCCACCCCAGTGTTGACCTGCTGGGTCCCCGTGATCCTTCCGCCTCAGCCTTCCAAGTAGCTGGAACTACAGGCGTGTGCTACCACGCCTGGCTAATTTTTGATTTATTGTAGAGACGAGGTCTTGCCCAGTTGCCCGGGCTGGTCTCGAACCTGCAGGCTGAGGCAATCCACTTGCCTTGGCCCCCAAAGTGCTGGGATGACAGCCTAAGCCACCGAGCCCAGCCAACACAATGGATTTTAACAGCAATGATAAAACTCACATTAGTCTAAGCACACTATAAACACTTGCTCCTTACAACCACTCTGTTTGCTAGATATTATTATTTCCGTTTACAGATGAGGAAACCAGAGCATTTATTTATGTAAGTGATTGTTCAATTCCCTCATAACACCTTAATGAGCTACCACAGGTCCTGAAGGCAACCGTGCCACATTGGGATGGCTCACAGAGGAAGCTCATTATATGAGCAGAAATCTGCCTCCTAATGTTTTATTAGAGACATTCCTTTTGTTCCCTGGGGCCACAGAACACAAATAAGGTAAAAATGAGATCTCACTTAATTCACTCAACTTATAGATGAGAAAATGGAGCGCAATGTGGGGTTTCATGGATAAAATTGGCTTGCAGAGGATGAGAGAACTATTTCCTCTTTCCTCTCTTGGTCAGTATGTCTCATCGGTGCTCGAGGATGCTTGCTCCAGGAGCCTGGGGTCGGGGGAGGCCAAGATGGCCATCCACGGCCCTATTGTGTTTTTCTGTAGTTGCGTTGATGGTCTGCAGGTTTCTGCAGTTGCTCAAAGTTGGGATTTCTCATTTGCCACACATGCAGAAGGACATGACACTTTAAGATGGATATCAGTGAGCTAGTCAGACCCAGAGGAAAGTGGCCTGCTGGTGATGTTCTACTGTCCAAACTGAACAGCTGAAACGAGAACAATTCAGCTTGGGGGAGAGGAGATGGAGGGTAGGCACCTCCAAATATCTGACCACCCATCAGAATACATGAGGCGGATCGTTTGTGCTGCCTTGTTTCAGTGGCCAGAGACAGCACTTACAGGTGACAATTGCCAGAAAGTTGGAAGTCTGGGCCCCTAACTGGCTGTGTGATCTTTAATCAATCATTTAACCAAAGAGGTTCCTCCAGGATTGATGGGAGTATGGCCTGAGAGATCCATCGAGTTTTCTTACAACTCTTACATGCTGTGATCTCATCTGGGTCTTGCTCAAGTTAACAGCTCGTGGCAGAGTGAGGACTTGAACACACCTCCCCTAGCCCCAGATCTAGAGCTACTTCCAGGATATGTGCCACACATTTTAAAAACAATTAGCTTGTCCCAGATGCCATTGTTTATTCATTACTACAAGTCTCTTTCTCAGTAGCTATACCTTAAAAAGGAAATATGTCTACAAACATGATTTTGTACAGCCAATCATTTCTATCAAAGTAGACTTGGTCAGAGGACACAGAATCCCACTAAAAGACATTTCTCCTATGTTTAAAGCAATGGGAAGTGAAGAAGAAAAGTGAGCGCGCAGAAAGCATTGCTTGCTTGTTCCTGGTTACCGGGACATGCCGGAAAGCAAGAAGGAATGTCATGTCTGAAGACTGTAACTCTGGGAAATTTGTTTCATTCCCTTTTCAACAAAGGAAATGCCCCATGAGTTCTACGTAGCTCAGAATGAACTCACCAAAAGAAGGGTCTTCAAGTTAGGATCCATTCCATGCCATGTCTACGTGGCTCTGATGGGAACTCTGAGTTGTAGCAACAAGTTTTAGCTTCGTTTAATCTACGTGTTGGGTTTGCTTAAGCACTCTGCACAGTGTTATATTCTGTATGTTCTTAGGTTCTGTACACTGTATTCTATTGCCTGAGGACAAGGAAAACAGCATTTCCCACTGGCTGACAACTGGTACCAAGTGCCCACCTACGTGAGGAACTGACCTGAAAGGGTTCCAACCCGAGGCAGGGGTCCCCAACCCCTGGGCCACAGACAGGTACCACCCCGTGGCCTGTTAGGAATCAGGGTGCACAGCGGGAGGGGAGCAGCAGACGAGCCAGCAAAGTTTCATCCTTACTTAAAGCTGCCCAGCATCGTCTGCATTACTGCCTGAGCTCCACCTTCTTCAGATCAGCAGCTGCATTAGATTCTCTTGGGAGCGTGAACCCTATTGTGAACTGTGCATGCATGGGGTCTAGGTTGCATGCTCCTTACGAGAATCTAATGTCTGATGATCTGAGGTGGAGCTGAGGTGGTGATGCCAGTGCTGGGGAGCAGCTGCAAATACAGATGAACATGAGCGGTGAGGTTTGACTGCACAGAGACCATCATCAGTCAGTTGCTTCCAGACTCATCTCAAAACCCTATTAGGGAGTGGCAAGTGAATTGTACTTCAGTTGCACAGCTGCATCTGGTGTCAGGTTTTAAATGAGTCCAACACTTATTTTAGTCCACACATGGCCCACCCATTATTTTATTGACCACTTCTGTCCATGCCTCTTTTTTAAATGGTGAATTGTATAATTATTTCATTATTTATTACCATGTGATAATAATAGAAATAAAGTGCACAATAAATGTTATGGGCTTGAATCATCCCGAAATCATCCCCCTGGCCCTTTCCATGGAAAAGTTGTCTTCTACAAAATTAGTTCCCGATGCCAAAAAGGTCAGAGACCACTGCTCGATGGACCTAGGAAGTTGAGAACATATCTAAATCCGCAATTTGAGAATCTGCATGTAAAACATAAGATACGTAAAAGTTGCCATATAGATTTGATTCCAGATGGTAATAGTGATAATGAAGCCACTGGAATTTTAGAGATTTAGAGCTGACAGGGAACTTAATGATCATTGACTACAGTTAGCTAATTTTATAGCCGAGGAAACTCAGTCTCAGAAACACATAAGCTATCCCCAAGGTCACCGTGCTAGTTAGTGGCAGAGCTGGAACCAGAAAGAGAGCACAGTTGGTCCTTCCTGTCCAAGGGTTCCATATCCACAGATGCAACCAACTATGGATCAAAAATATTCAGAGGAAAATGCAACAATAAAAAACAGTACAGTATACAACTATTTACAAAGCACTTATGTGCTAAAGATGGGAGGATGTGCAAATAGGTTATGTGCAAATATCAAACTATTTTATATTAGGGATTTGAGCATTCTGAATCTTGGCATGGAGAAAGCTGGAACCAATCCCTCTACAGACACTGATGACCATACTCTGACTTCTAGGCAATGGTTGTTCTAGGCCACATGATGCTAATGACAAGGACAACCCATGTTTTCCGCCTCAATTCTAGGAGCCATCAGGCTAATAATCAGAAGTCTATATTCTGTTCTCAGTGTCTGGGTGTCCCAGGACAAGAAAATGAGCTATTGTGACCTCAAGTTCCCTAACCAAAGGAGTGAAACACTAATCAATGCCCTGTCAGATACAGGGAGGGTTCGTTCAGACAAGAAACAGATGCTCTGGGAAATACAGCTACTCAAAGAAAGGAATGCTCACAGAAGGATGAACTGAGGAAACTGATCTATCTTTGGTTACTTTAAAAGGACTAACCAAGCCCCAAACATGCGATATGTGACCCAGATATCCAACCAACTAGTTCCGATAGATTATAAACAAATTAAGAACATAATTTTAAAACATAATTAAAAAACACAATGCAATCCAAGCAATAGTTACTTTACTAAACTGAGTTTTAAATTTTCACCTCCCCAGTTTAAGGTAGGTTGCACAAGGTGGATAAAATAGCATATCATTCTGTGCCTTTGTCCTATGGTTTTTTTATTCTTTAAAAACATCCACTTATCTGGGATATTGATTCTTTCCTATGCTTAATCCCTAGACAATGTGCTTCTCAGGGACAGAGACTGTATTATTATATTTAACTGTCTTTCCTTCCTGCCAGAACATTAACTACTGTACATCCGCTACATCCTCAGAGCCTAGCACATTGTTTGGTAAGTGGTAAGGGCTCAATTTTAATCAAACAAATAAATTGCAAAACCCAAAGGCATTCTCTAAAGCACAGAAATCTCAACATATGACTCTTCCATTAAAACCACTTAAGTTCTACCTTATGGTTCTGAATCATGCCCCTGACATGCTCTGATGTATCTGTGCACAGACCTGCGATGTTATCAGTTTAACACATATGTGATCTCTCAGCATGAATAACCTTAATGAATACTGTATAGAGTTTCAATTCGCAGACTTCCAGACACAGAAGGCATATTCTATGACTGGCCAAAATGGCCCAGGGTCCTATAATCCCTTCCCCTGGCTCCGAGCAAGACTGCATCTAATCTATGGTTGAGAAAGATACTTTCCAAATCTGAAAGAGTTCCCCTGAATGAAACATACAGCCTGCTGGAGTAAAGTCTTAAGTGTCTAAATGGAAGAGCAGACTTTGATTTCTTGGGGTAAGGATGGTTTGCATCCCAAGTGTAGCTGATTTCACTGCCATTCCATTACCGACTTACTTAAATCATTTGCTAGATGACATAAAATTGCTGGTAATTATACTACAAAGAGTAATTATATGCACGTTTCTTGTACAAAAGCAAGTAAATTTGAGCCTTATTCAATATTCTGCTAGGAAATTTTAAATTAAATATGCCATTTTATTTAAGAAGGAAAACATTAGAAGAATGTACGTTCGGAAGAAAGTAGGGAGGAGAAAAACTTACAGTTCACCACCAGTTTATTGGAATCACACCACGGAGATCACATGCTGCTACTTCATACAGCTCAATGTGCTGAGTTCAAATGAATTCAGAGAGACCCCCGCACGCAATGGCCTGCGTGGACCGAATCCATGATCTAGGTTCCCTTCTCTCAAAATATTTTTTAAAATAATATTTCACGATCTTGAAATAACTGGTGGCCATGGGATGCCAGATGTAAGACATTTCATCAGAAACTTTATGTAAACCAACCCAAACCATTTGGTTCAGAACATCTTCCTGGACACCAGGAAAAAGTTTTGGTTTGGGGTTTGCGTTTGCCTGATGGACCGACTGGCTGTTCTCAGAAACGGAAGCATATGCGGGCAGGATGAAGGAAAGGCTTTGGAAATTAGGCAAAGAACTTTTCTTGTTTCCTGTTAATTGTGTGTGTGTGTGTGTGTGTGTGTGTGTGTGTGTGTGTGTGTGTGTGTGTCTGTCTCCTAGGCAATAGGTATACTAAATTTTGGTGACTTTTATTTTCAAAGCACAAAATTAAATGTTTTTGGTGTGACTTCTCAGAACAACTTTAGTAGCAGTCATTTCTTTACAAATTGATGACAATTGTAAATAAAAAAGTAAAGTGAATGCTCACACACACTCATTGTTAAGAATGAGGAAGAGAATTATTGCTAATATTATTAGAAAGGATTTGAAGGAACTCACCTCCATTCACCACAAAGAAATGATTATTTTGTTTATAGCTGCTGGGACCACAGTGAAAGTGTGATCTGAGATAGCTAAGAACAGAAATAAATAAAATAAATGTTGATTTCTTGCTCTAAGTTTACCTTCCACATAAACCCCTCTGTTCTGGATTTGTGTTTTTCTAAGTTGTTTACTTAATGCATAGGTGCAGACTTTGTTTCAAGCTCATGTAAGAGCAGATGCTCTTACACACGACTAAGCAAAGAGGAAATGCATTCCTTATAGGAGTCCGAACCCAGTCTAGCTTGGAGTGTCTAGCTTACTTATACAAACTGCTTATTTTGAGGTCAATTCTTAAACAGAAGGAACATATCTCTCCAGAGGTACACATTTGGAAGATTATAAAACTTTGATAACAACCTGTTTCACATTTCAAAACTCACTCCTTTTAGTGCCAACAGAAGAACACCAAGAAGATAATTTTAGAAAATTTTTCCATCTGCATCCTGAAATCTACCACCAGCAAAAGAAAAAAAAGGCTTAAGAAGAAAATGATTTCTCCGTTTTTTATTAATTAGTTTTTTTAAAGTTTGGAGGATATAGTCAGTATGTTGTGGAATTATGCTATAAATTGCACTAATAGAGGCTAGCAATTCTTAAGTTTAAAGACCGACAAATAAAATAAGAAATATTTATTAGAAATATTTTACATTGCTTCAATTTGGTTGTAACTGATACACAGCTATAAAACCATGAAATCGAAAGAATATTCGATCACACTGGGACAGTGGACATTTTTAAGGGGAATGAATGTTTGAATTTGAATACAATTAAAGTGTTCAGAAAACAAATAAAATGAACTACTATTCAAAAAAAAATTCTGCTGGGAGTAGTCTTGATATTTTACCAATAATTTATATCTACAAACTGCTTGACTTAACTTCCACAACTTAAATGTCTGAAATGAACCTAGAAACATTTTAAAAGAACATTTGTCTTTTTAGTTTTTAAAAACACTTCCTTTGGTTCCTTCCTTTTTAAAAATTTTAATAATTTATTCTCCTTTTCTACCTTTGTACAGGCAAAACAACTGCCCATCGAACCAGGCACTCATTTCATTCAGGCTGAGCATCAACAGTGATTACTGACATTTTTATTAATTATAACTCCCTTTTTCCCCCCAGAAGAAACAAAACGAAGTCTCTGGGTCAGACCAGCAATCATTCAACGAAAAATAAATAAATGGAAAGTTGAAAATAGAGGGAATGTGTTAAAAAGAAGGAAAAGGCGCTGCTCGTAACCAAACCCTTATTTTCTTAAAAAAGAAACATTTCCACACTTCACATCTGATGCAAACAGAAAGCTTCCCCCTACTTTTGAAACAAATGACTCCACCTCAAACCCACGTTTTCAGAGAAGACCCGGCATCTGATCCCTGCAACGGCCCCTCGACACCTCAATGAGGTAAGAGCCAGTTCACGTGTTTCTCTCCCACCGAAGCCCCTTGCAACTTTCAGCAGGAACCCAGAACCGTCACCGTGGGTTTAGGAAACAGTGGCACATTTCAGCGACCACTTCCCCCAGGCTGAAAGGTGAAGCAACTTGGGGGAAACGGAGGTATGCGCGTGGGCTCGTTCTGCAGTTGCAGCTTTCGGCCCTTGCAGTCTAGAAGGCTCTCCATGAGTACGAGGCGCCGTGCCTGGCCCGCGAGTGGGAGGGAGGGGAGTCGCCCTCCCCCTCTGCCCATCTGTCTGCAGGACCCTTCTGGAAAGGGCATTTCCAGATCGCTTCGCTCCAGAGGCAGCAGCGTGCGTCCGGTGTCGCTCACGCTGCGTCCACGGGAGACCCCACACGTCACCACCAGCGTATGAACCGCGCGGCGGACGCTCGGAGAGCGCCCGGGACGCGGGGCCCGGGAGGACCACGTCGCGCGTGAAATGCTCCGGGGGCCAAAGGAAGGGCCGCGCGCGTCGCCCGAGAAGCAGAAAAGGCACCTCCCGCCTCCCCGGCTGGAGCGAGGGCGCGCGGCCGGCGGCGGGCGTCGCGCCCCGCCATCGCGACGTTCGGCCGGAGTCGGGATCGAGCGGAACCGGACCCGGACCCGGAGAAGGGAGCGTTTTCCGGAGCCGAGAGCCGCTCCTGATTTCGACGTTGGAAGGAGGGAAAAAAGGAAACGCAACGCGCTCGGGTGGAAGACGGCGGGCGCGGGCGGGGCGCGGGGCGCCCCGGCCCGGCCGCCGGGTCCGCGCCCGCCGCCGCCCGCCCCGCCCCCGCCGCTTCCTCCGCTCTCCCAGCCCCTTCCCCCACGTGTGGGTGACGTCAAAATTCCGCGAAAAAGCCGCGTGGTGGCTCCCCGGGCGGAGGCGCGACTCCGCCGCCAGCGGCCCCTCCCCGGGGCGCCCGAGCGGGCCGCCGAGACGCCGGCGGCGGCTCCCCAGGCCGGGCCCCCCGCCCGCCGGCCGGACGCCCCCCGCCCGGAGCGCCTCGGAAAACCCACTTTTGTCGAGCAGATGCCCTTCCAGGGCTATTTTCGGCCGCGTGAGGCGTGTCCCCGGCTGAATCAGACAGGAAGGGGGGGAGTCCGGGTCTTTTCCTTTTTCCCCGGGGGCGGGGGCGGGGGGCGAGGTGGGCGAACCGACGGCAGGCGCGTGCCCTCCGCGCCCACGCCCGCCGCCGCCGGAGCCCCGCGGGGTCGGCCGCCCCGGAGGGGGGCGCGGGGCCGGGCCGGGGTCTGCCGCCCCCCCGGGCTGCAGCCCCGGCGCGCGGGGGCGCGGCCGTGGCCGGGGGCTCGGGAAGCGTGTCCACACCTGCGGCCGCACCCCCGGGGCCGGGGAGCCGCGGCCCGCCCGTCCCCGCCCGCATCCGCCGGTTCCCGGCTTTTCCCTCCTCTGGCTTCCACACTTCTCCCTCTCGCCTCCGTCCACCCCTCCGGGCGCCTCCTCTGACTTCGCCGTCTACCGGGAAGTCACAGTCGGGTGTTCGGGTCTGATCTGACCGTCCCTTCCTCCCTGGAGAAACGCATACACAGCTCTGCTCTTCGAGGGCGCCGGCGACGGGCCCCGTTCCTGAGCCCGAACTCTGTCGCCTCCCCGCCCCACCCGGCCCGAGCACCCCTGCGCGGCGGCGGCGGCGGCGGGGCTCGAACCCGCGCCGCTGCCGAGTTGCGAGCGGCCGCGGAATCGCCTGGCCCGCCGTCCCCGGCCTGGTGAGCCCGGGGGTGCGCGTGCCGCGCGTGCTGCGCGTGGCGGGTCCCTGCAGAAGCCCGCCTCTGAACGCCCAGCGCCCGCTGCACCCTCCGGCTGCAGGGTGGCTGTCCTTTTTCCGACCGAAGCGCCCAAGCGCGAGCAGCGAGGGTGGGCGGGCGGCCGCCCGACGGGGAATAAAGCACCCATAAAACCCGCGTCCCCTAAAGTTCATCACCGCTCCTACAAAGAACGGCCTTTCTTTTTCCTTGAGGGTTGAAAAGGGCACAAGGAAGAAGCAGCATTTTTTTCCTTTCCCACGGAGACCAGTGTTGGCTTCAAAGCCAGAGCGCGGGCGCCGGCCCTCCTGCTCCAAGCCCGGGTCTGCGCCCCACGAGGACGCGCGCTTGTGCCCGGGAGCCAGCGCGCCTTTTCCCGCGTGCTGGGCGGCGTGCTCTCAGCACGGCACGGGGCTTCCGCACGTGGTGGGAGTGGCAGCCGGGGGGGGCCCTGGGCTTCCCCGCCGGCCCCGGCGGCCGCCGCACCCCCGCGCGCCCCGCCCGCGCGCCGGAGCCCGGAGCCCGCCAGGGACGTGTCGCGAGGCTCCCGTGCGGGCGCGGCCCGTCCTCGCCAGGGGAGGTCGCGAGCCGGGGGCGCGGAGGAGCAGGCCTGCCCCGCGGGAGGCGTCCGCGCTCGCGGGTCCGCGTGGATGCAGGGCCGCGGGAAGGGGGGCGTCCGCTCGCGCCCCGCGCCCCTCCCCTGCGCCCCCCTCCCCGCTGGAATTTCTCCGAAAAGCAAGACGGGGTGGGGGGAGGGGAAGGGGGTCGCGGCTCGCTCCTGCGCCGGGAGGGCTCGCCACCCAGGCTTTCTCCTCGGGGTGGGCGAGGCCCGCGACGACCACCCGCCTCTCCCCCGCCCCTCCCCCCGCTGCGGGAGCCCGGAGCCCGGGATGCCTCCCCCGGGGGGGCGGAGAAGCTCGCGCGGGGTCGGCGCCCGGGGATGTCGTCCGTGCCCGTGGGTTAGGTGTGCGCTGTCGGGTCACCGCCCTGAGCCCCTCGGGGTCGCCCCTCTCCCCCAGCCGCCGTCTGGGATCCGCTCCGAGGTGGCCCGGGTGCAGTTTGGGGCCGTGCCTGGATGGGGTCCTAGGGTGTGAGTCGGTGTGTGCATCCGGGGTGACTCAAAGCTCAGGTCGGGAAGTCCAACGTGACGAAAACCAACAGGCGATCGTCAGGGCCCCGCGGTGTTCCGGCCGGCACTCGGCCCGGGTGTCATCCGCGGCGCGGGGCTGTTTCAGTTTGAGTTTGCAACTTGGGTTTTTCAGGGAGCTTTTTTTTCTTCGTCTTCTTCTTCCCGAAAGCTAATGGCTTCCACAGCAATTAGACATTTTCCCCGCCCGCCCCCCGGCCTCCCCTTTCTTTCCAGATACGAGATCGGATACTCATTCCACGGCTATTGATAAGGTCGGGGGCGCCCGGGCCTCTCCCCGGCCCCGCTCGCGCCATGCCCGCGCCCCCTCCTCCCTCGTCTGGCTTCCTTTTGATGTAGCGGGGAACGCGTCCTACAAAAAAAAAAAAAAAAAAAAAAAAAGTAATCTGCCCGGTAACAATCAGCGCGCAGTAGCAGGAGCCCCAGAGCTATTGGCTATGCAAATAGAGGGAGGGGAGACGGCGCCCCAAACTCTTACTCACCCTTTTAAAGCGATAGCCCCCTCCCCCACCCACCCCTTCCGCCCCACCCTCGTTTAAAGGGGCTGGCTCGGGGGCCGGAGTTAAGCGCTGGCACCTCTGGTTTATTCGCTCCCTTCCTCCGCCTCGCAGGGAGCCCAGTGCCTGGCTCACCCGGCCCGCCCCCCCGGCCCGTCCCCTGCCCACCCCCGCTCGGGCCCCCTCTCTCGAGGAAGGAGGCGCCCGGAGAGCCCCGGGCCGCGCCATGCCCGCTGCACGTGCCAGCCCGGCCAGCCCGCGTGGGCGCTGGGCTCCGTCCCCTTCCTCCCCGAGTGGCACGCACCACCGGAGGGCGGGGGGGGGTGGAGGGAGGTGAGGAAGCGCCACCAGGTCACACCCCCCGTAGAGACAGCCTTGGCTCGAGGACGCGGTGGCGCACATGTCGGGCCGCCGGCGCTGGCGGCGTCTCCACCGCGGTCCGCTCGCGGGAGGAAGCCCTCGCGGGCCGGCGAGGATGCGGGAGGCGCGCGGGCGGTGGCAGCCCCGGGCCTCGGGGGCGAGGAAGGGTGGCGTTTGCCCGGGGGGAGCGCGGGGGAGCCGGCCTCGTCCCTCGCTCGCCCCCTCCCCTCCCCCTCCCGGGCCATTTCCTAGAAAGCGGTATCAGTGTGGCCACGCTCGGCGCAGACACCTCGGGCGGCTTGTCAGCAGATGCAGGGGCGAGGAAGCGGGTTTTTCCTGCGTGGCCGCCGAGGAACCGCCGGTGGCCCTGCCCCGGGCCTGTGGCCGCCCCAGGCGCTGCCCGCGCGGGCCTAGGCGCCCCCAAGATCGCGGTGGTTTCTGCTCGGGGTCCCATTCTGTGGCGCTGGGACGCAGCCCCCTCCCTCCTAACACCCCCCCTTCCTCTTTTTCCCTCCACACACTTCTGCGGGGGTGCGGGGGGGGGTGACGGCGGCTGGGACATTGTTCCGGTCCCTTTAGTGGCGCTTTGGAAACAGCTAGGTTATCAGGGACGTCACCTTTCTCTCGGGTGTGCGGGGTGGCTCCTTTCGAAGATCGCCCCCGCCTTATTTTTCACCTGGGGGCCTATCTCGAGACCGCCCGAGCCCAGCCCGGCTTCAAGGAATCCGCCCTCCATTCCTGGATCTCGGACCCGTGGTCGGGAGGGTCAGGATCCGTCTCGAAGAGGCCGGAGTTGGGGGCTCGCCTTGGGGCACGGCGCGCCTCCCCGAAGTGCGAAGCCCGAGGGCGGGCGTAGGAAGCGGGGGGTCCGCGCGGGCGCCCCTCTCCGGGGCCCCTGGCACGCGGGGCTGGAGGCAGGGAGAGGGGCGGGGGGCGGAGGGCCGCGTTTGAAGTTCGGCCGGGCCAGCTGCTGTGCTCCTTAAGAACAAGAGGGAGCGGAGGGAGGGAGCGCTGAGGAGGAGGGAGGAAGGGGAGGGGAGAGAGGCCTAACCGCCCCGCCGCTTGCGTCACCGCCTCCGAGCGCAGAAGAGCGAGCCGCGGCGCGCGAGGCGAGTCTGCAGGGAGCCCCGGCCGAGGAGGCAGCCTCCGGCCCGCCCGCCCGCCGCCCCTCGCCCCTCCGCCCGCGTCCCGCCCGAGGCCGGAGGCCCGGGAGCCTCTCCCGCCCCCTGCGCCCGAGAGTCCAGCCGGAGAGCGCGGGCACCGAGCGCGCGCCCGGCCGGCCATGGAGCTGCTGTGCTGCGAGGTGGACCCGGTGCGCCGGGCGGTGCGCGACCGCAACCTCCTCCAGGACGACCGCGTCCTGCAGAACCTGCTCACCATCGAGGAGCGCTACCTGCCGCAGTGCTCCTACTTCAAGTGCGTGCAGAAGGACATCCAGCCCCACATGCGCCGGATGGTGGCCACCTGGATGCTGGAGGTGGGTCCGCGGCGCCGCGCTCCCGCCGCCGGGGCCCCTCCCGGACGCTCGGCCCCCGCGCGGGACCCCGAGGCCGGGAGCCAGCGAGCCCCGCGCCGGCCTCCGGGCTGCTGCGCGCGACGCCGCCCCGCGCTCCGGGGCGAGGCGCGCGGCGCGGGGTCCGCTCCCCGCCGGGGGGGCGGCCGGAGGGGGTCCGCGAGCGGCGTGGCCGTCCCGGGCGGGGCGGGGAGCCTCCCGCGCGCGTGGGCCTGCAGGCGGCTTCCTCCTCCCACCCCCATCCCGACCCGTCTTTCGCGAAGCCGAGGCCGCTTTCGGCGCGGCGAGGAGAGGGGTGGAAGCCTGCGATCGCCCCCTCCGCAGGGAGAGAGCCCCCCAAAAGGCCGGAGCCAGTTCGTCTCGGTCCCAGGTCCCCCCATGTGGTCGCGACTCCGCGTTGGCACTCGGGGGGGGGAGGAGGAGAGAGGGGTAAGCAGAGAAACCGGGAATTCTGGAGCCCCGGAAGTCCCACGGCAGACACATGCGTTTTAGGGGAACCCCAAAGAGCCGCTCCTCGCCCCTCGCCCCAGCCTTTGCCGGGCGAGCCGTGTGCCCACGTATGCACAGCCTGGACCTGCCGTGGTTTCGCCATGTTGCTCGGCGAACTCCCGTTGGGAAGCCGGGAGACGGCGCCCGCTCGCCCTCGCACCCCGTTATCCGGCGCCCCCGCTTCGGGTCGCGCCTCGCCCCAGCCCCCTCCTCGCGAAGGCTACTCACAGTTCGGCTCGGCAGCTTCCTCGGCGCGGAGGTTGGGGTGGGGTGGGAAGGGGGAGGGGGCTGTGGGGGGGACACCGGGCGCCCCGAACGGAGAGCTCGGAGCCCCTCGCGCCTCGCGCCGGGGCTCCCCGCCCCCCTTCCCCCCGGCTCGCCCCGCGGTCCCTGGTCTGTGCCCTTGTGGGCCGCAGCCCGACACTCGCGCCGCGGCGCTCGCCCGGCTCCAGCTTCCCCCCGGGATCCGAAGCCCCTGGGGCCGAGAGACAGGCCTTGCTGGCCCCCGAACCCTCCGTGTCGGGGAGCCTGGGTCCTCTTGGGGGTTTTCACGCCAGAAGGGCTTTTCTGGGGCATTTCCTCGATTTTTAATTATTTTCCGAAGCCGTCCCCCTGCTCCGGCGGCAGCCGCCGAGGCTGCGGCGCGCTTCCTTCTCGCCTCCCCCCTCCTCCCCACCTCCCTCCACCCGCCCCCGATAGCGGCCCCTGGGCCGCGGGGACACCCCCGGACATTTTTTCCAATTGTCGGGAATGATAGAGCGGGCTCCGGGGGTCCGGATGGGGCCAAGAAGTAGACCCCCGGAGCCCCCAGAATATTTTTACGGATTTTTTGAAAAGATGACGAAATCCAAAAAAGAGCGAGCGAGCCAGAGCGCGCGACGGAGTCGCCGAGGGAGCGTCGCGGGGCCGCGACAGCCACTGCGCGTTTCCCGGCCTCCCCGCCTGGGGCCGGGAGCTCGCCCCCTTCTCCTGGCTCCCCGGGAGCCCCCGAGCGCGGGCGGGCTGCTCCGATCCACCCCCGTTTTCCCCTTTCTTCGCGTCGCGCCTTCGACTCCCCTCCCCCTCCCACGCCCCGCAGAAAAATTACTTTTTTTCCTGTAGATGACGCTTCCCCGCCATTCCTTTTCTCTTCGGGTGCCCTTCCCCGGCCCCCGGCCCAATCCCTTCCCGCCCCGACGTAGGTCTGCGAGGAGCAGAAGTGCGAAGAGGAGGTCTTCCCGCTGGCCATGAACTACCTGGACCGCTTCCTGGCCGGGGTCCCGACCCCGAAGTCCCACCTGCAGCTCCTGGGTGCTGTCTGCATGTTCCTGGCGTCCAAGCTCAAGGAGACCATCCCGCTGACGGCCGAGAAGCTCTGCATCTACACGGACAACTCCATCAAGCCTCAGGAGCTGCTGGTAATGCCCGGTGCTCCTCCTCTGTCCCTCCTCGCGGCCTGCGGCTGGCCAGCAGCGAGCCTGGGGCCCGCCACTTCCCCAGCGAGCGCCGGGGCCGGAGCCGCCCCACCTCCAGAATTGTTCACCCGGCCCAGGGCCCTCTCTCTCACTCGCGGAGGACGGCCTGGGTTTTGCGTACCTACTGTGTGCCGGGCATCCGGCCGCGCTCGGAGACCCAGCCCGGGAGTGAGACCCCCGTGGGAAAGCACGCTGGGGAGATTCCACGCGCAGTTGTGCACACAGTAGGGCCAGCGTGGAATATATTAATGAGCAGCGACCTTGTGTGAATTAAGCTCCAACATCTCAGATGACAAAAAAGAAAGAAAGAAAGAAAAATAGCCTGGCGGCTCACATTACGGGAATGTATTCCCGTGACAGGAACGTGGTGTGGGGTGTCTCCAAAAAATCCTGGAGTCCACGGGTCGCGTCTGGTATATCCATAAAGTCTCAAGCTATCTCCACGTAGTAGCTGTTCACCAAGTATCAGCTCACTGATCCCCCCCTCCCCCCGCAAGGTCAAACTGTGGCCTTTTACTGAAGGAGTCTGAGGCCTGGGTTCCTGGCTCCAGTGGGCCTGTGACCTCTGTACAACCCCAGGGGTCCTGTCTTGACTCTGGGTTTCTGCCAGGGAGGCAGGCGTTTTCCCACCCGGTGTCACCCCCGCCCCCCGCCCAGCTTCCCATGGGAGACCGCCCTAGTGCAGCAGTGCTGGATGGAAGGGCGGCTCCGGGGGTCCACCCAGGGGTTTGCACACTTTTCTCTGCACTGCTGAGAAAAAGGGGCCCCCTGCTCTCCGCCCCTCCCCCCCCCCGCTGGCAGGGCCTGCGCCGCGTCCCCGGGCAGGGCTGAGCCCGGCTGCTTCAACCGAGCTCTTTGTGAGGCGCCCTCCTTTCTGGGGCGGCGCCGCCATCTAGCGGCAGACACGCGCAGGGCTGGGGGCGGAATCGCCGAGAATGCAGCCCGAATGACTTCACCTTTGAACCGCTGCCAGATTTCAGCTGCCTCTGGTCTGGTCCGAGAGGCCCAGAAAGGTGCTTTCTTCGGGCAGTTCTGCTTCCTGTAATAATGGTGCGAGACCAGCGGTTCATACTCACATTCCCCCGCGAGAAGGAAGGGCCGGGATTTCAAGCCACCTTTGGAGATGCTGGTGGTTCTGTCTCTATCAGCACTTTTTTCTCTTTCTCTCTGTCTCCCAAGTCTCCATCCAAAGCCAAGGCAGATTTTAAAGCTTGCAAAGAAAAAAAAAAACATGTTAGAATTGCCTTTCTCATGGGAGAGCAGGAAAAAGTCATCTTCGTTGGGTTCATTTGTTTCAACGTGAGGGCGAGCTTAGGTGTTTCTTCAGGCCGGCCCCATTTTCAAGGACTAGCCGAGCTGATTTATATCGCTCCAAATAATCCTGGCTTTTTTCCACTCCCTGTGTCTTTATCCTAGAAGCTGGGATCTGGAAGAGTCCTCCTATTTTACAAATGAGGAAGCAGAGGCCTGAGAAGGGAAAGGGAATCGCCCCAGACCACACAGCTAGCTAGTGCTGCCACGTGAGGCCTGGACAGAGCACGGGTTGCTCCAACCTCTGGCCCTTGGCTCAGCAAGTGGAAGGAATTCCGGGGTCTTGGGTGAACAGGAGCGTGGGGTGCATGCTGGTCCCTGTCTCACATTCTTCTGAAGACAACTGATTGATGGGTGTATCTTCTCTCTGATGTCACATACCGTATTTTTAAGGTCTTATTGTTGAACCGTTTCCCCCGGAGCAAAGCTCCCGTAAGTATCTCTGTAAAAGAGAGAAGCAAGGTTCTCTGCCAGGTGGTCTGCTGGCCAGAGGCCCAGGAGAGACGGTTGTGTTGTCCTGGCCCTTGGCCTGAAGGGTTCTGTGATTCTGAACAAGCGCTTTTGCCTTGGCCCAGATCACCTCCATCTGTGAAGTAGGCTGCGAGTGGCCATGCAAGTCCTTGAGTCACGATGACAGAGGCCTGGGAAACATTTAGGCCAAAGGGCTGAGTGTCACATCCCCAAGATGTCTGCGTGATGTGGCAAAGGGGAACGTTTTAGCAGCAAGGAGAAAAATGGCACCTTCTGGCCCCAAGGAAACGCAGCCTAATAGGTTGCCAGGAAGGGAGGCCAAGGAACCTTGGTTTAAGCTCTATCTGCAGGCATCGTTTTTCCATGAGGATTAGAAAGACTATTAATCCAGCGATAGCGACATAAACGATAAATTACAGCCCAGAGGCCACAATGACCTTGGCTGCGTCTCAGCGTAGGCTCGAACGTTCAGCTTTCTGGGTGGGCGGGCAGCAGTATTGCCTGGAAGCCAGCATCGGGTGGGGGCCGGGCAGCTGGAGGGAAAAAGAAGCCGAAGAAAGCAGAATCTTGGCCACGGCTCCCCGGGCTCTCGTTAATTTCCGTGGAGCCTGACGGAAGCTCGAGCAGAGCCATCGGCACCTTCGGCGCGTCTGGGACAGGCGGACGCCGGGCCCTGCCTCGCGACCCAGCAGCCGTGTCCGGACGAGCTTCCTTAAGACGGGCCGGGCTCGCGGCTTTGCCCTCCAGGGCTCCAGCCCCGACACCAGGCCAGCCTCGGGCTTTATCCTCCGCCCCTCTTGCTGTCCCCTCCAGGAGTGGGAGCTGGTGGTGCTGGGAAAGTTGAAGTGGAACCTGGCGGCCGTCACCCCCCATGACTTCATCGAGCACATCCTGCGCAAGCTGCCCCAGCAGCGGGAGAAGCTGTCTCTGATCCGCAAGCACGCGCAGACCTTCATTGCCCTGTGCGCCACCGGTAAGACCCCCCCCCCACGAGCCGGCCACCGCGGGGGGCCGGGGAGCTCTTCAGGGGAGGCCGGGGCTGGGGCGGGGGTGAGGCCAAGGGGGGTGCGAGTTCCGTGTCAGTCTAGGGGGCTCGGGCGGGGGGTGGTCCCCGGTGGCTCAGAGTCCCGAGTTGCACTCCTGGGTGGCTTTTCCTCTTCCTTTAACTTTATCGGAGGTGGTGTATTCTCTTTCTCTGCGGAACTCATAAAGGGTTTATGAGGACAGGTGTGGTAAGGGGAAATAAAACAAGTGCCTGTTAAAATATCCTTTATGAGGTCGAAAGTGCTCTTTGAAGATTACGTGGACTGCTCAGGGGTTGTGTTTAAATCTTTAATCTTTGGAGGAAAAGGATGGCTTGGAGATAAGCCCGAGAGGAAATTTGGGGTGGGGGAAGGGACACATAGAGGTTAAAGGAACAATGTCAAGATAAATGCGCTGCCGGCCCTGATAAGTGGCAAGGGAGACCAAAGGAATGCTTTCTTACAGTAGGGCATTTGTGACCTTCTGGCTGTTCCCTCTGCTGGCCGGGAGCGAGCCTGGTTGGCTGTCAGGGAGGACGCGGCCGGGGGTCTGAAGCCCTCACTCCAGGGGGGTGTGGGCACACCGTGATTTGGGCTGTGGTGTTGGACACAGCAGTTCCGCTCACGGGGTTGATCTCACACTGGACACATGGTCCTCACTGGCCTGCTTGCTCTGACTTTTCCTAAGACACGATGAAACTGCACCTTGGCTGGTTTCTACGGTTTTCTCTCGGTATCTGCCGTGGCAGAGACCCTGGAAGCTCAAACATCCACTGCGGGGGTGTCGGTTCGTGTTTCTACCATCAGAAACGATAGGTATAGAAGTGACCGGCCGGGCTTGGTGACAGCCTGTCATCCCAGCACTTTGGGAGGCCGAGGCGAGTGGATCGCCTGAGCCCACGGGTTCGAGACCAGCCCAGGCAACTTGGCGAGACCTCGCCTCTACAACAAAATAAAAAATAGCTGGGCGTGGTCGTGCGCGTCTGTAGTTCTGGCTACTCGGAGGGACTGAGGCGGAAGGATCGCCGGAGCCCAGCAGGCCGGTGCTGGGGTGGCCGTGAGCATGCTTGCCGCTGCACTCCAGCCTGGGCGAAGGAGTGAGACTCCTACTCAAAGAAAAAGAAAGAAAAAAAGAAGCGGCCTTTAGGGCAGACCTTTTGGAGTGGTTCACGTCCAGTTTGTCAAGAGCAGTTCAATTGTATAGGTGGGACTCGGAGGTTAGTTTGTTTCAGTACCTTGTTACTGTTACTCCTGCTATCCTCCCAAGGATTATATAACGGGCACCATGACTTCAGGCCCTGTGTACACTGTCAGAGAGTCAGGCTTTTTGCTACTTGTCGCTGGGTGACCTTGGTTGGGCTGCTTAACCTTTCTGAACTCCGACTGCAAAACAAGCCTGTCGGTACATCCTCCCTCAGCCTTTTCTGAGTGGTTAGGAACCCTGACATCAGAAGTAGACGATGCCCGTGGAAGTGCTCTGTGAACCGGGAGGCGTGTACAGCAGACGTGCTGGGGTGCCAGCTGCGAAAATGTCACACTCTCTGATTTTGACTCTGACTTTGACCGTTCCGGCCACGGTGGAGATGATGGCTTTCCCTTCCTAGCTGTCCCCATCTGCTTCTCGCCGGGCCTATGTGTTCTGCACATGCTGGCTTGAGTGCAGGACTCCAAGCCTCCCCCATCCGTGTCCAGGGCACACGGTTCAGGCTTCCCCGTGCTGGTGTCCTCTCGTCTTGCCCTGCGAGCTCCAGATCAGGCCTGTGGCATGCACATGTGCCCATGCGTCTTTGTGGGCGAGCCCGTGGCTCTTCCTGCTTCCCCCGGGGGGTGGTCTCAAGGGCCCTTTTGGATGGACGATAGCCACCTTTTGGCTTCCTTCCCTCTTCCTGCTGTCTGGCTGGGCCCGAGAGGTCAGTCCCCTGTTGACCTGTCATTTTGTCTCCCAGGCTCAGCTGTCCCTTTCTCTCCTGTCATGATTCCCTGTGGGGGCGGGGCCAGCCCGTCCTTTCTCTCTGGCCCTAGGACTGCTGACCCTTGACCCTAAACTCCCCCTTTGTGCAGTGCTGGTAGCCTGAGTTCTGCTTTGACATTGTGTCTTGACTGACCAATCTTTTGGGGTCTCTCCGCCCCTTGCTCTTCTCTGGTCTCTGACTGGGACAGAGGTGCTGGGTGGAGTTACCTGTGTACAGGCCGGTCCCCGGATTTTGTCTGAGCCCACCCGTGGCCTTCTAGCCCAGATCTTTGGGCTGGCTGCCAACTTCGGGGCCAGACTCGGGAGCCTGGGACCCAGGGGCTGAGGACAGAGGCCGTCACGCAGACTGCTTTTCGGGACCTTGAGCTGGTTTCAACTTTGGAAGGAAAGGATGAACACCTTCCAGCCAGATGAAAACCGCTGAGCAGCAAACCTCAAACACAGGTGCGTCAGAGCGCAGGCTGTCCTCAGAAGCTTCCTTTGTCTAGGAAGGATGAGCCCATCTCACCGGGCATTTCTCTTCCTGCTCCGCACTCGGGTTTGGTTGAGTGACCGAGTCGCGTCCAATCCCTGCGGGGTGGAGCTTCGAGAAGCCTACAGCCGGCCTGTAGAAACACCGAGGGCTGCTTTTCTTGGAGGAAACCCCTTCCAGGAAGAGGAAATCCCGCATTCTGGGGCCCTGGTGTGGTGACCGGGCGAGCGCCCCCCAGGACCATGGCTGGCATGGCGTGGCCGAGGCCCGCAGGGGAAGATGCCCAGACTCTCCAGCCTGAACGACGGCGCCCCGCACCCACGCCTCTCTCCTGCCCTCTGATCCTGAGCTGAGGAAGCACCTGCCGCCTCGCAGGTCTTAGAGGCCCGCGGGGGATCCGGAGAGAGATGGTGGGCTGTGTGGCGAGGGGATGGAAAAAGCAGGTTGTGAAAGAGCTGGCAGGCGTCCCCGGCGTGTGGAGAGCGTATGTGTGTGTGAAAGGGGAAGAGGGGGCCGCGGGAAGGCTGGCGGCAGAGGGCGGCCTGCCCTCGCGGGGCTCTGGGGAACGGTGGCCAGAAAGGCAGAGACACGGCCTCCTTCCCTTCCCCGCTCAGCCTGAACTGGCTTGTGGGGGGAGAGACGGCCTCGAGCTGTTGGTGTCTCTCCCCGGGCAGGTCCTGACATTCCCTTTCTTGGAGCCTTTGTCCCCGGGCAAGTGGAAACTGAGCCCCAGTCCCCGGTGGCTGTCCTGCAGTTGGACTCCCCAGGTCTGCAGCTGGGGAAAGACCATGGGAGATGACGCAGGGTCGCACTCTGGCGTCGGGAGATTCTCGAGCCGTGATGTCATGCTCAACAGATGATTCCAGTTAGTCTGGAAGAGCCCCTGGCTTTGACTTTGAGCTTGACGTGGAACGGGGAGACGTGGCCCTGCCTCCCCAGGCCCACCGTATCCTTCCCCCACCCCCCAAAGCCCTGGGAGCCCACCTTCCAAGGCTGCACCCATGAGGAGCTCCCTCCGGGGCCTCCCACCCTGAGGCCCATGCCTGTGGGCGGCAACATCCCATAATCCCGTCCCAGTCCTCCCGCCTTGACCTACAGGTGTGCCCTTCACCCTGGGGAGACACTGTTGATCCTCGATCTAGAATGGGAGGTTCGCCTTGAGGGTTGCTGGGAAGGGAGGAGTGAACCCGCCTTTCCATCCCTGAGCCTCTGAGCCGCCTCTGCAAAGGAGAGGTCACGTGGCTGAGGGGAAGTGGCATGTTGAACCGGGAGTCTCGCTGCTTCCGTCAGCGCCCTGTGGGGACAGGCCCTGTGGGGACAGGCCCGTGTGGGGACTACTGTAGGGACAGGCCCCTGCGGGGACAGGCTAGCTATCTCACTTCCCATCTGTGAGATGAATGAGTAGCACCCCCGCCTCCCCCCACCCAGGCCTTGGCAGCTGCCTCGGCCTTCCCAACCAACCGTGGAAGCCCCGCCCCACGGGGACAGGGTGTGCTGGCCCTGTCTGGGGGTGGCGGGTGAGGGGTGCCGCATGATGTCCTTGTTGGTCCCATGCGCTGGGTAACAGCACCCTGGCTCCCAGCCCCCTAAGCTCCCACCTGACAGCAGGTTGGAGGAGGGGGACATGGGGAGGGGAGCCGGACCTGGACTTGCTCGTTTTTCTGCCTCAGGGCAAGCGTCTCTGCCTCAGGGCAAGCGTCTCTCGCAGGCCCGACTGGGGAGCAGGAGCCCAGCGGCCACTCCTGTGCTTCAGGCCTGGCTGCCAAGGCCAACCGGTCAGTGCTCGACGCCCTGGGCAGGGAGGGCCTCCTGCTCTGTGGGTTCCGACTCATTTGACTCAGAACTCTTTCTTGGGGAAGCCACACCGAGAAGTCCACACATGAAGGTGCCCTTCTCACGGCACTGGCCAACAGGGGGAACCCAGCGGGCCACCCCCTGCTCCCCCGGCCCCTCTCCGCCACCCCACTCCAGTCGCTTGGGGGCGGGGAGTTCGTACGTGGGCAGGGTCGGCTTGCTGGAGCCGAGTGAGGGCCTGGGCTAGGACCCCAGACTTTTGACTTCTGAGCCCGGGCACTTTCTGGCTGGCTCTCCTTCCACTTCTGATAGGAAAGACAAACCTCTGCTCCTTTGGGGTGAGGGACTTCAGAGCTGTTCGGCTTCTGGTAAGTTAGATAGCGCTCTGGATCCAGGGTCCAAAAGTCTCCATCTTAACCCTAGGCCTGACTCTTGTGGTGGTCAGACAGATCACCTAACTCTCAAGATGACATCCATTTACCTGCCCAAGGAGATGCTTGAAACTGGTGAGGCTTGAGTCCCTTTTTCCCAATGCCTCGCTGTCACCACTGCTGACCTGGACAGGAGTGCAGACCACACCAAAGCTGCACGGGGCGCTTGTCTGGGGAGCAGGGATTTCCCGAAGGCGTGTCCCTCGCTCCACGGCTGACCAGGAGGCCGGAGGGAGTGTCAGAACACCCAGTGCCGCTGGTCCGTGGGGCTTGTGCCTGGGCCGTGGGCGAACCCCGTCTGAATGGATGTGGGGGTGCTGGGAGCACTGTGGTCAACCTGTCTCTCATCCACTGAGGGTTCACAGGACTCCTTCTACTCCCATGTGGGTCACACTTTCTCCTCCTACTGACAAAGTGGCAGGGGGTTTTGGGGACTCAGTGAGGTCATTTTTGAGACACATGCACGGCTGGAGAGTGACAGATTCTCCAGGAAGCACAGAACTCTCATTCTTCCTGGCCTCTGCCTGCAATCCAGGGATGTCAGCCCCACTCTTGTCACCCCTCCAGGTGCAGGCTAGCATCTCCAGCTGTCAGGACTGTCCTCCACAGCCCCTTGGGAAGTCCCAACAGTGAGAGTGGGAGGGTGAGGATGACAAGGATCACTGACCTTGAACCAGGCTCTGTGCTTTTTTTTTTTCTTTTTGAGTTGGAGTCTCATTCTGTCACCCAGGCTGGAGGGCAGTGGCACGCTCCCAGCCACCGCAGGCTCGACCTGCTGGGCTCCAGCGATCCTTCTGCCTCAGCCTTCCAAGTAGCTGGAACTACAGGCACGTTCCACCGTGCCCGGCTAGTTTTTTGATTTATTGTAGAGATGAGGTCTCGCCAAGTGGCCCAGGCGCATCTTGAACCCGCGGGCTCAGGCAAGCCTCTCAGCTCGGCCTCCCAAAATGCTGGGGTTATAGGCGTGAGCCCCCACGCCCGTCCTGGCTCTGTGCTTTTACGTTTCTTATTTTAGTAGACTCGTCAGAACAACACTGCAAGGTAGGTATAATTATTCCCCTTATTTGCAGGTGAGAAAATGGGGACTTAACTTGCTCATCTTCACATAGTTGGTAGGTGGTGAGATGGAGATTCCATCCCAGTGGCCAGGCGCAGTGGCTCATGCCTGTAATCCCAGAACTTTGGAAGGCTGAGGCAGGAGGGCTGCTTGTGGCCCAGAGTTCCAGACCTGTCTGGGCAGCATAGCGGGACCTCGTCTCTACAAAAAATAAAAAAAATTAGCCGGGCATGGTGACATGCACCTATAGTCCCAGCAACTCAGAAGTCTGAGGCCGGAAGGGTCGCCTGAACCCAAGGAGGTCAAGACCGTGGTGGGCCATGATCGCACCACTGCACTCCGGTCTGGGTGACAGAGAAAAAAAAACCTCAAAAAAGAGAGAGAGAAACAGAGAGAGATCCCATCCCAGTTTGATTCCAGAGCTGGCTAGCACTCCAACAGTGAGCTGCATTGCCCCAGGGGTCTGCCTCTATGGGGGGGATCCAGAGCCATAGGCCCTGGGACAGCCTCTGTGCCCCATGGCAAGGTGGGTGGCTGAACTCCTGCTTTGTTCAGATCACCAGATGCAGCTTGGGGAGGAAGACACCCCTGTGTCTGGCGGGGGCTGGGCCAGGCAGGGAGGCTACTTGGCTACCCTGTCTTCCTGCTCAGAGCTGTCTGACGCTACTCTTCAAATCCTTCCCATCTCCTGGGGAGTCTTCCAGGGTGTGTCTCCAGTCGCCCTCTCCACCGAGGACCTCCTTTCTTGGAGAGGCTTCTTTGCAAGTCGACCCCGTGGTGCACACCTCACTTTCCTCCCCTTTCCTTCTCCTGTTAGAGTCTTGCTCTGTCTCCCAGGCTGGAGTGCAGTGGCATGATCACTGCCACCGCAGCCTCGACCTGCTGGGCTCAGGCGATCCTTCCACTTCAGCCTTCCGTGCAGCTGCAACTCCAGGTGCGGGCCACCATGTCTGGCTAATTTTATTTTTGGTAGAGACGAGGTCTTGCCAAGTGACCCGGGCTGGTCTCGAACCCCTGGACTCAGGCAGTCCTCTCACCTCCACCTCCCAAAGAGCTGGGATTACAGGCGTCAGCCACTGTGCCTGGCCTGCACCTTGCCATTTTTAGCACACCATGCTGTGTTGTGTCACGGTGGAGCTGGTGTCCAGTCTTAAGAAGACTGGTGCCTTCTTAGGAGCAGGAAGGGTGTCTTACGTTTTGCGGGAGTCTGTGCTTCCTCCAACACGCTGCAGTGACTCAATCCAGAGGCATCACGCATCACTTGGTTGCTACTTGCTCTGCTGAGGAAAAAGAAGAGATCGCAGGAAGTCATATGCATCTCACCTTTTCAGACGGGCAGCTCAAGGTGAAGAGGACAGATGCTCGGCCACGGGCATGCCTTCTGCACTAAGATAGAGCTTGTTGGCACTTCTGTTTTGCATTTTGAATCAGTCTCACTCTGTCACCCAGGCTGGAGTGCGGTGGCATGATCACAGCACACTGCAGCCTCCACCTCCTGGGTTCAGGCAATCCTTCTGCCTCAGCCTCCCAAGTAGCGGGGACAACAGATAGATGTCACCACATCCAGCTTTTTTTATTTTTTGTAGAAATGAGGTCTCACTATGTTGCCCAGGCTGACCTCAATTCTTGGTCTCATGCAATCCTCCCACCACGGCCGCCAAAAGTGCTGGGATTACAGGCATGAGCCACTGTACCCAGCCTTTTGTTGGCATTTTTGACCAAGAGACTTAGATTTCTAAGAGATTTTTACCTGGTTTTCACTTGTTCAAATATTAAGAGCAAGCTTGACAAACGTATCCATGTTTCCCCATTCAACAGGGCAGTTTTTGTTTTCAGCGTATCCTTCTAATTCATCCCATGCATGTGTGTGTGTGTGTGTGTGTGTGTGTGTGTGTGTGTGTGTGTGTGTGTGTGTATATTTACAAACTTACAGACAGTTGTAACTTTTTTTATCGCAGCACGCATGCCCGCAGTTTGATTTTTCTGCTCCCTTCTCCCAAGTGGCTGTTGTGAACATTTCTCCTTCTGTGTGGTAGCCAAAGTTGAACGTTTTCAGCAGTGGCCACATGAGTCGGGTGGAGTTTTGCATGGACGGGTGTAGGGGTTGCCTCACTAGAGCTGGCACAAGGGTGGAAGCTAGTACCCAAGTGAAATGATGTTCCTCTTTTGTGTTTTTCTCTCTGCTCTACTGGTAGAGAGGGGGGTGTCCCTGAGCATGGTCCTGGGGCAGCCCTGGTGCCATGCAGAAGGAAGAGTGCTCTGTGAGAGGGATGCTCGGTGACTGCCGGCTGGTGGACACCATGCTACTTCCTACTGCCTTTTCCTTGTTCTTTTCCCTTGGGGGTCTTTTTCATTCCAGACCCCCAAGTAAAAGCAAAGTAGAGCTGGAAAGCACCTGGGAGATTATCCTGCCTACGATCTTGAAAAAATATATATATATATTTACTTATTTTTTAAAAATTTTTTTAGAGTCAGGGTCTCACTGTGTCACCCAGGCTGGAGTGCAGTGGCGTGATCATGGCTCACCACAGCCTCAACCTCCTGGGCTCAGGCAATTCTTCCGCTTTAGGCTCCCGAGTAGCTGGGACTACAGGCATGCACCACCATGCCAGGATAACTTTTTTCTTTTTTTTTTTTTCTTTTTGAGTTGGAGTCTCACTCTGTCACCCAGACTGGAGTGCAGTGGCCGCTCCCGGCCACCGCAGCCTCGGCCTGCTGGGCTCTGGCGATCCTTCCGCCTCAGCCTTGCGAGTAGCCGGAATTACAGGCGCACGCTACCACACCCGACTAGTTTTTGATTTACTGTAGAGATGAGGTCTCGCCAAGTTGCCCCGGCGGGTCTCGAACCCACGGGCTCAGGCAATCCACTCACCTCAGCCTCCCAAGGCGCGGGATTACAGGCTGAGCCACTGAGCCCGGCAACTTTTTCCTTTTTTTGTAGAGGTGAGGTCTCCCTATGTCGCGCAGGCTGATCTTGAACTTTTGAGCTCAAGTGGTCCTCCCACCTCAGCCTCCCTGGGATCACAGGCATGAAACACCATGCCCAGGCCTGCCTATGATCTTTAAACTCTGTGACCTGAGCCACAAAGGAAGAGACACATTTTATAACAACTCTGGCTACTTGTACAACAGTATCAAATGGATACAAAAGTTTCCCCAAACAATATTAACTCTTCCCACATGCGGTGTTTCCTGATACTTTTTGTCCTACCCTATTTAGTAAAATGAACAACAATAACAAATGCTGGCCATAGGACCCACAAATGAATTTCAGGGCCTATGAATTAGTTGCAACTGCAGGTGTAGAAAACATCTGGTTATTGCTTTGTTAAACGCTGGTGTGTCTACATGGCTTTTTAGTTATGGCTACCATGTTTCCTGGCTTTGGTCCCCTCCCCTGCCTTGGGAAGGCGAATCAATCTCTCTCTCTCTCTCTCTCTCTCTCTCTCTCTCTCTCTCTCTCTCTCTCTCCCTCTCCCCCTCCCTCCCTTCCTCCATTTGCCATGGCCTTGCTAAGCTGTGGTGTGGCCATGTGTTCTTTGAGCTATGGCCAGGCCATGTTTTCCTAGGCTTTGTCCCCTCCCCGACCTTGGGAAGGCGGTTCTCCTCTCTAATTTACTGTCTCAATAAACCAAATTTTCCAATCGAAAAAAAAAAGAAAGTCGATCTAACCCAAACCCTTCCTAGACAAAGGGGAGGCCAGGGACTTGGAAGGAAAAAAGTCTCACGATCTGGACTAGCTTGAGTGCTGACGTTGCCTCGGTGTCTGACAAGCTCAGGGGAGGCCTGGGTTGAGCTCAGAGAGACACAGGCAGACACCGGTTACCCGCCTGCACATTGCGGGCAGCGGAGGGTGGTGCTGCAGGGGGCCCTCAGCCCGTCAGCGCCACTCTGAGCTGCCCAGTTCTGTGGGGCAGGGGACAGTGTCCCCGGGGAGGTGCCTGTGGGCATTTTCTTAGCAAAACAAAAAGAGAGGGGTGGAGTCCCCTTGTGCAGGGGCACACCTGCTTCTAGGAGTTAATTCATGTGCTGCCGGCAGGAGTCGGTGTTGCTAGCAGTGGGCACATGTGAGGCGCGCTTCCCTGTCCGAGGCCTGTGGTGGAGGGAAGAGAGGGCCAGGCTGCCCCTTCCCTGCCAGATGCTCCCACCCCGGGCCTCTATGGGCCCAGGGCCATGGGCTGGCGGCCTCGTTTGGGTTGTGAATGTCCCAGGGGGGAGCTAACAAGGTTATTGGGCAGAGAAACACTCTCCCGCGACCCATGTGGAAGAAGACCTACAGCAGAGTGGGAGGCAGGGAGGCTGGCACGGTCACGCCGTCCATGGGGACCGCGGAGGTGTAAGGCGGGCTGGCGGGCAGCAGGCTTGGGCACAGCCCCGGGATCGACAGACCTCCGGAGGCAGAAATGGTGAGTGGGCAAAGGAAAAAGAGCCAAGGAGGCAGACAGACAGCTAGGCTTGCTGTGTGCCGATGGGATGCAGCCGAGATGGCGGGGAGGGACATGCATGGGCCACGGAGGCGTGGCGTCTCTTAAGAATGCCGCTGACCTGGTGCTGGGGCGGCGGGCTGTTACAGGTGCTGCCATAGGAAATGTTTTTGTAACGGAGCTTATTTTTCGTTTGCTTAGTTACTTATTTATTTTAAGTTGGACTCCCACTCCGTCGTCCACGCTGGAGTGCAGTGGCACGCTCACGGCCACCCCAGCGTTGACCTGCTGGGCTCTCCTGTGATCCTTCTGCCTCAGCCTTCCAAGTAGCCAGCACTACAGGCATGCGCTACTGTGCCCAGCTAATTTTTATTTTTTTATTTTTATTTTTTTTGAGTCAGAGTCTCACCCAGACCCGGAGTGCAGTGGCCGTTCTCAGCCACCGCAGCCTCGACCCGCTGGGCTCCGGCGATCCTTCCGCCTCAGCCTTCCAAGTAGCTGGGACTCCAGGCGCGTGCTACCACGCCCGGCTCATTTTTTGGTTTATTGTAGAGATGAGGTCTCGCCAAGTTGCCTGGGCAGGTCTCGAACCCGCGAGCTCAGGCAATCCACTCACCTCAGCCTCTCAAAGCGCTGGGATTACAGGCTGAGCCACCGAGCCCAGCTAACCCAGCTAATTTTTAAGAATGTATTGTGGCGACAAGGTCTTGCCAAGTTGCCCGGGCTGGTTGCGATCCCGCGGGCTCAGGCAGTCCACTCGCCTCGGCCTCCCAAAGCGTTGGGATGACAGGCTGAGCCACCGAGCCTGGCCATAACAGAGCTTATTTTTAAAAATAAAATAAAAAATAAAACTTTAGGGCTAGGCGCAGTGGCTCTCACCTGTAATTCCAGCACTTCGGGAGGTGGAGGCAAGAGGATTGCCTGAGCTCAGGGGTTTGAGACCAGCCTGAGCTGCATGGCGAGACCTCATCACTACAATAAATCAAAAAAGTAGCAGAGTGTGATGGTGTGCGCCTGTAGTTCCAGCTCCTTGGAAGGCTGAGGCAGAAAGATCGCCTGAGCCCAGCAGGTCGAGGCTGCGGTGGCTGCGAGCGTGCCATGCACTCCAGCCTGGGTGACAGAGACTCTGACTCAAAAAAAATGCCTGGAGTTGTGGGGTACAAGTGGGGGTTTACTACATGAGCAAGTTGCATGCAGCTGTTCTGGCTGGTCCTCTTCCCAGTGGTGGACCAGGTTCCCAGGGCGCTGCCACATGGCTCCATCCCTCCCCTCCCCCCACTCCCCTCGCAGGGTCCAGTGTCTGCTGATCCCATCTTTGCGCTCGTGTGTCCAGTGATCAGGGCCCGCTTACGAGTCCTCTGTTGCTGTGAGAGTTCACTTAGCACGAGGGTCCCCGCTGCGTCCATGTAACATTTGCCTCGTGTGGGAAGAAGGGGAAAATCAGGGCAGAGGGACTGTTTTTCTGTAGATGCACCTTAATATGTTTGCTGTAATTTTTTTTTTTTTTGAGTCGGAGTCTCACTCCGTCGCCCAGACTGGAGTGCAGTGGCCGCTCCCGGCCGCCGCAGCCTCGCCTGCTGGGCTCCGGCGATCCTTCCGCCTCAGCCTTCCGAGTAGCCGGAACTACAGGCGCGCGCTACCACGCCCGGCTGATTTTTGATTTCTTGTAGAGACGAGGGCTCGCCAAGTTGCCCGGGCGGGTCTCGAACCCGCGGGCTCAGGCAATCCACTCGCCTCGGCCTCCCCAGGCGCGGGATGACAGGCTGAGCCACCGAGCCCGGCTGGTCTGCTGTGATTTGAGGGGTGACCCGTGCTTCCCTATACCCTGCCTCCCCTGCCCACAAGTACCTCCTGCTTCCCCAGACGGTGAATTCCCGGGAGTCCTGCTAAAACCAGTGGTGCCCAAAACCAGTTCTTCGGAAGCCCCGGAGTGCCCCCAGGGTGGCTGATAAAATTATCGTCCCTCTGAACCCATGGACACAAGCAAGGGCAACTGAAACTCTCAGGGGTCTCCGGTTTCCACCCGCCGGGTGGGGGGATTCCTTGTGTATTCGAGGAAACCCTTGGGGTTGATGTGCGACTCGGGCGGGACGTGTGAAGCGCACGGGGCCGGGGGGGCTGGTGGCAACAGGAATCAGAGAAGGGTGTGGCTGTCTCGATCTCCCCCTGAGGGACTTGCAGCTGCTGGACGGTGGTCACCCAACCGCTGGAGGGGAGAGCTCAGAGGAAGACAAGGCGTCTGGTCCCCCAGGCTGGGCCGTCTCGGGCTTAGGGGCACCCTCTGTGTTGGCCCTCAGAGAAGCGGGGTGGGTGGGAGGACTCAGACCCTCGGAAGTATCCCCGTTTTGCATTTCTCTGTCACAGACCACATTTATGCCTTTATGTTTATTTATTCATTTATTTATTTTTGAGTCGGTGTCTCATTCTTTCGCCCGTGCTGGAGTGCAGTGGCACGCTAGCAGGCCCCGCGGCCTCGACCCACTGGGCTCGGGCAATCCTTCCGCCTCAGCCTTCCGAGTAGCTGGAAGCACGCACCACCACGCCCAGCTGATTTTTTTCATTTATCGTAGAGATGAGGTCTCGCCAAGTTGCCCAGACGGGTCTTGACCCCGTGAGCTCAGGCCATCCTCTCACCTCGGCCTCCCAAAGTGCGGGGATGACAGGCATGAGCCACCGCATCTGGCCATATTTATGTTTTTGAGTTGGGGTCTTACTCCGTCACGCCGGGTAGAATGCAGTGGCACGACCATGACTCATCGCAGCCTTGACCTTCTGGGCTCAGGTGACCCTCCTGTCTCAGCCTCTCGAGGAGCCGGGACTACAGGTGTGCAGCACCCTGACTAATTTTTTAAAATTTTCTGTAGAGATGAGGTCTCGCTATGTTGCGCAGGCTGGTCTCAGACTCTCAGGTTCAAGCCATCCTTCTGCCTCAACCTCCCAAAGTGTTAGGATTACAGGTGTGAACCACCACGTCTAGCCACAAATCCTTTTTTTTTCCCTCCTAGCAGGAGAATGGGGCCTTCAGGCCCTCAAGCCCTAAACACCAAACCAAGCCTTCCACCTGACAAGGATACGGTGGCTAGTCTTTGGTGCTTGATGAAAGCCCCATCCTCAGGCCTGATGCTCTGAGCATCCTTGACATTGGGCCAGCGGCTGGGAATCGGGTGAAGCTTGACTCCCACGCACCCATTCTCTGCAGTGCTGCTTCTCTTCATTTGTTGCGTTTTTTCCAGCCAAATCTTTGTTTTAAGCCCTGCGAGTCCTTGCTGTTGGTCCAGAGAAGGTGGCCAGACCCCATCTGGACAATCGCGCCTCCTGAAGCCTTCCCTGATTCCCCCGTCCCCTGGGACTCCTCCTCCTCCCCACATCTGGAGCATGGGTCTCTGGTCTTCGCCGCTGGCCCTGCTCGGCCCGTCCCACCGCCCGCAGAGGAGGCTGCGCCGCGCTCACTCTTGTGCCCCCGTTGGAGTCAAGGACACCTTGCACATGCTTTCACTCCCCTCCGAAGACCGTGGGGCTTCGGAGCTGGGGGCCTTGAGGCCCCTGTGCGTTCACTTAGTGCGCACTCGTTGAGCTCTCTTCCTTCCCACCTCAGTCTCCTCCGTTTAAGCCTGAAGCAGCCACAGTGATAGCAAATGAATGCAAGACTTCTTGTGAAAAGAGAGAAGGATTCAGGCCGGGGCCGGTGGCTCAGCCTGTCATCCCAGCACTTTGGGAGGCCGAGGTGAGGGGATGGCCTGAGCCCGCGGGTTTGAGGCCAGCCTGGGCGACTTGGCGAGGCCTCGTCTCTACAGTAAATCAGGCGTGGTAGCGCGCGCCTGTGGTTCCAGCTACTCGGAAGGCTGAGGCGGAAGGATCGCCGGAGCCCGGCAGGTCGACGCTGGGGTGGCTGTGAGTGTGCCCCTGCACTCCAGCCTGAGGGACGGGGTAAGACTCCGACTCAGAAAAAGACGGACTCAGGGGAGGGTGTGTCCCTAGGTCACGCGTGCCACTGGCCTGCCGCCATCCTGATACTTCCGAGTCTCTGCAGGCTGGAGAACTGATGGGTCCAGATTTCCCCTGTGGCCTGACCTCCTTTGTTCTCGTTCCCCGCAGACTTTAAGTTCGCCATGTACCCGCCCTCGATGATCGCGACTGGAAGCGTGGGCGCGGCCATCTGCGGACTCCAGCAGGATGAAGAAGTGAGCTCGCTCACCTGCGATGCCCTGACGGAGCTGCTGGCCAAGATCACCAACACAGACGTGGTAGGTGGCCACCGTCTTATTGCTGGAGACCCGATGTCTCTTCCCGGCGCGGGGAAAGAGACCACTGGGTTGACGACGGCATGTCAGTTTGGTTTCTGTCTTCTAAGCTTGACCTCCAAGGTAGTACAGAATCCGGCAGGTAATGCTGCCTCTTAAGAATTTGAAAGCTTGTGTGTCACAAAATACAGGGAAGAGCCGGGCTTGGTGGCTCAGCCTGTAATCCCGCACCTTTGGGAGGCCGAGGTGAATGGATTGCCTGAGCCCGCGGGTTCGAGACCCGCCAGGGCAGCTTGGCGAGACCTCATCTCCACAATAAACAAAAATGAGCCGAGCGTGGTAGCGCGCGCCTGTAGTTCCAGCTACTGGGAAGGCTGAGGCGGAAGGATCGCCGGAGCCCAGCAGGTCGAGGCCGCGGCGGCCGGGAGCGGCCACGGCACTCCAGTCTGGGCGACCGCGTGAGACTCCAACTCAAAAAAAAAAGAATCTGAAGGCTTGTGTGTCACAAAATACAGGGAAGAGCTCAGCAGGCAGACACAAGGGGGGCGGATAGGGGAGGGCTGTTTACCAGTTTTCGCCTGTGGCGTGGGCTTCCCCGTGGGTTGAGTTGCTGCCTCGTTTCTGTGTTAGTACGCGTTATCAGGCTGCCTCTGCCCCCCAGCTGCTGGGTCTGCTCACTTGCTAAGGCTGTGAGGCACAGAGAAGAGAGGAGTCGACCACAGTGGTCCGGGCAGAGACACAGGGGGTCCCGCTCCAAGGGTGGCGTCTGTCCCTAGAACCCCTCTCAGCCCAGCTCCTCCCAGGTCTGTCTTCCCTTTTGCTCAATGTGCTAATGGATTTAAAAAGCACTTTTGAAAGTAACCCGCCGCCTGGGTGCGGTGCCTCATGTCTGTAATCCCAACACTTTGGGAGGGAGGCCAAGGCCGGAGGATCACATGAGTCCAGGAGTTCGAGACCAGCCTGGGCAACATAGCAAGACTGTCCCTGATAAAATAAAATGAAAAAAGTAAAGTGCCCCGCAAATTCAAGAAACGATGATCAGCTATGGATTTTGCCCGTTCCGTGTGCCCCGTGGATGACCCAGAGGCGGTTACCTCTGGTTGCCAGAATTTGAAGCTCCTGAAAAGAGGTTTGAAGACAGTCCCAGGTCAAGTGAGACCCTCGATCCAACTGGCAGGAAACTGAAGTCCTAGGGGGTCTGAGCCAGGATGATTCCAAGAGGTCAGAGGGGCAATTGCCGCATCTTCCAGGGGCTGCCCAGGAGACTGGAATCACCAGCCTGGGGGAGAGAGCAGGCAGGGCAGAGCTGGAACTAGAACCTCCCAGCTCTGGCTCCAGCCTGGAAATTTGACACTTCACCCTTGCTGCCCCTCCTGGGAGCCTTTGGGGCTGAAAAAGGCCTTTGGTTGAAAGGTGGCTCACGCCTGTAGTCCCAGCACTTTGGGAGGCCGAGGCAAGAGGATTGCCTCAGGCCAAGAGTTCAAGACCAGCCTTGTCTCTACAGTAAATCAAAAAATTAGCCGGGTGTGATGATGCATGCCTGTAGTTCCAGCTACTTGGAAGGCTGAGGTGGAAGGATTGCCTGAGCCCAGCAGGTCGAGGCTGCAATGGCTGTGGGTGTGCCTCTGCACTCCAGCCCGGGCAACAGTGAAACTCCACTTCAAAAAAAAAAAGGCAACTCAAGAGAGTGTGGTGGCTCTGAGATCGTCCCTCCATTACCACATAGAGGCTCACAAATGTAGAGAACCTCATGGTGAGACCCTCTAGCATTCCCCGGGGGATTCAGAAAGCCCTGCAGGAATTTACTGAGTTAAGGGAACATGTGACATGCAACCCTGTGGTTAAGGCCTTCACGAAGTGTGCTGAGCAGAAGGTTAAACCTCAGAGAGCCTGAGGCTGCAGTTCACTGCTTTCTCACCTGCTACCTGTCAGAGAAGGGCCGGACAGTGCCAATCCGGGCTCCTCTTCTGATGTACTTTTAAAATGCTGACTCCAGCTGGGTGCAGTGATTCGTGCCTGTGATCCAAGCACTTTGGGAGGCTGAGGCAGAATGACTGCTTGAGCCCAGGAGTTCAAGACAAGCCTAAGCAACATAGCAAGATCTCATCTTTACACAAAATAAAAAAATTAGCCGGTGATGGTGGTGCACATCTGTAATCCAAGTACTTTGGGTAGCCAAGGTGAGAGGATTACTTGAACCCAGGAATTGGAGACCAGCCTGAGCTGTGTTTCGCTATGCTAAGTGAAACCTCATCTCTACAAACACACACACACACACACACACAATTAGCTTGGCATAGTGACTCACGCCTGTAATCCCAGTACTTTGGGAGTCTGACATGGGAGGATTGCTTGAGCCCAGGAATTTGAGACCAGCCTGGGCAACATAGTGAGACCTTAACTCTACAAAAAATGAGCCAGAAGTGGTGATGCACATCTGTAGTCCCAGCTACTTGGGAGGTTAAGGCAGAAGGCTCGCCCAAGCCCAGGAACTTGAGGCTGCAGTAAGCTGTGATCGTGCCACTGCACTCCAGCCTGGGCAATGGACCTCGACTCAGATAGATAGATAGATGGATAGATAGATGGATATAGATAAAATGCTGGCTCTAAAACGCACACTTTTTACACGAGGGCTTCAAAATACAGATTGAAAAGACCCTTGGAGCAAAACGTGAAGAATGCTTTTCTGTCCTCCAGAGAGAAATCGTGGCCCAAACTTAACAGCTCTGGAAGGGGGAGGTTTCCTTTCTTTTCTGAACGTCTCTGTGAAGGCTGCCTTACAAATAGGGCTCCCCCCTAAGTTGAAGACAGGCCCTTTCTCGAGTCCTGGAGACACAAAGTTCAGGGGCGTGTGACCCTCTGGACACTGTAACCTCTTTCAGATATCTGCAGACCTGTTCGGATGGGCTGATCACCCTATCTGGTCTCCAACCTCTTCCCACATTGCTTTGTCCCCCTGTGCTAGTTTCTCATGGACAGAATTAACTCCCGAAGGTTGCGACTAAGGCTCTTAGCTTTTCAAGGCTGCAAACCGGTTTGTCATCTTGCACTGGAGAAACGTGCGCCTGTTTCAGGTTTTCTTTTTTTTTTGAGTCGGAGTCTCACTCTGTCGCCCAAACTGGAGTGCAGTGGCCGCTCCCGGCCACCGCAGCCTCGACCTGCCGGGCTCCAGCGATCCTTCCGCCTCAGCCTTCCGAGTAGCCAGAATTACAGGCGTGCGCTACCACGCCCGGCTAATTTTTGATTTATTGTAGAGATGAGGTCTCGCTGCCCAGGCGGGTCTCGAACCCGCGGGCTCAGGCAATCCACTCACCTCAGCCTCCCAAAGGCGCTGAGCCACCGAGCCCGGCTTCAGGTTCTCTGCAGCGAGTCCACTCAGGCCAGCTGTCAGACTGGGGTCTGTGGACACAGAGCTGTCCTGACGTGTCCTCCTGTAAGTCCCGGCTGTTGAGTTACTACCTCATTTCTGCAACGGGCGCCCCCTGTTTTTCTTAATTGGGGATTCGTGGACATGCCTCATTCACACCAGTGGGCCCGGGTAAACATTTTAATATTGCAAACCAAGCTCGGGCTGGGTGCCGTGGCTCATGCCGGCAACCCCAGCACTTTGGGAGGTCAAGGCGGGAGGACTGCCTGAGCCTGGGAGTTCAAGACCAACAGGAATCGGAAAAGCTGAGAGTTTCCCCCGGAGCCCCTGAAATCCCGCACTAGCTCCCGCACCCCTTGTTTGTGATGCCTTCAGGCTCAGCAGTGTTCTCTGTCCCTCTGGGTGAGAGGTCACGGATCGCCGGGGCCAGGCTGTTGAAGGACAGTCCCCTGGATGCGGGTGAGACGGCCAGACGCAGATAGCTTTGACAGGGGGCACCCACGCAGCTCCGAGAAAGCCGGCCTTTGTTGCGCCGTCTGGTTGCCAAAATAAACCGGAACGCTTCATGCAAAGAGAAAGCTGAGTGAGGAGCCTGACAGTTTTACAGGGAATAAAAGTCTCAGAGGGTGGCATAGTTGAAGTGCCTTTCCCTCCTAGTCCTGAGAGTGGCTGCTAACATCAGACCCCCGCCGGAGAGGCACTTCTGGCCTCTGGGGAGAGAGACTTCTGCCGGGGCGTCCAGGGCCCAGGGCGTCCAGTGGCCAGGGCAGGCTGGGGGGGAGGGCGCCTGGGGCCTGGGGCCCCCGTGACCCCTGCCCGCCTCCTCAGCCGCATCGGGGACCCCTTCCACCCCCTCTGCGCTCTGCTCGGGCCCCGGGCCAGCATTTATCTCACTGCTTCCTTGTCTGTGGAACTTCTGGAATCAGACCCAGCTTTCCTCTGCTCCTGATCCAGAGCCCCTGACCGAGGGGTGGGAGTGAGTCTGAAGAGAGGGAAGGCGGGCGGGAAGGAGGAAGGAAGGCCCCACGGACAAAGGGCAGACGGACCCACAGACACACACGGGTTTCCTGTGTGTTCCCGACTCACGGGCCTCCCCCCTCGGCCCCGGGAAGCCGTGTCTCTCTTGAGCATGGATTCCAGGCCGGGATCTTCCGAGTCTGCCCTGACGTTCCTTACAGCGCGTCACTTCATTTTCACGTGGTGCCGTCTCACAGATTCACTCACTAGAAGGTGGAGCTGAGGCTGACAGCCGCAGCAAGGTTGTGATGTTATTGGAAGGCATTTAACAGAACAGGTACAGACAGTCGTCCTCTGGTCGTTTATATGTCCTTTTCTGTCTAGGTGACATCAGCTCTCTTTGTCACGTTCTCAAGTATTGTCCTGGGGGCCAGGCATGGTGGCTCACACCTGTCATCTCGGCACTCGGGGAGGCCGAGGCGGGAGGACTGCTTGAGCCTGGAAGTTCAAGAACAGTCTGAGCAACATAGCAAGGCCTTACCGCTACAAAAAAATAAAGACAGGCCGGGCTCAGCCTGTCATCCCAGCACTTTGGGAGGCCGAGGTGAGTGGATTGCCTGAGCCCGTGGGTTCGAGACCCGCCTGGGCAACTTGGCAAGACCTCATTTCTACAATCAATCAAAAAAAAAAAAAATTAGCCGGGTGTGGTAGTGCGTAATCCCAGCTACTCGGAAGGCTGAGGCGGAAGGATCGCCGGAGCCCAGCAGGTCGAGGCTGCAGTGGCCGCTCCCGGCCACTGCACTCCAGTCTGGGCGACAGTGAGACTCCAACTCAAAAAATAAAATAAAATAAAATAAAAAAATTAATTAGCCAGGCGTAGTGACCTGTGTCTGTAGTCCCCGGTCCCAGCGATTTGGGAAGCTTAGGCAGAAGAATCGCCTGAGCCCAGGAGGTTGAGGCTGTGATGAGACCCTGGCTCCAAAAGAAAAAAATATACGTGTAAAAAGAGATAGCTATATCTTCTCACAGAAGAGTCCAGAAAATCCCTCCCTTAGGAGTATCTTGGCATTGTAGGATCCTGGCTGTCGGTGAGCTATTCAAAGGCGGTTGCCGCACAGGGTTGAAGCCTTCATTCCACCCTGTGTGACTCGTGGTGTCCCCGGCACTGTGTCTTGCCCCTCGCTGGCTAGGAGGGCCGGACGCTCACTGCACGCCTCACCCCGAAGGCTCTTCGGCCGTGGGCGGGCAGGAACCTTGTGAAGTGTCGCTGGCAGCCGGGGGCAGGGAGGCGGAGTCGAGTGGGGGGGCTGACGCCTCCCTCTGCCGCCTCGTTTTTCTGTGGGCCTCATTTGGTATGCAAGGAAATAAGCCAAACAGCCTGCGAAGAAAGGAAGAATGAGATAGTTTCCTAAGTTGTCTCTGCCTGAGTTGGCCGCGGGTCCGGGGCTCATTCAGCCTTTTGTCCCCCTGTTGAGTGCAGTGCGTGTGTGGTGACAATGGAGTGATGCAGTTACACTGAGGGCTCATGGTAGGAGTTCCGTCAGCCCATTCATGGAGGCCGAGGAGGGTGCAGGGCGCGGAGCCCGAGCCAGCAAGCAGAGGAAGTCAGAGGCCCTTGGAACGAGCCGAGATCACAAACTCGGCTGTCAGGGCTCCGGGCCGCGGGGGCAGGGGCGGCCGGGGGGAGGGGGCCGGGGAGGGGGCCGGGGAGGGGGCCGGTCATCCTGGAAGCTGGAGGTCTGCCCAACCGCCAGCGCTGTGGAGTGCCACCTGTCCAGGCTGACAGACGAGCATTATGGCTTCGCTCTTAATCAGCTTAATTTGGGGCATCCGAGCACAAGGGCGGGGCTTTCGGAGGCCGCCGGAGGGAGAGCTGAGGTCCTCGAGTCGCCGCACTTGGCTCGCGCGGAGCCTCTCTGGCCGGGAGGCGCTGTCGGTTTCTTCTCCTCCCCCGCCACCTGGGCCGTGTCTCCCTTTCTCAGAGATGTCTTCACGTACGTCTGTATGTCTTTACCTCAAGCGTAGGAAAAGCAGAGGTATATGGGGCAACGGAGTTCTGAACTTGGAGGCTTGCCCTTTTCCAAGCCAGGCTGGGCCGTTAACTAGATGTCACCAGGGGGTAAGCCACTTTGACACTCCAGGCTTCGGTCCTCAGCCGGGAAACCAGGGCCTTTGGTTCCCAGGTCTCTAAAGGCCCTTTTCCCTCCAAGTTCTCCATGTCTGTGATGGTGTCATCCCAGAACCTAAGGAGGCCAAGACGAGAGGCTTGCCTGAGCCCTGGGGTTCGAGACCCGCCTGGGCAACTGGGTGAGACCTTGTCTCTACACTAACTTAAAAAAAACGAGCCAGGCCTGATGGCGTGTGCCTGTAGTTCCGGCTATTTGGAAGGCGGAGGCGGAAGGACCGCTGGAACCCTGCAGGTCGAGGCTGCGGTGGCCATGAGCGTGCTATGGCACTCCAGCCTGGGCGACAGAGTGAGACTCCGACTCGAACAAAAAAAGAAAGAAAATGCTCTACCTCCACTCTTTTCTGAGCTTGACCCTCTCCTTGGATATGGGGCAGGGGTCTTCCTTCCTCCCATGAAGAGTCTCCACCCCTGCCCCCACTCCCAGGCGTTCTCCTGCCCTCCTGCTTGGGGCTGTGTGGAGTGGGTGTGTCCACTGCAGGCACCCACACTGCCACACATTCTTGTGTTCCTCCACTTGCCCCCGGCTCACAGAACTCACGTGCCCCTGGGGAGTCCAAGAAGGGTGCCTGCCGTGTTCAAGGAGGGTGTTCATACACAGGGCACGAGCTCGGTCTCAGGGAAGGGGGAGGCTGAGTTCCCTCTCTGTCATCTGGGCTAGTGTTCCCTGCCACTGAGGCAAGATCAGCTCTTGCCAGTAAGGCGCATTTCATCTTGCTGAGCTGAGAAGGAGGGATTCACGGAGCTGAAAGTCAAGCTGATCATTGCCAAGTTGTGAGGAAACGGAGCCCGAAAGGGGGTCGGCGGAGACCCTGGAGAGGTTTCCCATCCTGCTCTGAGTCCAGGAGAGAGCAGGGAAGCGGGGCTCTGGGCCCTTCATTTCCGGGGGGAACTGCGTCAGGCGTCCTTTTCTCTTCCAGACAGAGGGGTCAGCGATCGAGAGCCGGTAATCAAGAGTCAGTCCTGATTTGGATTGAGATTAAAATGGAGCCGGGCGTGGTGGCTCACGCCTGTAATCCCAGCACTTTGGGAGGCCCAGGCAAGAGGATTGCTTCAGCTCAGGGGGTCGAGACCAGCCTGGTCAACTTGGCGAGACCTCGTCTCTATAATAAGTCAAAAAATTAGTTGGGCGTGGTGCCTGCTACTTGGAAGGCTGAGGCGGGAGGACTGCCTGAGCCCAGCAGGTCGAGGCTGCAGTGGCCGTGAGCATGCCACTGTACTCCAGCCTGGGTGACAGTGAGACTACGACTCAAATAAATAAATAAATAGCTGTAGGACTGAAGAAAAGAGAGTATGCATTTTGCAGGAAATCTAGGAAATCTCCCTCCATTTTGCTTAGGACAGCCCTTGCAGGCATTCTTGACTGGAACTTATGTCAATGTGACTTTTCATGCATCTGACCTCAAGTCTGTGGCTCTGAAGGTCCAGTAGAGATGACTGCTAAATGTGCCAGCCCTCCCGGTAGGGTTTTTTCAGAACTGTTCCCTTAAAGCCTTGGACCGCTGGAAGGAAAGGTTGGATAGTGGGGAAAGAAGGGATGTTAGTGACCCCAAAAGGAGGATACTTACTTTGCTTTCTGGAGGCTGGTCTCCCCAGCTGGAGGACAGTGTTGGGGTGGCCAGTGCACCCATGGCCGTGGAGGCCTAAGTTGGTCGTAGCATTGGGGTAGAAAACACCCCGACCCAGATCGCCATGCCATGGGGGTCAGAACAGAACCTCTGAGGAAGGAGGGCCAGGCAGGACTGGCCCAGAGGCGCTAGCTTCCTTCTTGAGGACAAAGGTCTATAAAAACGCACGCCACAAAGTATTCCCCCAAGGGCTGTGCTGGTCTCTTACTCAGCTGAGAATCCTGCCATCTTCTTTACATAACAAAAGCTTGTAGGCCTTATGTTTTAGATTGGATTTGTCTTCCTCATCCATGGACAGGTATACAGCCAGAGGCAAGTATATAGCCACTATATCCAGGGTATGGAGGTGTTCTGATTCATTAGCCTTACCTCCTAGAAAAACAGGTTTTTTTTGAGTCAGAGTTTCACTCTGTTGCCCAGGCCAGAGTGCAGTGAGTGGCATGATCACTGCTCACCCCAACCTTGACCTCCTGGGCTCAGGCAATCCTCCTGCTTCAGCCTCCTGAGTAGCTGGGACTACAGGCATGCGCCATCACGCCCAACTCATTTTAAAAAAATCTTTTTGTAGAGGTGAAGTCTTGCTACTTTGGCCAAGCTGGTCTTCTTCTTCTTTTTTTGAATAGGCGTCTCACTCCGTCGCCCAGGCTGGAGTGCAGTGGCACGCTCACAGCCACTGCAGCCTCTACCTGCTAGGATCAGACGATCCTTCCACCTCTGCCTTCCAAGTAGCTGGAACTACAGGCATGCACCAGCACACCCGGCTAATTTTTTTGATTTATTGTAGAGATGGGGTCTTGCCAAGTTGCCCAGGCTGGTCTCGAACCCCTGGACTGAGGCAATCCTCTCGCTCCGGCCTCCCAAAGTGCTGGGATGACAGGAGTGAGCCATTGCACTTAGCTCCAGGCCGGTCTTGAACTCCTGGCCTCAAACAATCCTCCGACCTTGATCTCCCAAAGTGCTGGGATCATAGGCATGAACCACCGCACCAGGCCAAAATAAAAACACACTTTAAACATGCCTTTCGACAGCTCCTTCAGTCCCTGTACAGTGGAAGAGCATCACACATTAACTTCCTGGATTCCACTAATTATTGTCTGCAAAATAAATAAATACAGAAATAAGAACATAATAGGAATCAATTTAAGTTCTGAGGTCCCTCGTTCTACCAAGTGAGGGTGTACGGGGATTGAGGAGGATGGACAGGAGGTGAGATGCAAAGCTGCCGTCTGGGGTCTCAGGTGAGCACCTCATCACGCCACAGTGATTCCAGCATTTCAAGATGGGTGTCAGCTGGGCTCGGTGGCTCAGCTGGTCATCCCAGCACTTTGGGAAGCCGAGGCGAGTGGATTGCCTGAGCCTGCAGGTGTGAGACCCACCCAGGCAACTTGGCGAGACGTTGTTTCGCCAAGAAATAAATCAAAAACTAGCCTGGCGTGGTAGTGCGTGCCTGTAGTTCCAGCTACTTGGAAGGCAGAGGCGGAAGGATCGCCGGAGCCCGGCAGGTCGAGGCTGGGGTGGCCGGGAGCGAGACACTACACTCCAGTCTGGGCGACAGAGTGAGACTCCAACTCAAAAAAACAAAAAATAATAAAAATAAAAAATAAAGATGGATGTCACCCTTATAGCATCATGAACAAGCCCATTCCCTCCCATGGTGTCCACCCAAAGAACTGTGTGTTCCGGTCTGTCCCAGCCTTAGAAGAAAGGTTTGATGGCATGAGACGCCTGTCCATCTCTGATGCAAAACCTTCCTGAGGACCGTTAGGCAGGAATTTTGACCGCAGTCACTTCTGCCTTATATGATAACCCCCACACTTGTTTCCATTCTGTTTGTTTGTTTTTTTTTGAGTTGAAGTCTTACTCTGTCACCCAGTCTGGAATGCAGTGGCATGCTCATGGCCACCACAGCCTCAACCAGCTGGGCGCAGGTGATCTTCCTCCTCTGCCCTCCAAGCAGTTGGAATCACAGGCATGCGCCACCATGCCCGGCTAATTTTTTTTTATTGTAGAGATGAGGTCTCACCAAGTTGCCCAGGCAGGTCTCGAACCCCTGGGCTCAGGCAATCCTCTTGCCTCGGCCTCCCAAAGTGCTGGGATGACAGGCGTGAGCCACCGCGCCCAGCTTCATTCTGTATTTAAGAGTCATTTCTTTAATTCTAAGGCTCTAGAATGCTTCTTAAGCATTGTCTATTGAAATGCAGGTGCTTCTGGAAACGTTATGCTGTTAGCCTTTTCCACCTAGCGAGGGGCGACCTGAGCACTGCACTGCCATGTGGGCCTTAAAGAAATAAAGAGCCAAGCCGGGCTCGGTGGCTCAGCCTGTAATCCTGCGCCTTTGGGAGGCTGAGGTGAGCGAATTGCCTGAGCCCACGGGTTCGAGACCCGCCTGGGCAGCGAGACCTCATCTCTATAATAAAAAAATCAGCCGGGCGTGGTAGCGCATGCCTGTAATTCCGGCTACTCGGAAGGCGGAGGCGGAAGGACCTGCCGGAGCCCAGCAGGTCGAGGCTGCGGTTTGAGAGATGTTAGCAGGTCCCTGGTGGCTGGTGTCCGACTCCAGCTCAGCTCTGTTCAGGGTAGCATGGAGATCTCTGCTGCAGGGTCTGACCTATCTTGCCCAGCACCTTCCCAGATGCCAGATCCACAGCGGACTCCTAATCAGGTTGGGTGCATGCTACTCCATACCTCACTGCAAAGAAATCTAAAGAACTCTTTCAGACTCTAGAACTGATTTATTGCTATACATTGTTAATAATTATCATTTATTGAGCTGCCACTTAGAATGCAGCTATCATCTCAATTGTTCTTTGAGCTTTTTTTAAAAAAATTTTCATTTATTTGTTTCTTTGAATTGGAGTCTCTCTCACTCTGTCGCCCAGGCTGGAGTTCCGTGGTGCCACCATGACTCACCACAGGCTTGACCTCCTGAGTTCAGGCGATCCTCCCACCTCAGCCTCCTGAGCAGCTGGGACTACAGGCATGGGCCACCACCCTCAGCTAACTTTTTTCTTTTTCTTTTTTGTAGAGACGAGGTCCTGCTATGTGTCCTAGGCTGGTCTTGAACTCCTGGGCCCAAGCAATTCTCCTGCCTCAGCCTCCCAAAGTGCTTGGATTACAGTTGTCATCCACTGTGCCCAGCCTAAACTTTTTGTTCTCTTTACAGATGAGATCAGAAACTGACATCAGAAAAGTGAGATAACTTGGCGGCTCTCTGCAGATATGGTGGGTGGGCAGCAAACCCCACCCTCCTTCTTTTCATTATTTATATTTTCCCGCTGATATTTCATCTCTGCCTCCGACACTCAATCTGCTGTTGTTCCTAATCTTTTTTTTTTGAGTCGGAGTATCAATGTCACCCAGACAGGAGGGCAGTGGCACGCTCATGACCACCACAGCCACGACCTGCTGGGCTCGGGAGATTCTTCTGCTTCAGCCTTTCAAGTAGCTGGAACTACAGGCACGCATCACCATGCCTGGCTAATTTTTTTGATTTATTGTAGAGACGAGATCTCACCATGTTGCCCAAGCTAATCTCAAACCCCTGGGCTCAGGCAGTCTTCTCGCCTCCACCACCCAAAGTCCCGGGATTCCAGGCGTGAGCCACCGCACCCAGCTAGTCCCTAATCCTAATTTTCATCACAAGCTGTAGCTTGAGATGTGAAAGAGATGAGTGATAAAAAAGGAAAAATTAGGGGTGTGGAAACTTCGTTTCTTAGTAGTTCATTGCAGCTTTCTTTTTAGATCTTTGAGAAATATAATGCTTTTGTGCTTGGCAAAGTCGTAATCCCTAAGTGGTGAAAACCTCACAGGAAAACGAACTTACAAGAAGTGTATGTTGAACTATGGAAAGATACAGGGAGATTCAATTTAACATTTTCCTTATGTATATACTTCAGAGGGCAGAAAGGCAGGCACAGGAGAGATGCTGGAAATGCCTCCTTAGACATGCTTCGGCCCACACTCACTTACCAGCATGAGCCACAGTCCTGCCTAGTGACACCCACGACTTGCCCTTGCGTTCTGCATCACCCACTGAGAGAAGCTTCTGCCTGGGCCAGACACACCCTGAATTTCCCCTACCAGGTCTAGACTGATCTTGAAGTAATACTGCATAGCCTCGCTCATTCCCAAATTGGACAGCTCCAACATCCAGAATCCTGTAAACATCCTACATTGTGTTTTTATAGTGTCGAGGAAATGGTAAATAAGCAGAAAACCAGGGGCTTTTTGCTGTTAAGTGCTTACACAGCTGGTGTGAGGGTCAGCACAATTCAGCCCATTGTCTTCCTTCTTATCTAGTCCTCAGGGACTCTGTTTGCTAATAGCTAGCACCTCTGGTGGCCTTCCCCTCTTCTCTGCCACCTCTCAGCTTCCCCAGGCAAATAGCATCTCATCCACCCTCCGATTGCCAAGCCTAGGGGAACCATCCTAAGCCAGCAGCGCTTTCTCAGATTGTGAATTCCCCGGGCTCCGCTAAAATGAGCTTAGTCTGGGGTGGAGCGAGACTCTGCGTTTCCAACAAGCTCCTAAGGGGTGCTGATGCTGCTGGATCCCCTCTGTGGAACACCTCTCCTGTCCTTCACGCTTATTTCCACTGGAAAAGCATGCAAGCCGAGCGCTGTATGTTTTCTTCATAAAATGCCCCGGGGCCTGCTCATCTCACTAACGGCTCTCCTCTGGCTCCTTTCCCTAGGATTGTCTCAAAGCCTGCCAGGAGCAGATCGAGGCTGTGCTCTTGAACAGCCTTCAGCAGTACCATCAGGACCAGCGCGATGGGTCCAAGTCAGAGGATGAACTGGACCAAGCCAGCACCCCTACAGACGTGAGGGACATCGACCTGTGAGGATGCCAGTCGGGCCGCAAGAGAGAGGCGCGTTCGTCCTCTCCTCTCTCCTTCTCTCTGGTTATATTTTGTTCTTTGTGTTTTAGGATGAAACTTAAAAAAAAAAAAAAAAATCCTGCCCCCACCTAGATCATATTTAAAGATCTTTTAGAAGTGAGAGAAAAAGGTCCTATAAAAATTGAATAATTAAAAGCATCTGGTGCCTATTCAAAGTACAACATAAGGGAATCCCTTGTATATGCGAACAGTTACTGTTTGATTATGTAAAAGTAATAGTAAAATGCTTACAGGAAAACCTGCAGAGTAGCTAGAGAATATGTATGCCTGCAATATGGGAACAAATTAGAGGAGACTTTTTTTTTCATGTTATGAGCTAGCACATACACCCTCTTCTAGCATAATTTCAAGGAACTGTGTACGCCATGTATGGCATGATTAGATTGCAAAGCAATGAACTCGAGAAGGAATTAGAAATAAGAGGGATGCGATGGGGAGGAAGTACAAAACAATCTCTCAACATAATCGGACCATTTTGGATGCAGAAGCACCTTGCTCCCAGCCACCTGTTACTAAGTAGGGAGTGTGGCTGGACCTCTACGTGGCGTCCTCTTGCTGCCTACATTAGCTGCTACCTTCAAAAGATGTTTTATTTTGTCAGTTGGACGCAGGTGATTGGCTCCTGGGTTTCATGTTCTGTGACACCCTGCTTCTTCTTCCAAACGCGGTTCGTTGCAGACACCACCATGTTGTTATCTAATGGGGAAGTTTAGCAGCTACAGCCCATAACCCAAACTTGTGTGAAACGGAAGCCGATGGAGACCAAGGGTGGGATCCGGAATGGAATCTTTTCTCCTATTGTGTGAAGAAGGGCAATGTGACCTTGGCATCCCTTATGAGAAAAAAACGAATTTCTGGTGCTGATTGGCATGTTTGGTCCACAGTTTAGCATTGTTATAAACCATTCCATTCGAAAAGCACTTTGAAAAATTGTTCCTGGGGGATGATGGGATGGTTTATGCAAATCATGCTGAATACCCCTCCCCTCTTCTCCTTTGCCCCCTCCCTTCCTGCCCTCGGTCTGGGTTACTCTTCACCCCTGGTATCTGACATTCTCTGGTACATAGATCTGGTAACCCTCCCAGGACTTGTGAGACACCCCTTTCCGCTGACATTCCCACCACAACATTCCTCGGAAAAGCCTAAAAACCAAGATCTGTTACCATTTTGATGGCACAGAAGGATCTTAATTCCCGACTATATACTTCTCCTTTGAATGTGGGAAGGAAAGTTACTGCTGGTGCAAAGACAGATGGCTGAACAACAGGGTGTGGCATTTTGTTCCCGTTTCCTTTGTTTTTGGTTAATTTTATAGCAAAGTTGTATTCAGCGTACTTGAATTTTTTTTTTTTTCTCCTCTCCACTTCTTAGAGGCATTCAGTTAGCAAAGAGGTTGGAGCAACAACTTTTTTTTTTTTTTTTTTTGCACAATTATAATTGACAGGTAATGAAGCTATTTGTTAAAATATTTGCCTTTTTTAAGTAAAAAAGAAATTCAGAACAGGGCTACTTTGAAGAATTACTTTATACGCAGACTCTGCCTTGTTTCATAGTATGAGGGTTGAAGAGGGAGAAAAATCTAAGGGTCTTTTATTTTTCATTTTATTTTGTTCAGTTTTTAATTTTTTTTTTTTTTTTTTTGCGCTGCTAAGAAGCTAAGATCGTTCATCCTTATTCACATTAACAGTACCTAGCTGTAATGTTTCACGGAGTGTGCTGCTATTTTATAAACATTTTTATAATATATTATTTTACTGCTTAAATTCCAAGTCCTGAAGTAGATGGTTGAGATATGAGTTCTTCGTACTGGAAAAGCCCTTTTTATAGTTTGTTTTCTTCTGGTAGCATATTCATGGTTGTATTTTTTGGGTTTTTTTTTTTTTTTCTCTGATTACATTCTTCAAAGACAGAGTATTCTTTACCTCAGGTTTACTGGACAAAAATCAATAACTACAAAAGGCAATGATTCACACTTTTGTTTTCAATAATACCTCACAACCGTACAGTTTCTGCTTGGGAGCCCTTTAGTGGAAAGGGTCAGAGAAGATGAGGCGAGGTGGCGGTTGGTGGGAGAGGCGTTGCACTCCCCGTGAGGCGGAAGGCAGGGTGGTCTCACACCCAGGGACCCCTCTCCAGTCATGAAGGCCATCGGGCTCCCATTTTGACTCCGGGATCCTCCTCGTGGTGGAAAGGATGCGTCGAACTAAGGGATCCTCCCTCCCCTGCAAGGCAGACATTCCGCACAGACACATCACGCAGTGGACTAGGACGTCACAGTTTGCACTTAGGTACCAGGTGTCTGGAAACAGACGACACAGAGTTCCAGCAGGCTGTTGGGAGAGCCTCATCTTGCAGCTTTTTCAACAACAGGGCCCTGCATCCTCACAGGGCCCTTCCATCTTGAAACTTTCCCTGCTGGGCCGTCCCCTTCCCTGGCATGAACCTCCCCCGGTGTAGGACCACGCCGGAAGCTTTCCTCGGCCTGCCTGCGTCTGCTGGTAGACGAGTCTGCAGCATGCAGAGTTTGTGGTGCTTCCTTGTCCCCCCCCCAGCCCCCGTCTCAGCCTCTGCGGCAAGTACTCTGCCAGCCAGGTCCTCTGCTAAGCGGTACTAAATCACATTGAATTGGTGCATGAAGAAAAATAGGTCAGATAAGTCTGGGATGGTCGTTGAAGGGAGGTGGAGGGGTGGAGAGGCTGCTTCTCTACAGAGACGAAATTTCGGATGGGTCCGTCTCTTGGGAAGTGTGTTTCGAAGGGTTCAGGACTTGGCGAGTAAGCATGGCCCTAAAATTCTAGGGGATTTCTGGTGGGACAGCAGGTGGTGGATTCCGAAGATTTAGGGAGGAGAATGGAGCAGCCGGCGAGTTAGTCAGTCAGTGTTTTGTCGAGAGCCCACTGGGCACAGCACGCTCTCCCGGGCCCCAGGGAGTCCCACAGAATGGGGAGAGCCCGATCCCTGGGGATCTTGGGAACCTTGGAGCCTAAAGAGAAAATTCATTGGAGTCTGAATGAGGTGCAGATGCATTTAACAGTGACCGACCGACCCTTGAGTTTTAGCAGAAGCAGCAAATGAAAGAACCTGACTATTACGGAAGGGCACAGACCCACCCGTCTCTCCCTACAGGCTCTTTCTGCAGCCCCTGCTGCCACCGGGTGCTTCTAGCTTTTTCTCTTTCCCATCCTTGGGGCCTCCCGGAATGGTGGGTGCAGGGCTGCGGAGGGGAGGGCACGAGATGGTTTGTCTTTTCTGCCTGCTCCCTGTTTCAACAGAAGAAGGGATCCGCGTTTGTCCAAGTGACCGACGCCCTCCCCTTCAATCTTGGTCTCCCTGGTAGGAGCTTTTGCTCTAGAGGGGTTCATTTCTCCCCGTGGATTTGAACTTGCTCTTGCGCGCTTTCTCTCTCTCTCTCTCTCTCTCTCTCTCTCTCTCTCTCTCTGTTTCTCCTACCTCTGGACTGATTCTGGCCTTTTTCTACCTTGTTGTTTTTCCATCTCTTCTTTACCCTCCATCTCCAAGAAAATATCTCTTTTATCTTTCAGCCTCTTCTTTACTTTCTCTTGCTTGTTTTTTCTCCATCGGCGGGGGCTACGCTGTTCCCCCAGCCTGCCAAATTTTGATCCTTCCCCTTTTTATGGCCGAACCCTAAGGGGAAGAAATCCTAGTATGCCAAAAATCTATGCTAAGCATAATTAAGTTCCATGCGGGTTCATCACGGCCAGAAAGCCTGCGGGAGGAAGCGAGGGCAGGTCTCTCATCAGCACGCCTCACGTGTGCCGAGGACGTGAGCTCCTGGGAGAAGGGGCCGCTCTTCCGGGGGGCTTTCTTTGGGCTCCCCTGGGTCTTCGTGCTGGCCGCCGGAGGCTCTGGGCAGGTCAGGGGCACGCGTGGCTTGGAGGCTTAAGCGACAAAGCCAGAGGAGAAGACAGCCCCGAGAGCATCACACCGCATCCCTTTGCTGGCGGGATGGGCGGCGCTTCCCAGGGAGCCGCTGGGTCCCTGCAGTCTGGTACCTTTGGGGCCTCTCTGCCTGGGCCCCGGGAGCGCTGGGACTGGAAGGCTGAGGACTTAGGCAGGATTGGGTGACTTTCTCAAAGAGGGCAGGGGGATTTTCTCTCCGGGAGCCACAGGGGACAGGGCTGGGAGAAGAAATAGACTTGCACCTTATGTCATGTAAATAATTGATTTTCTAGTTCAAGATGATAATACTGGTAGTGTGGGAATTGAAGGCAGGAACAGGGAGGACGTCCGAGTAAGCCAGTTGGCTTGTACGCCAAAAGGATTCCTCTGTGTTTATCTTTGAGACAGTCCGACCTTGAGAATAGCTTTAAAAGGGAAATCAATGCTGAGATGATGAAGTCCCCTTAAGCCAACAAACCCTCTGTAGCTATAGAGCGAGTGCAGGCTTCTATTGGTGTGGACTCAGAGCGGTTTTCATGAGCTGTTCGTGCAGCCGACGATGTGTACAAAATAGGGTAAGAAGATTCAAGAGGATGTGTATTACTTCCTCGTGCCACATGGCTTTTGATGATTCTGGGTTTCAAAACAGCTCAGAATAGTCATTTCGATCAGAATGATAATGACATTTGTGTGTCTCTGCTTTTAAACTTGGCTGGGCTGTCAGACCCTCTTCTTGGCTCAGGTTTCGAGAAGCCATCAGCAAATGCATACATGCACGCCGTGGCTGTGGCCTTCCTTTATTTTATTTTATTTTATTTTTTGCCTGCAGCCTACTTCTGGGGGAAAAAAAGTGCCTTACTGACTGTAGCCATTACAGTATCCAATGTCTTTTGACAGGTGCCTGTCCTTGAAAACCAACGTTTCTATTTTTATTTTTAATTGGTTTTAGTTCTTACTGCTGGCCAGCTCCTATCCCCAGCAAATCACCAGGCCATTGGATTTTTCCCATTGTGTTCATTACCCTTGTACCATGTACCTCAGCTCTCTCTCAGTTATAGTTTCTCATCTTGGATTTTTTTCTTTCTCTTTTCTTTCTCTTTTTTTTCTTGTTTTTTTTTTTTTCGCTTTAAAACAAGTGTGATGCCATATCGAGTCAATGTTATTCTCTCACAATGTACTCTATAAGAGGTGTGGGTGTTTATTTGGTCGAGATACTAGAAAGTGCTAAAAGTAGCATGATCAGTGTAAACAAAAAGGTTTTTAGGAAGTATGGCAAAAATGTATTGGCTATGTTGGTGACATGATATAGTCAGCCGCCTGTTAAGAGGTCTTATCTGTTCAGTGTTAAGTGATTTTTAAAAATAATAACCTGTTCTTCTGACTAGTTTAAAGATGGATTTGAAAATGGTTTTGGATGCAATTAGGTTATGCTATTTGGACAATAAACTCACCTTGACCTAAATTCTCTGGCCATTTTTGACTTATTTATAGCCTAACAGTCCTCAGAATGGAATACACCTGTTTCATGTCAGAACTCTGTTGGTGACAGTTGGCTTGGCACCTCAGACCAGCTCCTTACCAGGGCTGATGGGTATGCAGATGGCGATGACCCTGTCCCTCCTCTCCCTCTCCTTCCCTCCCCTCCCCTTCTTTTTTGGAGTTGGAGTCTCACTCTGTCACCCAGGCTGGAGTGTAGTGGCATGATCACATCTCACTGTAGCCTCGACCTCCTGGGCTCGGACGATTCTTCCACTTCAGCCTCCCGAGTAGCTGGCACCACCATGCCTGGCTAATTTTGTATTTCGTATTTTTATTTTTATAGAGATTGGGTCTCACTATGTTGCCCAAGCTGGTCTCGAACTCCTGGGCCCAAGCAATCCTCCCACCTTCTCCTCCCAGAGTGCTGGGATTACAGGCATGAGCCACCACGCTAGGCCCCAAGTAGCCTTTTGGTGTTAATATAAAACTTCATTTTCCCCTTAATTTCATGTCTATTTCAAAGTCGTTGAAGGCGTTTTTTGTTTTAACCCCAGCGTGAGTTGGAAGCAATAAGGTTAGAGCTGGTCATTGGGGAAGTCCAGATTAAGATATTCCCTGTTGATCCCGAGTAGCTCCACTGAATAAGACCTTTAAGTTTACAAGGACTCTGCCGGGCTCGGTGGCTCAGCCTGTAATCCCAGCACTTTGGGAGGCCGAGGTGAGTGGATTGCCTGAGCCCGTGGGTTCGAGATCCGCCCGGGCAACTTGGCGAGACCTCGTCTCTACAATAAATCAAAAATTAGCTGGGCGTGATAGCACACACCTGTAGTTCCAGCTACTTGGAAGGCTGAGGTGGAAGGATCCCCGGAGCCCAGCAGGTTGAGGCTGCAGTAGCCAGAAGCATGCTACTGCACTCCAGTCTGGGCGACGGAGTGAGACTCCAACTCCAAAAAAAAAAGTTTACAAGGACTGTAGAAACATCCCTCTGCCCCCATTCCCCATTGACACCCACCATTCCTTCAGTTTCTTGCCTAGTGAGGACTGCTGGCCTTGTGGGAGTTTCCAGGACCTCTGGCTGCCACTCTTAACCGTTGGAAGTCTCTTCTTGGAATTCCCTTCTGCACAACCTAATGTCTCAAGTCCAGTTGGGTCCCTCTCTCCGTCCGCTTCCCCATCTTTTTGCTCTGCAGTGTCAGTGTGGTATCTGTTAATAACACGGCAGCTCCACTCCCTCTCCCAAATGCCATCCAGCAACACCTGGGCTTCTCCCCTTCCAAGCAAGGGGTGTCTAAGGACAGACAGAGAGCAGACAGACCACACAGCCCACTGGACATGCTCTGTCAGACCCAAACCATCATATAACTAGAAAACCTCAAACGTGAAACAAAAGTGATCTTCCTGACAGTGGCAGTTAAACATACAGTGAAGACCTGGAGATCTCCAATCTTGTGTGTGTGCTCTAGGGAGTGCTTTTGTACTTCTTACGACATTCCAGAGACCTGGAGCCTTTATTCAATACACAGAGTGATCATCACCCTGAAACTTACCAGTTGGCTTAGCCAGGATATTCTCAACATACCATCGCAACCCAAGAACTCAAAAGCTGAATATTTCGCGAGGTTAGTTCTCCCCTGCTCTTCCAGCAGCAGCGACAGCAGCTAAAATGCTGTAGACGAGAGCGAGGAAGGCTCACGGTATCATCGTGAGTTGAGTGCTCATAGCCAGCACGTGTGTGCAGGGCCAACACGTGTGTGCAGGACCTTTGGAGAAAAGCAGAGAAAACAAAAGCTAGGACACACGGGCCTAGGAAACTGAAAGAGGGCTATCAACAAATGCAAACAAATACGGGATAAATCCATGCTCAGGCATGGGAGAGGCCCTTTCCGAGAAGACAGAACAGGTTCCGTCAAGCAGATGAGTTTTCAGAAAACACTTTTATTAAGATGTTGGCCAGGCATGGTGGTTCACGGTGGCTTGTGATCCCGGCAATTTGGGAAGTCGAGATGGGAGATCACTTGAGCCCAGGAGTTTGAGATCAGCCTGGGCAACATAGTGAAATCTTGTCTCCAAACAGCAACAAACAAACAAGCAAAAAAACTAGCCAGGCCTGTTGGTACATGCCTGAAGTCCCAGCTACTTAGAAGGCTGAGGTGGAAGGATTGCTTGAGCCCTGGTGGTCAAGGCTACGGTGAGCCGTGATCGTGCCACTGTACTCCAGCCTGAGTAACAGAGTGAGACCTCAACTCAAAAACACACAGACAAAAAAAAAAAAAAAAAAGGCAGCAGACTCTCTCTGTTTTCCTGCCCATTGTGCTTTTCACAACATATCTTTCCTTTAATAAATCTACCTCTCCTGGCTTTAATAAACAACAACAACAAAAACATGTTCATGGGGGTCAGTATCACTTGGAAACAGGAACAGAGTTTGATCTTTTCCAAAAATAAAGAGATGGGGAGTGAACTTCTTTTTTTCTTTTCTTTTCTTTTTTTTTTTTTTTGAGTTGGAGTCTCACTCTGTCACCCAGACTAGAGCGCAGTGGCCGCTCGCAGCCACCGCAGCCTCGACCTGCTGGGCTCCGGAGATCCTTCCGCCTCAGTCTTCCAAGTAGCCAGAACTACAGGCATGCTCTACCACACCCGGCTAGTTTTTGATTTATTGTAGAGACAAGGTCCTGCCAAGTTGCCAGGGTGGGTCTCAAGCCTGCGGGCTCAGGCAATCCACTTGCCTCAGCCTCCCAAAGTGCTGGGATGACAGGCTGAGCCACCCAGCCCAGCCTGGAAGTGAATTTCTAAGTGAAGGGAAAATATTCAAATAGCTTGAAGAGCAAGCTCAACATAATTGATTTTAAACACCATAAACACAGATGTTACCCTTTTACAGAAACAGGATAAACTCAGCCGCAAACATGGATTTGGGATTGCTACCTCCCTAATTTCTCATGAAAGAGAAAGAAGGCTGGAAGTTTCAAGAAGATGACTGGTGGCTTTTCCTCTCTTTGGGGGCCTCCCCCGCCTTGGAGGGGTGGGTATCATCAACTTCTGACCACACACACACTCTTCATACAGAATCGGGCGACCTGAGAAAACCGCTCAGTATCTCACCGAAGCTTCAAGTTTATGCTTATCCAAGCCACAGCTTCGATGTCCTTTGTCATGATTGGCTTTGGCCCTGACGTGGCCCTCACCCCCACCACTCTGGACAATTACTGTTCGGTCCCTAGGAGTCCACGTGCAGGCTTAAGCATACGGCCCTTCCTGGGAAGTCCACTAGGTGGTACTCACGCCACAGACAGGAACCAAATTCCAGCGAGAACCACAGCTCATCAGGTGTCGGGAACACCTCCCTCCTTCCTGGTAGCCCGGGAAGGAACGCCAGGCCTTGCCCTCCGCACCTGGCCATGGCTCCCTCACCTGGTCCTCTCTGTCTGTCACTCTCTGACGCCATCTGGGCCGGCTGGTGCGGAATCACCACCTTTTCGGACTCTTCAGTGTCTAATCCAGAGATGGCACACTGGCGGCTTCCAGACCAAATTCATCCTGCAGACATAATTAGCTTGACTCCCACGGTGATTGAAATTGTCTTGGACTCGCTTGCCAATACAAGATGAGAGCTTTCACATGAAAGTCCGGATTTTAACTCCTCTTGGGAAATCTAAGTCCGGGCAACCACAGGCTGGCGAGGCCTCAAGAGTTGCGGTTGAGGCTTGTGACTGACCCCCTAATTCTCCTGTCTTCCCGCCCCAGCAGCCTGCCGAACCCGCTTCACTCGTTCACATCTCCTGCCAGTCCACTGAGGGTCTATCTCACCTCCCTGGCTAGGAGGTAGGACTCCTGTAAGCCCTAGGTGGAGTCCTCTTTCTCAGACCTTCTTCACCACAAACAGACCTGAAACACAACCTCCCCTTCCCAGACAAAAAAGCAAGGCCTGCATTCCTTACTAGTTTTGTGGTCACCTTTATCTCTTTATGAGATTTTAGTTATCAGAACATCCTGGGGCTGAGCCAGACTTTTGAAATTCCTCCAAGACCCCAACACTGGACCCCATGCTGAGGTCTACAGATAGGCCCTAATAAGGCTGGAGTAGGTACAGATTGACTTTTTCTGTTTGTTTGTTTTGTTTGTTTGGGGAGTCATTGTTAGTTCTCATGGCACCACAGTGTCCTCATGAGAATACAAACCAGTGAGACTTTCAGATCCATTGAAAAAGCACAGCCATGCATGGTGGCTCACGCTTGTAATCCCAGCATTTTGGGAGGCTGAGGCGAGAGGATTGCCTGAGCCCATGGGTTTAAGACCAGCCTGGGCAACTTGGCAAGACCTCGTCTCCACAATAAATCAAAAAAATTAGCTGGGCATGGTGGCGCATGCCTGTGGTTCCAGCTACTTGGAAGGCTGAGGCGGAAGGATTGCCGAATCCAGCAGGTTGAGGCTGCGGTGGCCGTGAGCACTCCAGCCTGGGTGACAGTGAGACTCCGACTCAAAATAATTATAATAATAATAAATAAAAAAAGAAAAAAGTGCAAAAATCTGTGGCTATGTTTCAATCGACCCATCTACTTGAAATCATTATTCTTCTTCCTCCCCTTCATACGCAGAGCTCCTGGGCACTGCTCATTCACTCAACAAATGAGGGCTGGGGTACGCCTGGCATTTTGTAAGGAACACCTTGATGAACAAATGTGTCTTCAAGGCCAGGTGCAGCGGCTCACACCTGTAATCCCAGCACTTTGAGAGGCCAAGGCAGGAGGATTGCTTGAGCCCAGGAGTTCAAGACCAGCGTAGGCAACACAGTGAGACCGCGGCTCTACAAAAAGTCAAAAAATTAGCTGGGTGTGGTGACACATGCCTGCAATCCCTGCTACTCAGGAGACTGAGGCTGGAGGATTGCCTGAGCCCAGGAGGTCAAAGGTGCAGGGAGCTGGGATTGTGCCAGCGTCCTCCAGCCTGGGTGACAGAGTGAGACCCTGACTCAAAACACAAACAAAAACAAATGGGTCTTCAGTACCTGCTTTTGCAGGTACAGGGTCCCTGATCTCCTCGATCTCGATGGCTAATGGCAGAGACAGATAAGAGGTCACAGGACTACCTGTGGTATGCTGGCTCTGTGACCTGTTTGCTCCCACCAGTCCATCAACTAGTTTTGTAGCACTGGACATGACATCAGCTAGAAGTCAGAGACTCAGTTTCTTCACCTGCAAAATGGGACTAAATAATAACCATACCTTCCTCTAGGATTGCTGTCAGAATTAAGTGAGCTATGTCACTTTAACGCTAAAACAGTGCCTGGTACATAGCCAGTGCTTGATAGATGTTAATTGTCATCGCAAGCTAAAGCGGAGGGCAAGAGAGGCCCAGCATGCAGTCTTTTTAAAATTTAATTTTACACAGCTGGGTGCGGTGGCTCACACCTGTAATCCTAGCACTTTGGGAGGCAGAGGCGAGAGGATTGCCTGAATTTAGGGGTTCGAGACTAGCCTGAGCAACACGGCAAGATCTCATTTCTACAATCAAAAAATCAGCTGGACATGGTGGCGCATGCCTGTGGTCCCAGTTACTTGGCTAAGGCAGAACCCAGGAGGTCAAGACTGCGGTGGCTGCACTCTAATCTGGGCGATGGAGTGAGACTCCAACTCAAAAAAAAAAAAAAAATCTAAGAAAAGTCCAGGTGTGGTGGCTTATGCTTAAAATACTTGCACTTTGGGAGGCCTAGGTGAGAGGATTGCCTGAGCCCACAGGTTTAAGACCAGCCTGGACAACTTGGTGAGATCTCATCTCTACAATAATTTTTTTAAAATTAGCCAGATATGGTGGTGCACACCCGTGGTTCTAGCTCCCTGGAAGGCTAAGGTGGAAGGATCACCTGAGCCCAGCAGTTTGAAGCTGCAGTAGCCATAAGTGTGCCACTGCACACCAGCCTGGTGACAAGAGTGAGACTCCAACTCCAAAAAGAAAGAAAGAAAGAAGAGAAAGAAGAAGAGAAAGAAAGAAAGAAGAGAAGAAAGAAAGAAAGAAAGAAAGAAAAGAAAGAAAGAAAGAAAGAAAGAAAGAAAGAAAGAAAGAAAGAAAGAAAGAAAGAAAGAAAGAAAGAAAGAAAGAAAGAAAGATCAGGGATGGTCTCTCTTTTTAGACATTTTTATTCTGTGTACAAGGAACTAGCATGCTTTCACTGGGTGAATGACTTGGATCATCCATTCAAGGAATATCACTCAGTCCAACTTAATGAAGCCTATATCCTTCGTGTCTGGTGGAAAGGTGAGGCCGTGTTTCTGAATCAGGCCATGCCAGTTTGAGCAGACGTGACAAAAGCTAGAACCCTGGCGGAGTTTCCACAGGTGGTACTGGTGATCAGACTTGCTCTCAGCCATGCAACGAGGCAGAAGGGGGATGGTCTCCCTCTCTCTTTTTTTTTGAGTTGGAGTCTCACTGTGTTGACCAGGCAGGAGTGCAACGGCATGCTCACGGCCACACCAGTGTCCACCTGCTAGGCTCTGGCGATCCTTCTGCCTCAGCCTTCCAAGTAGCCAGAACTACAGGTGTGCACTACCACGCCCGGCTACATTTTTTAACCTGTTGTAGAGATGAGGTCCGGACTGATCTCGAAGCCACGGGCTCAAGCAATCCACTTGCCTCGGCCTCCCAAAGTGCTGGGATGACAGGCTGAGCCATCGAGCCCAGCTGGGGATGTTTTTTTAATGAAGTCAAAGTCCAAGAAGCCAGAATGGGCCTTCCAATCTAAGGAGAAGTATGTCAGTGGACTTATACCAGGGAGTAGCACTTTCTTTTTTTTTTTTAATTTAATTTATTTTTTTTTGAGTTGGAGTCTCACTCCGTCGCCCAGACTGGAGTACAGTGACCGCTCCCGGTCACCGCAACCTCAATCTGCCGGGCTCTGGCGATCCTTCTGCCTCAGCCTTCCAAGTAGCTGGAACTACAGGCGCGTGCTGCCACGCCCGGCTAATTTTTTGATTTGTTGTAGAGATGAGGTCTTGCCAAGTTGCCCAGGCGGGTCTCGAACCTGGGGGCTCAGGCAATCCACTCACCTCAGCCTCCCAAAGCGCAGGATGACAGGCTGAGCCACCGAGCCTGGCTTATTTACTTATTTTTGAATCAGAGTCTCACTGTCGCCCAGGTTGGAGTGCAGTGGCACCCTCGTGGCCACCACAGGCTCGACCTGCTGGGCTCAGGTGAACCTTCTACCTCAGCCTTCCAAGTAGTTGGAACTACAGGTGCATGCCATCACACCTAGCTAATTTTTTGATTTATTGTAGAGACGAGGTCTTGCCAAGTTGCCCAGGCTAGTCTTGAACCCCTGAGCTCTGGCAATCCTCTCGCCTCTACCTCCCAAAGTGTTGGTATACAGGAGTGAGCCACCGTGCCCAGCACCACTAAAAAATTTAAAGTGGTTGAGCTATGGCCTCCCCCTCACAATTATGCTATTGACTTTCAAGAAAAATTAACAGATGCTGGAGAGAATGCAGGGAAAAGGGAACACTTCTACGCTGTTGGCAGGGAGTGTAAACTAATACAACCTCTGTAGAAAACAGTTTGGTTATTCCTAAAAGATCTAAAAATCAACCTTCCCTAAGACCCTGCAATCCTCCTACTGGGAATATGCCCGGAGGAACTCAAATCATTCTATGAAAAATATACCTGCACACACATGTTTATTGCAGCATTGTTCACAATAGCAAAAACATGGAACCAACCATGCTGTCCAGTGAAAGAGGACTGGATTTAAAAAAACAAGTGGTACGTATACATGATGGAATACTATGCAGCTATAAAGAAGGACAAAATTATGAACCTCACAGCAACTTGGATGGATTGGAGTCTTTAATACTGAGTGATCTATCACAAAAACAAAGAACCGAGTATCACATGTTGTCACACATAAGCGGACCTTGAGCAATTATTGTAATAGTATAAGAAAAGGATTGTCAGTAGTGGGATTCTGCCAGGGGGAGGGACACACCTTATCAACAAGGGTAACTGCATAATTCACATTTGTATACTTAACCCTGAATTGTACCCCACATTTTTAAAATTAAAAATTAAAAAAAAGAGAAGTTAGTTTAAATTTTGTGGCAGGTAAAAACACAGACATTTAGCAGACAAACAGCAGATCCTACACAATCCACAATCCATACCATCTGGGACACCCCAGGGCCACTGTGACAACTCACTACCACCTTGCATGAAAGTTTTCCTCCTCAAGGCAACCCCTTTCATAAGCAACAAGCAGTCAGAGGCTTCCTAATCCCATGCTGGAAAGAGGATTGTTCAGGCACTTGCTCCTTAGATTCTTCACTCTGTTCATATGGAGATAATGAGTGTCTCCAGCATGTCTACGTAAGCCAATACACCCATCTTGGTCTCACTGAGGGCCCTTTGGAACTTGCTGGGTGGTAGTTGACAGGCCCTATTTTCACCATAAAATCTCATTTCTAAAATTCAAGATACCCATGAGTAAAGAATCTATTATCGTCGAGGTATAAATAACAGAATTTTTTGTGGATGTGGGTCTCTTGATCAGGGTACCAGGATATCATCACTAGACTGCACATTCTTGATTAGAATGTGTTATGGACTGCCCGGGCACAGTGGCTTATGCCTATAATCCCAGCACTTTGGGAGGACTGCCTGAGTCCAGAGGTTCAAGACCAGCCTGGGAAAACTGGCGAGGTCTCCTCTCTACAATAAATCAAAAAATTAGCTAGGCAGGGTGGTGCGCATCTGTGGTTCCAGCTACTTGGAAGGCTGAGGTGGAAGGATCGCCTGAGCCCAGCGGTGGCCATGAGCATGTCACTACACTTCAGTCTGGGTGACAGAGTGAGATTCTGACTCAAAAAAAAAAAAGAATATATTATGAACTGAATGTTGTGTTTCCCTTCAAAATTCATCAGTTGAAATCCTTACCCTAGATACCTGCACACACATGTTTATTGTAGCATTATTCACAATAGCAAAAACATGGAACCAACCATTCTGCCCATGGAAAGATGACGATAAAAAAATGTGGAGGCCGGGCGTGGTGGTTCACATCCATAATCTAAGCACTCTGGGAAGCGGAGGTGAGAGGATTGCCTAAGTCCACGGGTTCAAGACCAGTCTGGGCAACTTGGCGAGATCTCATCTCTACAATAAATCAAAAGATTAGCTGGGTGTGATGGTGCATGGCTGTAGTCCCTGCTAGTTGGAAGTCTGAGGTGGAAGGATCAGCTTGAGTCCAGCAGGTCGAAGCTACAGTGGCATGAGCATGCCACTGCACTCCTGCCTGGGCGACAGAGTCAATCTCCAACTCAAAAAAATATATATATATATGGTCCATATACACAATGGAATATTATGTAGCCAAAAAGAAGGACAAAATTATGAACTTTGCAGCAACTTGGATGGACTTAGAGGCTATAATACTGAGTGATCTATCACAGAAACAAAGAACTGATTATTACATGTTCTCGCTCATAAGCAGACCTTGAACAACTATCGTAATACTATAAGAAAGGGATTGGCAGTAGTGGGAAACTGCCAGGGGAAGGGGGTGGCACATCTCATCAGCAAGGGTACCTGCATAATGAACACTTGTATACCTAACCCTGAATTGCACCCCACATCTTTAAAACTAAAACTTAAGAAAAAAAGAAAGAAAGAAAGAAATCCTTACCCTCAATGTGATGGTATTGGGAAGGGATGAGATCATGAGGTTGGAGCCCTTGTGAATGGGATAAGTGCCTTTATAAGAGGAACTCCAGAGAGATCTTTTGCCCGTTTTCCTCTCTGTAAGGACACAAGAGGAATCAGCGGTCTGCATCTCAAAAGAGGGTCCTTGCCAGAACCTGACCCTGCTGGCACCCCGATTTCCAGCTTTCAGTTTCCAGAACTTTATTTTTTAAATTTTTTTGTTTTTTGATTCAGAGTCTCACTCTGTCACCCAGGCTGGAGTGCAGTGACACGATCATGGCCACCACTGCCTCGACCCGCTGAGCTCAGGAGATTCTTCTGCTTCAGCCTTCCAAGTAGCTGGAACCACAGGTGTGCGCCCCTGCCCAGCTCAATGAATTTGCTTTATTATAGAGATGAAGTCTCCCAGATTTCCCAGGCTGGTTTCAAACCCCTGGGTTTAGGCAATCTTTTTGTCTCTGCCTCCCAAGGTGATGGGATTACAGGAGTGAGCTGCCATGCCCGGCTTCTAGAACTTTAAAAAAATAGATGATAGGCCGGGTGCAGTGACTCAAGCCGATAATCCCAGCACTTTGGGAGGCCGAGGTAAGAGGATTGCCTGGGTAACTTGGCAAGAACTCCTCTCTACAATTAAAAAAAAAAAAAAGCCAGGCGTCGTGGCGCATGCCTGTAGTTCCAGTTCCTTGGAAGGCCCATGCGGAAGAATCACCTGAGCCCAGCAGATTGAGGCTGTGGTGACCGTGAGCTTGCCATTGCACTCGAGCCTGCGCGACAGACTCAAAAAATAAAATAGATGATTGCGGTTTAAACCACTCAGTTTATGGTATTTTGTTATAGTAGCCGAGCTGATTAATACAAGAATACAGCACCTTATAGGTTACCTAAATTATGCCCACCTATAATACATATTCTGAAACATTCATAAGAAAACGGTAGGGATTGTAGCTGTGAGCTTCTCCATGGCTTTTTGCTGGTGTTAGATGCAAAAGAAATACTCGTCTGTTGCTCCCAGACCATGCTGCAGCCGAGAGATCGTTCAAGGCGCTGTGTAGGTGTTTTGCACAGCAACTGCCTCTCTGGGGTCCTGCCACCTCGCAGGGCTCTGTCTGGGAGGGGTCCATGGGTTCTGCTTTCTCCCAAACCGCCAAATATGTGTAACTTTAAAAAAATGACATCTCTTCCTCAAAAAAAAAAGAAAATCAGCCAGACACGATGGCTCATGCCCGTCATTCCAGCACTTTGAGAGGCCAAGGTGAGAGGATTGCCTGAGTCCACGGATTCGAGACCAGCCTGGGCAACTGGGCGAGAGTTGATCTCTATAATAAATCAAAAAATTAGCCAGATGTGGTGGTGCGAGCCTGTAGTTCCAGCTACTTGGAAGGCTGAGGTGGAAGGAAGGATCACCTGATCCCAGCAGGTCGAGGCTGCAGTGGCTGTGAGCGTGACACTGCACTCCAGCCTGGGCGACAGAGTGAGACTCTGACTCAAAAAAAATAAGAATCACATCCCTATTCCTCAGAGACACACCAACAATCATGTTTTTATTATTTCTCCTCCGACACTCTCTTTCCTCTCCACTTGGCTGACGGGATCTTTCTAGTCCGGGGCAGAAGACCTTCCCCTCTCATCCACAGTTCCCCAAATCTTTGCTATGTCAAGATGTTTTTCATTATCCTAGAGCAAGAGATATTCTTTCTCTTGGCTTTTTGTGGTCACCTTCCTTGCCCTGAAAAAAAATAAAAAAGAGCACAAGATAAAGGCTCAAAAATGTAGAGGAAAAATGCTGATTACAAAAAAACAAAACAGTTGGGCATAGTGGTCCCACCTGTAATCCCAGAACTCTAGGGGACAGAGGCAGGAGGATTGCTTGAGCCCCAGCTTGGGCTACATAGTGAGACTTCAGCTCTTAAAAAAAAAAGCCTAAGAAATCTCACTGGATTATTAAAAAGGATTAAATTAGGCAGTCTGTGTAAAGTGCCTTAATACCTAGAAGCTCCAACAAGAATTAGCTAATCTGGACCTAAGTAAACACATCAAGTGTTAATTCTTTTTAAAGGCAATATAGATACAAATACTATTTCCCCCCAAAAGGCTTGTCTTAATATATATAAATGGCTACATATACAGAGCAACATAGGCATTTTTGGTTATCTACCCTCTGGATAATTTTTGTTTTGTGAAAAGCATCTTTCTTATTTATATGCAAGCATCTTAGAAAAAACATCCTTTAGTAATAGAACAGAATGAGCTTTTTTTTTTTTAAATCGAAGTCTCGGTGTGTCGCCCAAAATGGAGTGCAGGCGATCCTTCTGCCTCAGGCTTCCAAGTAGCTGGAACTACAGGCATGCACCACCACCCCCAGCTACTTTTTGTTTGTTTTTGAGTTGGAATTCCACTCTGTAGCCTAGGCTGGAGTGCAGTGGCATGCTCACGGCCACCGTAGTCTTGACCTGCTGGGCTTAGGTGATCCTTCCACCTCAGCCTTCAAAGTAGCTGGAACCACAGGCGTGTGCCACCATGACCGGCTGATTTTATTATTATTATTATTCATTGTAGAGATGAGGTCTCATCATGTTGCTCAGGCTGGTCTAGAACCCCTGAGCTCACCTCCGCCCCCCAAAGTGCTGGGATTACAGGCGTGAGCCACTGTGCCCGGCTCAATTTTTCTGATTTATTATAGAGATGAAACTGGGCTCGGTGGCTCAGCCTGTAATCCTGCGCCTTGGGAGGCTGAGGTGAGTGGATTGCCTGAGCCCGCAGGTTCGAGACCGGCCTGGGCAACTTGGTGAGACCTCATCGCTACAATAAATCAAAAAATTAGCCAGGCATGGTAGCACGCGCCTGTAGTTCCAGCTACTTGGAAGGCTGAGCGGAAGGATCACTGGAGCCCAGCAGGTCGAGACTGCGGTGACCGGGAGCGGCCACTGCACTCCAGTCTGAATGACAGAGTGAGACTCCAACTCAAAAAAAAATAGAGATGAAATCTCCCAAATTGCCCAGGCTGGTTTCAAACTCCTGAGCTCAGTCAATCTTCTTGCCTCCACCTCCCAAAGAGCTGGGATTATAGGTGTGAGCCACCACGTCTGGCCAGAATGAACATTTTTATCATTCTGACTATTCCTGGGGATACCCTCGACGTAAGTGACATAGGGGTAGAGACAGATATGGTTTCTCTGTGGATCCTGGGGACAACTCTCCTTGGCTCAGCAGTAAAACAAGCATTTGCAGCCTTCCTAATATCCCCCTCCCCATCGTTGCCATTCTTCCAAACAGCAATGAACTTGGGCTTGGGGAGAGTTCTTGCCTCTACTAAGCAACAGGCTAACAGGCAAGGCATGAAAAGGGATTAGGGGATGCATGTATTCAAATAAAGGGGAGTTCCCTGAAGCTTGACAGGCTGAGAAGGCATCCTTCAGCCGTCCATCAGTAGGAGAGCTGTTTGACTGGCAGATATGATTTTTTTGGAACCAGCAATAATGGAGAGCTATCGGTGACAGATGTCAGATGTTGGCAGAGCAGCTGCCAAAACAAATCTCCCTCCACCTTCAGACATCAAGCTGATGGAGGACTGGGCACAGTTGGACTGGCAGTCCCTTCTTGCCTGGATCATTGGTCACATTATTATTTCTCAGTCGCTGGACAAAGCAGATGGTTTACTATGTATTTGTGATTTTTCTGTTGGCCTAGAAATTCTGTTCTTCCATCAGAGTACAGCATGTAATCAATTATGACAGTGGGTGGTGCAAGAAAATCCCTGCCAGTAAAAAGTCCAAGACTTTCTCTTTCATTAAGTCTGCATAAACCACCATCATTTCCAACATAAAAGCAATAAATAGAGGGAAAAGCAAAGTTAGCAGCCTTAGATCTAACTTGGGTAATCACACAAACCCCAGTTCTCAGTTGGTCCTGAAGACACTCAGTGTATACTAGCTGATGACAGTTTTGTCTGTCCATTTTTAGTCTTTTATTTTATTTTATTTTTGAGTCAGAGTCTTACTCTGTTGCCCAGGCTGGAGCGCAGTGGCACGCTTATGGCCACTGCAGCCTTGACCTGCTGGGCCCAGGCAATCTTTCTGCCTCAGCCTTCCAAGTAGCTGCAATTACAGATGTGCATCATGATGCCCAGTTGATTTTTTGATTCATTGTAGAGATGAGATCTTGCCAAGTTGCCTAGGCTGGTCTCGAACGCCTGGGCTCAGGCAATCCTCTCATCTAGGCCTCCCAAAGTGCTGGGATTACAAGCGTGAGCCACCATGTCTGGCAGGACTTTATCCTAATTGCAATGGACTACATTAGCGAATTTTCCAGAAAGGAAGTGATACAATGTGACTATAGAGACATCACTATGGCAGCTGAGTACCTAAGTAGAGGAGCAGAGATAGATTAGCAGCCTGTCACAGCCATTCAGACAAGAGGTAATAGAGGCTTAGCCTAGGATATAGTAAAACCCCAGCAGAAGTGGTGGATTCAGGACGTAATTTGGTGAGAGCCCATGGAAACTTTATTTTTTTAAGTTGGTCTCTATTGCTCGGGCTGGAGTACACTGGCATAATCATGCCACTGCAGCCTCAATCTCCTAGGAGATGCTCACTCCTCAGCTTCCCAAGTACTGGGACTACAGGCTAATTTTTTTTTTTTTTACTTTCTGTAGAGATGTGAGGTCTTGCTATGTTGCCCAGGCTGGTCTCGAACTCCTGGACTTAACAATCTTCTCATCTTGGCTTCCTCAAATGCTGGGATTATAGATGTCTTGCTATGTTGCCCAGGCTGGTCTCGAACTCCTGGACTTAACAATCTTCTCATCTTGGCTTCCTCAAATGCTGGGATTATAGATGTGAGTCACTACTCCCAGCCTCCCATGGTAACTTTTAAAAAAGGTTTTGTAGCTGGGCGCAGTGGCTCAAGCCTGTAATCTCAGCACTTTGGGAGGCCGAGGTGAGAGGATCACCTTAGTCCAGGGATTTGAGACCAGGTTGGGCAACTTGGTGAGACCTCGTTTCTACAATCAATCAAAAAATTAGCTGGGCCTGGTGTCATGTACCTGTTGTTCCAGCTACTTGGAAGGCTGAGGTGGAAGGATCGCCTGAGCCCAGTAGGTCGAGGCTGGGGTGGCCATGATCGTGCCACTGCACTCCAGCCTGGGCGACGGAGTGAGACTCCAACTTAAAAAAAAAAAAAAAAAAGTTTTGGATAGAGTGCTTTTATTATTTATTTGCTGTTGAAGATTTGACAACACAACACATACGCTTGCTTCAGACATATATAGAATTCTGCATCCAGTAATGAGTGAATACTTCACAAACCCACATGAAACATTTGTACAAAATGTCTATGGGCTAGTCCACAAAGCAAGTCTCCATACATTTCTTTCTTTATTTTTTTGAGTCAGAGTCTCACTCTGTCGGCTAATTTTTTAATTTATTGTAGAAATGAGGTCTTGTCATGTTGCCCAGGCTTGTCTCGAACCCGTGGACTCAGGCAATCCTCTCGCCTCCACCTCCCAAAGTGCTGGGATGACAAGGGTGAGCCACCACACCTGGCTATTAATTTCATTCCTAAAGCTATTGTTGAAAGTATTTAAATGCCTGGGGAACTGACACCAGACCACCTTCTTCTCTCCTCTCCTTCCCCACATTCCAAGTAGATCAGGCATTTTTACTCTTTGCTCCTCTTCAGTGAAGACTGGAATTAAATCTTTATTTGTAACTGAGAGTAAAACCAGCACTCACTGCCTTTTGAGCCTACAGAAATCTGTGATGAATTTGATGGGAAGCACTGAGTCAAGGTGGAGGGTCAAAGATTATACCAGCAGCTATGTAAATGGTGTCACCATTTCCTGAGACGAGAAAGACTTAAAGCGGAGCTGTCTTTGGAGGCAAAAATTAAAAGCTCTGTGTGGACAAAGTTAGTCTGAGATGTCTAGTAGACATCTGAGTAGAGATGCTGAGTAGGTAACTGGATAAATGAATGAAGAGCTTAGGGGGAAAAGTCCAGTTGGGGATATAATAAGATCTACACGCTAGATAAGATCATTTGCATGGTGAGACTGGGAGAGGGTTAAGGGTAGAATTTTGAGGTGTACTCTCACATCTTTCATCACCTTTGCAGCTGGGTAAGGGCATGTGTGTGTCTCTGGACAATGGGGATAGGAAGCATCTAAGAACGGGTTCAAGGCCAATTGCTCTCATCGCCTGCGTCAGAAATCACGAATTGCGTTGAAGTCAACATGTCTGTTGACCTTAGTTCCTGAATGACTGTGCGGCCCAAAGACCCTTTCTGACCCATGTCAGACACACAGCATGAAAGAGAAATAAACATTCATGTGGTAAGTCACAGAAATTCCAGGGTTACCTCACCATGGTTTAGTCTATCCTGACTAATTCAGAATGTCACCATACGATATGCCTCAACAAAGCACCATTTTGTTTTGTTTTTTCATTAAAAAAAAAAGTGTGATTTGATAAGTTGTTAACAAAACTATATCAATGGGCATTTCTATCTTCTACCTAAACTAAAAGGTAAGTGAACTCCCTGTTTATTTTATAAGCTGAAAGGCCACCTCTGAACCATTGAGTGAATTACACAGAATAGTGCTCACCCTTTCAAAAATGCCTCATTTCTCAACCTGTATTTTTCCCTGGTACCTAAAGTTCATAAAGACCTCTTTTTTTTTTTAGTTGGAGTCTCACTTTGTTGCCCAGGCTGGAGTGCAGTGGCATGCTCATGACCACCGCAGCCTCAACCTGCCGGGCTCAGGTGATCTTTCCGCCTCAGCCTTCTAAGCAGTTGGAACTACAGGCACGCGCCACCATGCCCAGCTAATTTTTTGATTTATTGTAGAAATGAGGTCTCACCAAGTTGCCCAGGCTGGTCTTGAACTCGTGGGCTCACGCAATCCTCTCACCTTGGCCTCTCTCAAAGTGCTGGGATTATAGGCATGAACCACCATGCCCGGCTTCATAAAGACCTTTAAAATGTATTTCTTGGATAATTAGAAAATTTGGGTGGATGCTTTATAACTTTCTAGATTTCTCCTAAAACAATAATCCTCTCCGTGTCAGCTTTTTTTGTAGATGGATGTTTCATTCCACAAATTGGTCATAACAGATATATAATTATGCATTCACTTGACAGATTTTAATTGAGTCTCTGCCATATTCACGAATTTTTTTTTTTTAAGTCAGAGTCTCACTCTGTCACCCAGGTTGGAGTTCAGTGGCATGCTCACAGCCACCGCAGCCTTGGCTTGCTCGGCTCAGGCGATCCTTCTGCTTCAGCCTTCTCAGCAACTGGAACCACAGGCACACACCACCATGCCCCGCTAATTATTTTTTATTTGTTGTAGAGACAAGGTTTCACCATGTTGCCCAGGCTGTTCTCAAACCTGTGGGCTTAGGTAATCCTCTTGCCTCTGTCTCCCAAAGTGCTGGGATTACAGGCTTGAGTCACCACACTTGGCATGTGTGCACTTTCAAGCATGAGAAGCACTGCTTTAAACTTCTCACTCTCATGACTGCTGCTTGCACATTGGAAACAGCTGAGAATTTAAAACACACACACACACACACACACACACACACACACACACACACACACTGACGCCTGTCTTCCGCAGAAGTTCAGATTTAATTTTTATAGGGTGCAGCCCAGCATTTAAAAGGCCCCTAGATTATTCTAACATGTAGGTAGGTTTGAGGACTTCTGAACTAGACCTGTGTTACCACTGACCATTTGTGTGAGCCTAGACAAATTGCTTAGCTTCTCTCGAGGCCAGATTTCTCATCTCTCTCTCTCTTTCTTTTGAGTCGGAGTCTTACTCTTTCACCCAGGTTGGAGTGCAGTGGCATGCTCATGGCCACCATTGCTCGACCTGCTGGGCTCAGGAGAACCTCCCGCCTCAGCCTTCCAAGTAGCTGGAACTACCGGCGTGTACCACCACATCTGGCTAATTTTAAAATTTTTATTGTAGAGATGAGGTCTCACTAAGTTGCCTAGGCTGGTCTCGAACCCCTGGGCTCAGGCAATCCTCTCACCTCCACTTCCTGAAGTGCTGGGATTACAGGGGTGAGCCACCACGCCCAGTGATTTCTCATTTCTTAAGTGAAGATAACACAGCCTACCCTGTCTATCTCAGAATTGTTCTGAAGGCCAAATATGATAATACATGTGAACCAGTTTTAAAATGTTTGCCTATGAATCTAAGTATCTAATGTACCACTTAACTTCTCTAAATTCACTTTCTTGCATATAAGTGGGGATTAAAAAATGCATAATAAAATATGACAATTTAGCTAATAATGCAAGGAAGACAACGTTACTTAGCTAACATTATTAAGTTTTATCTGTGTCATTGCTAGGTACTGTTATCTCAGCTTACCTATCATAAAACTGAGAGTTACAGAGGTCAAGTAACTCTCTCAAGGCACTGAAGGCTATTCAAGATAGATTATTCACCTGACATTTGTTAAGAATGGCAAGGAATGCCAGGCACAGTGGCTACTGTAATCCTAGCACTCTGGGAGGCTGAGACGGGAGGATTGCTTGAGCCTAGGAGTTTGAGACCAGCCTAGGCAACATAGTGAGACCTCACCTCTACAAATAAGCAAACAAAAAACAAAGAAAATAAAAATCATCTGGGCTTGGAGGCACGGCACATACCATGCAGTCCCAGCTAGGTGGGAAGCTGAGGTTCAAGGATCGCCTGAGCCCAGGAGGTCGAGTCTGTGGTGAGCTGTGATTGTGCCACTGCACTCCAGCCTGGGCGACAGCCTGAGACTCTGACTCAAAACAAACAAAAAAACTGCAGGGAAGACTTTATTCAGGAACATTGCAATAGGGATCAAGACTATTGTAACAGGGGAGATAAACTGAATTCGACTCTAGACTACAACTGGGACCAGTGAAGATATATAGCCACGGGGTGGGATGGACAGGGTGAGGGAGAAGATGGAAAATTACTAGAACTTGATAAGTTATGGGGGGTGAGGGGGAAGAGAAACTTTATTAGCTACCAAGGGTGTTAGAAGAGAAACTTGGAGGGGGGGCTGGCAGTTGAAGGAAACTGCTAGGGGAGGGAGGGGCATACCTCATCAACAAGGGTACCTGCATGATTGGTGTTTACATACCTAACCCTTAATTGTACCCCACATCTTTATAACAAATAAATAAATTTTTAAAAAAGAAGAGAAACTTGCCTGAATATCAAGGGTGAGGGGAACTCTTGATAAACTGGCTTGGCAGGATTCTTTGATAAAACCCGGCCTCAGCAGGCCAAAGACGAGGCCTAACCTAGAAGAGCTCAAAGGAGCCTGACTCAAGTTTGGTCAAGGAGTGGGTATCTGCCAAGGTGGAGTTAGGACTGAAACCAGGTGGGCCTGCATCTACAGCCCTTGCAGACTCCGCTGCCCCAGCGTTAGGGACCAATGGCCAAACCGCATAGAATGCAATTTGTCTGGTGCGGTGCACGGTGAGGTATTCATCCCGCTGGCCCCCTAGACGGCTGCTTCTCGCCTTCCAACCTCAGATCCGACCGACCGCAAATCAGAGCGCCGCCTCTCTTATCTACCCGGAGTCCGCCCGCTGCAAGCTCGCCGGGGCGAGTCCTCCCGCGATCTCCGAGGGCGGCGCCCGCACGCACCTGCCGCGCGCCAATCCCAGGCCGGCGCTCGGCCGCGCAGGCGCCGCAGCCCCGGGCGGGGCCCCCCTCGTTTCCCAGTCTCCGCCCCATGCCGGCCTCTCGCCGCTCTGATTGGTCTCCTTCGGATGACGTACGAGCCGCCTCAGCCTATGGCGGCGGAGCCGGCCGGCGGCTGGGCGGAAGTGGCGTGGGGGAGACGATCCCGCGGTTGCCGGCGCAGTACCCGCCCGGGGAAGGTCGGTGCGCGGCGCCGGGACGATGACTCGGTTCGCTCTCACCGTTGTCCGGCAGTGAGTATCGCGGTCGCAGGTGGCCTTTCTCTCCTGCCCCTCGGGAAATGTGTGTGTTTGCAGTGGGTGACGGGAGCAGCGACGCGTCCCCCTCTCTGGTCCCCGCTCGCCCAGACCCCGGAGGGCTGGCTTGGAAGGGGCTGGCTTCTGACGCCTCGGGTGGGCTGACCCCGCTTCTCGCCCCTGCCACCCCGCGCGAGGACGGCAGGTCCACGGGTCTTCAGCCCCCGATTTCAGACGGGGAGAGGGAGGGCCAGGGGAGCCAGCGAGCGGGGTTCGCGGCCGCGCGGCGACAGAGCGAAAGCCGAAGGAACCCCCGCGCCCCCGGACTTGGCGCCGCGTGGGCTGCCCTGCAGATTCCAGAACGGCTCGTCCGTGGCTGGTGTTTTGGATGCCGGCGGCCTCCTGCTCCCCCTCTCCCCGTCTCTGCGGCTCCCCCTCGTTTCCCAGGGTCCGGGGCGGTCATTCCCACGGGCGTTTATTGGACATTTACTCCCCCCCAGCCCACCTGCTCGGGTTACGGTTCTGGAAAAGGGGGCCTCAGCCCTCGTCTCAGCTGACCGCGTCGCCCCCAGGGAATGTTTTGATGACCATGAGCCGATTCCACGAAGCTGGATGCCGATAGGTCTTCACGACGCCCCCCTTTCTCCTTCTCATCACCTGTCTGCTGAGTGTTCATGGGAAAATCGAGGGTGGTTAAGAGCACGGATTTTTTTCAAGCAAGACGGATCTGGGTTGGAATCAGGGCTCCAGCTAGGGGCTAGGTAGCCTGGGCCTCAGTGAGTCAACGTCGTCTTTCTGACCGCACTTTCTGGATGTACAAAATGGAGGTAATAATAGTATCTGTTCCACTGGGTTATTGTGAGAATTAAGTAGGGGAAAGGTGAAGTGTAGGGCACAATAGACGGGTAGAAACATATCTGAGAACTAAATAACTTCTGTAAAGACAGCTCCAATAACAATCGGTTCCCAAATATGAATGTCTAGTTTATCAAAGCAGCATTATAAGTAGGCATTATGTACCCGTAGACTGGATTATGCAGATAACTAAGATACCATTTCTGCCTTCGTAGAACTCACAAGGAGCTCGAATATAATACAACCTTGTCAAGCTGACGTTAACTGCTCTCTTTTCTGTCTTTTCTTTATGGGAGGATAATCTTGGGAATTGTCTGTAATTGTCCTTTTGGGATTCACAGGGTTTCAATGGCGAACTTAGAAACCTAGTTCCTCCCACTCTCTTCTCCCCGCTCCTCTCCATTTTATAGAATGCTTTGGGAGAATTCTTAACTTTCTGACGGTCATACAGCTAGTTGTTGGCAGAAAGGGAACTAGTGTCCTGACCGCCCTTTCTCCCAGCATCAGAGCTTTATCTAGATGCCTGATACAGCAGCACAGTGCCAGACATTTAATTGAAACCTAGAAGTGGTAGGAAATTTGGGGTAAGGCACCTCTTGAAAGACGAGGTGATTCCTATTTAGATTCTCAGCAGACAATAGTTATACAAATGTGGATTGTATTCCCTTCCTGCTGTTTATTTTATTTTTTTGAGTTGGGGTCTCACTCTGTCACCCAGACTGGAGTGCAGTGGCCGCTCCCGGCCATCGCAGCCTCGACCTGCTGGGCTCCGGCGATCCTTCCACCTCAGCCTTCCGAGTAGCTGGAACTAGGCGTGCGCTACCACAGCCGGGGAATTTTTTTGATTTATTGTAGAGATGAGGTCTCACCAAGTTACCCAGGTGGGTCTCGAACCCGCCAGCTCAGGCAATTCACTCACCTCGGCCTCCCAAAGTGTGGGATTACAGGCCGAGCCACCGAGCTCAGCCCCTTCCTGCTGTTTAAAAAGGGCTTGATTGAGGAGGCCCTCATAGGATCATTTAAAAAATAAGTCTCAATAAATGATTATGTGCCAGGCACTGTTGTAATTAAAAACTGACAACAATTTAGTGAGGTCAAGACTGATATCCTCTTTGCAGATGAAGCAGCAGACACAGGGGCCCTGTAACTTGCTTCAAGTCACATGGCAAGTTGAGGAGGCAGGATTTGAACCAAAAGCAACTTGCACTCACTGTCTTTTTTTTTCTTTGAGTAGGAGTCTCACTCTGTCACCCAGGCTGGAGTACAGTGGCATGCTCATGGCCACCACAGCCTCGATCTTCTGGGCTCAGGCGATCCTTCCACCTCAGCCTTCCAAGTAGCTGTAACTGCAGGCACACGCCACCATGCCCAGCTAATTTTTTGATTTATTGTAGAGACAAGGTCTCACCAAGTTGCCCAGGCTGGTCTTGAACCCCCGAGCTCAGGCAATCCACTAGCCTCTGTCTACAAAAGTGCTGGAATTACAAGTGTGAGCCACCGTGCCCAGCACTCACTGTCTTTTGCCTCCTATTTTATTGTGTCAAAACCTAGTATTTGTAGATTACTTGACTATCAGCAGCCATTTTTCGAGGCTACTTTGTATTATTCTAATGTAATTGTGAGGAGTGATAAGAATACTTAGTTTTGTTCTGTTTTATATATGGGAAAATGAGTGAAAGTATTGAAATAATCGATAGGGCTGTGGCTTGCTGCTTTCCTGTCTTGCACCATCCCTTTCTAGCCTTCAGAGTTCAAAGCTAAAAACTGAGAATTATTTCAGGAAAAGGCATCATTTCAGATTTGATTGATGATCACCATAGGTAAATACAATGACTTTTGAAGAGTTTTGGATACTTGTACTGAATTGTATTTCTTCAGATAATGCAAGAAAACTTAAAAGCAATTTCTTTAAGTTCAGCAGAATCTTTTATGAATCCTGTCCTGTTCCTATATGTGTGTATCTCTTTCTTCATCACACTTTGAAGTAAAAGTACCAGTATGTATCATTTTTGGAATAGAATGCCCAAGATTCTAAGCCTTGGAATCTTCCAGATCTAGAAAACTGGAGCACTGACACCGACTTCCCAGCACTGTTGTGAGGACCACACAGGATACCTCTGTCAAACACCTGTACGCAGCCATCACTGTTTCTTCTTCTTTTTTTTTTTTTTTAAGTCGGAGTCTCACTCTGTTGCCCAGACTGTATTGCAGTGGCATGCTCACAGCCACTGCAGCCTCAATCTGCTGGGCTCAGGTAATCCTTCTGCCTCATGCTTCCAATTAGCTGGAACTCCAGGTGTACACTGCTATGCCTGGCTTATTTTTTGATTATTGTAGAGACAGGGTTTCATCAAGTTGCCCAGGCTGTTTTGAACCCCTGAACTCAGGCAGTCCTCTTACCTTGGTTTCCCAAAGTGCTGGGATTACAGGTTTGAGCCACCACACCCAGCTTTTATTGTCGTTTCTTACTCACAGTCCTCGTAGAAGGAACTTTCCAAGCATGCTTTTCTTTTTTCACATGAAGTTTTTCCTAATCATGTAGAGACCTATGATTGCAGATGTTTTGGAAAACACAGAAAAATCCTAAAAAATAAAATAAAATCACCTATATTCCTGGCACTCAGAAAGAAAAACAAAAAAACCCAGAATGCCCAAGATTCTAAAATTGGTGATCATTTTTAAACTGTAACTTACTGTGATCTTAGGCATAGCATTGTTGGAAACTTCAAAATATGTAGGTTGGCATCATCTGCGTAACACTAAGGTCCTGGTTCCTTGAAATGTTATTTGTGGGTGTTTGCAGTCACTTAACTAACCATTTCACTTCCATCCTTTTTTCATTTGAGTTGAAGTCTCTGTTGCCCGGGCTGGAGTGCAGTGGCATAATCACGACTCATGGGGACCTTGGCTTCCTGGGCTCAAGCGATCCTTTCACCTCAGCCTCCCGAGTAGCTGGGGGTCCAGGCGTGCACTACCACACCTGTCTAATGTTTTGGACTTTTGTAGAGATGAGGTCTCACTATGCTGCCTAGGCTGTTTTTGAACTCCTGGGTTCAAGCAATTCTCTCACTGGGATTATAGGTGTGACCCACCTCATCTGGCCATCGCTTCCAGTTTACTTATTTATTTATTGAGTCATCACTTCCATTTTAGCCATCTCTTAAAACTCTTAAGATTTTTTGCAAACTAAATTTAATTTACTTTTAATTGAAATTAAATGTGGAAGATGAGTTAGTAAAGTTATTGATAGCAAAACTGATTTGTTTTACTTATTCTATGTCTAGTGCAGTTTCTTTTTGTTTAATGCTAATTATTGTTGTAGATGTTAATAAAGCAAGCAGGCTGGGCATGGCGGCTCAAGCCTGTAATCCTAGCACTTTGGGAGGCCGAGGCGAGAGGGTTGCCTGAGCCCTGAGGTTCTAGAGCAGTCTGGGCAACTTGGTGAGGCCACGTTTCTACGATATATCAAAAAATTAGCCAGGTGTGGTAGCAGGTGCCTATAGTTCCGGCTACTTGGAATGCAGAGGTGGAAGGATCGAGCCCAGCAGGTCAATGCTGGGGTGGCCGTCAGCATGCCACTGCACTCCAGCCTTGGTGACAGAGTGAGGTTCTGACTCAAAAATAAATAAATAAAGCAAGCAAAATAATGTTAATCTGTATTTTAATACTTTTATAAGATAAAAATTCAATGCTTCATGAAAGTATAAAGATACTTTTGTTATGATAGTGTGATACTTGTTTTCTGGGTATAGGATTGATCAACTGGGAGAGGCTCTGCAATTAGGCCTAATCTATATTTAAATCTATATTTAGAAAAAATATATCATGAGTTGAGCATCTTTACAAGTTTTTTCTCAAACCATCTAGTGAAGTTCTCCATGTTACTAGCCCTTGAAATCTGTATTTGTAAACGAATTAATTGGTGTAAAGGAATTCAGGTTAAGCTGTATTCTTGATTACATATTGAGGCTTTACATTTTCATGTACACTAAATATCTATTCTGAAAACTTGTCCCAAATGTATAATAGTTTCCCATGATTTTTCTTCCTTTTGTGGCAAGCTGAGTATTGTCTCTTGAATTTGAATTATTTAAAAGGTATTAAGTAATTAAGCTTTCTAAATAGTTCTAAAGAAATACTGCAAAATATAAATCTGGACTCACAAAATAAAATAGCTAAGCAAAGAACAGCGTGATAACCTACAAAATGAATGATGTATATTTGCAGGGCCTAAAAATGGCTGGTCATAAGACCTAACATCTTGGCATAAGCATTTGAATTCTTGCAGAGTCGGGCTTTCTGTTTTGGAAATGGATCTCACTGCAGATTTTGAAAATGAGGGTTGTTATTTCTGACTCCTTCAAAATATAGTCCTCTGACCTTTCGGTTCCCTCTACCTTCACTGCCGCTATCACAAGTCAAATGGATGAATAGTAATGCTATTTTAGTCATCTACTTTACTTTCCCATTCCCCAAACAAACTAACTTTAAACCCTTGCTCAATTACTTATATAAACCTCAATAAAGCTGATAGCTGTAAAACTAAATATTTATGAAAGTTTTTGGAAAAAAGTTCTATTTTTGGATTTCTACTCTGAAATATTTATAAAGTGATTTGAAGGCAAAAATGCCCAGTAGAACTACAAGTGAATCCCAGCGACTATTAATAATACTATCATTGCATCTGGCAGTCTCTACTGATTTCTAGCTAAATGAATCCTTCATTATCTCTCAGCTGTTCCCTTTTTGCTGAGAATTCTTTGATTGAGGGTCGGTGCCTTTACAAAACTATCAAATTACTGGGATTCTATTTTCTGTAAAATGACATTTTGACAGTATAATCTTTTATTTTAATCTGGGTCTTTCATCAGATCAGCTATTGGGATTAAATTAAAACCCTGAGCTAATCTTTTCAGCAAGTACACAAAAAGTAATCCTTGGCTGGATTTGTGTGATTTGTAAAGACCTGCACTTTTGGCAGCTCTTGCATGATCTTCTTAGGTGGCAAAATTATTAAATTTTTCCTCACCCTTGACTCTAAATGTATAAAATGAGGGTACCTCTTTGGCTTTTGCTGGAAATTGAGTAAAACTTTATTTGAGCAAAGAAATGATTCCTGAATTGGGCAGTACAGGTTCAGAGAGCTCCACCCAGCAGTGTGGATAGACAGTATTTATAGAGAGAAAATGGAAGTGACATACAAAAACAGCCTGATTGGTTCCAACTCTGTTTGCTTTATTTGGACTTGTCTGAACAATTTGCAGCTTGTGATTGGCTGAGACTTGGTTACCATTTACAAGAATGTATTCAAATCAGATTGCCATTTACGTCTCAAGTTAGGTTGCAGCTCTGCGTGAGGTGGTGTCAGACCAGATTAATTTAATAACTGCAAAGTTACTGTCTAAGGGTTAGGATTACGTGTATTTAAACAGCAAGATTTTTGTTGTTGTTGTTTAATCCTTGGTCTCATCAAGATGAGGAGCTTGAGACAGGAAGTGAATTCAATGCATGGTAACTTTCCTAGATTAGAAATGGTGGTTTTCGATCATTGTTCTGGATGCGGCTGCTTTTTCCCTCTGAATGGCAGAGGTTAATGTCCTCTTTCACGTCCATTTTGTAAGCTTGTGAATGAAATTCGAGGTGAAGGAAATCTTTTTTTTTTTTTTGAGTTGGAGTCTCACTCTGTCACCCAGACTGGAGTGGAGTGGCCGCTCCCGGCCGCCGCAGCCTCGACCTGCTGGGCTCCGGTGATCCTGCCGCCTCAGCCTTCTGAGTAGCCGGAATTACAGGCACGCGCTACCACGCCCGGCTGATTTTTTGATTTATTGTAGAGATGAAGTCTCGCTGCCCAGGCGGGTCTTGAACCTGCGGGCTCAGGCAATCCACTCACCTCAACCTCCCAAAGGCGCGGGGAAATCTTTTGGTAACGTGAACTACAGTGTTAACCATGGCAAATCAGTGGCATTGGTTTTTACCAAGGCTTAAGTAGTTGTGTGTAATTTTATTTATTTAGCTTGCATTTGTTTTTTAAGCCAACACATCCACATGTTTAGAAATCAGAACAATTGTCCTTAGTCTCCCTGTTCGTCCCCCCAGCTCATAGGTGACCATGTTTATTCAATTCATGTGTACCCTTCCAGTGTTGCTTCGAACAGATTCAGATGTTTATTATTTTCCTCCTTTCTAAAATTAAAAAAAAAAAGCAACCTGAAACAACCAGAAAGGCAAAAGCACCAAAAACTTTGTAACCAAACAACTGGGGCAACTGAGGCAGACCAGGGTGCCAGGAGGCAGGTAAATGAGCAAGCCTGATGATGACAGGGTAGACCTATAACAAAAGCAGTGGGCAAATACATGAAGGGTGGAATTCAGTTGCAGTTTTTTCGAGCTTTAATTAAATGCTTGCTGATCCATGCCTAGAAGTAGATACCTAGCAGTACAACTGCTGGGCCACAGGGTATACAAATATTCAGCTTTATTAGGTGATGCCAACGTGGTTATGCCCATTGACACCCACTGCTAATTTACACCACTCTACAGTGTGGTACGCCATCCTCACCAAGACTTAGTAATGTGCAAGTTTTAATTTGTGCCAGTTTGGTACCTGAACAATTCATCTCACTTTGACTTTAATTGCATTTCCTTGATGATGATGGAGAATGGTCACTCCTTTGATTTTAAGTGAAGCGCTAGTTTAAAATAATAGTAAAAATGTCACGTAGGGTAGATTTACTCATATCCAGAATTGAACTCCATCAGACCTTGAAGTCTGAATCACAAACTCAAGTCTCTGCCTGGACCCTTGCCCTTGTTGATAAAAACAGTTATTTGCCAGACTGTGTCTACAGTAATATTCTGAAACCTGAGTATGTGTCAGAATCACCTGGTGTGTTTATTAAAACACGAATTGCTGGGCTTGGCTAATATGTTCTGTTTCTTTAAGACCCAGTACAAATCTGGCTCTTTTAGGTAACCCCGCCTCTCCAGCTCCATTCCCCATCTATCTACCCATTTAAACACCCCAACTCTGTGCTCCCATCGTACCCTGGCACTCCCAGCATAAGTTATCATCCGTGTGCTAATTGACTTTTTAGTTGTGTGTCTATCCTGTTCCCGAAAGACATAGCCAGAGATTGTGAGACCTTAATGTGCCCAATGTCTGGAGAAAAATCTTGGAAAATAAAAGAACTTTGGTGAGTGTACTTTGCTAATGGAGGGTCATTTGGAAATATCTATCAAAATGACAAATCTGTTTACCCTTGTATCCAATAATCCCGTTACTGAGAATACTTTCATTCACTCATATTTAGATTATTTGCTACAGCATTATTTCTAATAGCAACTGATTATAAATAACTCAAATGCCCGTTAGCAGGAAACTCATTTTTTTAACCGTGGCCGAAAAAACCATTTGTTAATGGTTACATTAGTAAATAAACAGCGGTATTATCTACCTAATGGAATACAGGCTAAATGTGCCCTTTTAAAAGAGAGAGATGCTGGACAGGTGGTTCACGCCTATAATCCCACCACTTTGGGAGGCTGAGGTGAGAGGATTGCTCGAGCTCACGGGTTTGAGACCAGCCCAGGCAACTTGGCGAGACCTCATTTCTACAATAAATCAAAAAGTTAGCTGGGCGTGGTGGCGCACACCTGTAGTTCCAGCTACTTGGAAGGCTGAGGCAGAAGGATTGCCTGAGCCCTGCAGGTGGAGGCTACGGTGGCCACGAATGTGCCACTGTACTCCAGCAGTGGGACAGAGTGAGACTCTTGACTCAAAAAAAAAAAAGTGTGGTACCCAAACCTCAGTTCAAAGTGTAGTCGGTCTGCAAAATAGTTGTCAGTACTAGGAAAGACAAGTGTTCAAGCTCTAGTAGGCAGGAGAAGGCAGGGTCTTCTGGAGGTGTTTTCCCTTCCTTCCCATGCCGGGCAGGGTCCCTTTCAGTCCAACCTCGAATGGACCAACTTGCATGTTTTGGTCCTGCTGCCTATGAAAGGAGTTTTAATCAATGTGTTTATTTTAACAAGATTATTTAACTAGAATACTATATGCATTTGCAATTTTTACTAGGATTTTCCACCTGCAATTCACTTAAGGTGGATTCCTGGAGTACTCATATACACTTTCATTTGGGGCAGTTTGAAATTCTCAGCTCATCATTAGAGCAGGTACTCGGAAATAACGGTTTAGAGTAAATTGTATTTTTACAGGTTAGACTATGATGTATGTTAAAAGAGTCACGTGATAACTTTATAAATATGATTACCCTTCATTACTGATTTGTTTTTCTCCTTTCAAAAATAATATAATCTGGTAATAAAGTTTTTTCCCCCTTTCTATTTTAGTGGAGAAACAAGATTTAACAAGGAGAAAATACTTCAAGGTTGGTATAATCCGATTGTTATTTTAGCTCTCTCCCTAGTGTTAATGTGATATGGGAGTTAATCAGATTTGGTGGGCAGGGTAGACGGAGGCAGTGCTCTATTGTGAATTGGGATTACGGAATTAAAGCATCATAACCACAGAACTATGATCAGAGCAGTTGGTAACCAAGAAGAGTAAATCTCTCCAATGATCTGGCTGTAAGGAACACTTCTCCAAGCGATTCTTTATGTATAACTTCAGTGGCCCAGTCAGCTGATGAAAGAATTATATCGGGTCTTGGTGTCTTAAAATATAACTGGATTTAAAATGACTTCACTTTTGGAAACATGAAGTTCACTGACTGATGTGAGTGGTATTTTCTGCTAAGATAATTATTTTAATTTTGAGTGGTAATAAAGAGGAAGTTGAAAAAGAAAACTCCTGTTTTCTCATGTGATTGTTAATCATTCTGAAGAGATTCTTTCTTCCTTGTTCTGTTAATTTGGACTCATCTTTTTTTTTGGTCGTTTGTGTAGGACTCATCTTTTAATTGGCCTATGAGCCAGCTAGTCTGGCTTTTAAAGAATATCTTGGGTGAACTTTCGACTAGACACACTATTTCTATGCTGTGACTTTAAGAGTATTTAGTTTTATTTTGTTGGTTAGAGACTTCTGGGGTTTACAGAAACTGATTTTTACACCCAGTGTGCCTGACTCCCTTTTCTGAGACTAACTGGTCTGGTGCTTAAATGAACCCTATTTTCTGATGACATGTCGCCTCACAAGTTGCCCTTTGGACTGAAACCCCTCACCTCCTACCTTTGAATGTATTGTTCGTTTGTCTTATTTCGTAAGAAACTGAGAGTGGAACATGTATAAAAATTTTTATGTTGGCACATGTTTGTGTTCCTTTTTTTTTTTCAAGTCATAGTCTCACTCTGTCACCCAGGCTGGAGTGCAGTGGCACATTCACAGTCACCACAGCCTGGACCTCCTGGGCTTAGGCGATCTTTCCACCTCAGCCTTTCAAGGAGCTAGAGCCACAGGTGGCCACCACATCTGCCTAATTTTTAAATTTGATTGTAGAGACTAGGTCTACACCAAGTTGCCGAGGCTGGTCTCAAACCCCTGGGCTCAGGCAGTCCTCTCACCTCCACCTCCCAAAGTGCTGGTTTTACAGGCGTGAGTCACTGAACCTGGCCTGTTTATCTTTATTCTGGTTATTGATGTGTTTGGATTTTTTTCTTTGTGTTCTTCCCTCTTTTTCTAGTCTTCTTTGTTCCTCTTACTTGCTTTTACTTCTTATGTGTTTGTTTTCTTATTCACTCTTTCCTTCCTACTGGCTTTGAAGTGATACACCATTTCTATTCTTTTTTTTTTTTTTGAGTTGAAGTCTCACTCTGTCACCCAGGCTGGAGTGCACTGGCTCGCTGCTCACAACCTCCGCACACTCCACCTGGTTGGCCCAGGTGATCCTTCTGCCTCACCCTTCCGTGTAGCTGGAACCACAGGCATGTGCCATCACAGACGGCTAATTTTTTTGATTTATTGGAGAGACAAGATCTTGCCATGTTGCCCAGGCTGGTCTCAAACTCGTGGGCTCAGGCAATCCTCTGGCCTCTGCTTCCCAAAGTGCTGCATTTATAGGGTTGAGCCACCGTGCCCAGCATTTCTACTCTTTTAATGACTCCTTTTCAATTTTTATCATTCATACCTGTCTTAGTTTGGGCTACCAGAACAAATTACCATAGCTTGGGTGGCTTAAACTACGCACATTTATTTCTCACAGTTCTAGAGTTTGGGAAGTTTAACATCAGGTGCCAGCAGATCTGATGTCTGGTGAGTGCCTGCTTCATGGTTTGCAGATAGCATCTTTTTTTTTTTTTGAGTTGAGGTCTCACTCTATTGCCTAGGCTGGAGTGCAGTGGCACCACCATGGCTCACTGCAGCCTTGACCTCCTGGGCTCAAGTGACCCTCCCTCTTCAACCCTCTTAGTAGCTGGAACTACACACACACATTAGCATACCCAGCTAATTTTTTTTATTTTTGGTAGAGACAAGGTCTCAATATATAGCCTAGGCTGGTCTCAAACTCTTGGGCTCAAGCAATCCTCCTGTCTCAGCCTTTCAAAGCGCCAGCATTACAGGCGTGAGCTACTGCACCTGGCCATGCAGATGACATGTTCTGGTTGTATCTTGGTGTGGTAGAGAGCAGAGAACAAGAGCAGTTATAGAAACACTAATCCCACTCATAAGGCTCTCTCCTGTGACCTAAGCTTTTTCTAAAGTCCCCACCACCTAATACCATCACAATGGGATTTAGGATTTCAACATGCATATTTTGGGAGCATAAGTGTTCACACTAACAATACCTAATGAATGGGTATTGACATCTCCTCTCCTCCAAATTACAAAGTGTTTATTTGCTATTGTCTACTACCCCAGTCCTGTCCTTTTTTTAACCACTTGGCATAGGCATTATTGTCTTCATTTACTACTTAGAAAACGTTCGTTTAGATTTATATACATTTGTCAATTTTCCTGCTGCTGCTTCTTTTTTTGAATCGTAGTCTCACTCTGTCGCCCAGGCTGGAGGGCAGTGGCATGCTCACAGTCACCGCAGCCTCGACCTGCTGGGCTCTGGCGATCCTTCCGCCTCAGCCTTCCGAGTAGCCGGAATTACAGGCATGCGCTACCACGCCCGGCTGATTTTTTGATTTATTGTAGGGATGAGGTCTCGCCGCCCAGGCAGGTCTCGAACCCGTGGGCTCAGGCCATCCACTCACCTCAGCCTCCCAAAGGCGCGGGATTGTAGGCTGAGCCACCGAGCCCGGCCCGTTTTCCTCTTTAACTGCCTTTAAAATTTTCTCTTTGATTTTAGTCTTCTTATTTCCCTTAATATATCTAGGAGGGGTTTTAAAAAATTATCCTTCTTGATATGCATTGTACTTTTTTTGTCTTAGATTTGTGTCTTACCTCATTTCTGGAGTATTCTCAGCCATTAACTGTTCTAATTTCCCTTCATCTTTCCTCTTCTCCTTCTACAGTTCTAGTTAGATGCGAGAGGTAGACTGAATGTGTCTTTCCAAAATTTATGTATGGAAAACCTAACCACCCAATATGGTGGTATCAGGAGGTGGAGTCTTTGGGAGGTCATTAGGTCATGGGGGTGTAGCCCTCTCGTTGGCATGTGAGCACACGAGGAGGAGTCAGCATTCTGGAACCTGCAAGGGGACCCCACCAGACCCCAGCCATGCTGATGCCCTGACCTTGAACTTCCAGCTTCCAAAACCAACAAATAAGTATCTGTTGTTATAGCAACCAAAGCAATGCATGCTAATTCTCATTCTTTCATTTGCATCTTTAAGTATCTGAGATGTGTTCTATTGCCTTGTATCCATGCTGCATTCTGGGTAATATCTTCAACCCTGTCTTTATTAAGCCTCCCTTAACTTAAACTCTCTTTATTCATTGGGGAATTTCTTTTCCCCCCTGCCCCACCCCCAGTCCCCAGAAGTAATATCTTTTGTTATTAAAAAACGTATTTGGGTTTTTTGGAAAGCTGATTGATTTTGATGCTTTTTAAAAATTTATTTATTTTTAATTTTGATGCTTTCCATTGATTGCTTATTTTCGTGATTCTTTCTTTTATTTTTTGAGTAGTAGCATCACTCTGTCCAGGCTAGAGTATAGTGACACACTCATGACCACCATAGCCTCGGCCTGCTGAGTTCAGGTGATCCTTCTGCCTCAGCCTTCCAAGTAGCTGGAATCACAGGCACATGCCACCACACCCAGCTAATTTTGTGATTTCTCATAGAGACGAGGTCTCACCAAGTTGCCCAGGCTGGTATCGAACCCCTGGCCTCAGGCAGTCCTCTTGCTTCCACCTCCCAAGTGCTGGGATTACAGGAGTGAGCCACCGTGCCCAACCTCATTCTTTATGTTTTAATCTTAGTTTTTTTATAGTATGTATTTGCTGATTTCAATGCCTGAAGTCTTAATGGTTCTATACCAGTTATTTGTTGTTTTTACTGTCCTTCATTTATGGTAGAGTATATCTTGTGTGTTGCTCTAAATTAGTGGAACACTTTTGGGCCTTTATTGAGAATGATTTGCTCTGAAGATTTGCATCTGATGCCACCACCAGTCGGAGACCTCCCTGGCCCCCTGCAGGAGCCCTTGCTTCCAAGAAACTTGAGTCCGTTCTTCCACCCTGCCGTTCCAGGCAGGAGGCGTCTCCTCAAACCCTCCCGCTTCTGCCGATGTCACAGCAACTCCGTTTTCTTCATGTCAGCAACGACATTTCAGCTCGGGGTTTTTTTGTTGCTTTGCTTTGTTCCTTGGAGATTTTCCTTATGTCATGTGATCCCAGCAATGCACTGTATAAATGTGTGTGCTCACACTTGGGCGCGGGCGCGCACACACACACACACACACACACACACACACACACACACACACACACAGAGTTAGCTCTTTTGTAGCATGCGGCCCCTTCAGAATGTCTCATCAGCTCTCCTGGAAACAGAAGCTCGAATGCATTTGTTAAATGAAAAATGAAAAGAAAGGGAAAGCAGGAGGGAGGAAGGAAGAAAAGGAAGGCCATTACAATACTGAACACTTGGCCCGCACAGGGACAAAGAGGGGAAAACTTTTAGGTGACGATATGACTACCCTGACATAGCATCTGTAAGGTCAGAGCCAGCATTTATAAAATGCACAACATTTTGGGCTCGGCGACTCAGCCTGTCATCCCAGCACTTTGGGAGGCCGAGGTGAGTGGATTACCTAAGCCCGCGGGTTCGAGACCCCCCCGGGCAACTTGGGGAGACCTCATCTCTACAATAAATTAAAAAAAAATTAACCAGGCATGGTAGCGGGCGCCTGTAGTTCCAGCTACTTGGAAGGCTGAGGAGGAAGGATCTCCGAGCCCAGCAGGGCGAGGTTGCAGTGGCTGGGAGTGTGCCACTGCATTCCAGTCGGGGCAACAGAGTAAGACTCCAACTCCAAAAAAAAAAAAAATGCACAATAACGAGATGAGCAAACACAAAAGAGGGAAAAGGTAAGACATTTGTATTCTCATCATTACTTAAATCCCATTAGGTAAACTTTGTTTTGGGAAACATTTGAATACTTGAGCCTGTACAGGCTTATAGCTTACTTTTTTTTTTTTGAGTCAGTCTCACTCTGTTGCCCAGACTAGAGTGTGGTGGCACACTTACAGCTCAATGCAACCTCGCCTTTCTAAGCTCAGAGGATCCTTCTACTTCAGTCTCCTTAGTAGCTGAGACTACAGGCACACGCCACCATGCCCAGCTAGCTTTTTGATTTTTTTTTTTTGGGCTCAAGCAGTTCTCCCACCTTGGTCTCTCAAAATGCTGGGATTACAGGCATGAGCCACCGTGCCTGACCTGTAGGTTACTTTTGCTTGCTCTTAGTGCTACAAAAAGTTAAATGGAGAAGCACTTAAGGAAATCTCTCATTGAAATATAGGTAGACACAGCTTACGTTATCACCTACATGTGACTGAATCTTATTTTTCCTCCTTTTAATATGCCACAGGACAGGGAGTAGATGAGCCTCTTTCAGAAACTGGATTTAAACAAGCAGCTGCTGCTGGTCTGTTTCTGACGAATGTGAAGTTCACTCATGCGTTCTGCAGTGACCTCACGAGGACAGTGCAGGTAAGTTGAGCGTCCAGGTCAGAAGTCCCAACAATTGTATAATCTTGAAAAATCTACTACCAGAGTCTGTGGGAAATTACATCACACAGAGACATCATCCCCCACAGAGCTTATTCTTTTCATTTTATTATGTACATTTTAAAAAGTAATTTTTAAATTGGAGTAACTTGGGAAAAGATATCTAACAAGGATTCAAATAAGGTATCATGAAGCCGGGCGCAGTGCCTAAGCCTGGTATCCCGGCACTTTGGGAGGTGGAGGCAAGAGGATTGCCTGAGCCCAGGGGTTCGAGACCAATCTGAACAACGTGGCGAGACCTTGTCTGTACAATAAACCAAAATATTAGCCAGGCATGGTGGCACATGCCTGTGGTTCTAGCTACTTGGAAGGCTGAAGCAAAAGGATCACTGGAGCCCAGGAGGTTGTGGGGAGGCCATGAGCATGCCACTGCACTCCAGCCTGGGTGACAGAGATTCTGACTTAAAAAAAAAAAAGTATCCTGAGAGCAAGTCAGCAGAAACAGTAGACAGGAAAAATTAACCCACAGTGACATCAGATGTTAGTATTACCAGGTAGAGTAAAAAACCACTACATGGCTGGGCATAGTAGCTCATGCCTGTAGCCCCAACACTTTGGGAGTCCAAAGCAGGAGGATTGCTTGAGTCCACAAGTTCAAGACCAGCCTGGGCAACAGAGCGACGTCTTGTCTCTGCAAAAAATCAAGAAATTAACTGGGTGTAGTAGCACATGCCTGTAGTCCCAGCTATTCAAGAGGCTTAGGACCTCACCTGAGCCCAGGAGGTCATGATCATGCCACTGCATTCCAGCCTAGGCAACAGAATAAGACCCTGACGCAACAAAACAAAACAAAAAACTACTGTTACTATAAAGAAATAAAAGACGTGCTAATTATATCTTTAAGGAACAAATTACTATAAAAATGACCTCAGAGATTTAAAAAAGAACCAGCTGGGCTCAGTGACTCGGCCTGTAATCCCAGCACTTTAGGAGGCCGAGGTGAGTGGATTGCCTGAGCCCGTGGGTTCAAGACCCGCCTGGGCAACTAGGTGAGACCTCATCTCTACAATAAATCAAAAATTAGCTGGGTGTGGTAGTGCACACTTGTAGTTCCAGCTACTTGGAAGGCTGAGGCAGAAGGATCGCCGGAGCCCAGCAGGTTGAGGCTGCAGTGGCAGAGTGAGACTCCAACTCAAAAAAAAAAAAAAAAGAACCAAATCAACTTTTAAAAACTTAATGGAAGGAGATTTTGTTTGACCAACTGTAATAGTGAGGCTAAACTAACCTTAGAGGAAAATGAGGAGAGAAATGGAAGATATAAAGTTTTTAAAAAGAACTAAATTGAGCTCAGTGGTTCAACCTGTAATCCAAGCACTTTGGGAGGCCAAGGCGAGTGGATTGCCTGAGGCTGCGGGTTCGAGACCCACCCGGGCAACTTGGGAAGACCTCGCCTCTACAATAAATCAAAAAAATTAGCCAGGCGTGGTAGTGCATGCCTGTAGTTCTGGCTACTTGGAAGACTGAGGCTGAAGGATCGCCGGACCCCAGCAGATTGAAGCTGTGGTGGCTGGGAGCATGCCACTGCACTCCAGTCTAGGCGACAGAGTGAGACTCCCACTTGAAAAAAAAAAAAAAAGAACTAAATTGATCTAAAGATGAAAAATACAATATTTTGAAATGAAAATTTCACAAGATAGCATTAACAGCTGATTAGACACTGTAGAAGACAAGGTTAGTGAACAGGAAGACACAGAAACAGAACATTCTAAAATTAACTGTGGAAAGAAAAAAGACTAAAATGGGAAAATGAACAGGGACTCAGTAACATGGAACATTATCAAGCAATAAAATGGGAAAGCGAAAGTGGGGGTGAGTGTGGAGATGAAAAAATACATTTTGAAGAAATGACTGAAACATTTCCAGATCGATGACCAGTGAAAAACTTTTAAAAATTAAGTTGAAAATAACTATTTTATGCTTCGGTGAAAGGTGACATCAAGAATTTCAGTGGAGAACTGTAAACCATCAGCTATGAACCAGAAGTGACAATTCTAGAACTGAAAATACAATGGAAATTAAGATGCAGTGAGTGGGCTTAACAGCATTAGACACATTCTAATGGAGAATTAAGGAACTAAATAGGAGTTAGTAAACTTTTTCTGTAGAGCCAGACAGTAAATATTTTAGGTTTTGTGGTCTGTGTGGTCTCTGTGACAGCTGTTCAAGTCTGTTGTTACAGCACAAAAGGAGCCACAGTCAATACTCATTTGAATGATGCGACTGGGTTCTCAGAAGATACTTTTGTTTTTTATCTTTTGACTTTGCTTTTCTGACTTATTTATTTATTTTAAGGTCGGGAGTGCATGTAAGTATGTTGTGTGACAGTGAGGCTTGGCCTTCTGACGAGCCCGCCCCAGCCTCGCCCAGTGGTGAGCGTGGTACCCAATGGGTGGTTTTATATCCCTTATGCCCCCTCCCTTTCTCCATCAGCAATGCCCAGTATGTTGTTCCCATCCTTGTGCCCGTTATGTACTCAGTGTTTAATACCCACTTATGAGTGAGAACATGCAATATTTAGTTTTTCGTTTCTGTGATATTTTATTTAGCATGGTGATCTCGAGCTCTACCCTTGTTACTGCAAACGCTATGATTTTGTTCTTTTTTTTATGGCCGTGTAGTATTCCATAGTGTATATGGACCACATTTTTTTATCTAGTCCACCACTGATGGGCACCTAGGTTGATTCCTTGTTTTGGCGACTGTGCATAGTGCTGCAGTAAACATACAAGTGCAGGTGTCTTTTTGGTAGAATGACTTATGCTCCTTTGGGTATATTCCCATAAGTGAGATTGCTAGGTACAGTCGTATCCCTACTTTTAGCTTGTTGAGAAGCCTCCACACTGCTTTCCATAGGGTTTGAACTAGCTCACGTTCCTACCAACAGTGTATGAACACTCCCTTTTCTCTGCAGCCTCACCAACATCTGTTGTTTTTTTGACTTTTTAATAATAGCCATCCTTGTCAGTGTGAGATGGTATTTCATTGTAGTTTTCATTTGCATTTTTCTGATGATAACTGATGCTGAACATCTTTTCATGTGTTTGCTGGTTGCTTGTATATCTTCCTTTAAGAAGTGTCTGTTCATGTCGTTTGCCCACTTAAAGGGGTTATGTGATTTGTTTTTGTTTTTGTTTTTGTTTTTTTCCCATCAATTCATTTGCATTCCTTGTAGATCCTGGATATTAGGCCTTTGTCAGATGCATAGTTTGTAAATATTTTCTTCCATGCTGTGGGTTATCTTTTTCTTGATGGTTTCTTTTGCTATGCAGAAGCTTTTTAGCTTGATAAGATTCCACCTGTCAATTTTTATTTTTGCTTCATTTGCTTTTGAGGCCTTGGCCACTATTCATTGCCAAGGCTGATATCCAGAAGAGAAAATACTTTACTTACAAAAGCAGATGATCGGGACTTTGCTGACCTCTGAACTAAAAGATAGATGACCAGAAAATACCAAAATCAGGCATGAAGAAACAAAAGGCTGAGCAGGACGGAAGAGATGCAACTTTTGCAAAAGATGATTATTTGTAATTCTTTTTCATTCACTAAGATGACATGTATTAGTTCGATGTTTCAGCCAGAATGGTGATTATTTTTATAAGGAAAGAAATAGTTGTCTTTTGTTTTTCAGACCATGCATGGAATTTTGGAGAAAAGCAAATTGTGCAAAGATGTGACAGTAACATATGATTCAAGGCTTCGAGAAAGGGTAAGTAACTTATTTACATATTGTTCTTTACCATCAATTATCAGTAAGCCACCACCATTTGTCACATGGCTAAAAATTAAACTAAATGCATTCCTGCTAGGGGTTTGAATCAGCAAGTTTTTTTGTTTTTTGTTTTTTGAGTTGGTGTCTCACTCTGTCACCCAGGCTGGAGTGCGGTGGCACACAGCTCAAGCCACCGCATTCTCGATCTGCTGGGCTCAGGTGATCCTTCTGCCTCAGCCTTCCAAGTAGCTGGAACTACAGGCATGTGTCACCGCTCCCGACTAATTTTTTGATTTACTGTAGAGATGAGGTCTCACCAATCTGCCCGGGCTGGTCCCGAACCCATGGGCTCAGGTGATCCTCTCATCTCGGCCTCCAAAGTGCTGGGATTATAGGCATGAGCCACCTGGCAAGCAAGTGTATTTTAAGAATCTACCAGGTGACAGTCACTGTTACGTCCTCTCATATATGCCATCTTATTTAGTTGCCAAAGTTAAATGAGATTGGCATCTTAAAGTATAGAAGAAGCCCTTTCCCAGCTGCTGCCAAGGTACTCGGTCCTTCCGAGGAAGCTAAGGCAGTGTGGGGGTGAGGCCCTCACTTCATCCGGCAGCTGGCACCCAGCTGGGCAGCTCCAGCCCCACACTCACCATGCCAAGGCCTCCGAGTCCAAGTTTGCCTGTATCTCTGTACTCAGCCCTCAACCAGCACGACACCAAGGTGACTGTCTCGGAGGAGAAGATCAACACCCTCCCTAAAGCCACCAGTGTGACCGTGAAGCCTTTCTGGCCTGGCTTGTTGGCAGAGACCCCGGCCCCTGTCTCATCTGCTCTGCGGGGGCTGGCAGCCTGCAACTGCCGCTGGGGCCGTCCCAGCCAGGGCTCCTGCCCTTACTGCCGCTGCTGCCCGGCTGAGAAGAAAGCGGAAGCAGAGAAGGAAGAATCTGAGAAGTCTGATGATGACATGAGCTTTGGGCTGTTTGACTAAACCTTTTACAATATGTTCAATAGACAGCTGAATGCTACCCAAAAAAAGGAAGGATCGCCGGAGCCCAGCAGGTCAAGGCTGCGGTGGCCGGGAGCGGCCACTGCACTCCAGTCTGGGCGACAGAGTGAGACTCCAACTCAAAAAAAAAAAAAAAGTATAGAAGAAAGTATGTTCTTAAGAACTTAACACAGTACAGCAGAACTTAAAAGTAAAAGGGGAAAATGTGGATATTGCATAATTTATGTCACCCAACTGCTGATGGACATCTAGGTTGTGACTGATGTTAAATGTTAAATGTTAAATTAAATGTTAAATGTTAATGTTAAAAATAAGCACCCTAAACTTCCTAGTTGGTTCTTTGTAGACGTATTCAATACATTTCTAGAAATGGATATTATTAAGTGTGCACATTTTTTTTTTCTTCTTTTTATTTTTGAGTCGGAGTCTCACTCTGTTGCCCTGGCTAGAGTGCGGTAGCACACTCCCAGCCACCACAGCCTGGACCTGCTGGGCTCAGGTGATCCTTCCACCTCAACCTTCCAAGTAGCTGGAACTACAGGTGTATGCCACCATGCCTAGCTATTTTTAAAAAATTCATTGTAGAGATGAGGCCTCACCAAGTTGCCTAGGCTGGTCTTGAACCCGTGGGCTCAAGCAAACTTCTCGCCTCCACCTCCAGTGCTGGGATTACAGGTGTGAGCCTTGCATGTTACCCTCTAGCCCTGGAATCTGTGCAAATGCCTGTATTTATCCAATAAAGCCCCATCATCTACTTAAGATAGTTTGAGTATGTTTTATACCATACAGCCCATTCAGACATAGTGTACAACTCAAGATTTTAACTGTATTTTCTAGGGTTCGTGGCCCTCTAAATATATTCCCTTGATTGGGGGAGATAGAATAAGTGAGGGAAACCCAAGCTTAATCCTGGGATGATTGTTCCAAATTTGCCAAAGCATGTACTTAATTGTTTTATTGCACACTTATTTGAGGCCCTTTTACCTATTGGATCGTTGCAGAAATACGGGGTTGCCGAAGGCAAAGCGCTGAGTGAGCTGAGGGCCATGGCCAAGGCCTCTGGGGAGGAATGCCCAGCCTTTACCCCTGCTGGAGGAGAGACACTAGAACAGGTATGTATTCCCGCCAGTGTCAGAATGGTTAAGGTCGGACTCGTTTTGTAAACTCGATGTTTCTGAATTTTAGCTCGGCAGTTTGAAAGTTGTCTGCTTGGTTTATAAAACAACTCTTGCACTACAATTTCTCTTTTCCTTTTCCCTTTTTTTTTTTTTTGAGTCGGAGTCTTACTTTGTTGCCCAGGCTGGAGTGCAATGGCATGCTTACGGCCACTGCTACCTCAACCTGCCGGACTCAGGCGATCCTTCCACCTCAGCCTTCCAAGTAGCTGGAGCCACAGGCACATGCTACCATGTCCGGCTAATTTTTTTTTTTTTTTAATTGAATCTCACTCTGCTGCCCAGGCTGGAATGCAGTGGCACCTTCACGGCCATGCAGCCTTGACCTGCTGGGCTAAGGCAGTCCTCTCACCTCAGACTCCCAAAGTGCTGGGATTACAGGTATGAGCTACCGTGCCCGGCAGCCCATTTTAAGTTATCCTACCTTTCTCATTTACTGTGAAGTTGGCCATCATTACTGATAACGGACTTAAGGAAATGTGTTATTAGGCGGTACTTCTAAGAAAGACCTTTGAATTTGGAGCAGCGGGCGTTAGCGGGGTGGTGGGGCTCAAGGGAGGGATAGGTAGGTCACCTGAGAGGTGAAATAATTCAAAACGTGGAATCTTCAAGCCCTGGTGCCTCTCCAGTGTCGTTGGGGACATCATCCCTGGCTTGCATTCCTTTGACATGTTCTTCTTTTAATTGCATTATTGGCGATTCCCCCCCAGTCTTTATAATTTTCTTGAGAAGACTTTTATTACTTGAATAAGGAAAGGGTTTGCTTCTGGTGTTCTAACTGTACTGAATTGCCAGGTAAGCTTCCTGGTTAGACTGTTTTATGGGGTTCTGTTTACTTGTAGATTTCTCTAACTAGACTGTGAGCGCTTCAGAGCCAGGAATTAGGAGTGCATCTTACTCATCTTTGTTCCTGTGTGATTCCATAGTTCCAGAAATATGGTGGGCACTTTCTTATGTCTGTGGAACTACCGAATGAAAGAATAGAAATACACATTGAGATTCATTTGCTTATGGAGTACTTATGTTGTTAAAGTAGAAAAAAATCCAGTCAGTTATGCTTTATGTTTATTTATTAATGTAATCATTCGTGTCACTGTATCTCACCTTTTATTTCTTTCTTCACAGGTGAAAATGCGTGGAAAGGAATTTTTTGAATTTCTTTGTCAACTAATCCTGAAAGAAGCAGGTCAAAAAGAACCGTTTTCCCAAGGAGCGCCAAGCAATGCTCTGGAAACTTCATTGGCAGAGATATTTCCTTTAGGAAAAAACCGTGACTCTGAATTGAATTCAGACAGCGGTGTTCCAGGGTTAGCAGCCAGCGTCTTAGTTGTGAGTCACGGCGCTTACATGAGAAGCCTGTTTGGTTATTTTCTGACTGACCTTAAGTGTTCCTTACCAGCAACTCTGAGCAAATCAGAACTCATGTCAGTCAGTCCCAATACAGGGATGAGTCTCTTTATCATACACTTTGAGGAAGGAGGAGAAGTTAAACCAACAATCCAGTGTGTTTGTATGAACCTACAGGATCATCTAAATGGAGTGACTGAAACTCACTAAATTTAAATCTACATCAAAATCTAACAATTTTGAGCCTCTGAAGGGGAGTGCCTTTGACTTTATGTACTCGTGTCCTTTGTAAAGCTGATTTGGAAACAGTTAAAAGCAGATTATAAAGCTCCAGTGGAATCCTAGCCACATGAAACTTTAATGGAAAGCCATTAGAACTGATTTATTTTGACTGCTTACAGCTGATGTTTTCCAGAGCAGTTTTACCATGCTACTCAGTTACATTTCTGGGTTGTAAATGGATGGAGGAACTCAGTATTGCAAATTGGGCGGCTAATGACCTTTAATAATGTTTTTTGGTTCCCTTTTATATATTATTTTTCTTTAATGTCTGAAAATCTAGTCTATTTTATGGACTCTTGATAAGTAAGATACTGTATGTTTTTTACTATCTAGCTCATCCCGTGCTTGGGAGAAAAGCTGTATGTAATTCCCACTACTTATTTTTGTTTGTTTGTTTTGATTTGGAGTCTCACTCTGTCATCCAGGCTGGAGTGCAGTGAGTGGCATGCTTACGGCCACTGCAGCCTCAATCTGCTGGGCTCAGGCGATCCTTCCACCTCCACCTTCCAAGTAGCTGGAACCACAGGCACGCACCACTACGCCCAGCTAATGTTTTGATTTATTGTAGAGATGAGGTCTCACCAAGTTGCTCAGGCTGGTCTTGAACCCATGGGCCCAGGTAATCCTCTCACCTCGGCCTCCCTAAGTGCTGGGATTATAGGCATGAGCCATTGTGCTTGACTCCCACTGTATAATTATAGTGACTGTGTTATATTTTAAAAGTCTTTTAAATGAAAAATCCTCACCATCATAAGTTCGTGCAAAGTAAAACGACACTAAAATGTTTTACATGTGAATCAACTGTTGGAATGTTTTTCATTCTTTTTTTTTTTTTTTTGAGTTGGAGTCTCACTCCTTCGCCCAGACTGGAGTGCAGTGGCTGCTCCCGGCCACCGCAGCCTCGACCTGCTGGGCTCCGGCGATCCTTCCGCCTCAGCCTTCCAAGTAGCTGGAATTACAGGCATGCGCTACCACGCCCGGCTGATTTTTTGATTTATTGTAGAGATGAGGTCTCACCAAGTTGCCCAGGCGGGTCTCGAACCCGCGGGCTCTGGCAATCCACTCACCTCAGCCTCCCAAGGCGCGGGATTACAGGCTGAGCCACCGAGCCCGGCTGTTTTTCATTCTTGAGAACTCAAAATGTGGATGAATGTACATTATGATTGCAGAATGGTTTGGGAGGGAAGAAGTGAAAACATCATTTGATTAAAAAACATTAAAGAAGGAATCTCTGAGTAGAAGATACAAGGACAACATTTTCTAAACAATACCTTGCAAAGACTAGTCAGTGGAAACCAGAAAAGCCACACACATACAAAAAGTTTGACTAGGAGAATGAAAAATATTCACTTGCGCTTATCTACCCTGTAAGCTGAAGAATTTCTAGTTTGAGCAAGGTTCTAAAATTAAACAGTTAATAGTCCACGGCATAGTAACCCCGGAATAAAAGATGGAGTTTCCTTGCAACGAATGGTGCTTTGATAACTACAGCTGTGGTTATTTTTGTGGGAGGTACAGGTGAGGTTGCCGCTTCTTTCCACCAGATGGCACTGGAGAAAAGGGATTTTGATTAACTTCATTTTGAACCTAAGATTGCTCCTTCGGAAATCCTTGTCTAAATGAAACAAGTGTTTTACGTGTAGTTTGCTTCTGAGTCACCACGTCAATGAGCGCTGTGAGCCTCCACCTGCAGGAGGATTAATACTAAAGTTCTCAGTTAAGGCTGAAATCACAGAGTCATCATGTAAATTACATCATGTAATTTATGTCATAAAATTTGAGCGTCACGTAATTCCTAAATAGCTCAGTGTTTTACTGTTCTTGGTATGTCTAGCACTGGCGGCTTTTCTACCAGTACTGGAACAGGGTGAGTATTTGCCAACAGAAGAAGTATACTATAAATAAATACTTGAAAAATAACCACAAAGAGCAAACAGTATTTACATTCCCACCGTAGAGAAGTAATCTGTTCAAAATTTTTTTTTAAAGAAACAAAACATGAGATGCAGGTAGGGTTCTCTTTAACCAGTTCTTGCTGTCCTATTTTCTTCCAGAGGCAACCACTGCAATGAGGCTGCGTTTATGTTCATCATTTCTTAACATTTTCACCTAGTGTGTATAGGGAAATTATATTGTTTGAGTGCTTTAAAAATGTACGTAAATATCAGTTGGCTAAATGTATTTTTTTACTTAGGTCTTGGGGCACCATGTTGATATGTATAGATCTAGTTAATTACAACCACTGTATTCTGTTGAATACATACAGCACGTTTTGTTTATTCTTCTATTAGTGGGCATTTAGGTATAGTCAGTATTTTCTTACTGAAATAGCGCTTCAGGTAGCAGTCTTTTGCACCACTCCTTGTGCTGTGTCAAAAATGTGTACTTCTAAAAAGCTACAAAGTTTCAATCCCACGAGCGTTATTCAGATTTCCTGTTTTTTGTATCTTTGTCAACACTTGTTACTGTCTGACTTGTTTTTGCTAATCTGATGAGTGAAAAATACCATCTCATTATTTTAGTAAGCTTTTCTGTGATTGCTAATGAGTCTAGGCATTGTGTGTGTGTGTGTGTGTGTGTGTGGGTGTGTGTGTGTGTGTGTGTATTTACAGTTCTGATTTTCTTATACTGATGAGTCACTTATTTATTCATTGGCTGGCTTTCTGTTGGGCTGTTTGGGCTTTTTCTTAGTAAGTTGAAAGAGTCATTTGTTCTGGATACTAGTCCTCCCTCTGTTACATACATTGCAAATATCTCCTTGTTATTAGTCTTTTAGCTCTGTTTATGATGCAATTTTGTATGTGTTTTTAATTTAAAGACAAACATATTTTGTGTCCTTTTTTCTTTTTTCGAGTCAGAGTCTCACTCTGTCACCCAGGCTGAAGTGCAGTGGCATACTCACAGCCACGGCAGCCTCGAACTGCTGGACTCAGGTGATCCTTCTGCCTCAGCTTTCTAAGTAGCTGGAACTACAGGCACACACCACCAGGCCTGGCTAAGTTTTTTAATTTATTGTAGAGACGAGACCTCACCAAGTTGTCGGCTGGTCTTGAACTGCTGGACTCAGGCAGTCCTCTTGCCTCAGCCTCCCAAAGTGCTGGGATTATAGACTTGAGCCACTGCACCCAGCACCTGTCCATTATTATGATTACTAGGTGTGTATCTTTAAGAAGATTGTTCCAGCCGACTCGGTGGCTCAGCCTGTAATCCCAGCGCTTTGGGAGGCCAAGGTGAATGGATCGCCTGAGCCCGCGGGTTTGAGACCTGCCTGGGCAAGTTGACAAGACCTCAGCTCTACAATAAATCAAAAATTAGCCGAGCATGGTAGCACACCTGTAGTTCCAACTACTTGGAAGGCTGAGGTGGAAGGATCGCCAGAGCCCAGCAGGTTGAGGCTGCGGTGGCCGGGAGCGGCCACTATATTCTGGTCTGGGTGGCAGAGTGAGACTCCAACTCAAAAAAAAAAAAAAAGATTGTTCCACTATAAGGTCATAGAATAGCCTTCCTTTTTGTTATAGTTTTAGAGGACGTTTGAATGTCAAATCTTGAAATTATCTGGAATTCGTTTTTTATAGTTTAAGGGAAGAATTCCATTTTATGTTTTTTATGTGGTTGAAGCGGTTATTTCTACACGATTGTTAAGACTGTCCTTTCCCAACTGATTTGCGTGTCAATCGCCGAGTGTTCTGATCAGGCTTGTTTCAATGGGGCCACCCTGGTTGCTATGTGGAGAGAGGCTGTAGGGGAGGCTGTAGGAGTGCTGGGCCGGAGGCAGGGAAGATGGCAGCACGCTGTGGGGCCGCGTGGAGGAACAAGACCAGGGAGGTTGGCAGGGACTAGGTCAGAGTGCCTCGAGGAGGAGTCTGGGCATTGCACTTCAAGGCTGACTCCGAGAGGAACTGTCGTCTTCTCATCTATGGGTGTCATAGACCTTTCCATTTCTTCTGGATCTTTTATCCACTGAAGTTTTGGTACTTTCTTTGTAATATTGTCCCTGTTTTTTTGTTTGTTTTTTAATATTTAATTTTTTTAAAGAGAAGTTTTAGATTCCAGCAAAATTGAGAATCTCTCTCTGTCTCTCTCTCTCTCTCTCTCTCTCTCTCTCTCTCTCTCTCTGTGTATGTGTGTGTGTGTGTGTGTGTGTGTGTGTGTGTGTGTGTGTGTGTGTATGCTTTTTAGAATCCTTACAACTTTCTACATAGACAATCATGTCACTTCTTGTAAACATAGACATTTTTATATTCGTATGCCATTTGTTTCTTGCTTTATTTCACTGCCTAGGACCTCAAGTATATTAAATAGAAGTACAAGTTGGGCATCCCCAACCCCAAAATTTGAAATCTGAAATACTTCAAACCTCGAAACTATTTGAGCAGTGACACCTTTGCTTTCTGATGGTTCATTGTACATACTTTGTTTCATGTACAAAATTATTTTTAAAAATACTTAAAAATCACCTCCAGGCTATGTGTCTAAAGTGTATATGAAACAAATGAATTTTATGTTTGGATTTGGGTTCTATCCCAAAGATAAATGTCATTATGCATGCAGATATTCCAAAATCTGAAAAAAATCAAAAATTCAAAATGCTTTTGGTCTCAAGCGTTTTGGATAAAGAATACTCAATCTGTAATGAAAGAAAGCATCCTGCTTGTTCCTAATTTAAGATCAGGATGTTAAGCTGTCTTAAGATATGTTAGCTGTAGGCTTTTCATAGATGCACTTTATCAGATGAAGGAAGTTCTCTTACATTTCTAGTTTGCTAAGAGTTTTTGTTACAAATTAGTATGAAATGTCTAATTTTTTTCTGCTTCTGTTGGACTGATGATACCATTTTCTCCTATTTCATTAATATGGTAAATTACACTGATCTAAAAATGTTAAACCAACCTTTCATACTAGGATAAACCCTATTTGTCATGATGTTTTAATAACATTTTTATGTATTATTGGATTTGGCTTGCTATGTTTTGCTAAGGATTTTTGTATCTATGTTCACAAAGATTATTTTTAGTTGCTTGTTTTTTGTAATCTCTTTGTCAAGTTTTGAAATCAAATTTCTGTCTTTATAAGTTAGGATGTAATACTCCTCTGGAAAAGTTTCAGTAGGATTGATGTTATTTGAAATGTCCAGTGGAATTTACTAGTGAAAATGTTCACTTATTATCTTTTTAATTTCTGCAGAATTTGTGGTGATATCCCCTCACTAATTCTTCATATTAGTATTTTGTGTTTTCTCCTTTTCTTGATATTCTTGGCTAGGGATTTTTCGGTTTCATTAATTTTTTTAATTGAAACCAACTTCTCTATTGTTTGTTTTCTAATTCATTGATTTCTGCTCTTATATAAGTTATTTCCCTTTGTCTACTTATTTTGGAATTAATCTGCTCTTTTTTCCTTACAGTCTTAAGGAATAAACTCGTATTGATTTTAACCTTTCTTTTCGTATATGAAGTTTTTAAAATATAACTTTCCTTCTAAGCACTGCTTTACCTGCGTATCACAAGTTTTGGTATGTTGTGTTTTCATTATCATTTAAGACATCTTCTAATTTTGATTTGTTCTTTGATCCCATGTATTATTTAGAAATGTGCTATTTAACTCAAAATATTTGGAAATTTCTCAAATATCTTGTTGATTTCCAATTAAATAGTAGCAGAGCATATTTTGTAAGACTTTGAGCTTTGGAGCTAACAGATTTGTTTGTTGGCCCAACATGTGATCTATTTTCATGGACATTTAATTTGTACTGGGAAAGAGAATTAATGTATTCTGTGGTTGTTGGATTTAGTGGTCTATAAATGTCTGTTAGATGAAGTTCATTAATAGCGTTCAGGGCGGGCACTGTGGCTTATGTCTATAATCCCAGCACTTTGGGATGCCGAGGTGAGAGGATTGCCTGAGCCCATGGGCTCGAGACCAACTTGGGCAACTTGGCGAGACCTCATCTCTACAGTAAATTAAAAAATTAGCGGAGTATGGTGGCGTGCCTGTAGTTCCAGCTACTTGGAAGGCTGAGGTGGAAGGATCACATGAGCCCAGCAGGGTGAGGCTGCGGTGGCTGTGAGTGTGCCACTGCATTCCAACCTGGGTGATAGAGTGAGACTCTGACTCAAAAAAAAAAAAAAAAAGTGTTGTTGAGATATCTGTATACATACTTACTAATTTTTTTGTTCACCTGCATAATCAGCTACTGAGAGGGATGTTTACATTTCTAAGATTTGGACTTGTTCTTTTGATTTTGTCAATTTTCTTTATGTATTTTGTGACTTTGTTTTTAGGGATATAGATCTTGATGATTTTTATGTCTTCCTGGTGAACTGGCCCTTTTAGTAATATGAAAATGTTACACCATTTATGGTAATATTTCTTCTGTACTTGCAGCCTATTTTGTATAATATTAATATAGTAAGTTTATACTACTTATGCTTAATGTTTTTGCTGTTTGTCTTTACACTCTCTTTTTTAAGTGTGTCTTTTAAGACAACATGTAGTTGGGTTTTTCAAAAAATCCAGTTTGATTATTCTTGCCTTTAGTTGTAGTGTTTTGCCCACTTATATTTAATGTAATTATTGATGTAATTTGGGTTAGTTTTTTATTTTTCTGTTTGCCTCATTTGATTTTTGTTTCACTATTTCTCCTTTCTTGCTCTGTTTTGTAATAAATATTTTTAGTATTCTGGTTTTTTTTTTTTTTCTTTTTTGAGTTGGAGTTTCACTCTGTCACCCAGACTGGAGTGCAGTGGCATGCTCACAGCCACCACAGCCTCAACCTACTGGGCTCAGGCAGTCCTTCCGCCTCAGACTTCCAAGTAGCTGGAACTACAGGTGCACGCCACCATGCCCAGCTAATTTTTTTTGCTGTAGAGGCAAGGTCTTGCCAAGTTACCCAAGCTGATTTCGAACCCCTGGGCTCAGGCAATTCTCTCGCCTCCGCCTCCCAAAGTGCTGAGATTACAGGCTTGAGCCACCACACCCAGCTAGTATCGTTTTAATATCTCTGTTGATTTTTTTTTACTCATATGTCTTTGAATTATGATGATGATGATGCTTATTAAATTTAATGATTGCTTTAGAGATTTCAATATGCATCCTTAACTTATCACAGTCTGGAGTTAATGTTGTATGCCTTTTACATGCAATTTTATAATTTTGTAGCCATATTGTTTCATTTATTCCTTCCTTTTTTTGCTATATATAATACATCTACATATGTTATAAACTCCACAACACAGTGTTATAATTTTTGCCTTAAGCAATCTTTTAAAGAAATCAGAGGAAGATGATATATAATATATAGTTGTTTAAATTTATTTATGTATTTACTGATGGTTTTCTTTCCTCCTGTAATTCTAATTGTCCATCTGGTATTATTTCTTTTCAGTCTTGCAACAATTTATCTTAGTTTTTATTCCACCTTAATTTTTTTTTATAATCAATATTTTTTATTTTGATATTGTGGGGTACAGTTAAGGGTTAGGTATACAAATATGCTTCATTCAGGCCCCTTTGTTGATAACAGGTGTCTCCCCGTCTCCAGACAGATGTTTACTACCATTAGTCCCATCCCCCCCCACCTTAATTTTAAAGGATATTTTTGCTGTATATACGGTTCTGGGTGAATAGCTGTTTATTTTTTTTAACCCTCCCCCTTTTTTTTCCCCCAACCCAGTGTATCATTCCATTGTCTTCTGGCTTCTATGATGAGAAATCTGTCATTATTCTTATAGTTGTTCCCCTATATGTAACATGTCATTTGTCATTCTAGTGACTTTGGGTGATTTTTTTCTCCTATTTCTTTTCATGCACAGTTATTTTATTGTTACTGGTTGTACCTGATACCAAGTATTGAGTCTGGATCATGTCATCATCCTTTAAAGGGTGTTGAGTTTTGTTCTGGCCGTTAGATTATTGGCAGATCCTTGTAGTTTTGTCAGGATTGGTGTAATTCTCTGTTAGAGCAAATTTATCTTACTTTTGAATTTAGTTTTAGTGTGTACCTTCCTTTCTTTGGGGCTTGCTTAGTCCTCACTTATAAGACACAGCCTTTTGAATGCTGATGTGTCCAGTAAGGTCTCTTTACCCTGGCGTGGCTGGGTGTCTAGCGTCTGTCAACATTGTATGGCCTCTGGTGTCACTCACTGTCCGTCTCATGCCGTAGCAGGTGGTGTTTGTCAGGACTTGCCGACTCCTGCCCTGTGCATGTGCTACCCAGTCTTGGCTGAAGACCGAAGACCTGCGGTGAATGCTCATGCACGAGTCTGAAATCTCCCCTTTTCATAGTCCCCTCTTCTCAGCCACGCTGCCCCACAGAGTCCAACTGCTTTCTTAGCTCAGTGAGATTGCCAGTTCTGTCTGGGTTCCCTCTTCCTGTTCTGTGGCTGTCAAACATTCCCAAGGCAGAAAACTGAGATGATTGTGGGACTTAACTCATGAGTTTCCTCTCTCCCAAGGACCATAGTCCTCTCCTGCTCCATTCCTGAAAACAACTGCCTCATATATTTTGTCCTGTTTTGTAATTTTTGGCAGGAAGGCAACTCTAGTACCGGTTACTCTGTCATGGCTGGAAGTAGAGGCTATGTGATTTTAAGTGTTAAATAAGTTAAGATGTAAAAAAGTTCTGTATAAGTGGGAAGTAGCTATACAAATATGTACGTGATTTATCTTTCAAGTATCTTTGTTCAGCAAGGATTTATAATTCTGTGTATAAGACAAAGGTTGGGCTTTACACTCCGGAAACTCTGCTTGTTATTAGGTCACTGAAGTTTCTAGCAGCCAAATGTGTATAATGTGTCACATAATTGACACACACACAAACACACAATATATTTACATTTTTCTTTCCTTACTTTCTCCCATCCTCACCCCACCAATTGTTTTGCGTTAAAAAGTTTGAGTTTTCCTCTCTTTACAACCAGGAGGACTTTTGTGGAAGAAGAAAGGAACTCTTCCAGCCTGTGGAAGAGAAACATCTACAGTGCAAGATTTGTTTTTGTTCTTCAATATTTAATTAAGGGAATGAAGACCTGTTTGTCCCCAAATGATTATTTTAGTACTGTTCCATTTCTAGGGGTCTTCAGATCCTATGATGGGAGAAACAAAGAGTCACTTGCCCCTTCTGCCTTGTTTTCTGAAATACAATGAAGGGATGACATTTACAAGCAGAGGCCAAGCAATTCGTCTCCAAAAAAGACTGATGGGAACTTTTGAAACAATGCTAACCTGTTTCTGATAAGTCTGTTTTGCATGATCAAAGAAATGAAACATTTTGGCTTGTGCGACTGTGTGTATCCCAATGACGGTCCCTGATCCTTCGCCATAGTGTGGAGGACTTTGGTACTCAGCCTCTTAAAAGAATAGATAATGAGAAGAACATTCTCTTTGCAGGCTTTGTCCGAAGGTAACTTGAAAACAATCGAAACAGTGAGCTCTCTCCCAAGTTCTTTGACATTAATTGTAAAAGGGAGAAGCTGATGATCAAAGTTGGGTAAGGAGAAGCTGTAGGCATGAGACAGTGGGAATTCGAATCCAGAGAAATGTAAATGCATAAGAAGCATCTTTGCTTATTCTTGTGTTTTGGTAACCTGATGGAGATTACAGAAGGACTTCTGGGAGCACAGCCTCAGAAAGAGAAGGCGTGTAGATTCAGTATCTTAGGGTCCCGCTACTAAATCTCACAGGGCAGTAACACTGTATATGTTAAGTACATAGCATCTGGTTTACTGAGATATTTATACGGTTGTGTCAGTGTGTACTTTTCAAATAAAATAGAATCTCTCCTTAAAGGAGATACTTTAGAACTAGAGTGATCAGAAATCCAATATTGATAAAAATGTCCTCGTTTCTCATCATTTTGTCTAGATTAATTAATATTGTTTGTTGAATTTGCTTATGAATGGCAGAAATCCTTGAATATTTTAACATTCTGACATCTTTTATCAATTTTATCTTCTCTGGATTTTCCCAATGTTCCACTCCCATAATCCCTTTTATTCCCACATTCCAATGTGCTTTTGTGCAGTGATGCAGAGAGGAGACGCTAACAGAAGCTGAGATAAATTTTATTTTTTCTTTTAAACAGAAGACAGTAAAAAGGTGGGGTTACATTTTTATAAATATCTATAAATACAGGATGATAAGCAAAATCTTCCAAATAAATAAATAAATACTGCCACATGCTGAGGGACCCTGTGGGGGCTCCCTTGACATTGCCAAAAAGGGAAACCCCCGAGGGTGGCATTGGGTTTGTGAGATTACAGCCAACTTTCTACCAAAGTCCTTGTGGACCTTTTCACCGGGGAGCCTCCAATAGCTATTCTACAAGATAATATTCCCAACAGGAAATGATAACTATGAAAGAGAATATTTGCCATGCACGGCTATATGGTGTTATATATAGTTTCAGTGTTTCAGCGTAAGACCTGGTCCTTCAAGTTCAGCTTAAAACCATCAGGTGAAAACAGTTGTCCAATGTTTCCTTGATCACTGAAAAGAACAGACTGACTTCTAAGGTTAATACATGATGGCACTTGGGGGTGGGGGGGCGTATGTGCCTGGGAAGAAACTGTGGTTGAATCTAGTTGTTAACATTCGGCCTTTTAGGTGGTCTTGTAGGTAGAGGTAGGAACAGGGAGCCCCCTTGTGGGAAGAATCGCAGATATGGGGTAACCTGGGATGAGGGCGGGACATCAGTCCCACCTGTCTGGGATACCTTGGCTGTTTGCTGGTGAGGCTTTGGTGCCCTCACGACAGCACTGGGGCTTCTAGGACTGGAAACCGTCTTCATCTGATGCCCCAAGAACATGGACAGAGGCCACATGTGCCAGCCTAGAGGCATTTCATCTAATCCTGTAGCCACAGCTGTAGGGCACTAAAGAACCTGACCAGGTGTGGTTGTCTTTTCACAGCGCCTACAACTTGTGTCCCGAGTCCTTGAGGCCACTTCACTTAGAGAAGGGGATACAATTTTTCAGTCTACAAAAAAGCCTAACCCAGAGGACGAGTCCCAGTGTCTCAAGGAGTCCCCAGCCACAGTTTGGTAATTTCTGGGTTACTACGCACCTTAGAAGCAGAGGCTGCATGAAATGTCTCTTAGGGGAGTCTGACTTTGTTTCCACTTTGGAAAGCAAACCCCAGCAGGGTGGATTTTCACGAGCCGATAGGAGAGCTGCCCCTCGGGCCAAATTCGCCAAAACCCAAAAGGGAGCTGGGAGGCGAGGTTGTGTCAAGAGCTGCTTGGGAACAGAGCGAGCTCGTTCTCGGCCCTCCGGCTCCAGCTGCCCAGAGACAGGGAGCGAGGCAAGGGGTGCCTGGCGAGGGCGAGCTTTCCAGCATGATTTCTGCCTCCGCTCACCCAGCGTTCTTTTTGTTTGTTTGGTTGGTTGGTTGGTTGGTTTTTCTGAGTCGGAGTCTCACTCCGTCGCCCAGACTGGAGTGCAGGGGCCGCTCCCGGCCACCGCAGCCTCGACCTGCCGGGCTCCGGCGATCCTTCCGCCTCAGCCTTCCGAGTAGCTGGAACCACAGGCGCGCGCTACCACGCCCGGCTGATTTTTTGGTTTATTGTAGAGACGAGGTCTCGCCAAGTTGCCCAGGCGGTCTCGAACCCGCGGGCTCAGGCAATCCACTCACCTCAGCCTCCCAAAGGTGCGGGATGACAGGCTGAGCCACCGAGCCGGCGACCAAGCATTCCAGTAGTCAAATCTTGACCAGCCTACCAACCATCTTTTTGGGACAGCTCTTCCCCGGGGTTGCTCCAAGAAGAGCAAAGGCTTGAAATGAATGTTGTCAACTTGCCCAGCTCAGCCGTGAACGTCAAGGTTCGCACACGCGAAATGCCAGCAGGATCGGGGCACGCGACGCAAGCTCACAGCGCAGTGGGAAGCTTCTGGGGTGGCCTGTCCCTACGCCTTCCAAGCCGTGAGCTCACGAAACCACTGCTTTTCCTTAAAGCGAAGCAGGGCGGGGAACAGAAATGCGGTGGGGGAGTCCTTGCTCCCTCCCTTAATAAAGAGGGAATTTCCAGTTCACCCGCTGGGGTTTCCTATTCAGAAAGGTGGTTATCTGTGGGGCTCGGAAGGCGACGTTGCCCCATGACTCGGGCCTCAGAGGTCGAGTCTCAGGGGACCGCCTGGGAAGGGAATGGGGCGAAGTCACTAATGGCACACATCACCCCGCCTTCCGCATCCTCGGGGCACAGAGGGGTCCCTCGAGATAACCGGTTGCGTTTGCCAAAGACTGGTGGGAGAATTCCTCCCGGTGTCCCCAGACGAACTTGGGGAGGGGCGGGGCCGAGGATCCCCCCGGGTTTTCTAGACGAACTCGGGGAAGGGGCGGGGTCCGAGGATCCCTCCGGGTTTCCCCAGACGAACCTGGGGAGGGGGCGGTTCAGAGGGTCCCCCCGGGGTCCCCAGACGAAGCTGGGGAGGGGGCGGGGTCCGAGGATCCCTCCCGGGCGTCCCCAGACGAACCCGGGAAGGGGGCGGGTCAGAGGATCCCCCCCCGATGTCCCTAGAAGAACCCGGGGAGGGGGCGCGTCAGAGGATGCTCCCCGGTGTCCCCAGACGAATCTGGGGAGGGGGCGCGTCGAGGATCCCCCCGGGGTCCCCAGACGGAGCTGGGGAGGGGGCGGGATCCGAGGATCCCCCCACCCGGTGACCCTAGACGAACCCGGGGAGGGGGCGGGTCAGAGGATCCCCCCCCCCGATGTCCCTAGAAGAACCCGGGGAGGGGGCGCGTCAGAGGATGCCCCCCGGTGTCCCCAGACGAACCCGGGGAGGGGGCGCGTCGAGGATCCCCCGGGGCCCCCAGACGAAGCTGGGGAGGGGGCGGGGCCCGAGGATCCCTCCCGGGCGTCCCCGACGCACCCGGGGAGGGGCGGGGTCCCTAGACGAGCGCGGGGAAGGGGCGGCACCTCGCCGGGCCCGCCGCGGCGCGCGCGTCCGCCCGGCCGCCCCGGAGCACGCCGAGGGGGTCGCTGGCCGCCGGGCCGGCGTCCTCGGCGCTCGCGAGCTCGCGCGAGCAGGAGGCGGGGGCCGGGGTCGCGCGCGGCCGGGGCTTCAGCACGTGCAGGGGGTCGCGCTCCGCGCCGTCCTCGGCGCTCCGGGTGTGCCGCCGCGGCCGCGGCGTGTGGAAGCGCAGCAGCGGGACCTCGTTCCTGCGCGACAGGAACTGCGCGGAGGGCGGCGGGCGGGTGCCCGGCAGGAAGGCGCGCTTGGCGCGGCCCAGGCTGACCAGGAACAGGTGCTGCGGCGAGTGGTAGACGTCGAAGCCGTTCTCCAGCGTGCGCTGGCGGAACCTGCAGCTCTCGGCGCTGAAGTGGGGCTGCGGAGGGAGCCGGCGGTGAGGGGGGGGGCGGCCGGCCCCGGCCCTCGGGTGCCGGGGGTGGGCTGGGCCGCCCCCCGGCCCTTCGCGGGCGAAGCGGGGCTGGCCGTCGAGGCCCAGCGGCCCCAAGCCCCGGATGTCGTTCCACCCCTCGGGGAGCGGAGCCCACCAGGGCCTGCCAGCCCCTCCGCCGGCGTGGTCTTCTGGGCTCGCCGGGCATCCCGTCCTGCCGCCCACTGACCCCTCTTCTGGCTGGCTGAAAGGTAGCTTGGGGACGGCCCGGCGGCTCGCACCTGAATCCCAGCACTCTGGGAAGCCGAGGTGAGAGGACTGCCTGGGCAACCGGGCGAGGCCTCGTCTCTACAGTGAACCACAAAGTTATCCGGGCGTGGTGGTGCGTGCCCGTAGTTCCAGCTACTTGGAAGGCTGAGGCGGAAGGATGGCCTGGGCCCAGCAGGTCGAGGCTGCGGAGGCCGTGAGCGTGCCACTGCACTCCAGCCTGGGTGACAGAGACTCCAACTCAAAAAATAAAAAAAGGAGTTTAGCTTGGGTCTGTCTCCTTATCTGGAGGAAGGGGTGGGGTTTATAGGGTCAAGCATAAAGGAGAGTGCTGACGTCAGAGAGATCATATAGCCTGGAACTGGGGACATTAACTTTGCTGACAGGTGAGCTGGGTTTGAGTCTTTAACCACTAGGACTGGGTTCTGTTGAATGCCCTCCTGTGCATATTTTATTTTTTGGAGAGACAAGGTTTTGTTATGTTGCCCAGGCTGGCCTCGAACTCCTGGACTCAAGCAATCCTCCCTCCTCAGCCTCCCAAAGTGCTGGGGTTAGAGGCATGAGCCATCATGCCAGGCCTGGCCTTTGCATATTGTTTTATTTAAACCTCAAACTCCACAGAGGAAGTATTTTTACAGAGGAGGGCTATCTATATGCCCAGATGCTCAGCAGATATTTAGCTAGTTCTCCATATTTCAGTATTCGTTCAACAGATGTCTTTTTCTTTTTGAGCTGGAGTCTCACTCTGTCACCCAGACCGGAGTGCAGTGGCACGCTCATGGCCACTGCTGCCTCAACCTGCTGGGTTCAGGTGATCCTTCCTCCTCAGCCTTCCAAGTAGCTGCAACTACAGGCACGTGCCACCACGCCTCGCTAATATTTTGATATATTGTAGAGGTGAGGTCTTGCCAAGTTGCCTAGGTTGGTCTCGAACCCGTGGGCTCAGACAATCCTCTCACCTCGGCCTCCCAAAGTGCTGGGATTATAGGTGTGTGCCACCATGCCTGGCCCAACAAATTTCTTAATCTACCCTAGCCAGTTACTGTTGTAGGACTGGGACACTGGTGTAAGCAAAACAGAAAGTCTCTGCTCTGGTGAAATTTCTAGTGGGTTTGTGTGGTGATAAGAGACTCTTGAGATAAGCAGTCTCACTATCTTACGACCCCCAAATCCTCAGGAATCGGCAGCAGCCTTTAGTTTGGGAAACGTTGCTCACCAAACTGAATGACCTGCTATCACCACTGGGGCAGAGATGATTAATTAGAGATCTTTAACTGGAGGGAGCGCTACAGGTCACGTGGTCCACTTTCCTTCACTTTTTCCAAGTGAAGGGGCTGAAATGTAGAGAAGTGAGAGGACTTGCCTAAGGTCACAGCTAGCCGCTGAATCAAGAAGACACCGAATGGCTTTGCACCCTCTCTGATGTGCTTTACAAAATGAATTTTTATGACTCAAGGATGCACGACTACATCCCAGGGCCTGTGTGAGATACGCAAATGGGTTCCAACCGGGAGTATAGACCAAGAACTCAGAGCCTGGGCTCTAAGACTCACTGCTTGGGGTCAAACCCCAGCTGTGTAACCCTGAGCATTCAGTACTTGGACTGAATAAAGTAGTCAGTGAAAACATCGCCAAGGTACACTGCGGATGAAATCTTTAAAAGTATATATGTATTTTTAAAAATGGAGACAGAGCTGGGCTCGGTGGCTCAGCCTGTAATCCCGCACCTTTGGGAGGCTGAGGTGAGTGGATTGCCTGAGCCTGCGGGTTCGAGACCTGCCTGGGCAGCGAGACCTCATCTCTACAATAAATCAAAAATCAGCCGGGCGTGGTAGCACATGCCTGTAATTCCGGCTACTCGGAAGGCTGAGGCGGAAGGATCGCCGGAGCCCAGCAGGTCGAGGCTGCGGTGGCCGGGAGCGGCCCTGCACTCCAGTCTGGGCGACAGAGTGAGACTCCGACTCAAAAAAAAAAAAAAAAATAGAGACTGGAGTCTTGCTATGTTGCCAAGACTAGTCTCGAACTCCTGGCTTCAAGTGATCCTCCCACCTTGGCCTCCCGAAATTCCATGTTCTGTGCAAAAAGCTAGATAATTGTTTGCAAATGGTGACCAACACAAAAAGAAACTCACTGATCCAAAAATGTTGCCTCTGAAATCCATGCAGAGGTATCTTCTGCTCATCACACCTGTGATCACCACGAAGCCAGCATCCTCTGATCTGATCATCAGGGCACCTGAGGAGAAACGCGTTCAGGTCAGAGGCTCATTGCACATTCAGTTCCCACCTTCACGCACTTCCCGAAAACCCACCTTCACGAAACTTCCCAGGATTGATTCTAGGGTGGTGAGGACTTCACATCCCCCTCCCCTTCTGTTTGTTCACCCTCATTCCTTTTGACACCCTCCTCCCCGATTCATTTGCCTCCCGTTTCATCCTCTTGCCCCTATGAGACACTTTAAACTCCTGGCCCTCTGCCACCGGTGCTGTACGCATGTTTCTCTCTACCTGGACTGCTTCTGTTTCCCCCTTTGTCTTGCCAATACCTTTTCATGTTTCTGGTGGTGGCCACATTTAAAAAACTTTTTTTCTGGCCAGATGAGTTGGGATTCAGCCCGTAGTCCCAGCACTTTGGGAGGCCGAGGTGAAAGGATTGCCTGAGCCCAGGGCCTCAAGGCCAGCCCGAGCAACTTGGGGAGACCTCCTCTCTACGATAAATCAAAAAATTAGCCGGGTGTGGTGACGCGTGCCTATAGTTCCAGCTACTTGGAAAGCTGAGGTGGAAGGATCGCCTGAACCCAGCAGGTCGAGGCTGCGGTGGCTGGGAGCGTGCCACTGCACTCCAGCCTGGGTGACAGGGAGAGACTCCAACTAAAAAAAAAATTGTTTTTTTCTGTCTTAAAGATGTGGGGTACAATTCAGGATTAGGTATCCAAGTGGTCATTGTACAGGGAAAATTTGGGCCTCCCTTTGGTCCCCCCTTTGCCTGGTGAGATCAGGTACCCTTATTGGTCTTATGTGCCCTCCCCACCTCTCCTGGAAGTTTCTGGCTACTGCCAATCCCTTTCTTATTGTCTTATGGTAGTGTTCAGGGTCTGCTTAGGAGTGAGGCGGCCGCATTCTTACAAGCCTCCTGCATTTGATTTTAAAATCTGTGTGAGATGTCTTTCAAGGATCCAACTGGTACCCAGAGTCTGATTCTCCACCCGAGTGGCTGTAATAGTCTGCTACACCAGTCAACGCTCGGTCTGTGCCCAGAACCATCCAGAGTCCACCTCCCTCTTCCTTCTCTGCTTACGGGTCACGCATCCTTCAAGGCTCAGACAGCACCGTCCCTGGGAAGCCCTTCCTCCTCTCCCTCATCAGAATGGCTTGTTCTTCCTTCTCGGATCCCTCAGCACGATGTTTGCTCTTAGAGGATGGCATGCCATCCACCTGCCCTGCTTTAACTAAGTTCACTGATCTAGAGTGAACCACCCAGGAGCAGAGGGTGGCTCACTCTGTCACCCAGACTGAAGTGCAGTGGCTGCTCCTGGTCACCGCAGCCTCAACCCGCTGGGCTCCGGCGATCCTTCCGCCTCAGCCTTCCAAGTAGCTGGAACTGCAGGCGCGTGCTACCACGCCCGGCTAATTTTTGATTTATTGTAGAGACGAGGTCTCGCCAAGTTGCCCAGGTGGGTCTCGGAACTCGCGGGCTCAGGCAGTCCACTCACCTCGGCCTCCCAAAGTGTGGGATTACAGGCTGAGCCACCCAGCCCGACTTGGGTCTAACTTTTTATGTTGAACGGATACCAGTGATGGATGGAATTTTTTTCCTTGAGCTCTTCTTGGGTTTGGGTCTTTGTCTTCTTCTCACTTGGTGATGCTCCCTTCAGGTGCAGTTCCTCAAAAACTAGTCTCTGGCATGGGCCATCACATAGTTGATGCCAGCTTTAAGTGTGCTTTCCGTTTACACACAATTAGAACATATACTAGTGTAATTATATGAGTAACAATTCGGCAAGTCTTCTGCCCCAAAGGCTGTTTAATTGCCTGACGTTTTCTGTGAAAAATCATTTCCTGAGCTCTTTGGGGCCGCTTCCACTGACCCACCACAGAATTTCCATGTGCGTCTCATCTGACCTCAGCCCCCAGGGAGGTAGCCCAGGCAGGAATTCTAATTCCTCTTCTGCACATGTGGCTTAGTGAGGTTGTCCGTGCCCAACGTCTGTGCCTAACACGTGATGGAGCCTCGTGGGGGCGCTTTAAAGCCCAAGGTTCCTCACCGACCCCATGTAGGCTCAATATGAAGACCTCTGGGGAAGGTAAGCAGGTGATAATTCGACATTAGCCAAGTACAGATCATAGTAGGGAGTGTAACTGGAATGACGTGGGACAGGGATTGAGGGCAGAAGCAAACCCAGAAGGCTGAGAAAGGCAGAGTGCCGAGGAGAAGAGTTCATTTGTTTCAGAGTTTGGCTGAGGGTTATCCTTGAGGGAAGTTTCTGGAAAGCGGGGTGAGGCACGGGGGACACAGGGGATATTGACATTTCTCCAAGATGGCGTCTGCCCAGGTGCCTCAAATGTATGGCTAATTTTGTGGTCGACCCTGGGGAAAATGTAGGGCATGTGTAAGAAATAGCTTCTGTCCTGATGACTTTTCAGTCAGTAACATTTCTGAGTCGGAGTCTCACTCTGTCGCCCAGACTGGAGTGCAGTGGCCACTCCCAGCCACCACAGCCTCCACCTGCTGGGTTCGAGTGATCCTTCCGCCTCAGCCTTCCAAGTAGCTCGAACCACAGGCACGCGCCACCAAGCCTGGCTAATTTTTTGATTCATTGTAGAGACGAGGGCTCACCACGTTGCCCAGGCTGGTCTCGAACCCGTGGGCTCAGGCAATCCACTCGCCTCTGCCTCCCAAAGTGCTGGGATTGCAGGTGTAAGCCACTGCACCCGGCTTAGTCGGTAACAAATTTTCGAGTGGCTCTGCTCTAAGTATTTTATATACTTTAAATTCTTAAAACAACTGCTGTATTGTTAATATTATTATTATTATTAGTAGTAGTAGTAGTAGTAGTAGTAGTAGCAGAGGTAATAGTAGCAGCGTCCCAGTTTAAGTGATAAGGAAACTAAGGCAGGATGGAAACTCAGGTCAAGACAGCTTCTTCCCGCCACCCTCTATCTTGCTCAGTGGAAGTCACGACAAGGATGAGAAGGCAAGGCCAAGGGTGAAAATGCAAGCTGCAGGCCCTGAGGACACCAAGTCAGAACACCCCCGAGGAGGCAGGGGAGAGGTACTGAACCAGGAACCAGGGGACTTGCATCCCTATCCCAACTCTGCCACTTACTAACCCTCAGCCTTGGGCGACTCATGGCCCTAGCCTCCGTTTCCTCAGCTGTGAAATGGGAGTAGCAATGGTTGTCCTGCCTACTTCAGAGGGGGACCGCGAGAATCCAGTGGGACAGTGGTTGTAAAAGTGACTTGAGAGTGTCGAGCAAATGGAGGGTATCACGTGGTGTGTTCTGACCTGCCGTGCGTGCCACCCCATGCTTTGACCACAGGCATGCACCACCCCGCCTGGCTAATTTTTTGATTTATTGTAGAGACGAGATCTCGCCAAGTTGCCCAGGCTGGTCTCGAACCCGGGCTCAGGCAATCCTCTCGCCTCTGCCTTCCAAAGTGCTTGGGGTCAGGGTGGGCAGTCCTTGTCTCAGGAGCCAGTCCCAATAGAAAACCTGCAGAGGAATCATGGAGCGCTGCTACGAAGGGCGCAGACTCTTCCATCGAACCAACGTGCGCCAACCTGAAAGGTTAGAACATGTATGTTCTTCCCTTTGCGGTTTCAGAAGGTGTCTTCACCATCTGCACAGATTCAAGAAGAGAGTTTCTCAGAAGGAAGGAGAAATTCACTCCAGCTATCAGAGCCACCTGCCTCACCTGTTGAAATGGAGCAGGCCTAACAAATTTTGCCTTCAGTGAGGAAGACACCTTGATGCATGTGACCTTGGAAGAGCATGGGAATTGGGGTCAAAATGCCCTGTAGGTCATTTACTACCTGTGTGACCTTGGGCCAGTTATTTAAGTTCTTGTTTTTGGACACAGGACTTTGCTCTGTCACACGGACTGGGACGCAGTGGTCCAGTCATAGCTCACTGCAGGCTTGAAATCCTGGGCTCAAGTGATCCTCCTGCCTAAGCCTCCTGGATAGCTGGGACTACAGGTATGACCACCACGCCTGGCTTATTTTTATTTTATAGATATAAATAAAACTCTATTGTAGAAATAGAGTCTTACTTCGTTGCCCACCCGCGTCTTGAACTCCTGGCCTCAAGTGATCCTCCCACCTCAGCCTCCCAAAGTGCTGGGGTTATAGGCCAGTTATTTAAGTTCTTTAACCTTTGTTTTTTCATATATAAAATGAAGACACTAGAAACATTGACCTAATGTGACTGTCTTGAGGATCTAATGAATTGATGTTTTTATCCACTGCTGTATAAGGCACTTTCTAAATGCTAGTAATTTCTATCATTATCTCTTTGCCTTAGCCTGCTGTTGTAGAAGTTGAAAGTTCCCTGCTCTGTTCTGCTCTCCTAACCAGCAATGATAAATAAGATGACAGACATCAAGTGCTTCGAGCTCTTCAAAAGGAAAAGATAAATTATGAAGAAGGGCTGAAGAGCCCAAGGATACGCCAGCCTCAGGTGAAGAAAGTTCCAGCGGGGAAGACGGAGGAAGTGAAGGTATTAGGATCTAGGGAGTGATGCTAACCAGCGGTAGTAAGCATCCTCTTTGCTTTTGCTGTTTCCACAAAGTAAGGGCTAAAGGGGAATCAGAGCCTGGCATCGTTCATCCAGCAGGGGATACCACTACTCTACCCTCCCTGTCTCAGAACCCGTGAGTCCCAAGGGAATGTGAAGAATCTTGAAGACAGATCCTTTCATTTTGTCCAATCCAACAGCCCGAAGGTGGATTGGGTGCTCAACTCTTAATCAAGAATTTATCACAGCAAAATAATAACCCGAGTTCATGGGAAATGGATCATTAATTAGGAGGAATGAAAAAACAAAACAAAACACCTTACGCTTTTCCATCAGTGTGAAAGTGTTGCTTTGCAGTCACTGATGAAGTAACCAAAAATCCTCTACCAGATTTCTTTTTTTTTTTTTTTTGAGTCTGTCACCCAGGCTGGAGTGTGGTGGCACACTCACGGCCACCACAGCCTCCACTTGCTGGGCTCAGGTGATCCTTCTGCTTCAGCCTTCCAAGTAGCTGGAGCCACAGGCATGTATCAGCACACCCCGCTAATTTTTTTTTTTTTAATTTATTGTAGAGATGAGGTCTCGCCACGTTGCCCAGGCCAGTCTCGAACCCCTGGGCTCAGGCAATCCTCTCACCTCTGCCTCCCAAAGTGCTGGGATTACAGGTGTGAGCCACTGCAACTGACTCACCAGACTTTTAATTAGTTGTGCTTCTACATGTGATGTTTCCTCTTTCCTTTGGGGTAACTTGAGATCTTAGTGTATAATTTTTTACCCATCTCTCTCTCTTTTTTTTGGCTAATACACATGACAACTGATTGGACTGTACAAATGTTTACAGAAACTAGGAAAAATAGGTTTCCCTCCCACCACCCTGACCCTGAGTTCCCTTCCCATGTTAGTGTTTATCTTTTCAAAAACACAGTGCTTGGCTAGTGCCTATATCTGACAAAATCAAATCACATTTCCATAAAAATACATCTGAAGTCAGCTCAATTTATTTTGCTGCTTCTCATTTTAATTCACGCCACCTAGAGCTCAGTGCATCCTCTGGGCCTGACGCCAAGTAGGAATTTGAGGAAAAATGTCCACAGTTCCAACTGCTGGCTCAGCGGGTGATTCTTCAAGTTAACTGTCCACCACAGCCAGCCTGTACTGTTCTACCCTACTTCTTGTTCAGAAGGGCGTGTCTCTGGAGATTTCCTTTCAGCAGAGGGATTCCATGATTCTAGACAAGTTGTATAAATATTCCCTCATTGTATACAATGCTCCCCATATAGGGGAATCAACATAATGTCCCATAGTCCACTCTCCTGCATTTTAAGCCACATCCAGTCTTGCCGTGGAGGTGAGGGTGGCCCTCCATGAGAGCTGCAAAATTTTATTTCCTAAAAGTCTGAGAGTGAGCTGGGAGACAAGAAAGGATGACAGACTGTGAAGTCTTTGAAGAGCTGTGCCTTTTTCCTTTTCAGTCATAGAGATTGATATAAGGCCGGACACACTGTAGGTCCTATTGAATATCCATTGAATAAAATGAGTAACACTTAGCATGTATCATCTGTATCCAGAATATGTAGAATTCACTTGGGATGCATCATCTGTATCCAGGAATATGTAGGATTCAGATTCTTGCCCTTAGATTCAATCTTGGCTTCGAAGATGTTAACTTCTGAATCCTACCACATTCCCTTGAGTTCTGGAACTTGTTTGGGAGAACCTCCCCCTACCTCCCTTCATCTCCTATCAACATCCATTGAGCATTTGAAGAGGTTTAAGCTGTTTTAAGGTTTGCATATGCACATGTCTTGCTACCAGCTTAAGAACCTTGGATTCCTAGAAGAATGGATGTCTTCCAAAATAATTGATTAATTCACTATAAAAATAAAGAGCGAATCCTAATTCCTCTAAGATGTTCTCTTTAGAGAGTGTGACTACTTTTTCATTTCTTTAATTTGATCTATATTAAATCAGTGTGCATTTTTCTGTATCTTTAGAGTAATTTTTACATGTTCTCCTAAAATAGGAGACCCTGTCTTTTTCCATATCCGTCACTTCTCCAATCGCATTTTCCCTTATATATAGATGTACACGAAGGAGCCCTCATTTAAATCATAGCTAATTGATTAGCTATTGTGGGTATTGATCTAACTCTCTACAGATCTAATCTTTTAAAACACTCCAGTTTTTTCATGTTGCCAATGAGTTCCCAACTAGCTTGACTTGTTACTGATTGGACACCTCTCAGTTTCACAGAGAAAAGCCACCAACTGAAAGTGGGCCCCTCTGAAGCACCACTAAACCTGTTAGTTGGATGGGTGGATGGATGCATGCATGGATAGACGAATGGATGGCTGGTCTGTACACTTGGCCAGACTCAGCAAGACAACATACCTGGATAGTCTGTCTTGAACACATTTTTCCTGAGAACTTTTACAAAGCCAGAATACTAGAAGCTCAGGGTTGGAAAGAGCCCCCTGAATTCATCTATTCCAATTCTTGGTAGGATACAAGAATCTTCTTTACAGCCTCTCTCGCTAACCCAGTCCAAAGTTCATGAGCTAAAACTCATGTCTACTGCGTTATCTGGCTTGTTTTCCTCTTAGACGCCTTGTCTTTCTTTCTGGACATTTTTTGAATCCTTGGACAGGGCAAAGGGAAATTGGCCCCTGCTGTTGTCAGAAGGGTTTTAGTCGGGACAGAAATTATTTGTGTTCTGAGAAACCTGTAAATACGAATTAAGGGGGTGATAGACTCTTCCCCTAAGGTTTCTCTCTCTCTCTCTCTCTCACACACACACACACACACACACACACACACACACACACACACAGGTTCCTGAGCAGAAAACTAGGAGGATGGATTAGCCTCTGGTCTAGCCTCCGACCACCCCAAGCCCCTGAGGAGGGATAACAGGGGAGCGCCCCTTCTTCCCAGCCTGGAGCCCCGACTCACTGTAGATGGTCTGCTGGGGCGTGCCGTCCACGTGGCCGTCCTTGTGGATCTGCAGATGGTAACTGTTCCTGGCTGTGGCCGTGTACAGGTGGGTCAGGCCACCCCAGCTGGAGGCGAGCAGCGGAGAGTCGTTGGGAGAGGCTCCGACCACGCTCCCACAGCAGACGCTGCACAGGGCACAGACCCAGAGCCCGAGGCGGGCCCCCCACATCGTGCCGCGCGCTGAGTGGCTGGAGCTGAGGCTGAAACCTGACACGCCTGCCCGGACTCTGCTAGCCTGGGCCTCCCTGGCCTTTTCCTCCCCTCCGTCCTTGCGAGGAGCGGGCCAGAGGATCCTATGCTGGATTCCCTCCTTTTCCCCCTCGGACTTTTAAAGGGTAGCGGTGTGACATCAAACAGGAAAAACTGCACTGTCCACATCCTCTGTGTTGTAATCAGCCCATCTGAAGAAAGTGCAAAGGCCTCTGAGGCTCACGGAAGGCACGTCGGTTCCAGACACACACACCCCTCAATTTCAAGCCAACGCTCCAAAACATGAATGACGTCTGCGACTCTGGGTTGTCTGTTGACCCGTACCACTTCCACCAGGAAATGTGAAGGCAGCCAGCGGTTCCTAAAAAATCCAGCTTCGGTCATGCAGTCCACTGACTCCTGGGCAATTCCTCTCCCATCAAGTCGACTCATTTTGGTTTTCTTAGTTCCTTGAATTTCCATCACCAGGTGTGTATCCAGGGCTTTCTCTGTGTGCAGCATCAGGTGGGTAGCTTGAGGGATAGAGATCTATGAAAAATACGGCCCTGGGAACAGGGGGACAGAAACCAGAGTTGCCATCTTGGGAGAAAGACCACACGGTCTGACGCCACTGGCCATGCCCAGGTTTGGTTCCTCAGTTTCCCTAGTTTGGACTCTCTAGGGCGGTGAAACTGGTAGTCTTCCCAGTGGTAAGGAGACCCATCCTGAGACCGCCTGAGGACTGGAAAGGCTGCTGGATGAGCACTGGCATCACAGTGGCAGGACAGGGTGTCCCCACAGTCTGTCTACACATGGGTGCTCAGCTCTGTGACTGAAAGCCTGCTGGCAGGGGTTGTGTACAGGTGTGCCCCGTGGGAAGTTGGAGCTGGTGTGGGGGGGAAATCCTACATCCTTCACACGTGTAGTTCATAGTAGGGTTCATGCTTCTATGAGAATCTCATGCCACCACTGATCTGACAGAGGAAGATGGAGCTCAGGTGGCAATGTGAGTGATGCGGAGCGGCTGTAAACACAAATGAGGCTTCACTTGCTTGCCTGGCACCCACCTCCTGCTGTGTGGCCCAGATCCTAACAGGCCACAAACAGGTATCTGTCTGTGGCCTGGGGGTTGGGGACCTTCGCTACCGGAATGCCAGAAAGATTCACACAGGGACTGCTGCGTTTCCAATTTCCCGTTCCCTGAGTACACACCACATACAGGCATCAAACTAGACACCCTGGTTGATATAGGCACGAGCAGGGTGTGACCCTGCTCCAGACCCCACAGAGCTCCAAACTAATGGAGGAGACATATAAAAACAAGTAGCCAAGCCGGGCTCGGTGGCTCAGCCTGTAATCCTGCGCCTTGGGAGGCTGAGGTGAGTAGATTGCCTGAGCCCGCGGGTTCGAGACCCGCCTGGGCAGTGAGACCTCATCTCTACAATAAATCAAAAAATCAGCCGGGCGTGGTAGCGCGCGCCTGTAGTTCCGGCTACTTGGAAGGCTGAGGTGGAAGGATCGCCGGAGCCCAGCAGGTCGAGGCTGCGGTGGCCGGGAGCGGCCACTGCCCTTCAGTCTGGGCGACTGAGTGAGACTCCAACTCAAAGCCTGCAAGTCTACAAGTGCAGGCAAAGAGAGATGGCATTTGTTACCCTATTTTTTTTTTTTTTTTGAATTGGAGTCTCACTCTGTTGCCCAGGCTGGAGTGCAGTGGCACACTTACGGCCACCGCAGCCTTGACCTGCTGGGCTCAGTTGATCCTTCTGCCTCAGCCTTCCACATAGCTGGAAGTACAGGCATGCACCACCATACCCGGCTAATTTTTTTTTTTGAGTTGGAGTCTCACTCTGTCACCTAGACTGCAGTGCAGTGGTACGCCCCGGCCACCACAGCCTCAACCTGCTGGTCTCCAGCGATCTTTCTGCCTCAGCCTTCCAAGTAGCCAAGTAGCCGGAACTACAGGCACACACTACCACGCCTGGCTAGTTTTTGATGTATTGTAGAGACGAGGTCTCACCAAGTTGCCCGGGTGGGTCTCGAACCCGTGGGCTCAGGCAATCTACTCACCTCAGCCTCCCAAAGTGCTGGGATTACAGGCTGAACCACCGAGCCTGGCCTTAATTTTTTTATTTATTGTAGAGATGAGGTCTCACCAAGTTGCCCAGGCTAGTCTTGAACTCGCAGGCTCAGGCAATCCTCTCACCTCGGCCTCCCAAAGTGCTGAGGATTATAGGTGTGAGCCACGTCACCTGGCTGTTACCCTGCATTTATGCAGGCTTTATACTTTTCAAATTGTTTTCACATCTGCTAGCTCATTGGAACCTAATGCAACTCTGTGAGACAGGCATAGCAATATTTTAATGCTATACATGAGTGAATGGAGATTTGGGGGGTTTTTATATCCAGAGTCACAAAACAAATAAATGCTAGGACAAGATCTTCCAGTTCCCTAGACTACTTCTCCAAAGAGTCACAGCCACAATGAACACATATGAAGAGCTTACTATTCCACGTACTAAGTGCTTCTTGTGTAGTAACTCATTTGGTCTTCAGAATAACCCTTTGAGGAGGTGCCGTTATTTCCTTTACATAGGCCAGGACACTGATGTATATGTTTTAAGTAACTTGCCCAAAGACAGACAGCTAACACGTGGAGGATGTTGGATCTGAATCCAAGTCTGGCTTCAGACATCCGAAACACTTGGCAAGATGTCCAAACCCACACGCTGCGTTAGAGCCGAAGCCACAAAAACTGGCAGCTTGGCAAGCAGGTGCAAGTAGCTGTGAGGTAAGGCACTCTGGGCTTTTTCTCTAGAAAACCCAGGCCTTTACTCAGGATAATTGCCTAGGATACATGGTACTTGCCTCCCCAGAGTTGGAGAGAGGATGTGTGACATTCAGATGCTTTTGTATACAACAGTCTTCCTTTGTAATGGCCACAGAGTGGTTTATACATGTAGTTGAGAAACAGCCAGCATTCAGAATGGAAATTCAGACCACTCTGGAACATTGGCCCTGTGTTTCCTCTTCTGGTTGCAGATGGCAAAATGAAGTAACCGCAGCAGTCAGCAGTTATCGAGAACCTCTTCCATGCAAGAGGCGTGGAAGGGAAGGGGTGGGAACAAAAAGCAGGACAGACCTACCCTCCAGGGGCTTCCAGAGCTGAGAAAGTCTTTGGTCAATACAAGACACTGTGTGAGAGGGAGCGAAACGGCCAGGCCATGAAGATATGCTCATTGCATTCACAAAGGGAGAGGTCATGGTGGGCGGATGCTGTGGCCGAGGAGGGCTTTGAAGGAAGCGGGGATAGAGGGAGCTTAATGAGATGGACAGGTAAGGCTGTGTCCCAGCCCCGGCTAGGGCATGATGGGGAGGGAGTGTCGGTGTCTTGGGAGAAGTCCACAGTCATCTGGTCATTTGCTCAGTTCCTGGCTCACCTCCCTGGTCACTTCAACCGGTCTTATTAGACAAGAGAACTGCTGGGTGCAGTGGTTCACACCTGTAATCCCCGCGTTTTGGGAGGCTGAGATGGGAGGACTGCTTGAGCCTAGGAGCTCGAAACCAGCCTGGGCAGCATAGTGAGACCTCGTCTCTATTAAGAGAAAGGAAAAAAGGAAGGCAGGAAGGAAGAAGGAAGGGGAACGGAGAGACGGAGGGAGGAAAAAAGAAAAGAGAACTGATGTGCCAGCTTATCCACTTCCAGAAGCTTCCATCCCTCCAAGGAGCCCCAAGGACTTGGCAGCTGGATCTAAAGGCAGAGCACAGCCCAGAGGAGTCGATTTATTTCTGAGGGAAAGGGAGGAGAGGAAGCATTTTCCACTCGGAGTCGGTAAAGAAAGGCACAGGAATCTCAGACTCATTATTTACTTTTGAGATATGAGAAAATCGAGAGCAGAGATGAAGACCCGCCCGTCAGCATGTAGAGGCGGCAGAGCTCTGCCGAGCGGTAGGTTCCAAATCTGGCCGCCTCCCAGCTCACCTGCGGGCTTTAAAACCACAGCTGTCCCAGGACTAATCTCAGACCTACTAGAAGCTGCAGGGGTAAAGCCCAGCTTTTTGTACTTTTTCCTCTATTTTTCTTTTTTGAGTCAGGGTCTCACTCCATCACCCAGGCTGGAGTGTGGTGGCACGATCATGGCTCATTGCGGCCTCAACCTCCTGGGATCAGAGAGGTCCTTCCTCCTCAGCCTCCCGAGTAGCTGGGACTACAGGCATGCACCACCACACCCAGTTCGATTTTTACATTTTTGTAGAGATGAGCTCTCATTTTGCTGCCTAGGCTGGTCTCGAACTCCTGGGCTCAAGCAATTTTCCCACCTTGCCCTCCCAGATTGCTGGGATTGCAGGTGTGAGCCACCGTGCCCAGTTCTTTGTACTTTTATCCAAAGCTGCCTGGGTGATTCTATTCCGCCACATTCAATGTTACCGACACTAAAATATTATCAATAAACGGGCTTTAAGTCCCAACCCATGAACAGGATTCAGCGTACAGGGACGGAGCCCCCTTTGCTGGCCTACTCAAGTTCCCCTCCCTTCTAGGATGTCCGGCCTAACTGCCTTGAGATGAAAACAGGCCTTTCTAGGAAACTGAAGGACTGAAGATGGAAATCAGTAGTGTCCCGTGCCTGTAAGGACCCATTTCCTTGGGCCTGGTGTACGGACGCCTGTGAAGCTTCAGAGGGTAAGGGAAGGGAGAGGCCAGGGCGTGTTGGTTCCTGTCCTCTGCACCTAGAGGGCACTCCTCCGTCACAGTTCAGGTCAGAGGGACTGGGAACTAGTGTGACCTTAGCAGTCTAGAATGAAACACAGATACCAGACGCGAGTAGGAATCTCAAAAAGGAGTCTGTGCATCTTGGATGTGACTGTGCCCGGTTTCCTGGTGGCTGCCCGGATGCAGCAGAGAGGCTGGTCCCAGGGTAGGTGAGAAAACCTATTCTCTAGCCTGGCCTGCAAGCCCCTGCTCTGGCATCAGAAGAATTCATCCCAGGAGCTCTATGGAGAACTTTCATCCAGCCCCTGCATTTATACCCGTAGAATCAAGGCTCTAAATATGGATAAAGGCCAGACCTGGTGGTTCACACCTGTAATCCCAGCACTTCAGGAGGCTGAGGCAGGAGAATCGCTTGAGCCCAGAAGTTCAAGCCCAACCTGGGCAACACAGCGAGATCCTGTCTTTATTAAAAGAGAGAGAGAGAGAAGGATACCTTAACTATGGGTAGGGGACTATAGGAATCTGTATGCCTGCAAGTTCATGACTTTTCTCCAACTCTTGACTTTTTTTCTCAGAATTCACTCCAAGAAGTTATTGAGGAGATAATGTTGCCTGTGTCATATCATATTCTTTCAATATCAAGACTTGATAACACTTTTCTCTCCCTCTCTTTTTTTTAAAGATGTGGAGTACAAGTCAGGATTCGGTACTTTTTTTTTTTTTTGATTTGGAGTCTCATTCTGTCGCCCAGACTGGAGTGCAGTGGCCGCTCCCGGCCACCACAGCCTCGACCTGCTGGGCTCCGGCGATCCTTCTGCCTCAGCCTTCCAAGCAGCCGAAACTACAGGCGCACGCTACCACGCCCAGCTAATTTTTGATTTATTGTAGAGATGAGGTCTCGCCAAGTTGCCCAGGCGGGTCTCGAACCTACGGGCTCAGGCAAGGATCGGGTACTTAAGTGGTCTAGGTACAAGTGAAGTTTGGGCCTCCCACCGGCCCTCACCGCGCCTGGGTTAGGATCAGGCCCCCCTGCTGATTTTATGTGTCCCCTCTCCTTCCCCGGGCAGTGCCCCGTCACTGCCAATCCCTTTCTTGTAGTACCATGATAGGTGTTCAGGGTCCACTTATGAGTGAGAACATGTGGTACTCAGTGAACGATGTTATGCTCTTAAAACATCACATTGACTTGACCGTCGTTAGGATATGATGAAAAATGTTGAAATAATCAAGGTGAAAGAAAAGCTGGGAGACAGAAGAGGTGGTCTCAGCGTGGCTCGTGGTTTTTCTTTTCTTTTTTGGGACTCCGTGGGAAGGCTCCGTCCACCCATGGTTAGGACCCAGGAGGCCTCTGTTCCCTATGCCTCAGCTCCTTAGGATTTTGTCCTCATCGTTGGAGTCATGGTTTAACTGTCACCTTGCTTTCTCATTCAGACCCCCAGTGTTCAGGCAGATGGCCGTTTAAGTCACCCAGGACAAGTGGTTATTTCTTGTCTTCCTGAAATTCTCGGGGAGGCCATTCCTGTGTCTTGTCTGAAAATACCCTTCCTGTGTCATCCTGATAGTTAAAACGCGCTTCCCTACAGCCAATCAGAAGATCTTTTTCTTTAGTGTATGGATTCAATCAACACATAACTTTTTATCAAAAGTCTATTCCATGGCTAGTACTTTGCAGAAAATCTTTAGAGACGCCTAAGAATGAAAGAGTACAGTTCTGATCTTCAGGGAGTATAACAGTAGACTGGGGAGAATATATTTTGCATCTGTCCAGCACTTCACAGCCTACAAGCTCCATTTGCATCTTCTGTCTCTTCTGATGCTCAAAAGAGCCCACGGGCAAGATTGGGACCTGCTGGGGATGAGTTTCCCAAGAACATCCTGGCTCCAGATACATACATTCTGCCCTGTAGGAATTTAAAAGAAAGGAGGGGGAAAAGCATTAAAAAAAAAACCAAAAAAACTTTTTTATTAAAAAGTAAATCAGTGACCAGGCTTGGTGGCTCAGCCTGTCATCCCAGCACTTTGGGAGGCCGAGGCGAGTGAATTGCCTGAGCCCATGGGTTTGAGACCAGCCCGGGCAACTTGGCGAGACCTCGTCTCTACAATAAATAAAAAATTAGCCGGGCGTGGTAATGCACTCCTGTAGTTCCAGCTACTTGAAAGACTGAGGCGGAAGGATCACTGGAGCCCAGCAAGTTGATGCTGGGGTGGCTGTAAGCAGGCTACTGCACTTCAGCTTGGTTGATAGATGAGACTCCAACTCAAAAAAAAAAAAAAAAGAAAAGAAAAGTAAATCAGGGCAGAGATATATGAAACAGAAAGTGCACATCTGCTATAGAGGTAAAAATCTCATCGAGCATAATATATTATCGGTTTGGGATATACATATACATTACACACACACACACACACACACACACACACACACTCTTTAAAAGTCAAAATTGAAGGCATGCTGTACATAATCTAAGCCCACTTTGTCCATGCCAAGTCTATTTTGACCACCTCTCCATGTCAGTATGTCTATCTCTACCTCATTTTTTCCCATCATTCCATTCCTTTTCATTACATCCCATCTGAGAGTGGTTTGCTCTCCTGGAAACCACTTTTCCTTCCAAATTCTGCCCCAGAGACTTTGGGGTGGTTCCCAGGGCCACAGAACTTTATACGTATGTATAAATGTCCATATAGGCCGGGTGTGGTGGCTCAAGCCTGTCATCCCAGCACTTTGGGAGGCCGAGGCAAGAGGATTGCCTGAGCCCAGGGGTTTGAGACCCGCCTGGGCAACTTGGCGAGACCTTGTCTCTACAATAAATCAGAAAAATTAGCCAGGTGTGGTAACACGTGCCTGTCGTTCCAGCTACTTGGCAGGCTGAGGCAGAAGGATCCCTGGAGCCCAGCAGGTAGTGGCTGCAGTAGCTGTGAGAGTGCTACTGCACTCCAGCCTGAGCAACAGGGTGAGACTCCTACACAAACAAATACACACACACACACACACACACACACACACAGTATACATATACAATATACATATAATATGTATTTTACATATGTACACACACACAAAGGTCTATCTGTAGGCACATATGTACACAGATACAGACATAATATTGGCCCAGACTGGCATGGCCTGGTGACGGGGGTCACCACAGTTCCCTGCCACCTGCAGAACTTACTACCGCTTAGTCTAGAGCCAATACCTCCCATGGAGTCGCTTCCCTTCTTTCCCTCCAAATGAGGGGTTCCAGCTTCTTGCCGTGGGCCTTTCCAAAACAAAGGTCCATAGAAGGCTTGTCTTCAGGGAGCCCAGAACTCCAGCAGAGTGGGGCATCAAACCTGGAAAAGGCTTTGAGTCCGCATGAAGCATGGGGGTGGAGGTGCCTGCCCGGTGCAACTGGGAATGTTTTTCACTCCTGCCACTACTGCCAGTGAGTCCCCAAGCTTCCAGTGACCCTGTAAGACCACGCTTGTTCATCTACAAATATTGAAACTGATAGTTGGTCGTGACTGCGGATGACAAGGACAGGAATCTGGTTACTTAACCCTTTTGAAAATAAACTTTGCTTTTCAAATTAGTATGCTTAAACTTTGCCACTTTTTTTTTTTAAATCAGAGTTTTGCTCTGATGCCCAGGCTGGAGTGCAGTGGCACACTCACAGTCACTGCAGCCTCGACCTGCCGGGCTCAGGTGATTCTTCTGCCTCAGCCTTCCAAGTAACTGGAACCACAGGTGTGTGCCACCACTTCCAGCTAATTATATTGATTTATTGTAGAGATGAGGTCCTGCCAAGTTGCCCAGGTTGGTCTTGAACCTCTGGACTCAGACAGTTCTCTCACCTCTGCCTCCCAAAGTGCTGGGATTACAGGCATGAGCCACCGCACCTAGCTTGCCACCTATTTTGAGCTCAATACAGAGTAGAAATGTTTTTAAAAATAAGAATATCTGGAACTGTTTGAGAGTATTTGATTAAACATATCTGAGTATTCATTTACTTAGAAGTTTAAGGTTGTTCAAGAGTATAAGACAGCTATCCTGAGTATAAGAATTCTGAAAAACTTTAGAAGAGAGATCTGAGAGGGGGTGATTTTTTTTTTGTTTGAGTTGGAGTCTCACTGTCACCCAGGCTGGAGTGCAGTGACACGCTCATGGCCACCACAGCCTTGACCTGTTGGGTTCAGGGGATCCTTCTGCCTCAGCCTTCCAAGTTGCTGGAATCACAGGTGTGTACCACCACACCCGGCTAATTTTTTTTTTTTTTTTGATTTATTGTAGAGACGAGATCTCGCCAAGTTGCCCAGGCCGGTCTCAAACCCCTAGGCTCAGGCAATCCTCTCGCCTCGGCCTCCCACAATGCTGGGATTATAGGTGTGAGTCACTGCGCCCGGCTGAGGGGGTGAGTTAAAAAGAGACTGTTGTGGGAACAGTGATGAGAGAACGGCTAAAATCCAGAAGAGCAGGAAAGCTGAGGGTTGAATCCATAGCAGGTGCAGATGAGACATGTCAACCAAGAGCAGATGACGTCAGCCAATGACAGAATTGCAGCCCAAAGCATCCCTTGGCGCATGTTCTGCACAGTGACCTGTAAAATGCCAGGGGCTGGAGCTGAACATGTACGACCGATGCTCTATTTCATTGGAGGTAGCTGTCACTTGGTCCACAGTCTGTCACAGCTGCACTGTGAGGGCACACAGAGGAAAGACCTGGAGTGTAGCGATTTTTAGGGCAGTGAAACTATTCTGTGTGATGCTGTAATGGTGGGCACATAACACTATGCTTGTGTCAAAATCCAAAGAACGGTCCAACACCAAGAGTGAACCTTCACAGAAGCAGTGGACTTTAGAGAAAAATAACACGTCGGTAGTGGTTCACTAAAGATAGCACACGCGCCACACTAAGGCAGAATGTGAATGGAGGAATTGTGTGCCGAGCAGGGAGAGGCAGTGGATAGGAACTCTCTGCACTCACTTTTTTATTAGAGTCAGAGTCTCACTCTGTCGTCCAGGCTGGAGTGCAGTGGCACACTCATGGCCGCCGTGGCATCAACCTGCTGGCTCCGGCGATCCTTCCGCCTCAGCCTTCCAAGTAGCTGGAACTACAGGCACATGCTACCACACCCGGCTAGTTCTTTTTTTATTTATTGTAAAGATGAGGTCTTGCCAAGCTGCCCAGGCTGGTCTCGAACCCGAGGGCTCCACCAATCCTCTCATCTCGGCCTCCCAAAGTGCTGGGATGATAGGCTGAGCAACCAAGCCCGGCCTTCTCTACACTTTCTGCCTAGTGTTTTTGTAAACCTCCAACTGCTTGAAAAATAAAGTCAATTAAAAAAGTAAGAGCAAAATTTGGCGATGGTGTTTACCCCAACAGACGTCAAAATTTTGTCACTTTCTGGGATGACTTCTTCCAGAATCAGATGGATAAGATGTGCTAAAACAGTGCATATTTCACTGAGTACTATAAGTCACCTTTCATTCCTTCAAGATAAGACACAAGGAAACCTCTTGCCCATCCTTGTCATGCGGGTCAGCTTTCCTGTCAACACGGAAGCTCACTTCCTTTTAAATCTGTGTGTGCTGCTTGGACGCATCATTCCTCTTTCTGCACCTGTTTCCCCAGCTGGAAACTGGGGAGGTGGGATGTGTGGATAAGAGAATCCCTGAAGTGCCTCTCACTGTTGCAGTCTGGGAGGTCTCTGGAGGTGGAACGCTGTTTTGTCTTCCAGCACCCCAAATTGTCTTATTACTGGCTACACCTGGCCATCTCCACGTGAGTTGCCCACCTTGTCAATGGCGACTGAGAGTTTTTTTATTTTATTTATTTTTGAGTCGGAGTCTCACTCTGTTGCCCAGGCTGGAATGCAGTGGCACACTCACAGCCACCGCAGCCTCGACCTACTGGGCTCAGGCGATCCTTCCACCTCAGTCTTCCAAGGAGCTGGAACTACAGGTTGTGCACTACCACACCAAGCTTATTTTGTGACTTATTGAAGAGATGAGGTCTTACCAAGCTACCCAGGCTGGTCTCGAACCCCTGAGCTCAGACAATCCTCTCACCTCAACCTCCCAAAGTGCTGGGATTACAGGCTTGAGCCACTGAGCCCGGCTTGTTTTTATTTTTATTTTGAGCTGGAATGTCACTCTGTCACCTAGGCTGGAGGGCAGTGGCACGCTCACAGCTCACCGCAGCCTCGACTTCCTGGGCTTAGGCAATCCTTCCACTTCAGCCTCCTGAATAACTGGGACTACAGGCGTATGCCACCACACCCAGCTAATTTTTTTGCTTTTTGTAGAGATAAGGTCTTACTATCTTCCCTAGGCTGCTCTCGAACTCCTGGGCTCCAGCAATCTTCTCGTCTCGGCCTCCCAGGTTTCTGGGATTGCAGGCATGAGCCACTGTGCCTGGCCTGGAAGTATTTACCTGTCCCGTATTTTCATTCTCCCTCTGGCTTGCTTACAATGTCCACACTTGATCAGGGATAAACTCAAGGAAGGCAGATTCCTTTCATCTACTATTTAATGTCATATGTTATTGTATGATCTATATATTTATAGTTTAATGTTATCTGTACCTATAAGAACAGTCTCAGTTCAAGAGATTTCCTCAAAAGCAAATCTAAGTATATAAATAGAACCCTTGTTGTACTTCCCAAAAGGAAAGACAAGTGGCTTCTGTAATATTACGCAATCCGTGTTCTCTTCTCTTGCCTGGTGCTCATAACCAGGAGCTGATCTTGCCAGGACAGAAAGAGGTCCAAGAACCTCAGGGGACCGCAACTGGGAACTTTAGCACACCGAGGCTCAGGGTGGAACTTGAGAGAAAGGGACGTGGAAGTCCAGGCCCTTGACCAACAGCTGTAGCCCAGCTCCCTTTCCCCTCCCTCCCAACTCCTTACCTCTCTTCTTTGTCAGCATCCTCTTCTTCCTGGAAACCCTCTCCTGGCCTCAACCTCTACAGCTTGTGAGAGATAAGACGAGTTGTGTCCCACGGGTGGGGGTGGCCCAGCCTGCGTGAATGATTTTAATCAAGTCTTGCTTTGGGTGCCAAGAACAGGGTTTTGCTGGTTCCACTCAGAGCAAAGCCAAGTCAGACTTGGGGGGTGGAGATTAAGATTGGAATTAAGGATTCTCAGAGTGAGATTTGTTTTGTCTTGCTTTTTTTTTTGAGTTGGAGTCTCACTCTGTCGCCACACTCACGGCCACCCCAGTGGCCCATCCACCTGCTGGGCTCCGCGATCCTTCCACCTCAGCCTTCCAAGTAGCCGGAACTACAGGATGCGCTACCACGCCCTGCTAATTTTTGATATATTGTAGAGACGAGGTCTCGCCAAGTTCCCCGGGCTGGTCTCAAACCCGCGGGCCCAGGCAATCCACACGCCTCAGCCTCCCAAAGCACGAGATTACAGGCTGAGCCACCGAGTCTGGCTTTGTCTTGCTTTTTCAAGTTGGGGTCTCACTCTGTCATCCCGGCCGGAGTGCGGTGGCCCCATCATGGCTCATTGCAGCCTCAACCTTCTGGGCTCAGGTCATCCTTCCTCTTCAGCCTCCTGAGTAACTGGGAGTGCAGGCGTGCACCACCACACCCCGCTAATTTTTTAATCTTCATTTTTGAAGAGATGAGGTCTCGCTATGCCTCCCAGGCTAGCCTCGAACTCCTGGGCTCAAGCAATCCTCTGTCTTAGCCTCCCAAAGTTCTGGGATTACAGGTTTGAGCCACCACCCCCAGCCTGATTTGTTCATTTGTGGTCTCTGTCCCAAAGCCCTACACAACATCCTTACTTCCAGAGGTCGCCCTGACTCTCTTTCCTTTCTCTTCTTCACTCTTACCTTCCAAGAAAAGTATATTTTTACTTTATACTTGGATAGGGCTTTCCAAAATAGTTTCATAATGGTTGTCTCCCTTCTCCCTCACAGAAATGTTCTACTTGGAGATCTTTCCTTAAGCTGTTATTCCCACAAGACAGTATGAAACCAAGGCGCCCCTCAGCTGGCCAGACCAGAGCCCTTCACGGCACTTGCTGGAAAGACCAAGGACCCCACCCTCCCCACGCCCACCCAGGGCACCCCACATGTCTCCTCTCTGGGGCTTTCCTAATCAGAATCCCGTCCGGTATTTTATGAACCCGAGAGACCGAGGGAATCTGAATCTACCCTCTTTCTCCATTTTCTTCCCCTTCCGTTCCTGCCAACTGCCCCCAGACCAGGGCAGTCCAGGGGTTTCTTCTCTCTGCCCACCTCTTGGCTTGAGCTGTGGAAACACTGGCTCTCAGAGCTAGATGCTGGAAACCCGGAGATCATCAGCCTAGCCTGTTTCCACAGGGAGGAAAAATGAGGCCCGGGGTGACCTGCCCAAGGTCCCATGGCCGAGTGAAGGGCGGAGCTTAGCGTTAGAATCAGGCTTCTGACCCGGGCACAGCGGCCCTTCCAGCCACCCACACCTGGTTATTCACTGGGAAACATTCACTGAAATGCGTATGTGCAGCTGTTTCCCCAGATGGAAACTGGGGAGGTAGGATGCGTGCATGAAGGAATCCCTGAAGTTCCTCTCACTGCCGCAGTCTGGGAGTCTCTGGAGGCAGAACACCGTCTTGTCTTCCAGCGCCCCGAATTGTCAGCGTGGTCGCCTGCTACACTTGACTCTGTCTGTGTGAGTCACCCACCTTGCCGATGGCCCCTGGAAGTGTTTACATGCCCTGCTGGGACTCAGGCCACTGGGTTCCGAGGCTGCCTCATGACTTAGTGAGGTCCGTGGGCAGGTGTCTCACGCCTCAGTGGTGCCACGTGGAACGCGGGTGCTGTGGAGGGAAAGGAAGTCGAATCTGGGTGGTGGATGAGCCCTTCGCCGACAGATCCCCTGCTGTCTCCTTAGACCCAGCAGTCCCCAGGGGTCAGGAGGTTCAGTCTCCCCTAGCGTCACTCATCCGTACTCAGGGACATTAACTCCTGGGAGTGCCACAGGGAAGGTTCGGGAATCACTCCTTGCACAATTGTTTTGTCTCTAGCTCCGAACTTACCCTTACTAACCACAGTGGGAGAGCAGACCTCGGAGGCAGGAGTCCTGGAAGCCACTTTTGGCAAACTCAGGAATCTCATATCTGTCCCTTGCTGTATAAAGCGATTCAGCAAGGAGAGCGTCTCTGAAGCCTGGGCACCTTAGTCTTGGTTGTGATTGCACTGACCATTCCCTCAGCAGCATTTTCCTTCCCTCCTTCCTCCCTTCCTTCCCTCCCCCTCCCTCCCTCCCCCTCTCTCCTTCTAGAGCCGGGGTCTTCTTTGTCACCCAGGTTGGAGTGCAGTGGCACGATCATGGCTCACTGTAGCCTCAAACGCCTGGGTTCAAGTGATCCTCCTCCTTCAGCCTCCCACGTAGCTGTGACTGCAGGCGCATGCCACCACGCCTGGCTAATTTTCAGAAACTTTCTTTTGTAGAGATGAGCTCTTACTACATGGCCCAGGCTGACCTTGAAGTCCTGGGCTCAAGCAATCCTTCTGCTTTGGCCTCCCAAAGTGCTGGGATTACAGTTGTGAGCCACCACACCTGGCAGCAGCATCATTTCATACCCAGATATTGGGCTGCTATAAAAAAAAAAAAAGTTTTTTTTGAGTTGGAGTCTTACTCTGTTGTCCAGGCTGGAGTGCAGTGGTCACCACAAGCTCAGCCTGCTGGGCTCAGGTGATCCTTCCGCCTCAGCCTTCCAAGTAGCTGGAACTACAAGCACATGCCACCATGCCCAGCTAATTTTTTATTTATTGTAGACACAATGTCTTGCCAAGTTTCTCAGGCTGGTCGGTCTCCAACCCCTGGGATCAGGCAATCCTCTCACCTCCAACTCCCAAAGTGCTGGGATGACAGGCATGATCCATTGCTAAAATTTTTTTTTTTAATACAGCCTTCTTCACAAATCTGTAAGAATTTGTATCTTGGTCGAAACAGTCTAAGAGTACCTAGAGGCCTCCATTACCCACGAACTAACCTCCCTCTTTTGGGAAATGGGAACGTAATTATTTTTAAAAAACTAAGGTTGAGCTTCCTGAACTGTGTGTCTTGAAAATCACACAGGGGCTAACAGGTATATAGAGGCAGTGACTCTCAGCCTGCAGCCCCTGGAGTCTGGGTTGACTAATTGCCTCTGGAATCATGAATGGCCTGTGTGCTCTGACAATATTCTCATTTTCTATGTGGGATCTGACAAGAAAAGATCATGGAAAACCCTGCTCTAAGGTCAACACACCGGCTATGGGTATAATAACAGCCGCAGTGACAAAGTGCTTCCTGAGACCCACTCTGGGCCACGTACACGAAGAAGACCAGGGTGGCATCGTAAATGATGTATTTAAGTGACATGCCCAAGCCTCATGTAATGACAGAAGTCATCCCCTGCTTTTACGAATCACTTTCCTAACTGGATATTTTTTGCAGCACATCCTCACATGCGGTCTCCTGTTTGATCTTATCAACAATCCTGTGAGAGACCGTGAATCCTCATCCTTCATACGAAGAAATCGAGGGTCGATTTGTGATTTGCCCAAGGTCACACACCTAGTATGAGGTAGAACCGGGAGCCAAGTCCAGGCCTTTTGACTCTGAATTCAGAGTTCTGTCAGCTGCACACCCCCTTCTGTGAATGTCCCCATTTTCTTTCTTTTTCGTTTTTATTTTTTGAGTTGGAGTCTCTCACTCCGTCACCCAGGCTGGAGTGCAGTGGCATGCTCATGGCCACCACAGTCTCGACCTGCTGGGCTCAGGTGATCCTTCTGCCCTAGCTTTCCAAGTAGCTGGAACTACAGGCACATGCCACCACGCCTGGCTAATTTTTTTTTTTTTCATTTATTGCAGAGACAGGGTCTCACCGAGTTCCCCAGGCTGGTCTCGAGCCCATGGGCTCAGGCAATCCTCTCCTTTCGGCCTCCTCCCAAAGTGCTGGGATGATAGGCGTGAGCCCCTGCACCTGGCCCATGTCCCCATTTTTAAGAACGCATCTTCAGGACTGAAAGTCTCATTATGAGAGCATAGGTGAGGTGGGGGTCCCTGGTCCACTGAGAACAAGTTCTCTTTGGTGAGTGCTTTAGAGCAAGGGTTAGAACCCTTGGTTGCTTCGCCTGTAGGACAATCATCTACTCCTGTTATCCCATTCCATTCCGTTGTCTAAAACCAGAGGGAAGACAATCATGCTTCCAAAGCTGAGATTCTGCCCCAGAAAGGAACAATAGAAACTTTGGACTGCAGAGGAAACATTTAAGAGAGAGAGAGAGAGAGAGAGAGAGAGAAGTGTATGTAGGGTGTGTGTGTGTCCACACAGGCAGCCCCTTCTAATTGGCGTTCCAAGGCTGCCCAGCAGGACCCAGCCCACCCTCTCAGGATGCCTGGGGCTTGTCACGCAGCCCACGTCGGGGAGCAGACATCCTGGTTCCCACTCACCTCTTTGGAGCCCGTGACCCAGGCCAGCCCACCACGTTTGGGACTCTGCACATCCGGACTGGTATTATCTCGGGATCCTGGGACTCCTTGGCTGCCCTGCCCTGCCTCCTCCCTTCCCGGTGGACACGTAGACACCACACACTTCTCGGAGGGCTATTTCTAGCCAGGGGCCGGCCATTCAGCCCCAGCCTGTCAGCTCAGGCTGTCTGCATGCCGCAGCTGGGACGGGCGGCCTGACACGTTGTGGGTTCAGCATGCAGGATGTGGGGCTTCCGGAGGCAGGCCTCCCCTCGCCTGCTGGAGGTCAGGGTTGCTGGGACGTGGGGGTGGGGGACAGACAGGACGCTCCTGATGCCTGGTCAGGAGGAGCTGGCGTCTCCGCCTCCGCACACCTCCAGCAGGTTTCTGCCCTCTGACCGCGGCAGCCCTTTTCCAGCACGAATCAAGTACTTGTCTTTAGCCAAGCTGAGAGCTAACCACCGTATGGTTGACTGCAGGCCCTGGGGTTAAGCATTCTGGGTCGGAAACCAAGCTGTGCCCTGTCCCAGGCATGGCATCTTTGTCCAGTTACCTCACCTCTCTGAGCCTCAGTTACCTCATCCGTAAAAAAGGAAATATCCGGGTGCGGTGGCTCACACCTGTAATCCCAGCACTTTGGGAGGCTGAGGCGAGAGGATTGTCTGAATCCAGGGGTTCGAGACCAGCCTGGACAACTTGGTGAGACCTCTTCTCTACAATAAATCAAAAAATGAGCCGGGCACCGTGGTACACGCCTGTGGTTCCCACTACTTGGAAGGCTGAGGCGGAAGGATCGCCGGTGCCCAGCAGGTCGAGGCTCTGGTCGCCGTGAGCGTGCCATCTGCTTGGCATGTGGTCAGTGTCTATTGCTGCTGTTGGTGGCTCTTTGCTGAAGCCCAGTCTCCTGTCATACGTAACTTCAGGTCGTTTCTGCGTCACCTCCTCTCAGGATTCCTCAGAGGTGACTTTCAGAGTTATTGTTATTTCAGAGTAATATTTCTGAGAATAAATTTTCACCGAATGAAAGAATGAATTCTTCCCTCAGATGGGCTGGAAATAACACTGACCTTGGAATTCAAGCAAAAACCAAAATCTGAGTTCAAACCCCAGCTGTGCTACTTGGTCACTGATGTGAGGAAGCTCATTCCCAATGTCCCTCAGTCCCTCACCTGCCAGCGAAGGCCCTGGTTCCTGCCCGGGCTCCTTCCTGGGTCTGAGACAAAGGTGCATGGGGGTGGCACTGCTCTGGAAACCGCGGGGGCCGCGCAGTCCCAGGCAGATTCTTTATCTCCACCTGTTTCACATGTCGCGGGTCCTGCTCCTAGAAGACAGGTCTGTTTTCTTTAGCGTCCCTTCACATCACCACATTCTTGGCATGTGACAGTGCATCCTTGCGTGCAAATCTCCTGTTTGGTCTTCTCAATAACCCTGTGAGATACCGCGGATCCTCATCCTTTATATCAAAAACTGAGGGTCAGACGGAAGATGCCAGGTCTCTCCTTCCTTTCTCTTCTCTCCCTCAAAACATGGGGCTTTCAGCCGGGCTCGGTGGCTCAGCCTGTCATCCCGCGCCTTTGGGAGGCTGAGGTGAGTGGATTGCCTGAGCCCGCGGGTTCGAGACCCGCCTGGCACGAGACCTCATCTCTACAATCAATCAAAAAAATGAGCTGGGCGTGGTAGCGCATGCCTGTAATTCCAGCTACTTGGAAGCAGAGGTGGAAGGATCGCCGGAGCCCAGCAGGCGAGGCTGCGGTGGCCGGGAGCGGCCACTGCACTCCAGTCTGGGCGACGGAGTGAGACTCCAACTCAAAAAAAAAACAAAAAAAAAAAAACAAAAAACATGGGGCTTTCTTCCTTCAGAATGGAGAACCCGCTCCATAAAGGAAGGCTTCCTTCCCCCCACCCCGGTATCACCCAAACACAAGAACTCCATTCAGTCCATCTCTCCAGTGCTCCCAGGACTCCCTATAGGGATGTTGGAGAGCACATACTCTTTTCTTCTGGGTTTATTGTCATTTTTTTTGGTTGGAGTCTCACTCTGTTGCCCAGGCTGAAGCCACTGCAGCCACTGCAGCCTTGACCTGTGGGACTCAGGCGATCCTTCCTCCTCAGCCTTCCAAGTAGCTGGAACCACAGGCATGCACCACCACACCCAGCTAATTTTTTTTTTTAATTGTAGAGATCAGTTCTTGCCAAGATGCCCAGGCTGGTCTCAAACCCTTGGACTCAGGCAATCCTCTCACCTTGGCTTCCCAAAGTGTTGGGATTACAGGCACGAGCCACCACACCTGGCTCTATCCTCATATTTTTGAAAAATTCATCCTTCACCATAATTTTATGGCAATCATCTGGGCACCTTCCATTCTCTTGGTGCCTTTCAAGGTGGAGTCACACAATCTCACTTGAAGTTCGCCACAACTCTGTGAAAGAAGATGGGTGCATTTGCCCTCATTTTATAGATGAGACCATTGAAATCAACAAAAGGTGGTTGACTGACTCAAGGTCTCATAGCCAATGTGTTCGCCCAGTTCTCCAGTTTCCTGTGCATTGCAGCGGGGATTCCGGAAGGTGAAGGGATGTATACCAAGGTTCTTCAGATGGGTCACCTCATGTGGGAGCTCTGATAAATCCGAGTGTTCCAGTCCCTACTTACCCTCTTACTGGCTGCCATCTTGGATAAGTTACTTGGGATTTCTGAGCTTAGTTAACACGTCTATAATGTGTAATATCTACCTCATATGCAAAGTACCTGGTTCCCAGGAGGCACACAACATTTTCTTTCACACCTTATATTTTCCTCACAGCACCCAACAATCTCTAAAAAGTGTGCACATTCACATTGCATTTCTATTCCCACCCCGTGAAGGTCTTTCAAGGTAAAGTGAACTAAAGATTTATCCAGTTAGTCAATGAACATATATTGAGTACTTGATATCTACCAGACACTGTTCTGGATTCAGAGATGCATGGGTTGAAAAAAGACATCCCTGGCCAGGTCTAGTGGCTCACACCTGTAATCCCAGCACTTTGAGAGGCCGAGGCAGGAAAATCACTTAAGCCCAGGAGTTTAAATCCAGACTAGGCAACATAGTGGACTTTGTGTCTAAAAAAAAAAAAGGATTAAAAATTAGCATGACATGGTGGTGTGTCCTCCTCAGGAGACCGAGGTGGAAGGACCACCTGAGCCCAGGAGGTTGAGGATGCAGTGAGTTGTGATTGTGCCGCTGGACTCCAGCCTGAGAATGAGATCCTGACTCAAAAAATAAATAAGGATTTGCTAGGGGGAATGAACTTGGGCTTCACAGAAGGGTTAATGGCTAAGCCCAATCTTGAAGAAACGAGAGTTAGCTAAGTGTCAAGGTGCAATGTATAGGAGAGGTATTTTATTTTATTTTATTTTTATTTTTACTTTTTGAGTTGGAGTCTCACTCGGTCACCCAGGCTGGAGTGCAGTGGCACGCTCACGGCCACCCCAGCATGGACCTGCTGGGATCCGGTGATCCTTTTGCCTCAGCCTTTCAAGTAGCCGGAACTACAGGCACATACTACCATGGCTGGCTAATTTTTGGTTTATTGTAGAGACAAGGTCTCACCCAGTTACCTGGGCTGGTCTCACACCCGCGGACTCAGACAATCCACTCGCTTCAGCCTCCCAAAGTGCTGGTATTACAGGCTGAGCCACTGAGCATGGCCAGGAGATTTTAAAAGGGGAGATCACGTGTGAAAAGGCACAGTCATGGAAGAGCATGACATCTCAGGAGAGCTGCAAGAATGTCAATACAACCATAGTAAACAGCGAGACACGGAGTCTTAGGAAATCAGGGAGGAAAAGTGAGTAGTGTTGGATTACAGATGGATTTATATGAAGATGATAACCTGCAGCCTGTGAGGGCACCTGGAAAATTTTCAACAGGGAATTAGCATGATTAAACTTGTTTTTCCAGTGATCACTTTGGTAGCAGTGTGGTGAATGAATTCCAGAGGGAACAAAATATTTTAGATGAGATGGTAATAGACTGAACTAAAGCAGGATCCACTTGAGGCTAGGAAAAAAAAATATTACAAGAGATCTTCAGAAAGAATTCACAGAAATGAATGATTCATTGTAGATGGAGAGGACAGAGAGGGAACGGTCACGCAGGATCCCTGGTCTGTAAGTTGAGTGCTTCTAGAAGACTGACGATACCATCACCAGGCTAGAGTATACCAGAAAGGAGTAGGATTGGCAGGAGAGAGGAAGGTTTCAGTTTTGTTGAACTCGGAGTTCATTCGGGGATACGACGGCTCTTGGGAGAGAGGGCAGGCCTCACGGTAGTGAAATGGGAGTTGTTTCATCGAGGTGATAGTCAAAGCCAGCTTAAGCATGGATCATCCAGGGAGAGCACATGGACTCACAGAGGAGGACCCAGGATATGGAATATCTGCATTTAAGAAGAGGGTGGAGGAAGAGGAACCCACAGAGGGGACCGAGAATTGGTACTTAGAATGCTTGGCTTAGAAACCTGAGTGCCCAATTCTTGGGTTAACTACCTTTGGTTGCCATGGATTCTTGAAAGATGAGAGATGTGTCGAAGTTTCTATGGGTAAGTGCCCATCTTTTTCTTTTCTTTTCTTTCTTTCTTTTTTTGAATCGGAGTCTCACTGCTGCCCAGGCTGGAGTGCAGTGGCAAGCTCATGGCCACCACATCCTCGACCTGTTGGGCTCAGGTGATCCTTCTGCCTCAGCCTTCCAAGAAGCAGGAACCATGGGCGCTGCCACCATGGCCAGCTACTTCATTTATTTATTTATTTATTGTAGAGAGGAGGTCTTGCCAAGTTGTCCAGGCTGGTCTTGAATCCCTGGACTCAGGCAATCCTCTCACCTCTGCCTCCTGGGATTATAGTGCTGGGATTATAGGTGTGAACCACCGTGCTCAGCCTCAATCTCCATGAGCCAGAACTTCTAGCCTGGTGAGCTGAGCTGGGTAGTGTGTGAACCCTTAACTTGAAATGTTAACTAAAGACAGGCAGAGGCAACTTCTTCTCAGCCTCTTTCTTCCAAGCTTCTTTTCTACTTTTGATCCTCGGAAGTTCACCTTTCCAATTGTCAAAGGAGGTGATGAAGAAAGACATTGAAATAAAGGAAAGGTCAAAGGGTCTGGTCTTGAACCCTGGGCTCAGGCAATCCTCTTGCCTCAGCCTCCCCAAATGCTGGGATTACAGGCATGAGCCACAGTGCACAGCCATGTATAGTTTCTTTATTCCTCTTACAAAACCTCCAGCTGCTAGTATCAAGACACCAGTGTATACCCGTAAGAGGAAAAAGTCCATTTTATTATTAACTCATATCCGAAGTTTTGTTCCCTGGAGGTGGAGCTAAGAAGAGACTTAAGCTTTCTCTAGAAGTCAGAGTATGTCCTTAATTATAAGAAATGAGGAAAGGAAAAAGGGTGGAGTAGAATGTTGGGGAAACCAGAGGAAGCAAGATTTCCAGAAAGAGAATGTGATCAACCTTGTCAAATGCTACAGAGAAGCATAAACCGAAAGACCAAAGAATTTGCAGTTTTTTACCTAAGATTTTCCAGAGCTGTTTCAATGGAGTAGGATTGGAGAGCATGTTGCCTGGGTTAAGGACAGATGAGGAACGAGAAAATGGAAATAGAGAGTGTAGGATGCTCTTAAAGTCTGGGCAGGCAGTAATAGGAAGGGCCATAGGGTAACGCCCCAAGTTAATTACTTAAAAACTCAGAAGGAAAATGCTGTGTTCATCAGACCACCGAAAAGAATTTGCAGAGAAACTTTGCTGCCAATTTTCATTTGTTCGACTTGTTCCAATCATGGGGGTCTTCACTTTGGGAGGATTTATAGGACCAATGAAAAACTGTCTTCTCAATCAGGAAGACGGGAAACCAGGGGCTACATTTTGCATTTTAAAATGACTTTGCCCTTAAATTATTTTGCCTTGTAGCCTGATACGTTTGGCAAAATCAGAGGATTCAACTTAGAAAAGAAAAAGCAGTCGCCATGTGCTGCTATAGTATTTGCTCTGTGATACAACCTCAACATGTATATTTATTTAATAAATATTTATCAGGTAGAACTGATTTGTGATTCTTTAGTAGTAACACATAGACAGCTGTGGCCTCTGTTTTCAAAATGGTTAATGTGTAGCAGGGAAGAAAGACATTTCTATAAGCAACATTAAAGTGTGATAAATGTTATAATGGGTAGAACCCAGCCCCATGGGAAGCTGTGGCAATGGGTCCCATCTGCACAAAGGGGTCAGAGAAGGACCAGGAAGAAATGACAATGTCTATGCTGACATCTGGAAGATGAGTGACTTTGGAAAAATACAGAAAAGTAGAGAGGTTAAAAAAAAATCCATAATCTTTCTGAACATCATAATTATTTGATAACAGCGTAGTGTGTTTTTGTCTGATCTCTCTTTCTTAAATATTTTTTGAGAAAATAACACTCATAAATATGTCTTTTAAAAAATATTAAAAAGAACAAAGCTTAAAAAAAGCTCACTACCCTTTTTCATCTGTTTGGTGCTGCTATAACAGAGTACCTGAGACTGGGTAATGTAAAAAACAATGATTTATTTCTTATCGTTCTGGAGTCTGGAAAGTCCAAAGTGAGGGACCTGCATCTGGCAAGAACCTTCTTGCTGTGTCAGCCCAAGGTGGGAGGTGGAAGACACAAGGGCAAGGAAGCCTGTGTGGGTGAGAGAGACAGAGACAGAGGCGGAGAGGGAGAGGGAGAGGGATTGGGGAGAGGGGATCAGGGGGCCAGGGAGCGAGGGAGAGAGAGATTCAGTCTCAAGCTTTCATAACCGGCATTCACTTGTTCATCAGGATGGAGCCCTCTTGACCTAAACGCCTCCCAACACTGTGACATTGAGGATCAAGTTTCCAACACGTGCTTTTTGGAGGACACATCCAAACTAGATGTATATCTATGTACAGAAAAGTAGACATAAATGTTAACGCGAATATAGTTATAAAAATGGGATCATACTGTTTACGCTATTTTAAAACACAACCGTTTAATTAATGTTGCTAGGATTTAATAGAAGTCAAAGAAATGGAAGTCAAATTGAAGAAATTGGTGAAACTAAATTAAATTAAATGTGTCTTTTCAATTAAATGTGTCTTTTGCACAAGAATATTGTTTTAATAAAATCCTTCGACATTTAAGGAAATAGATATGAAAATATTATAAAAACCATTAAGAGATTCGAATCATTGCCTACATATATTTTGGGTTATTTGCTTAAGTTCGGCAGTTTGGATTTGGTAAATGCTATTTAAAAAAAAGGTAATTAGCCCTTCTCACATGCGCGCTCTCTCTCTCTCTCTCCTCAACAGCTCCCCAGTTTTGTTAATTATACTGTTAATTGTATCTTGTCAAAATGTATTTAAAAATTTTTTAAAGTTTGCATAGTCAAAATTCGTTCTGTAATTATAATTTTCACAATTGTCTAATCTTCATTCAGTTTCTAATGGTGTCAGTATTCATCAGTACTTTTTTGACTGTTTCTCCTTTCCTGAATTTCTATTTGCATTCATATTTTAATATATACAATTTTATCAAGTTTTATTCCTCCTAAGCAGGGTTTCATGGTGCTGTCTTTCTAGTTTCTTTTGCTGTTTTTCTGCCTTTATGTTGAATGACTTCTTGATGGTTATAATATTAGATGCCTTTTTCTTTTCCCCAAAACTTTGTAAATATTGCTATATTGTTTTCTAGTATTAAATATTTATTGAAAGTGTGGCATTAAGTATTGCTTGGAAACATTGCTTGGAGGTTGACTTGTTTTTGCTCCTTGCCGGTTAATTGCTTTTTGTGCCCAGCTTTTGTATTTTTGGAAGGCCTTACTAAGTGCCAGGCACTGTTCTAACAATTTTTTAATACTTGAATTATATTAATTAATTTAACATTTTTTTATCACCTTCAACCTGTCTCAGGAATTCTTGAAGTTCAATAAGTTAACTGAATATATCTTGGTGTTGAAGCTTCTGTGTCAGTTTTTCATGAAACCAGTGTGCTCTTTCAATCTGCAGATTTGATTCTCCCTGCATTTCAGGAGAATGTTTATATATCTTTAATGCTTCTATTCCATTTCTTGGTTTCTCTACCTCAGGAAAACCAAATATTTTCTGTTGAGTATTTTTCCCATCATTTTTTATATCTATTGTCTTCTCTTTAATTGTTTTTAGTTCTTGTCTTTATCTTTTGTATTGTCTGGCACTAGCTCAGGGCTTTTCACTGGAAACTATTTTCATTTGTAGTATATCTATTCTGTTTCTTATTTATTGTTTCTATAATAATTTTGCTTTTGTTCTTTGTTTCTTGACTCTACAAACTTCTGCTCCCTCCCTACTCCATGTTTCTCTGTCTCTGCCTATGTTTCTCTTTTTATCATCCTGTCTTTGAGTTTGTTTTTATTGAGTTTCTGTTCTTTTAGAGATTGTTTTCTCGTGCAAAACACTTGTGAAGAATTACCTTTGGGTTATGTTTTTTTCCAGACTGTGTTCTTTGTCTTTTGCATGCCATGATTTCTTATTTGCTTTTATGTTGCTTTTTCTCTATCTTTCTTTCATTCAATTTCTGTGGTGTGTTTGCAGAATTCCATGCCATTTCTTTTTTATTTCATTCATGCCTTGGCAGCTCCATTCAGACTTTCTGTTGGCTCTGGGTTTGGGATGAGGCTGAGGAAAGCTCTGCAGAATCTATATAGAGTTTTGTCAGATTATTTAACTTTCATTTGGTAAATTTTCTTGTAACAGGAACTAATGTAGCTTATTTATTTATTTATTTATTTATTTCTGAGTCAGAGTCTCACTCCGTTGTCCCGGCTGGAGTGCAGTGGCATGCTCACAGCCACCCCAGCGTCAACCTGCTGGGCTCCGGGGATCCTTCTGCCTCAGCCTTCCAATAGCTAGAATTACAGGCATGTGCTACTACACCCAGCTATTTTTTTGATCTATTGTAGAGATGAGGTCTCACCAAGTTGCTCAGGCTAGTCTTGAACCCCTGGGCTCAGGCAATCCTCTTGCCTCGACCTCCCAAAGTGCTGGGATTACAGGCTTGAACCACCTCGCCCAGCCTATTTTTTTTAATCTGTTTTTTTTTTTAAGATTAGGGTGACCCTGTCATAGTGGTTTAGATATGGTTCACATTCTTCATTATTCCTCACACTGAGAGGCAAAGTCTATTTCCTCTCCTCTTAAATCTGGGTTGGTCCTGTGACTTGCTTAGATAGATTAGGACCGAAGTGACACTGCATAACTTCCAAGGCTTAACCTCATATAAGAGATATACAGCTTTTGCTCTTATATGCTTGGAATCCCCCCTTATAGACGTCAACTCTCGGCTTGGTGTGGTGGCTCAAGCCTGTAATCCCAGCACTTTGGGAGGCCAAGGTGAGAGGATTGCCTGAGCCCAGGGATTCAAGACCAGCCTGTGCAACTTGGCGAGACCTCGTCACTACAATAAATCAAAAAATTAGCTGGGTGTGGTAGCACACGCCTGAGATTCCAGCTACTTGGCAGTCTGAGGCGGGAGGATCTCCTGAGTCTGCGGGTCAAAGCGGCGGTGGCCATGAGCTTGCCTCTGCACTCCAGCCTGGGTGACAGAGTGAGACTCTGATTTAAAAAAAAGAGAAAGTTCTTGAAACACATTGCACAGAGTTTGAATTTTAATTAATCTAGCAGTGGGGACAGGCTTGAAGCGAGACAGAAGATTTAGTGGCTGATTTAGGACTATAGCCAGTTGTTTTGAAAAAAGAAGAAAGAAAACTTGCTCATGAGAATGTCTGTGTGTGACTTTAATTTCATTAGCATAGGTCTAAGATGAACAAAACTAGTGAAAAAGAACTTTATTTCTGGTTGCTGTTATATTGGGTTGGTGCATGATTTAGAAGAACAATCTTTTTCAACTTCATGGCACTCCGTGACAAAATGTAACACGCATTCTATGAATATATTCTTCCTACTCGTCACAGGTAAAAGAGGAGAGGACTATTTCACAGAAAAGGAAATTGAGTTTAGGGAACTTTTCTCAAGGATCATTGTTCTCAGCCTTTAGAGGGTATGAAAGTCAGCTGATGAACTTCTTAAAAGTATAACTTTCCAAGTTCTACCTCCAGAAAGTCTGACTCTGGGACGGTGTCTGCAGTCTTGCATTTTGAAAGTAATCTATGTGTACAAGTGTTCCCTTTTCGCTGCATCCTCTCCAGCATCTGCTGTTTTTTGAGTTATTGATGATAGCGTAGCCATCCTGATTGGAGTTTAGTGGTATCTCAGTGTAGTTTTAGTTTGCATTTCTTTGATGAATAGTGAGGCTGAACATTTTTTCATGTGTCTGTTGGCTGCTTATACATCTTCTTTTGAGAATTGTCTATTCACATCTTTTGCCCACTTTGTAATGGGGCTGTTTGTTTTTTCTTATACAGTCCTGGGGAAGAGAAAAGAACTAACATTTTCTTCTGGGCAAGAGGGTATAGAGGGTTCCTACTTTGGATCAACAATTGGTTAAGCTTTTTATATGCTTTGCCTCATTTAATCATTCCAATTTATTATATCTACGTTTCCAATGAAAAAACTCAGTCTCTGGAGGACAGTGAGTTGCTAGTGTCAAACAAAGTAAGTGCAGAGCAGGGATTCAAGCACTCGTCTTTCTAGATTTTGCACTGTACCAAGACCATTCATAGCAAGAATCATATTAGTGATAATCCTGGTGTTGGAACCTAGACCATCTGGCCATCAGTATATGCCTGGAGTAATTAAGTAAACAGCCACTAACAACTTCGACTTACCAGGCCTCTTTCTTTTAGACGATTCTGTGAAATGACATCCCTTCTGTAATTCCTCATGCTTGTGTTTTGGTTACTATATCATTAAGGTCCCTACTGTGTATGTCAGGAGAAGGCACTCCACTTAGTAAGCAGAATAGAGTTATTTGCCTTTCTTTACAAGATATATAACTCTTTCTCTAGAGTCAGCAAAAGGTAGGAAATAAGAATGTGCGGAGAACTCCATCAGTGCTTACTTACCTTCTGGTATTCAAACATGCATTATTTCTGTATACATGACCCCTAAGCATAAGCCAAACTTCATCTGACACTCAGTACTTCCCCCCAAAAAATGTACTGGAAGCACTGGCAGAGATGGACTTTGTGAGACACTGTGTTTTGTCTCCTACATGGCACCCTCCTGAGGGATTTCAAGAGCCATTTTGGCTTTTCACTCTGTTGGAAGGAAGCTTGCTTTAGGACTCATTCCTCTGCCCAAAGAGTGACACTCAGTTGCCCAGCACCTGGAACTTTGAGAGGTGGGTGTGGCCAAGCAGTTGCAACTGGACTCTATCACTCATTGGCTCTTGGTAATGTCAATCTCCAGTGCCTGGGTTACTCAACTGCAAAGCCTGGAGCAAAGGGTTTTCCTCTCAAGGGTCCATGCGGTCTGAGAGGGAATGGGGTCATATGAAGGGCCCGCCTTCATCAAGGGAAAGGGACACCGGGTCTTAAGAATCAAGCAGAGAACACTTTAAAGTGTTGGAGTTCAGACAAGATGCTGGGGGAAGGAGGTAAGGCAAAGAGTTTAGGGAGTGGTGTCAGGCCACGTGGCCAAGAGCAGGCATCACTGCAGGACTAGGAAGTTGAGGACAGGTAAAGATCTTCTCTGAGGCTCAGGGAACTAGAAAATTTGCTTTTGGAAAAGTAACTTTCCTTTATGTCATTTTTCTTTCTTTCTTTTTTTGAGTTGGAGTCTCACTCTGTTGCCCAGGCTGTAGTGCAATGGCACGCACATGGCCACCACAGCCTTGACCTGCTGGGCTCAGACGATCCTTCCGCCTCAGCCTTCCAAGATGCTGGAACTACAGGTGCACACCACCATGCCAGGCTAGTTTTTTGATTTATTATAGAAACGAAGTCTCACCAAGTTGCCCAGGCTGATCTCTAACCCCTGAGCTCAGGCAATCCTTTCACCTCAGCCTCCCAAAGTGCTGGGATTACAGGTCTGAGCCACCGGGCCTGGTTCAGTCATTTTTATTTTCTGTAATGACTTCCTTTTCATTTCACCTGAAGACTTAGTAAAGTCTCTTTGGAAAATGCCAACCTGCCTCAGCTCTCCTCAGGGGAGTCAAGAAAAGGTTTGTTTGGTTGTCAACGGGACTGGCTTGCTGGTAGCAGTGGGGGGAGAACCCAAGGAGATGAAAAGATGGATAGAAACCTACAGCATTTCTCCACTTGAAAATGCTGTTTCACTCCCACTGGTAGTTCAGGCTGCACCTGTAGCTTAAGGGTTGGGGCATGGAGAGGCAGTGGGCCTGTTCCCCCCCCCGCCACCCGGCTTCCCCCTCAGCTCCTGGAAGCAGAGGTCGCCTTGTGTGTCTGCCGCATATAGATGGTGCCAGGTGTCCCTGGTTTTCCTCAAGCTTGCGGTGGGTCTGTGCGTTGCTAATGGACCCTGTGACATGGTGATGTCCGTGGAGGGGTTGTGGTTCTTGGAGGGGTGTTTGGTGTCACTCCACCACCCTGTCCTTGAGTATTTATCCTCCTAGAACAAATGAGGTCTCCTTTGGCCCCACCCATGGCACTTGCCCGGGAACCCTTCTCTGGTGGGACTTGTCATCATCGCTCAGTCCAACTACTGCCTCACACTTCCTGTCTCTCGCTGACCTATGAGCTCGCTCCCTGACATATGAGCTTCCTTGGAGCCTCAGAAGCTTCTGGGTCCTCCTCTGTCCCCTGCTTACGCTCTCTGCCTTGGCGAAAAGGCTGGTGGCCACCACACCCTTCCTCTCCGGTTGTCTTTTATTCTAGGTTGATGAAAGAGCTGGTGAAGGCAATGACAGCTCCGGGTAAGGCCACTTTGGCTGCCTTTTTCAAACCTTTTGATGGGATCTAGGGATGTTTGGCCCCAGCTCGTTAATGGCTTTCTTTCAAGTGTGAGAGTTCTTGGAATCTCTTGCTTGTATCTCGGGATGTTAGTCACAATTCAAGGTCAACAGGAAAAGTTCCACCCAGCATGGACAGTGTTTGAAATCAGACCATCCCAAACACTCCTCTATGTTTTGGAAATCTCTCCAGCCTTTTTAAACGTAATGTGGCAACAAGAGGCAGCATATGAATTTAATTTATACAGGTTGTTGCTATTGTCCTTGGACTTGGCCATGGAGACGGTCAGGATGGGTTGTAGGATGACATTGTTTCCATGGAGACACCCAGGAGGTAGAGACTCAAGAAGTTGTTTGCAGAATTTGTTCCAGCTCTTAAGGCTCTAGTGTGACTGTCTCAGACACCATATGGAATAGGAAAGACCAGGAGCCCCGAGGTCTGGGCACCAATGAGATTGGGTAGAACCCAAAGCCTGAGCTCTGAAAGCTTGACTTCAAGGCGAGCTCTGGGTTCATTTCCTGGTAGTTTTTCATTATTGTTTAAGACATTTTTTTTTAAACTGTCAGCTTATCTCAGAATGTGAAAGAGAATCTAAAGCAAGGAAGGATTTTTGTTTTTAATTTGATCGTTTTTTTAATAGACCAATAGATACGTCATATTTTAGTTGTACGCGAGATAACATCTTGCTACAGAGATGTCCTGTGTTACTGGTGTCGATATTTGGAACACAAAATCAAGACACATTGTCTGTATGAACATACTTGTTGGGAAACAATAGTGTTTGCGACCGGGACTGTCCTGGAAGATCCAAACCGTGTGCCCCATCGTTCCGGTGGAGTGTGACCTTGTTGTTCTGTGAGTCCTAGGTTTCCAGGGATTGGGGAACCAAAGCAAAAGTTGAATCTCTGAGGGCTAATGGACCTCAGTCCCATTCTCAGATGGAGAAACTGAGGCCTAAAGAGGAGCGACTCATCTGCGGTCATGTGCTTAATAAGATATTTAGATTTAATTTAAGGAAGTACATGCTGCCTATGTGTGTCTGTATCTAACAGCTAGATAAAAAATGGAGATAGTCTACACAATTGCTCAGACATTTAACCCACCAGATGCCCAACGACTACCTTGAGTGTTGATTTTCTTCTGTTTTGCACTAGTTGTTTTTAATGGTTGTCATTGTCTCTGGAGTTTGCTAGCATTTTACAGGTTACTAAACACTTTGCCATGTACGGTCTCAATCCTCTCAGCAAACCTGCGTGGTAGTGCATCAGAAATGCATTTGGTTGTAGTTAGCAGAAAACCAATCCACAATGGTTCAGCCACAGAGGGGGTTATTTTTCTCACGTAACAAGAATGTCATAGGAAGGTGTTTGCTGGTGGTGATTCAACAGCACAGCAGTGTCAGGACATCACTGGGATTCTTTGGCTTTTCCCCTACGGTTGAAAGGTGGCTGCTCCAGCTCCCTGCATCATATCCATTTTCAAGTCAGGGATAAAAGAGAGGACAGAAGTTGCTTCCCAGAGCCCTGGGTAGAATTCTGCTCATGTCTCGATGGCCAGAAGTATGTCCCAGGTCCGCGACTGGCTACAGAGAGGATAAGCAAGTGAGTGTTTTGCCTAGAGTTGGGTACATTGCTGGCCCAAGCAAAACTGAGTTCCAGCAGCGAGGTAACTAACACTGCCTGCCATGGGTGGGCCTCAAGCCTCCTCCTGGCTTCTTCTCCCCTGCCTGGTCAGCAGTGAGGTTTGGCTTTGTTGAATTCTCTCTCTCTCTCTCTAAGTCGGAGTCTCACTCTGTCATCCAGGCTGGAGTGCAGTGGCATGCTCACGATTCACCGCAACCTTGACCTGCTGGACTCAGGCAACCTTTCTGCCTCAGCCTTCCAAGTAACTGGAACCACAGGTGTGTACCACCACGCCCGGCTAATTTTTGGATTTATTGTAGAGACAAGGTCTCACTAAGTTGCCAGGTTGGTCTGGAATCCCTGGGCTCAGGCAATCCTCTTGTCTCCGTCTTTCAAAATATTGGGATTACAGGCCTGAGCCACCACACCCGGCCATGCATTCTCGTTCTTTTTCTGCACCAATCCCTTTGTATAATTATCTTCATTTCTCCCATGATTATGAGGAACAAGATGTTCATTCTAGAGCCCTAGAAAATTCAGGAAGATCCAACAAGGAAAGAGAGTTACAGACCAATCTCCTTGAGGGAAAAAAAAAGAGAAAATTCAGGAAGAATAGAGAATAAGTTCTCAATAATCTCATGTCTAGAGACCTAGAGATAATGACAAATGTTGACATTTTGTATTTCCTTCCCGAAATTTCCCCACATAGATATAAGAGATATTATATATATTTAGTGTTGTACCATGCTTTTTTACTCAGTAGTATGTTGTATTTTTCCATGCAATTAAAGTCTTTCAAAGTATTAATTACTTTTTATCTCTACTATGTTTCTGATCCCCAAAGTAACAAGTTTGTTGAAAAGCGTTCATGTTAAGTGTATGAATATTTCCTGTATTTCTATCTCAAGAGAAGACCACTATAAATAGGCTCTTTATCAGAATTTGTTGGGCTTTTCCCATGTGATTGGACACTCAGGTTATTTCTAACTTTTTACTACCAAAGACAGCGTTTTGATGAATACAAAGATTTTATTCACATTTCTGATTATTTTCTTTGCATAGATTCCTAGAATTGGAATTACTAGGTTAAAGGCTCTGGACGTTTTCAAAGCTTTGATGCTTATTGCCAAATTGCTTTCTGGAAGGACTGTACCGTTTATACTCTGACCAGCATTTTATGAGCATGCCCAACTTACTCCACCCTCACCAGGATTTCAGAATCTCTTTCAGCCCTTTTGCAAAAAAGCAATGGGGCTTAGCAGATAGCACAGCAGTTAGAAGCTTGACAAATTTTGACTGGTATTCAGAAGTCCTGATTTTAAGTTCTGACTCCACCAGAACTTGAGTGTGACCTTGGGAAAGTCACTTTATTTCTTAGTTTACTTAAAAAAATATTGTGACCTTGGGAAAATCACTTTATTTCTTAGTTTACTTAAAAAATATTGTGTGCCTGGCCAGGCATCGTGGCTCACACCTGTATTTTGGGAGGCTGAGGTGGGAGGATCACTTGAGGCTAGGAGTTTGAAACCAGCCTGGACACCATAGCAAGACCCCCCATCTCTGAAAAAAATATATATCTATATATAGAGAGAGTATATCTCTCTCTATGTATGGTGTACTGTAGTGAACACTGTTGGTTACATTTTCAGTAATTATTTCTCCTTTACTCTTTTCTAACGGAACTCCGATTTATTCAGATGTGTTCCTCTCCTCTAGATAACCTTAGAACATCAGGGGGTGCAGACCTCAGCCTCAGTAGGTGGACACTGATAAATATAAACAATGTTTTTCAGAAATTTTGGTCCCACTTGAAATCTTAGAAATTGTTGAAGAACCCAAAAAGCTTTTGCTTATGTGGGTTGCGTGTATTGATGTATTTTGACCCTAAAATCGAGACATTTAAAACTATTTATTAATTAATTGAAAGATAACACATAAACTGACACTGTTAATCTAATCAACACACTTTAATGAAAATAACGATATCTTCACAAACTAAAAATACTTAGTGGGTAGAGTGGCATTGTTATGGGGTTTCACAGATCTCTTCTGGCTTAATAAAAGACAGTGGTATTTTCATATCTGTTTCTGCATCCAATCTGTTGTGATATCACACATCACGTAGTCTCTGTAGATCATCACAATGAGAGAATGGGAGGAAAAAGGCAATAATATTATGAAAATAGTTTTGTCCTCACAGAAACCCTGAAAGGATCTTAGGGACTCCAAGGGCCCCAAACCACGCTTTGAAAACTGCAATGGTGCTCACAATCTTCTTGCTAGTTACTGGTTCAGGAATGGCCACATAACTTAGTTTTGAAACAATGAGGCATTAGGAGAGGCTGCAGCTGGGCTTTGGGAAAATTCTTGCTGCCAAGGGAAAACATAAGAATGATGTTACCGAAGCAGACAGAGTTAATATAGTTTAGAAGTAGTTGGGCGGGTTTTCCTAGGCGAGTCTAATCTACAACAGGGTAAGCATTCAGACATCTTTCTTATCCGTACACCACCTTCACCCAGTGAACCATGCATGTCAGACCTGACCACCTTGCGGGTTGAAATGTGGAACTACCAGGGCAGTAAATCACAGAAGCAATAGGGAATTACTCAAAACACAGTCACGATGTTCTAAGAAAAGCCCAAATCTAGTTAGATAGTAACTTTTGTTACGTAGAAGGTCCTTGGGAACTTACAAGTTGAGAGATGGTCATCAAAACTCACGACCAGATACCTGAAGCCCTCTGCTCTTAGCTCATTATTTGCATAATCATTGTTGTAAAAATATGTAAAACTTCTTGTCAAAGGCAATCACATGCCCTTTCTCTTAAGGCACCCATGCTTTTCCTTGAGTGTGCTCTTTTCTTTCAAATAAATTCTTTCTTTCTTTTTTTTTTTTGAGTCGGAGTCTCACTCTGTCGCCCAGACTGGAGCGCAGTGGCCGCTCCCGGCCACCGCAGCCTCGACCTGCTGGGCTCCGGCGATCCTTCCGCCTCAGCCTTCCGAGCAGCCGGAATTACAGGCGTGCGCTACCACGCCCGGCTGATTTTTTGATTTATTGTAGAGATGAGGTCTCGCTGCCCAGGCGGGTCTCGAACCCGCGGGCTCAGGCAATCCACTCACCTCAGCCTCCCAAAGGCGCGGGATGACAGGCTGAGCCACCGAGCCGGCTCATAAATTCTGTCTTAAACTGTGCTTTGTATTCGCTCTGAAATTCTTTTCTGTGGCAAAGGCAAGAACTCACAGAGCAACACATCACATGCCACCCAGCATCATCTCCATATCTGGACGTGACATCAGGAAATACCCCAGCTGTTTTTCTACCAACCTGGGGGTGAAGTAGCTCAAGTAGAAAGGCAATGTCATGGAATGGCAAGCTGGCAAAGGCACTGTCGTGTGGGCCAAGCTCAGCGTCTGCTCTCATTGTCTGAGAAGAAAAATTGAGTTGTAGAGGGCATGTATAACAAAATTGGTATGAGGACGTGCAGGTTCTACAAGTACCAAAACCTCAGATGGGAAATGGAGTGAGTGAAGAGGTGTCTCAGCAGGCCGCAAGGCTCAAGAATCCTGCTGGTCCAGGCTGAAAAGCCAGTGACAGCTTTATATGGGTGTGAATGAATGGATCCAACTATTTTCAGTTAAACCTCGAGATAGTAAATGCCCAATTGACAGTTTAGTATTGGGGAACTGGTGGAAAATTCAGGATGTTAGTGTGCATTGCTAATTTTTTTGTGGCCTTTAGTCAAGTTCTGTGAGAAAGAGACAAGCTTATGCTCATCCAGAAGCAGAGAAGGAGGCAGGAATCTCATGTGCAGGATCTCTTGGGACCTAGAAGATGCTTACTGGCCAGGACTCTCTCAAACAACATTCTTTAAGCTTCTCCACTGACATACCGGACAGGCTGTGTCAAGATCAGCTTTGTGGTAGTGATTCCCTGCTGAGAATATTATTTGGATTGCCTCCAGGCAGAAGTCTTTCAACTGGGTCCAGGGAGCTGGGCAGAGCACAAAGGCCACCGATCAAGAGACTCATAGAACATATATCCAGATCAAACCTTTGACCCATGCTTAATAAGCTGTGGAACTGACCAGAAGCACACTGATGGAAGCTTACTAAATTCTAAGGAATTGCCAAATAAACTCTAATCTTGGCCAACAGGAGCTGTGATATTTTTAATTCATAAGGCAATCTCCACACCTCAGACATGTGGTTGCTAACACACTTTTTAATTTATTTCTAATCTTTCTAAAACTTTTGTGAGTTTTGAGAGGGGAGCTTAAATTATAATATTTTGAGGTTTTCTGTATAAAGTCCATATTTACCCTAATCATACTCGATTATTTTGAAGACTTTGATCATATCATATCCCTGCCTTTTTCTGAGTATTCATTTTTTTTTTTTCTTTAATGTCTCTTTAAGCTTAGGAAAAGATCTGGCTGATCTCAAAGAATCATGGAATTTTAAAGCCAGAAAGGACCTCCAGGACTTGATAGGACCATTCTTTAGTACCAATTAAGTGACCTTCCTCACAAAACTTTTAAAAGTTTCTTTAATACTTATATTGCAATGTTTGTGTATCAAAATGCTAATATTTAAGGTGACAATCTGCACTAAGTTGTCTTCTGGAAATGATCCTCTTCTCCCAATTGATGTCGTCTTTCTGGTAAGAGGGACCACCTTTGGAGGACAAGGGTATGCTCCAGTCCTACAGTAACCATCTCCGTAACACTGGTACGGGTCTGAGCACACAAGAGGTACTTAACGGTTGTTTGCCCATGAGTGGACTAAATGAATGAATGCAACCCAATGAGCAAGACTCGTCCTCCTTTATGGTAAAGAGGGAGCAAAGCAGAAATAACATGCTGATTCCAGAAACAGCAACGAGGACACCATTCCAGTAAAGAGAAGAAAAAGACCTGTTTCCGGCCAGTATCTGCCAAAGTTGGTCCAGGAAAGAAAACAGCAGTGATGACCTGTTTCTCAGAAAATGTTTTGTCCAGACGCGGATACAGTGGCCCTGGGAAACAAAACCATGGAAAGGTGCTGAGGCCAGGGGTCTTGCTGACCACCTTCGTTTTCCCTTGATTCCGCTGTTCCCCTCTCTTCCCACACTTACGCGTCAGCAGCACACCCCAGTGCATGGTTCAGATTCCTAGAAGCTTTGGCATCGGAAAGGGCCTGAATCATTAGGACAGAAGGAAACAGAGGCAACATCCAGTGGCCTTGAATGTTGACTGGAAACTTGACTAGTTATAAATTCTTCATTTCCTTGCTAATGAAGAGAGGCAGAGGTACGGGCCATATGGAAAAGTGGAAGTCATGGGCACAAAACTCCGGGAGCTCTTAAACCTGAGCAGTACTCTGGAACACGCATCTGCCGATGTGAAGCTGTTTTTAACAGAAGTAAACATGACGGAGTTCGTACACAAGAGGCCAACAAAACAGGACCAACTTACTTCAGTTTATTTATTTCAGATTCCAGTGAGGTCTGAGGAAAGGAGTCACTTTGTTAGTGTGTGGTTAATATAGGTTGTTTCATTTAGGTTTGATTGCTCATCAAGTTGTCTTGCCTTCTGCGTAAAACCCTTAGTTCGACCTTTTCTGAGAGATTTGGTCATCCTGGCCGTCTGAAGGAGGACAATCAAGTGTAAAAGTCCTGTAATAATCTGGATCGATTCCTAAGAAAGCCTCAAATGTTGAACTCATCTGCGGTCGACCACACTTGGCTGAAACCTTTGGTGCTTGGGATGGGATTTGTTGTATCAGTTAAGATAGGGAATGTTGAACCTTCCATTTTTCTGTATTTATCCAATGATGACGTACAGGAATTCTTTCTTCCCCTCTTCTTGCAGAGGGCTTGAAGAAATTAAGAGTCACATTTCGCTTGAGGCTGTATAGACGGGAAAAGAGGGAAAGGGCAGGAGATTTCTAGCACTCCCTTGAGTTCAAAGAGGAAGTTGAAGCTCATTATGATATAATTGTAGGGAATATCGGGGTAGCGCCAACACACTGCCTCTGAGGCCCACATGTGGGAACCAGATGCAATTCTTAGGAGATCTGAAAAGCAGTATTGTTCCTGCATAGCTAGAAGTGACCTCGAGTTATCTGTGCCCTCTGGCCCTCACTTTTCTCTTTTGCAAAATGAGAGGGCTGCCTGGGACTATCTGTTTTCCATCGAAGCTGTGCATTATGTCACCTGGGTGGTCGTAAAATGTCACAGTGCTCAGGCTTCAGCACAGATGAGCAACTCAGAAATAATTCTGGATCGGCACCCACAAATGCTTCAGGTGGAACTCAGGCACCAGGACGATGAAAAAGCCCCACAGATGATTTTCATATGCAGGTGGCCCCGACAAACACAAACTCAGCTGATCTCTGTGGTCTCATACGGAAAGTACTTCCCCATTGGGATGGCTGGATAATAGCACATGCATTGCAGCCATGCTGTCCAGGTTGTAACGGAACTCCGAAGGTAGACCTGTAGAGGTGTGCTTACTTTATAATTGATCACGGGCAGGGATGCGCTTTTTAAAAAATTTAGAGGGCCATGATTTCAACTTGGGCCATCTAGTTACTTCTAGCTACTTCATTCTTTTCCCTGTGGGAATGTACCCACGAATATGCTTCTCGTGACCCCAAAAAGTGGTATGGGCAGAAAAACAAAGGCTTGTTGGTTTGGTTAATCAGGTAAACAAGGGACGTTCAGGAATAATTCTCTAAACCATCCAATCATGCACCAGCCTGTGATAATTCCTGAATGGCTGCTTTGTCCATGAGGCACTATGCCAGGTCAGCTTTCTGAGACTGCTCTGGGCAGGGATAGTGTCTCTCCTGCTCTGATGCTGTTCATGTTTTCCAGCGAGACTGCATGGGTCCGTCTCTTGCTCAACTCTGCCTCTCTGGTATCAAAACAGCAGCGGCTAAAGTTTATGAAGTGCTTCCTGTGAGCCAGGCTTTGTGCATTTTCTGCGGGTATTTTTTGTATTTTATATGACCTCATTTAATCCTTCCAACCACTCTAGGGAACACACTCTATTCTTGCTAGGGACTGAATGTTTGTGTCCCCACAGAATTTATTTGTTGAAATTCTAATCTCCAATGTAATGGTGCTTTGGAGGCGTGGCCTTTGGGAAGTGAATAGGGTTAGATGAGGACGTGAAGGTAGAGTTCCCATGATGGGATTAATGCCTTTATAAAAAGAGGAAGAGACATGTGATCTCTTGTGTGGACACCACCAGGAAAAGAGCCCTCACCCAGAGCCTGACCACGCTGGCCTGCTCTCAGAGTTCCAGCCTCCAGACTGTGGGAAATACATTTCTGATGTTTAAGCCACTCAGTCTATGGTATTTGCTAGAGCAGCCTGAGCTGACCAAGGCCATCATTATTTTTATAGGTAAGAAAACAAAGACTTAGAGAGGCAATTCACTTGTCCAAAGGCGCATCGTTACAAAGTGAGAGTAAGAACGCGAATCAAAACTCTCTGACTCCCAACCTGTACTTGTGCTATTTCCCAGGATGACTTCCCAGACCCTCTCTCTGCCTCCCATCCAAGCCAGGCATTGTGAGCTTCTCTATCAAGACTCGCTGTGAGGCCTCAACCAATTATTCAAGCCAGGCCTGGTGTTTTCCTTCTGCACTGTCTGCACAGCGATGACCCGACTCTGGGCTGGGCCCTCTCCTTCAGTGCTGCTCAAGATCTGTCTCGACTTTTCGTGCTGCAGGCTTGCTTCTATCCGTGTCTTTTAAACCCCTGGAGGGCTTGGACTTGGCTTTCTACTTCCCTCCACTGTGCCCAGCTCAGAACTAGACCCTCGTGAAGACCCAGCACATGCTTTATGAGATAACTGAATCAGTGAATAGATAGATATATCTTCTAGGTTCCTGCTTCCAGAGGAGACATCACCCAAACATCAAATACTTCCAGGATTAATTTGACATGTCTATTGGGCACCCATTATGTACCCAGATAAAGTTCTCTAAGTATTCTCTCTAAGCACTTTCTCTTTCCCAATTGTATTTTACTTATGTATGTATGTATTTATTTTTTAGAGTTGGAGTCTCACTCTGTTGCCCAGGCTGGAGTGCAGTGGCACGCTCGTGGTCACCACAACCTTGACTTGGTTGGGCTCAGGGGACCCTTCTGCCTCAACCTTCCAAGTAGCTGAAACTACAGGCACATGCCACTACGCCCAGCTAATTTTTTTAATTTTTAAAATCGATTTATTATTATTTTTTTATTGTCGAGATGTAGTCTCACCAAGTTGCCCAGGCTGGTCTCCAACCCCTGGGCCCAGGCAATCCTCTCGTCTTGGCTTCACAAAATGCTGGGATCACAGGCACAACCCACTGCAACCAGCCTCAATTTTTTTCACTTTTTAGTAAGAATGTTTACTGACACTTTCCTCAACTGTGCACTTGTGGACTCCTATTACAACTGAATAATATTATCAGTCTTCTTTTGAGTTACAATCTCTTCAGTGAATTTCAGTATTGTAATACCAAATTTCTTTTTCTTTTCTTTTTTTTTTTTGAGTCAGAGTCTCACTGTTGTCCAAGCTGGAGTGCAGTGACAAACTCATGGACTCAGGTGATCCTTCCGCCTCAGCCTTCCAAGTAGCTGGAAACACAGGTGCGAGTGACCACACCCAGCCAATTTTTTGGTTTATTTAGAGACGAGGTCTCGCCAAGTTGCCCAATCTGGTCTTGAATCGCTGGACTCAGGCAATCCTCTCGCCTGGGTGTTATAGGTGTGAGCCACCTATATGTGCTGGGATTATAGGTGTGAGCCACCGTGTCTGGCTAATACTAAATTTCTTGTTTTCTTTTCTTTTTTAAAGATGTGGAGTACAAGTCAGGATTGGGTACATAAGTGGTCCATGTACAGGTGGAGTTTGGGCCTCCCATTGGACCTCACTTTGCTTGGTTTGGGATCATGCATCCTTATTGACGCCGTGTTCCCCTCCTCCCCTGGTAGTGTCCCACGACTGCCAATCCCTTTCTTGTAGTATTATGATAGGTGTTCAGGGCTGATGAGTAAGAATATATGGTACTCGGTTCTTTGTTTCTGTTATTGATCACTGAGTATGATAGACCCTAAAGCCATCCAAGTTGCTGCAAAGTCTATAGTTTTATCCTTTATGGCTGTGTGGTATTCCATCTTGTATATGCATCACATTGTTTAAAAAATCCAGTCCACTTTTGATGGGCAGCACGGTTGGTTCCATGTTTTTACTATTGTGAATTGTGCTGAAATGATTTGAGTTCCTCTGGGTATATTCCCGGAAGGGGGCTTGTTGGGTCATATGGAAGGTCAATTTCTAGTTCTTTTAGAAACAACCATACTGTTTCCATAAACCTCAATCGTTTTTAAGTGGCTTCCAGATGTATTTTTCCACCCTGTAAAATCAAAGAAGTGCTTCAGTGCAGATCCTGTTTTCTGAAATTTGTGGTCTGTTTTCATTTTTGTTTTTCGAGTCAGAGTCTGACTCTATCATCTAGGCTGGAGTGCAGTGACACAATCACAGCTCACCATAGCCTCGACCTTCTGGGCTCAGGCAGTCCTCCTGCCTCAGCCTCCCAAGTAGCTGGGACTCCTGGCGCACACCCCATGGCTAGTCTTGAACTCCTGCTCTCAAGCAATCCTCCTGCCTCGACTTCCTTTGGGATTACAGTTTCTATCATAAATGAGATCTTTGTAAATATAAATAGAATCGACAAATGTTAAAAATGGAAGAAAAGTGAAGCACATTGCCCAAAGTCATATAACCAGTAAGTGTCAGGGCCAGGACCTGGACTGGGACCTCCAAACAAAGCTCGAGCTTTTATTTTCTCTGTACCATGACATGCCTCATGTCTCCACTCTGAGTGGGAATAAGTAGAGCAGGTCCTTTGACCTGTGCGTTTTGCTGGATGTTTGGCCTGACTTATCTTAGTGTCTCTCGAGGCCCTGGATGACAGAGGATGCCTTGCCTTGTGTTCCTCCTTGCACCAAAGAAAGAACAAACAAAAGGGTTTCACCAATGGGATTTCTTCGTCTTTTCCACTTGTATGTGTGTGTGCGTATGTGTGCACGTGCGTGCGCTAATGGTGTTAGGAGGCCAAGGATCTAGTCTCAGCTTGTATTGCTCATAAGATGTGGGATGCTAGTTAAGTTGCTTAAATCTAATTTTTCTCTGCAAAAGGATGGGTCTGTATTAGGTGATCCCAAGTTCACTCTGAGCTCTAGGTGTCTAATTCTGGTAGCAAACTATTGTCTTCATCACTTCCCATCCTTATATTTTCTTGAATGAGATGAAGTGTGAAAAGCATGCTATAATGTAGTATACATAAATCAGACACATTGGTTGGGCTCAGTGGCTCACACCTGTAATCCCAGTGCTTTGGAAGGCCAAGGTGGGAGGATTACTTGAGCCCAGGAGTTCAAGCCCAGCCTAGGCAACATAGTGAGGCCTCACCTCTACAAAAAAATTTAAAAGTTAGCTGGGCATGGTGGCACGTGCCTGTAGTCCCAGCTACTTTAGAGGCTGAGGACTGCCTGAGCCCAGCAGGTCAAGGCTGCAGTGAGCTGTGATCACACCATTGCATTCCAGCCTGGAAGACAGAGTGAGACGCTGTCTCAAAAAAAAAAAAAAAAAAAAAACCTATCATTATGCCGCTTGTATTAGCAATGACTGTTGTGTACGTGTCTACACCCTCAACAACAGCTGACATGGATTGACTTTTTAATATGTGCCAGGCCCTCTTTTAAGTACTTGGGACGTACAGTTGGCCATCGATATCTGTGGGTTCGACCAACCACAGATCCAAACTATTTTTTAAAAAATGAACATTTGCCTCTGTACTGGACGCACAGAGACTTTTTTCATGTAATCTTCCGTAAATAATACAGGGTAGCCACTGCTTACATAGCATTGACGCTGTATTAGGTATTAAATGCAATCTAGAGACAATTTAAAGTACAGGAGGGACGTATGTTGTATGCAAATATCACACCATTTTACGCCAGGGACTTGAGCATCTTCGGATTTTGAAATCTGAGGGAAGTTCTGGAACCTAGCCCCTGTGGATACTGAGGGGTGACTGTACTTAATGGTTTAATTCCTAGAACAACTGTATGAGGAAGGTACTAACAATCACATGTATTTTATAGATAGAGAGATGGAGTCTCAGAGAGGTTAAATGACTTGCCAGAGAACACATACCTAGGAAGTAATGAAGCCTCTAGTCTGTCTCTAGAGACTGTGTCCCCATCCCCTACATTCTTGGGTTTCCCTTTCCTTGAGTCCAGGGCCTGCATGTCACACTCCTTGGCGTCCTCCCTCAGTGCCAAACCATGCTGAGACACAGTAGCACAGAGTCAGAAAACCGACTGAGGTGGGTTGAACTGGAGGGGAACAGATGCTGGTTGGGGGTGAGCTCTTCCCTTGAGAAACTTCCAGAACATGTGCCCCAAGGCAGCTGCGTGCCACGTCCTGCAGACTTCTAAGAACAGAGCAGATGCTTGGGGATGGTCAACAACGGACGTGAGATGCAGGCTCATTGGCCCCGTAGGTTCTTTCCAGCCCAAGGATTCGATGTTCTGCTTGATTCCTAGAACTGCTGGCTGACAGAGGAATGCTTACGATAAACCGCGGGACGAAAGGTGACAGGAATCACGAGTTTGGCCTGATGTTTATCTCGCAGGCCAGCCAGCAACAGGCAGCCATTCACTGGCATGTCATCAGCTGTGTCGGGCTTTCCCAGTGGCTTCCTTTCCAATTACTCACAGCTACTGTAAGGGGAGGGGAGGATGAGGCACGTGGGGGAAAGGAACTCTCCTGAGTGCCGCCAGGGCGGAAGGCCAAAGGGGGCTTGGCATTTGCTCCCTGGACTGGAAAGCCTGGCGGTCCGCTTGCCCACGTCCTGAGCCACTCTATGAACTCATCAATACCGCTTATTATCCAATGACTTTTCTAGCTCATCCATAGACTACCCATGCATCTATTCGTTTATTATTTCCATGCTCATCTTTAGTGAGCATCTATCACGTGTCAGCCAGTGGGTTTGGGGGTGGGGACACAAAGACCACGGGCGCTCCTTCCCTGTCCTCCAAAAGCAACCAGCAGTCGGGAGAAGCTGGCAAGGACCATGGCAGGTGACGACAGTGCAGTGTGAGAAATGTGTGCAGAGAATGAAGGAGCCCAGATCAGAGGCAGGGCAGACCCCAAGCTACCGGGTGGGGTGAGGTGGGGACTGGCCATGGGACACAGCAGCTCCCTGGAGGAGCCAGCCTTGGAGTGGGCTTTGCAAACCCCCACTCGGCCCTTGTTCTGCATCTAGCTCCTCTGTCAACAGGATACAAATGACACTACAGACAGGTGTGCAGGACGGTCCTAGAAGTCCTGAGGTGTTTGAAGGGAAAGCGCCAATCATGGAAGGCTTCTTGATGGAAGTGGGCCCATTCGGAGTTCAGCGGGGCTTCTCCCTATCACGCCTGTAGGGAAAGTCCCTCGCAGTGTGGGACGTGTGGAACACGGGCTATGTCTGCACGTGGATCTGGCTTTCGAGAGTCGAAAGATCTAGGAAGGGCCAATTATCCCGTAGCTGTGGGTGGATGGGTCCGCTGATGGTCAGAGAGGGCTGGGGATAGGAGGGACACAGAGCAGCTGGCGGGGCCAGAACTAGTTTTTAGTTCTGTGAGGCCAGAAGAATCCATAACAACGTGGTGCAGAGCCATGTTGGAGCCAGAGGCAGGAGGAACACTCGGTAACGACGCTGATCGTCTTCCTTTCGACTCTTGATCCCTTTCATTCCGCAATCTGGTGCATTTAGATTTTTGAAACTACTGTACTTAAATGATATTCATACTGATTATTCAGTTTGGGACACCTTTTTTTGGAGATAGAGTCTCACTCTGTTGCCCAGGTTGGAGTGCATTGGCATGCTCAGGCCACTGCAGTCCCAACCTGCTGGGCTCAGGTGATCAGTTTGCCTCAGGAACTACAGGTATGCACCACCATGCCTGGCTAATTTTTAAATTTACCATGGAGATGAGGTATTGCCCTGTTGCTCAGGTTGGCCTCGAACCCCTGGGCTCAGGCAGTCCTTTCACCTCTGCCTCCCAAAGTGCTGGGATTATAGGCTTGAGCCACCATGCCTGGCTGGTTTGGTCCTTTTTAAAGTTTTGCCTTCAGGGGTACCATTTCTCACCCACTTCACCCTGGTTCTGGCTCTGGTAGCTGAAGTCTCACATAGTCTTGTTCATCCAGCCTTGACTGCGGCACCAGAGCTGAACCAGCTCCACCCTGCAGCCTGGGTAAAGCCTCCAGATACAAGGTCAGTAGGCAGTGGCCGAATGCAGGCCATTCCTCACTGGGCCTCCCTATGAAACAGCCTCAGAGACTCAAGCAGCTGTCACCGGTCCCTTCGTTTGGGAAATACTTCAAGTGCAGACTTCACTGAGGAACCTGCTCCTTGAGCCAAGACGCTCCCACCCTCTGGGGTCGAGCACCCCCTGCCCCCTCCCCAGAGCCCCTACATTTCCCATGGGTCTCCTGCCTGGAACAGATTGCTTCCCATGGGTCAGAGCTCTGCAGAGATGCCAAGAGCCGCACCCTAAAAGTGCTTCCAGCAAGAAACTTGGTGTCAGGGTGACAAGGCAAGTTTACCAAAAGGGCTGGCAGGCTGGGCATTCATATTGCCAAGCGCCGGGCCAGCGTGGCAGAGGGAAAAGGCTGGGGACTGCTGAGTCCTTCCTGACTTCCAGGCAGGACTCCGTGTGTCTCAATATTCTGGAATCAGAGAAGGGGTGGGGAACATTTTGACTACGTGCCAGACTGTCTCTGAGGCCGCTCCCCTCTCCTCGCAGCCGTGGACAATGCACACAAAGACACAGGAGGCTGCCTGAGCAGCTGGGATTTCTGGGGCCCTAGAAGCGCCTTCGTGTACCCCTGTCCACGTGTTCTCTCACCAATCACTTAAGCAGGGAGTTTCTACAAATGTGGGTGAAGCGAGGGCAAGCAGAATCCGTCACTGCGTAGGCAGAGCAAAGAAGTACCTCATGCGTGTCAAGGATATTCACATATATTTTATCATCTGATCTCCAAAGCCACCCTGTGCCATTGGTCTCATCGTCTCCGTTTCGTGGTAACAGATAAGGCAAAGGGGGTTCAGAGAGACCAGCTGATTCTCGGGTAAATGAAGCTCAGAGAGACCAGCTGATTTCCACCAGCTAGTATGAAGATTCAAACCAAGTCTCCTCCGTATACCGTTTATATTCTTTTCACTTATATTCACACTGTCTACATTGGTGAGAAGGCAAGGGGTTTCCCGAGGGTGTGTCAGGTAAAATACAAGATGCTCCGTTGAGTCTGAGTTTCGGATAGAGGATGGATAACTTTTTGGCACAAGTCCCAAATATTTCATGGTGGCATACTTATATTAAAACATTACTTGTTAATGTTTGATACAATATATAATTATCTACTTACATGTTATATATTATATATAGATACATATTATATACTATAGATAATTATGTAAATATGTTATATATTATATAAGCATATATAGTTGTACACGTTATATAAATATGTAATATATAATAATTGTACGTTATAACATGTACATGTGAATGATATATTTGTTACATATTATATATAGTATAATTATATATTTGTCATATTCTATAAATGTGTAATACATAACTATATATATTTATATAAAAAGATACATCACATAAACATAATATATAATTATATATTTATATTATATATTATATAAATAGGTAATGTAGATAATTATGCATTATATGTTATGTATTATGTAAGTATATATAATTATGCATGTTATGTAACTATGTAATTATATGTTATAACATATGCTATATATTATATAAATATGAAAATAATTATGTGTTTATATGTTATACATTATATAAGTATGTAAGATATAATGATAGATTTACACGTTATATATTATATAAGTATATAAAATATATAGTTATTTGAAATTCCACTTTAACTGGGCTTCCTGTATTTCTATTTGCTTGATCTGGCAACCCTATGTTAGGCGTATAAAAAGATGAACGGACCAAGGAGCCTGAAAAATGAACTCTATGCAATTCAATGTATGGTGCCAAGCTGAGCCTGTGTTCCTGTCTCCCGGGGTGTGTGTGTGAGAGGATGCTGCAGTCCCAGATGTGAGGGTTCACTTGGAGGGAGGGAGAGAGGGGGTTAAGGATCCCATTTGCTGCTCCAGCAGGAACGAACCTTGAGCACTTTATGCCAAATTAAATGAAACAGATGCAAATGGACGAATATCGTTATCATTCCACCTACTTGAAGTACTTAGAATAGTCAAATTCACAAAGACAGAAAGTAGAATGGTGGTTGCCAGGAGCTGGGCGGGAGGGGATTGGGGAGTCGGTATTAATTGGGTGCAGAGTTTCAGCTGGGGATGATTAAAATCTCTGGAGACAGCTGGCGGTGATGGTTGCACAGCATTGTTCATGTAGCAACGCCACTAAACTGCATAATTAAGAATGGTTAAAGTAGTATTTTTTGTCTTTCTAGTTGGAGTCTCACTCTGTCGCCTAGGCTGAAGTGCAGTGGCATACTCACAGTCACAGCAGCCTCAACCTGCTGGGCTCAGGCAATTCTTCTGCCTCAGTCTTCCAAGTAGCCTATAGTTCCTACAGGCGCATGCCACCACACCGGGCTAATTTTTTGATTCATTATAGAGTCAAGGTCACACCAAATTGCCCAGGCTGGTCTCGAACCCTGCGCTCAGGCAATCCTCTTGCCTCGGCCTCCCAAAGTGCTGGGATTACAGTAAAGTCGCACATGTTATGTTTTATATATATATATATATATAAATACATATATATATATATATATATATATATATAAAATCACAATTAAAATTTAAAAGATTTCAGTCTGAGATCCTGCCCTGCCTTTAAAAGAGCTCTGGAGGGAGTTGAGACCAATTCGCGTCTGGGCTCTCCTGGGTGTGGAATAAACAGAGAGAGATGCATGAAGCTCAGGCTTCTCCTTACTCCCAGAATCCAGGCCGCGGGGCCGGGAGTTTGGCATCAGCCAGGACGTGGAGACGCTTCTGTGGCTCAGTGGAGGTCACACTGTGGACAGAGGCTCAGGGAGTCCACGTCTCCCAACCTCCAATGTGGGGCTCATTCCTCTGCCTTAACAGGAGAGGAGCACACAGCCCTCACGCTCCCTCCCTCTCCCTCCACCCTTGCGTGATGAGCTAATCTCTGAAAAGAGCTTGGAGCTCTTCTCAGAAAGATAATCTATAAATACAGTATCTTCTTGCTAACCTGGACTCCAGGGGTGATGAGCGGATCACCAGAAGGATCCAGATGGGGGAGGAAGGGTCCCTGGGGGACTTAAGTTTAGCCCAGGCAACTGGGCTTAGGTCCCTGCCTGTGACAGCCCTGTACGCCGTCCCCAGGAAGCACCATCAGGAGGATACAGTTTATTCTTTGTCATTTGGGGGCTTCCCCACCTCCAATCACAGCACAGGGGGATCATGGATTAATACAGGGATTTGGATACAGAGTATGAATTTTTATTGGCAACCGTTGGGACATCCTTCCTGGTCTGCCCGAGGTGCCCAAGCTCTGCTAAATTCAGAACAGACGGAGTTAGTTGCAGCTCAGACAGACGGAGGCGTGGGGTAAATAATTTCAGCAATGGTTCTCAATCTGCCATGGTAACAGATCACCAGGGCCTTCTGAGAGCTTCGATTTCGTCTTCTCTGGTTAAATAAACAAACATAGTCATTCTTTCCCCTGTCACCCCAAACAGCACTTTTAATAACAAATATTGTGTGCCACTGTCTTTACCATTTAAAGTGAAACTCACGATTCATATAATATTACCTACACATACAACATAAAATCAATGTAATGCCTTAACTGCGGGAGAAATAGGAGGAATGTAACCGACAAGACTTTGTATTTCAGTATCTAAAAGCTCAGTCACAGTTACCTTAAGAGACAGTGCTCAAACCTGGTTATGGTGGATACATCTGGACTTGAGAGCTGCAAGGACACGTCCCGCTAAAAATCATGTGTCTTTCTTGCCATTTGAAATGGAATTAAAGAAGTATGTCTGTGTGAATCTGTATAGTAAGAGAACCGCTGTGAATGTGAGAGCTATAATTGTAGTTGTACTGATAACTTAACACCGCTGAGGGCATTCACATGATACAATTTTTAAAAATGGTGACCTGCTCTTGAAAAGTTTCAAACACAACTAAGTACGGCCTTCCCTAGATTCATGACCTAGTTGGAAAACTTTGCATTTTTAACCGATGGAGAAAAACACTCTCAGCTTTATGTGAAGCCGTTGCATGGTAGGCTCAGATTTATAAACAGGTGTTTTGCCTCTGTGACATTTTGAAAGCTGAGCAAAGCGCAGCTCAGTTCTTCATGATGGAAGACTGACTGTGTTGCAGATGTGTAGACACTGCAGTCGCTGTCCACGAATTCCAACAGTGCCCCGATCATTGCAATAACCAATACCCGCCCAAAATGCTCCATGGAGAGCCATTGAGGTAACAGGCCTGAAAGTGCCTTACAGACCTTGCAGAAATATTTCTTCTTTCCCTCCTTTGTTCCCTGGTCCCTCCCTTCCCCTCCCTTCCTCTCCCTCTCTTCCTCCTTCCTTCCCTCCCTTTCTTCCCTTTGCCTTTTTTTCTTTCATCTTTCCATAGGATTCTAAAAAGTGAGAGCAGGGAGAAGGGATAGAATAACTCTGTCTTCCTGTTTCAAATGGTTGAGGAAAAATCAGATGGGTCCGCCAGGAGAGCAAGAGCCATGAAGATCTCACTAAGAGTCGGGCTCAGTGGCTAAGCCTGTAATCCCGCACCTTTGGGAGGCTGAGGTGAGTGGATGGCCTGAGCCCGCGGGTTCGAGACCCGCCTGGGCAGCGAGACCTCATCTCTGCAATAAATCAAAAAATCAGCCGGGCGTGGTAGCGCGCGCCTGTAATTCCGGCTCCTCGGAAGGCGGAGGCGGAAGGATTGCCGGAGCCCAGCAGGTCGAGGCTGTGGGGGCCGGGAGCGGCCACTGCACTCCAGGCTGGGCGACGGAGTGAGACTCCAACTCAAAAAAAAAAGATCTCACTAAGAATCCATTATCACCAGCCCAGGCAACATAGCGACACCCCATCTCTACAAAAACTAAAAAATTAGCCAGGCTTGTTGCTGCGAACTGCAGTCCCGGTTACTCTGGAGTCTGGACCAGGAGGATCCCTTGAGCCCAGGAGTTCAAGACTGCAGTGAACTCTGATCATACCATCGCACTCTAGCCTGGGTGATCCATGGTCAGTAGGGAGTCTCGTAAGAATCCATGACCACTCTTACTTCTACCATGATTTACACTTCACAAAACTCTTTCCAACACATTACCTCGTTTGAATTTACACACTGGCTTGCTTGGCAGGGAGGACTGGTATATGAACTGTGGCTTAAGAGGTAGAGAAAGTGGTGGGGCTCAGTGATTCAGCCTGTCATCCCAGCACTTTGGGAGGCCGAGGCGAGTGGATTTCCTGAGCCTGCAGGTTCAAGACCAGCCCAGGCAACTTGGCGGGACCTTGTCTCTACAATAAATAAAAAGCCAGATGGGTAGTGTGCACCTGTAGTTCCGGCTACTTGGAAGACTGAGGCGAAAGGATCGCCGGAGCCCAGCGGGTCAACGCTGGGGTGGCCGTGAGCATGCCACTGCACTCCAGCCTGGGCGATGGAGTGAAACTCCCACTCAAAAAAAAAAAAGAAAAAGAGGTGGAGAAAGGGAGGACCAGGGAGCTTAGTGACTTCCGCATCCCAGGTTGTTCTCTGTTTGTATTTCCTGTTCTCTGGGTGTGTTTCCTTGCCAGCCCTCCCATGACTTGGAGTAATGTACTGTTGCACAGTGCACAAGCGAATGTGTCTACTCTCTGTTAGAGTGAACCCCCCACCCCCCCACCCCTGGTAGAGACCTGCTCTCTCTCCAGGCCACCGTTTTTCACAGACACTGGCACAGTTATTTAAAGCCAGTAGGTTCAAAATAAATATTTATTTCATAAATGATTTGCTTCCAACCTTTTACCCTCTTCACAGAACTGTCCCCTTAAAATAGGTTTGCATTATGTCACTTCGTCGTAAAAATCTGCAGTGGTTCACCCTTGTCTACGAGATAATTTTGAGCTCCTTAGCCTGGTATTCGAGGTCTGTCTCCAGAATACATTCCCCTCTACACCCATCCACATCACCCATACTCTAAAATACCTGGCATCACTCGCCATTCGTAACTAACATTTGTTGCACTTATTACAGGCCAAATACTGTGCAAAGCACTTTATGCATATTATTCCATTCACAAGGATCCGGTGAGATAGACACTGTTATTATCCCCATTGGTATGGAAGAGGCAACTGAGGCTTGAATATCTTACCTAAGATCACGAAGCTTTTGAATGGCGCATGCGAGACTAGAACCCCTGCCCGTCTGCCCCAAGCCCATGCGCTGCCCCTGCAACCAGGCTCGACTTCCTCTGCGCTTTTATGCCTCGTCTGGGGCCTGTGCTCAGACTCCTTTTGGTCTGGGGCATCTCTTCTTCTCTGTGTGCCTGCGTTCTCACAGTCCGAGCTCCGGGAACCCTTCCTCCGTGAGTCTTCTCATGCCATCCACTCCGATGAGTCACCTCCTCCACCGCAGCTCAGTGTACTCTGATTTAAAGAAGCATCAGCTGGGCACGTGACTGTCCTCCACGCAGGTCTGTGAGCTTTCCAGGCAAAGACCGCGACCTAGGCATTTTTAAAATTTTTAATTTATTTTTTTTCATTGACGGGTGATAATTATACATTTTCACAGGGTATGTGGTGACGTGTCGATACCTATACTACACGGTGAACAGAACAAGGTAACTAGCATATCCATCCTCTCAAACATTTATCATTTCTCTGCAATAGGGACATTCTGGTTGTCCCAAACTATGTGACAAGTTATTGTTAACTTTAGCCACCCGCCGGTGGTCTGGAACACTAGAATCGATCCTCCTTCCACCTAACTGTAATTGTGTATGCTTTCACAAGTCTCTCTCTACCCCGCTTCTTCTAAAATCAGCATCCAGGTCCCAACTCACAACTGGCCGTCGGCGGCTCTTTCAGGACATCTAGGGATGAAATGGAGACGAAGCGGTTATTAGTAAGGAAATAACCACAAGAGGGCAGTACCAACGGGGCGCAGAATGGCGCGCGTCCCTGATCCGTCTGGAAGGCAGGTGTTCCCGGTGGGAGACCCTTGGCCAAAACAACAGCCCTTAGGGGCAGAGGAACCAAGGTGTAAACTAATTAAAATACGCTTAGCCAAGAAAATAAACCATGATGTGAAGCACGAGAGGAAAACTGGAAGAAAATTAGAAAAAGAGCAATCTTTTGGAAGATTTGGGTAACTTTTGGGAATTTTTTAAAAGCTTGGATAACATAGAGAAGATAGCTTTTCCTGTGAAATATTCTTCTGTTTGTTTGTTTGTTTTTTGAGTCGGAGTCTCACCCTGCTGCCCAGGCTGGAGTGCAGTGGCATGCTCACGGCCACTGCAGCCTCAGCCTGCTGTGCTCAGGTGATCCTTCTGTCTCAGCCTTCCAAGTAGCTGGAACCACAGGCCACCTTGCCTGGCTTTTTTTTTTTTTTAAATTGTAGAGAGGAGGTCTTGCCATGTTGCTCAGGCTGGTTTCAAATCCCTGAGATCAGGCAATCTTCTCTCCTCCACCTCCCAAAGTGCTGGGATTACAGGGGTCAGCCACCGTGCCTGGCTTTTGCTTTTTTTGGTAAAACGTTTACATCTTTAGTTTTCTAAACATGATTTTATTAGCAAACTGAGAAACATATAACACATCTTGTGTTATGAAGGAAAACGTATATTTAGATCCGTCAAGAGGGTTAACGGTAATTCACGTTATTTTCCGTTGTTCCTCCTCAAATTTTGGTCCCTCTCTCCCTCTACCCTACTCCAAGTTGTTGTCTGTAGAGAATTATGGATGATTTTTTCATTCATTTGTTTTTGTTGTTTTGCTGATTTTTTTTTTCAATTAAAAGTAAGTAGCAGTTTGAGATAGGTTATTTGCCTAGCCCCGTTGGTATCAGAGGAAACCCACAGCTAGTTCTGGAGAAAGGTGGGTCAGGGCTGGGAGGAGGAGAATGGAGGAAAGCCACAGAATATTCCCTATGCTCAAGAGTTCATAGGTTTCACTGATATTGAGGGTCAGAAAACAAGAGGATTTTGAGAAGTGTTTTTTATTCAGAAAAAACTTCTTAAGGGACTTTTTTGGAGGGCCTGGAATACCTTACCAAGTCAAGGGGGAGACTTCAGCAAGCCCCCACGGGAGGCTTTGCCATGTATGTGTCCCTGGAGCTGAGGGGCACAGTGGACCCCTGCGACACCTACCTGGGAAATTTCAAGGCGGGAGAGAGGGGTGTTCGCTGCTGCGTCGATGGTAATGGGTGAAGAGCAGGCTGCTGCTGCTCCTGACGTTAACAGGAGCCAGGGTTTGGGGGGGTGTTTCCCAGGAACCGGGCGTGGGCCCCATATGTGAGAGGGGGTGACTCAAGCCCTGTCCTAGAGAACCGCCTAGGTAGGCAACAGGCGGTGGTAGAGAGAAGCTGCAGTGGATGGCTGGCTTTCAAAGGGGCTAAGAGAGGGGTGAGCAGAAGGCCCCCAAAGAAGCTGAACCCGTGGAGTCCTCCATGCTGTGAGTAAGAGGTCTGCAGAGACAGAGGGTCTCTGAGAGAGCGAAAGCAGCTGCTGACGGCAGAGTCTGTCTTCAGGACTCTTGAGGCCCAGAGAGCGCAAAGCCAACTTCCCAGGGGCACCCCCAAAACCGAAATTATCTTTTGGAGGGTAGGCCCCTTGCCGTACAGGCTTCATCCTTCATCCGTTAGGTTAGTGTCCTAGGGACCCACGGGCATCAGTGTGCCAGCCAGCGTTGATGTGAAAGATTGCGTTCGGCTTGGGTGAAGTTTTTCTGGAGATGCTTTCAGTGTGTCTGCCCATTTCGTGGTGGGTGATTTATGAGTGCATCTGCCCACACCATGCTGAGCATTCAGCAGCTAGCCCAAAATGGCATGAGCCCCGTGCCCCCCCCGACCCTGTTCACTTGATCTCGCCCTGAGGTTTCCCCGATGAAAAAAGCCCTCAAAAGGAAACGTTTCACCGATATGGAAGAGGTGAAACAAAAATGACAGAAGCGGTCGGGCTCGGTGGCTCAGCCTGTCACCCCGCGCCTTTGGGAGGCTGAGGTGAGTGGATGGCCTGAGCCTGCGGGTTGGAGACCCGCCTGGGCAGGCAAGACCTCATCTCCACAATAAATCAAAAAATTAGCCGGGCGTGGTAGTGCGCACCTGCAGTTCTAGCTACGTGGACGGCTGAGGCAGAAGGATCGCCGGAGCCCAGCAGGTCGAGGCTGCGGTGGCCGGGAGCGGCCACGGCACCCCAGTCTGGGCGACAGAGTGAGACTCCAACTCAAAAGGAAAAAAAAAAAAATGACAGAAGCTCTAAAAGGCATCAAAATCGATGAATTCCAAAACAAATATGAATGTGTGTCCCCTGAATCTAAAAAAACCTCCAAAATAAAAAACCTGTTTTTACCAGTGGAAAAAACTTCTCCATAGGTGTATTGCTTCCAGCGGTGAGTACTCTGAAGGCGATTGAAGTTTAAACATGGGAGAATACATGCACATTATTTTGTAAATACGTTCAGGAGTTTTTGGGTTCCCCTCGTCTAACAGCCAGTCGGGGGAGAACATCCCTGGTTCCTTTCCCTCTTGGTGTCCTTTCTGCAGCCTAAGAGGATCAGAAGCTGTGTCTGGGTGATCACGGTCACACCGCCCTACTCCCAGCCGTCCCAGCTGGAGGTGAGGAAGGAAGTGTTACCTTTGAATGAAGACTGAGTGCAGATTATTGTCACCTGGCATTACAATTTCTGAATCGTGGCTGTGTTTTGCAACTTGAATAACCATACGACTTTGTTTTAGTTATGAGTGGCCGGGAGATTCTTGAGACAGCCTGAGGTTTCCTCCAAGGACGCTAATTTCACTAAGCCTATTTATGAAGAACAGCGAGAGACAAAAAAGAAAACCGCCCTGCAGGAGCCTCCCATCTGCTGTGCTTGTTTCACACACTTGATTTATTTTCTGCATGAAAGATCGAAGGGAAATACGACACTCTCGTAACAGCCATGACCTTTGGGTAGTGAGAATGATAAGTGCTGAGATTATGTGTTAATTTCTTGGGTCTTCAGGAAATGAGAATAAACGGTGTACTCTGAAAAAGAAATGAAGATATGAAGACTGTGTAGGTATAAACGAATCCCAGCTGAAGTCCTGCTTGCTGGACGGTGACAAGGGGTGAGAGGGGAGGCTGGAGGGAGAGGCCTGGGCCAGGTGTGAGAAGATGAAGGCTGGCCGTGAGGAGGAAGAGGACGCACGTGGTCAAGCCTCTTCTCCTCGTTTCTTGGTTGCCTGCCCCTCGTGATACTCCTTCGGCCCAGAAACTCTTACCTGGAACCCGGGTCTAACCTGCCTCCATGCCCATCTGTCAACTGGACGCTTAGGGAAATTCCTCATGACACGTTGCCCTTGTCAAATTCCCACGGGGACTTCCTGGGGGATGGAGTCCAGGTGTAAGGGTTGATCATGACATCTGAAGCATCTGTTCCCAGTCTTCACTTTCTTTCCAGTCTTCACTTTCTTCCTTTTTTTTTCTTTTTTTTTTTGAGTTGGAGTCCCACTCTGACACCCAGACTGGAGCGCAGTGGCACGCTCCCTGCCACCACAGCCGCGGCCTGCTGGGCTCCGGCGATCCTTTCGTCTCAGCCTTCCAAGGAACCGGAACTACAGGCACGTGCCACCGTGCCCAGTTAGTTTTTGATTTATTGTGGAGACGAGATCTCTCCAAGTTGCCCAGGCTGGTCTTGAACTCACGGGATCAGGCAATCCACTCGCCTCGGCCTCCCAAAGTGCTGGGATGACAGATTGCGCCACCGAACCTGGTCCCAGCCTTCACTTTCTAATCTGGCTCTTCAGTGAAAGCTAGCGTAAGAATCTCAGGCCAAATCAGATGGACACTCTACCTTAGAGCAGAATTTCTTGACCTCGGCACCACTGACACTGGGGACTGAATAATTTTGTGGTGGTGGCAGTGGTGTGTGTGTGTGTGTGTGTGTGTGTGTGTGTGTGTGTGTGTGTGTGCGCGCGCGCACGCGTGCGCTGTGCATTGTAGAATGTTTAGCGTCACCCAACTGCTACAATTACATAGTCCCCATCCCCAGTTGTGTCAACCAAGAAGGTCTTCAGACATTGCCAGATGTCGTCTACATGTCAAAATTGCCCCCAGTTGAGGATTATTGCCTTAAAAGTAACTGCCATCTCACTTACCCAAAAATTTGAGTCCCCAAAAGAATAATGCCTCCAAATTAGAGCTACTTACCGTTATAGCAGAACCTTGAGAGTCTGAAAAATGCATTGTCTGCTGACTTCCTTCCTGGAATGTAGTTAGAATGACACCACGTGTGAGGTCAGGCTTCCCCAGGTGGCAGCAGGCACTGTTGTGGATTGAATGTTTGCGAATCACCGCCCCTAATCCCCCAAGTTCATATGTTGAAGCTCTAAACCTCAGTGTGACTGGATTGAGAAACAGGACCATGAAGGAACTAAGATTAAATGAGGTCATAAGAGTGGGGCCCTAATCTGATAGGACTGTAGTCTTATAAGAAGAGGAAGCCAGCCAGGCTCGGCGGCTCAGCCTGCAATCCTGCGCCTCGGGAGGCCGAGGTGAGTGGATTGCCTGAGCCCGCGGGTTCGAGACCCGCCCGGGCAACTTGGCGAGACCTCATCTCTACAATAAACCAAAAAACCAGCCGGGCGTGGTAGCGCGTGCCTGAAATTCCGGCTACTCGGAAGACTGAGGCGGAAGGATCGCCGGAGCCCAGCAGGTCGAGGCTGCGGTGGCCGGGAGCGGCCACTGCACTCCAGTCTGGGCGACGGAGTGAGACTCAAAATAAAATAAAATAAAACAACAAAAAAAAATAAATGTGCATGAAGGATTTCTTTTTTTTTTTTTAAGAGACAGGGTCTCACTGTGCTGCCCAAGCTGGAGTGCAGTGGCACCATAGCTTACTGCAATCCTGAAATCCTGAGCTCAAGTGATCCTCCCACCTCAGCCTCCTGAGTAGCCGGGACTACAGGTACATGCCACCATGCCAGGCTAATTTTTCTTTTCTTTAGTGATGGAGCCTTGCTATGTTACCAAACTGGTCTTAAACTCCTGGCCTCAAGCGAGTCTCCTACCTAAGTCTCCCGTGAGGGATCTTAACGGAGTCATAAGAATGCTCCAAAACTTATTTTTTCTTCGAGTTGTAGTCTCACTCTGTCACCCAGGCTGGAGTGTACTCACAGCCACTGCAGCCTTGACCTGCTGGGCTCAGATGATTCTTCCACTTCAGCCTTCCAAGTAGCTGGAACTACAGGCGCTTGCCACCATGCCTGGCTAATTTTTTAATTTATCATAGAGACGAGGTTTTGCCAAGTTGCCCAGGCTAGTCTCGAGCCCCTGGACTCAGGGAATCCTCTTGCGTCCGCTTCCTAAATTGCTGGTATTACAGGCGTGAGCCACCCTGCCTGGTCCAAAACTGATTTATGATGATGGCAAGTTTGCTTCAACTCACTGAGTTATAAACTTGATAAAGGCAAATTATATGTTATGCAAAATTTTAAAAAATTCAAGTGCCCTAACAAAGCTTCCCAGGTGCTCCGTGATCTAACTCCTGATCACTTACCGTGAGTGCCATCACAATTCTCTCACCCTGGATACCTGCAACACCGGTCTTGCGTGAGATCCTTGAAGGGGCCACGTTTGTCCCTCTCCTCCCTAGCTCTACCTTCAAACCCATACTGTGTCCTTCCTTCTCCCCCTGCCTGCCTGCTCTTACCCTGCCCTAAATCTGGCTGACACCCTTCAGAGCTCAGCTTTATTTTTGAGATGAACTCTCTCCTCCCCCTGAGACCCTGTCTTGTGCTCCCATAGTATACCTGACTCTCTCTCTCTCATGTTGCTGTGATTATTTGTTTCATGTCTGTCTTCCTTGCCAGTCTATACTCCCATGTATAATTTTTCATAGTGATATTCCAAGGGCCCAGCGTGGTTTCTGGCACACAGTAGATTCTTAGAAATATTAATTGCGCAAATAATACAGGAACCAGGGACAGAGGCCAAAGGACCAGTCTGCTCTTCCAAGAGTACAAAGATTTATTCAGAACCCAGTGTCGCTCTCCTGAAGGCACAAGTTAATCTCTCCAGAGGTGGTCTGAGGAGGTAGAAGAGGGTGGTGAGAGTAGGGTGGTGGCAGTTGATAGGTCTGGTTTTGGAAGGCTTCAGAATGAGGCAGGGTGAAGGGAAGGAGGAAACTCAGGAGACTCTGGGATCCCCAGTGAGCGACGTAAGCTCCTTGGTCATCTTCTTTCTCTTAGTTTGACATGTAACAAGTCTGTATAACTCACAGTCTTCCCTAACTCACGTCCTGCAATTTCACTCGTCCTACTAGACCACTGCTTCGATGTCAGACTTGCCTGGGGTACGTGCTACATACCTAGACTCCTGGGCCCTAGCTGGGGGCCTCCAGATCAGAATCTCTGGGACTGGGGCTTGGAAATCTGCTTAGTAACATGCTCTTGGGTGATTTTTTTAAAAGGCAAGTGTGGGACTGGGCGTGGTGCCTCACGCCTGTAATCCCAGCACTTTGAGAGACCAAGGCAGGAGGATGGCTTGAGCCCAGCGATTTAAGAGAAGCCTGGACAACGTAGTGAGACCTCATCTCTACAAAAAAATCAAAAAAATTAGCCGGGCATGGTAGTTTGTGCCTGTAGTTCCAGCTACTTGGAAGGCTGAGGTGAAAGGATCACCAGAGCCCAGGAGGTGGAGTCTGTCATGAGCGGTGACCATGCTACTGCCCTCCAGCCTGGATGACAGAGTGAGACCCTGAGACACACACACACACACACACACACGGCAAGTTTGTGAGAGGATGGGGACTATATCTACCTTGTTCCCAAATATTTCAGAGACCTAGCCCTGTGTAGGACAGGGATGAGGAGTTTAGTAAATATTTCTTGATGGGTGAGTATAAGAATGCATGGATTCTATAGTCGCAGAAATGTGTATATCATGGGGTGAGAGGGAACCAGAAAACCTGGAATTGATTTATAAAATAATGCGTATTTATTCTCACATATTTAAACTTCAGTCACCTTCGAAGAACTCTCTGCTTGATGCGATACATCTATTGAGATGCTTTTTCCACTGCTCAAAACAGTTTTTGAACTGGCTCATTTTGTTGCCTTCCTTTTAGCACTTCTACTGTTTTTTTGTTTCACATCTTCCACATCAGCAAAATGTTTCCCTTTGAGGATATTTTTTCATTCAGGGAAACAACAACAACAAAAAGTCACTCAGGGTGAGATCGGGTGACTAGGGAGGGTGGGAATGGAGGTCATGCTGTTTTTTGGTCAAAAACTGCTGAACGCTAAGCACACTGTGGGTAGATGTGCTGGTAACTCACCCATCATGACATGGGCAAACGTGTTGAAAGAATCTCCAAAAAAAAAATTTACAAAAGCTGCACGCAGCCTCTCATAACAACACTAGCTGGTACACTGAAGTCGATGGGTTCCTGGAACACTTACTAGAATGCCTTACTACAAAGGGCCCATCCTCCAAAAGATAATTCTGGGTTTTCTGGGTCCCCTCTCATATCTCCGGCTTTGGCCAAAGCCTCTAGAAGAGGAAGGGGGCTGATGCCTCACTGTGGTCTTGGGTCACTTCCGTCCTCTTCCAGGGTCAAATTTCCCACTCGTAGACAGGACGGTTGGACTGAGTGAGCCAAGGACTTCTTCGTGCCGTAATCAACAGCACCGCAAATGTGCCCTCTCTGTTCCCCTCTACCTGCCTCCCTGGGAGGTCAGAAGGAATCAAGAGGAAGAAGCAGCCACACAGCCCAGAGATTTGTTGTCAGTTTTAATAGGAGGGGTGGAGTCAAAAAGTTTAGAGAAACGTATAAAAAGACCTTTAACTTTTTGCTGGAACATGATATGGTTTGTGCATAGCACATACGTAGTTTAAAAAACAGAAGCATCGCATTTCACAAGCACGTGACCGAACAGCGTCTGGGTTTTCCTACCCGCCGTGCCTAAGCTTGTGGATAGCTCTGCGCTGGGACCCAGCCTGAGGTACTTGTCGTTGGACAGAAAGAGAAAACCACGTGACGACACAGCCGTCTGACGCCGGAATTTCAGTAGTTCGATGAGGTATTCAAACATGGTTCCAGGTTGGCTATCTGCAGGATGGACTCGATTGAGAAGCTGTTTGGGACATGATCACACCCGCCTCCACCTGTCCTGGGAGGAGGACTCACTGACTCAGGTGTAAGCACAGGTTGGAGCATTTCTCTCCTTCCTTCTGGCCTTGTCCCAAACATTCCTATCTTTGGAGTTTTTCTGGGAGGTAGCAGAACGAGTGACTGGTTCCTTGCAGGGGAGGAGCAAATGTCAGAGACCCTCTTTGCAGGCACAAAAGTGGCAGGCAGAGACAATGTCTCCTTAGTGACCACCAGCCCAGCGTCTTTTGGGAAAAAGCTTGTGTCCACATGAAAGGGGACATAAGGGGGCAAGAAGCAGCAGGCAGATCCTGGTGTCTTGGAGGTCGATACGTTGCCACAGTGGCCATGGACTAGTATGGGCTACAGCAATGGACGTCTCCCCTCTCAACGGAGAGACGAGAACTAAAACTCACGGGCTCTCCTATTTCCTTCTTCCTTCAAGACTCACACAGAATGAGAACTTGGAGGATCTGAGGTCTGGGACGAGAAGGGAGCCCGGAGCCATCATGGGAAGAATTCCAACCTTCCCAGGAGGGGACAGGGAGTTAGAAGAGAATGTCAGGACTGAGTTACTGGCCTGGGGAGACCCCCGTATGTCTAAAGAGGTTTGTCCCCTGAATCAGATGGCAAGAGAGAACGATGTCTCTCTTGGGCTGCGGAATGGCCCTGACCCAGGGCTTGGCGAGTGTGTTGGAGGTATTGTGGGATGCGGTGGCAGACGGGAAGGCTGTGGAGGGTAATGGCAGGGTATTAATTACAAAATGATATGCTGCTTTCCAGGGAGGTTCAAAACCGTATGGGAAGTGGGAAGGGAAGGGGTGTTAGAAGGTAGTGAATGATGAGACAGACATAATCAACGGTTTGAACACGGCCTTTGGAATTTGCTGGTTTCCTGCGAGGTCCATCCATTGCCCTGAAAAGGGCAGAGGTTTTGCAAGGAGCCTGGGCTCCCCCACTGCTCCTGAGCTCACCTCTTCCCAGCTGAGAATTTCGTCTTAAAGGGTGCACAGATCTGCTGTTCTTTTCTTTATCATGTGCTCCTGACAAGGAATAAAACAGCCTCTGGGCTCTTGGAACCCCAGGTCTGCATGAAGCTGCCCAAGAAGGTTCCAGATTGTAAAGAGGCCACTTAGCTACAGAACTCTATCAACCAGGGTCATTGCTTAGGATCTGGGGTGGGGGCGGACTCTAGTCACTCCTAGTGCATCCTCAGTGGGAAGGTAGTGTGCACTCACTCCTATGCCTATGAAAACGTCTTCTGAGGTCTTTGGGATTCACTGAGTTCGGGACTCAGCGGGCATGTGACCAGGTAGGAAACACCTTTCCATACCTGGGCAGACATACAGTAACAGGAGAGAGGGGCTGAAGTGCCTTCTGCTGGTCTTACTCTGTTCCCGTCTCTTAACCCACTTCTGTGGGTTTGACAGGGATTGGCTATCTGAAGCCCAAATCACTTGTAGGTAAAAGAGAAAGCCCTTGAGAGAATTCTTTTGCATGGGAAGGATTTTAAGGAATCGACCATACTTCCCTACATCCAGGGGTAATATTCAAAATACTTAGCAACCAGTCCAGCACAGGCTCTGGTAACAGAACAGTCACCCATGCCGGTACCACTACAGAGTGGCTGAATGTCAAGCCTGCACGATCCTGGGCATTTTGCAGCTTCTCCTTCTTGCTCCTAGCATGAAAACTGGGAGTGGACATTGGAGGAAACTCCTTGTCAGGATTTGAGCAATTTTATGAGCCTCTAGAGAGGTGCAGGAAAGATCTAACCATCCAAGGCCTTGAAGACGCTCTTTAGAAAACCACCTCCTCTCATGCCAAGTAACACACAGGAAGAATAATGCTATGAGGCCTAAAACCTTCTTCTCCTTTCTTCTCCAGATGGCAGTCAAACGCAGCTCTGTTGAGAACTGATCTGCACCTCAGGGTCTAAGGGCTTCTGTTTCTGACGCACCCTGTTAAAGAGACTGTTTGCACCGGGGGACAAGAATTCCTAAATGAGCTTTGTCCCCTCCTCCAAGCAGACTCACACTTCAGTATTCCAAGATGGCCCTATGTTCCTCCTCTTCCGACACGTTCAGGGCCCAACTGTGACCGCACACGCTCCTGAGCTCCTCCCACTGTCTGTCCAATCTTCAGTCTTTGCTCACCTCGGTGCGGCCTTTTGCGCCTCGCCCGGCAAATAACATATTTGATATCTGCTGGGCAGAGGAGGTGGCCGGTGGGGTGTCTCTCCATTGGATCGCCAGCCTTCATCTTCAGCTCAGAAGCCCTCAGCCCAGATCTATCCATAGATGGATACGTCTGCAAATAGAGAGGTATGTTGAAGACGAAGGTATTTGCAACAGATGAGGGATTGTCTTGCAGGCCGGGGCCCCTGAGGGTAGCAGAGGGTGTCAGGTCATTTTGTAACTCGATGGTTCACATATGCCAAAAATATTTGCACTCTGATATGGCTCTCTCTGGTTTCAGATTTAGGAACATTCCAATGGTTCAGGAATCCGAAGGCTCCAGGCAGGATGGCATTTATAGTCACTTGGGGGAACCTCTGCTTTAAATACTCTCAGAGGACAGGAGGCTGGAAGGCATTGTACAGCAAGGAGCTGCTTTGGCTTGGCTGCCCGATTTCACTGGATTATCACTCCTCCCCTACTGTAGGGAGTAAGAGAGGGCAAAGCTTGGAGGTCGTGGCGCCCATTCTGCTCCATCCAGGCCACAGCATGTAGGCGAAAGGAGGATGAGCATGAAGGAAGTGAGGGTATCAGATGAGAACTTGGGTGAGTTTCCTGGACATAGTTGGAGAGGAATTGTCATCTGCAGTCCAAAGCCTCTCTGCTTCCTCCATGCCCTATTTTGCGCCCCCACCCCTCGCCAAAGAGGTTGCCATTATTAGGATCCTTGTCATCCGAGGTTAAAATAAGACCCGGTTCAAAGTGAGGAAAAGCCATGGGCAGGCAGCCTGGCCCCTGCTCGTTCTTGGAGCCACACACAGCATCGAGTCTTCCAGGTGAAACGGCTCTCATAGCACGTCCAGTGCCTTCCACTGCCTCTGCAGACCTTCCCCAGCTGCCCTAGATGCGGCCCTGTGCCTTCTGTCAGGAAGGGGACCCCTTCTCCCCCAGACTCCCCGACAGCGCATCCAGTATCCCCAGAGCCCTCTCAGGCAGGAAGCTCGATCACTCTCTCTGTGGTTTGCAGCTACACCTTACACCCCCTCTCCCTGTCCTCTCCGCGCTTTGAGGACAGCTGCTGTCCCCCACCCATGCACCCTGCGCGGCTAGTGACCTCCTGATGGCAAGATCGTTGGGAAGACGCAGAACAGAGGCACACATCAATCCTGCTGGCTTGACAAGCAACGTTCTCGCAGGCGGATTCCGGTAGCGATGATGCTTGCAGAAGGAAACCCGATGCTCTGAAATGCCTTTGCTCTGAGAATACCTGTTAAGAGGTATGGATATGCATCGACACACACAGACCCCGACCCTGGTCTTTTCCTGAGCAGATGGTCACATTCCATAAGCGTCATCCATCCCGTCTTTCCTCGGGGGAGGTCAGAGCACGAGATCCATTGCCACCCTAAGATGCCGGCTGCAACCTTCGCTTGGGTGGGCGACATGCCACGGGGTCCAGGGGTGGAGGGGACCAACTCAGATCTCTCTAGCACAAGATAAGCCTGACTCAGAAGCCATGGAGGGCAAGGGGAATCGTTCGCGTGTGCAGAATTCCACTAGAAGGGATGCTGCTTTTAACCTGTGAGCCTCCTGCCAGGGGTCCTTATATCCTGGGAAGGAAGTGAGTGACAGTCATGATTGGGGACACCTTGCTGCCCCGCTTGACCCGTCCGTATTTGCTCAGTGCGATGTAGGTCCCTCGGTACAAGTCTGACTCGTAGGCGTTGTAATTGTTGGGCAGGAGGGTTTCTCTGAACTTGCACTCTTCTTGGAAGCTGGGCTGTGAAAGAGAGCACGCAGAGGCTTAGTTACACACGAGGCGTGTTGCAGATGCCAGCTTATGGTTAGCCTCCCAGCTGGAGGTCCTTTCCCTGTCCTTCATAAGACAAACACCACGAGATCTGAGCCATTCTAGGTGGACAGGATGAGGAAAGGTTATACCTGGAAGAGATGGCAGAGCTCTCCTGGGTCCCTCTCACCTTCCCTCCTTTGCGATGAGGAATTCAAGGCCCAGGGACACAGACGGATGGTCTTGCCACATGGCGGGAGCCGAGGCTGTACTGTACAGGTCTCCTGACTTCCAGTTTAGGGCACGTTCTAGCATCCCTAGATAAGAGCTTATTCTACTCAGGGAAAGAACCAGGAAAGTATGCAATAAGCTGCACTCTCCAGTCCACCGTGGGAGGTGGGCTTGAGGAGCAGAATGAGAGTTTGGGGTTCTATTTGGTGACTCTTCTGCCTCCTGGTTGTGTGGCCTTGGGCAGGTTCCTCTCCTCTCAGTCTCAGCTCCTGTTTCTGTAAACTGTGTGTGGTGGGGGAGGAAGGAGTGAAGTGGTTAGTGGGGGGGGAGGAGAGACAGATGATCTCTTTTTTTTTTTTTTTTTTTGATTTGGAGTCTCACTCCATCGCCCAGACTGGAGTGCAGTGGCACGCTCCCGGCCACCACAGCCTTGACCTGCTGGCGTTACCATGCCAGCTAGTTTTTGGTTTCTTGTAGAGACGAGGTCTCGCCAAATTGCCAGGGCTGGTCTCAAACCTGCGGGCTCAGGCAATCGTCTCGCCTCGGCCTCCCAAAGTGCTGGGATTACAGGCTGAGCCACAGAGCCCGGCCCAGATGATCTCTTAAGTCTTTTCCCATACTGTCTGTCTCTTCTTCCTGCTTTTGGGTCCCCGGTCTGTCTTTCCCAGCTTAAGTCCCAAGTTTGCTATCCCTCTGAGACCCATTCTCAGTTTTGACTTGGAGCCCAGAAGATGTCTGGTACTTCCTGGCATGTCATAATTCTCCAGGGACATGCAGGAGCAGAGATATTAAGGAGCAGTGAATTTTGGGAAAAGAACCTGTTTCCCAATGTGGAAGATGGTACCAGGGAGCCTGGAGCCCACAGTAAATGGTCCCCTTCGGTGCTAATTTAGTAGGGGCATGTATGGTGGTCACCTGTTCAGAAAATGAGTGCTGTGGACTTCCCGTTACACGTCAACAAGTTCATTCCCAGTAAATCACCCAAATTCTCTCTTCTTTCTAGAAAAGAGGGCATTTTCCTTCCCAGCCTGCCTGGGTTGCCGCCCTGAGGAAGTCTACAGGGATTTCTGTCTCTTGAGAGGAAGCAGCTGGGTAGGATCTAGAGGAAGAATGAGTGAGCTGAGAGCCAGAGACCTGGGTCTCTAAAAGAAATACAGAATGAGAAACTGGTGGAGTATAATTTCTGACTCCTTCCTGTTGATCGAGACCATCGGCTATATAAAACCCCACTCAAGGGCTGCCCACCTGTGCCAGAGGTATCCTCTGACCTTCTGTAAAGGAATCGTACTATGAACTTCCCGCCTTGCTGGCTGTGTGGATGGGCCCGGGCCTCTTGGTGACCAGACCATAAGAAGCCAGCTTCTCAGGCCCCCAGACTCCCAGGATCCTTCGAGTAGACCTTCTGACAGCATTTACAATAGTGTGTGGTTGGCCGGGCGTGGTGGCTCAAGCCTGTCATCCCAGCACTTTGGGAGGCCGAGGTGAGAGGATTGCCTGAGCCCATGGGTTCGAGACCGGCCTGGGCAACTTGGTGAGACCCCATCTCTACAATAAATCAAGAAATGAGCCAGACACGGCAGCGTGCGCCTGTAGTTCTGGCTACTTGGCAGGCGGAGATGGAAGGATGGCCTGAACCCAGCAGGTCGATGCTGGGGTGGCCGTGAGCGTGCCACTGTGCTCCAGCCTGGGCGACGGAGTGACACTCCAACTCAAAAACAAACAAACAAATAAGTAAATAAATAAAATAGTGTGTGATGCTTTGCACGTGTTTTCTTTCCGAATAGACTCCAAGACTCCTGAGACAAGGATTGGGTCTTGTTGGGTATATGATGTCGAGTGTTTGCTGATTTAATAAGGTCAGCACTGACACACAAGGAGACCCCGGCATGGATGGCTGTTACCACGCAGTGTGAGAGTAAGTGAGGGGGCAACCTGGCCTACGGGAACACGATAAACCACCCCATCCCCAACGCATCTTCCCTGCCGTGTCGGCTGCTGGGTAATGCCAGGAAGTTGAGTTTTCACAAGTTTTCCCCTGTCATGGGTGCTCAGTAAATAAATATGGAGTGGACGAATGAAAGATGCTTAAAATGCAAGGAGAACAAACCATCCCAAAGGTAAAAAAGACTGGTGGCGGCAGCCTCTTAGCCTTGTGAACGTGGGCAAATTATTTAATCCCCATAGTTCCAATCCCCTCATCTGTAACGTAAGGAGAGCGTGAATGATTATGCCATTGAGTTGGAGTGAGTATCAATTTAAATAATGCATGGAAAGTCCTGGGAATAGTGCCCAGCACATAGTAAAAGAAAAAATGTTATCATGATTATTATTCAATGAAATCATGAACTACTTTATATTAAAAGCCCTAAAAGACTTCACCTTACCCCAGATCACTAGTCCTGGAAGCCTTGCTGTAGGTTATTGGACAATTCAGTTTTTAAACTGCCGTGTTGGACGGAGTGAAGGGGACACAGTGAGTTTGCATGAAAGAGCCTGGAGCAGGGGCGAGGAGGGAGTCTGGTGTCAGCTCTGGGCGGCGCTTAACACATCAGGAACCTCTCTGGACTGGGGTGTCTTTCCCTGTGCGTGGGATGTAGAGGCACTCACAGGATTGCGATTGTTGACAGTTGAGCACAGGAGTAATAGTGTAGGAGAAATCAAACTCAGGATTGTTTATAAAGGCTAAGTGAGAAATAAAGCTACACTCACTTGTAAAGGCTAAGTGAGAAATAAAACTACACAACTGAAAGTTGGCTACAGAACAGTAAACAAAATTAAGACCCGAAGTAGATCCAAACACATATGTGAATAAAAAATAAAAATGCGTCAAGCAGCACTTTAAATCATTAGAGAAAACATGGTGTTGGAATAATTGGATGATATTTTATAATAATCATAAAGTTTGATGTATGGCTTTATCCCTATAAATAACTAAGCAAAATAAATTCCGAAAGGAGCAAAGATTTAAATGTAAAAAGAGAATCATTAAAGTACAGAAAGTTTTTTTTTTTTTAAGTTGGAGTTTCACTCCATCGCCCAGGCTAGAGTGCAGTGGCATGCTCACGGCCACCACAGCCTTGACCTACTGGGCTCAGGTGATCCTTCCACCTTAGCTTTCCAAGTAGCTAGAGCCACAGGTGCGTGTCACCATGCCCAGCTAATTTTTTGATTTATTGTAGAGATGAAGTGTTGCCAAGTTGCCTAGGCTGGTCTCAAACCTCTGAGCTTAGACAATCTTCTTACCTCCGCCTCCAAAAGTGCTGGGATTAAAGGTGTGGGCCACTGCACCCGGCCAGAAAAAATGTGTTTAATAATTTCGGAATCAGGAATATCTTCCTAAGCAGGACACAAAACATTTAAAGTCATTTTTTAAAAAAACTAATATATTTGTCTTCTGCTTGATAAATATCACCTTAAATAAAATAAAAATATAAGTAGCAGTCTTGATAAAAATATTTACAATACACACGATGAAGAGCACATTTTATATTACTGTATGCAGAGCCCTAAACTCACTAGAGGGTGAACAATACACATTGTTCAATAAACAAAAAATTCACAGAAAAGAGAAACATAAATAGCACTTACATATAAGAACATATGCTTAATAAGAGAAACATAAATCATTAAAGTGAGATCACATTTTTAGTGGTCATATTGCAAGGAGAAAGGCTTTGAAGTCTATACTTTCTTTGGAGGGGACATAAAGACAAGGAATTGTCATTAAACATCCTTTGGTGTGAATATTGTACGACCTCTATGAAGATCAATTTGACTATATTGGCCAGGATAAAAAATAAATATAACAATTGATCAGCAATTCCACTTTTAGACATTTATCTTACTGGTGCGCTCCCACGTGTGCACAAAGTTACTACAGCGTGATTTACAACAGCAAAAGGTTGAAGGGAGTGCCTCTAATTAAGAGAGGGGTGATTGACTCGACAACGGCAGATCCACACGATGGAATACTACAACCCACGAATAATTAAGAACCTCTTTGGACATTGACACGAAATGGTCTCAAAGGCCATTCTTGCTAAGTGAAGATGCAAGGTGTGATGCATTGTGTATGGTATGTTCCTGTTGGTGTGATTTTAAAAAAAATTGATCCCTCTTGCCTTCCCTTTATTCCAACTTTATGTAATCTGCCCAGTCAGTTTCCAGGGGCATTTATTTCTGATCTGGATGGTGGTCAAGGGAGAGGATTCCTGTGTTGTTTGCCCACTCCAGAGAGAAAAATCAAATCTTGGGGTGGAGGGTGTGGCGCAGAGGAAGGGCAAACGGGAGAAACTGAGTGGTTCGTGCCGCTGCTGAGAGCGCGTCTGTCCGAGAACCAAGTCTTTTCCTGAACGTAGGGGTCTCCTAAAACATGACTGGTTTAAGTGTGCCTGACCGTGGTTGGATAGACTGTACTTTGTTCTCTGCTCATCAGGTGATGGTCATTGAAATTCTGCCCTCCTCTGCCCCGTTTTTGTTTTTTTGTTTTTTTTTTGAGTCGGAGTCTCACTCTGTCGCCCAGACTGGAGCGCAGTGGCCGCTCTCGGCCACCGCAGCCTCGACCTGCTGGGCTCCGGCGATCCTTCCGCCTCAGCCTTCCGAGTAGCCGGAATTACAGGCGCGCACTTCCACGCCCGGCTGATTTTTTTTTTTTTATTTATTGTAGAGATGAGGTCTCTCTGCCCAGGCGGGTCTCGAACCCGCGGGCTCAGGCAATCCACTCACCTCAGCCTCCCAAAGGCGCGGGATCACAGGCTGAGCCACCGAGCCCGGTTTGCCCCCTGTTTTTTAAAGTTAAACACTTCTGTTTCTTTCTACTCTGCTCTTTCCTCTAGCCTATCTCATATTCCTGTCCTTCCCCAGAATCCCATCCAAGCCTGATGTGAAAAAGACATCCAGACGAAGCTTGCGTGAGAAGCCTCCTATCTTCCTTTTGTGGATCACTTGTCCTGCCACCCCCATCACTTTCCACCCACGGGGCTCAGGGGGTCTATGGCGCGAAGGGGAGACCACACGTTTTCCCACTGCCTTGATGCAGTCCCTGGCGCTTCGCACGGGCAGGATTTTCCCACGGGCAGGATTTTCCCACTGACCAGAGCAATGCCCAAGGCCCCCACTTCCTCCCCGTTGCATCCCCGAGCCTTTCGTTCTCACGGCTCTGGAATGTTGGCTCCTCGACTCTGCTGAGAAAGGCACCCCGGCCAAGTGAACGCCGTGTTAATAAAAGCAGCTACCGTATATTGTTACTTGAACAAATGAAAATCATCCCACTGGATCGCATTTCCTGGGTCTGCCGGGCTCAAGCCCCAGGATGACAATGTCTTAAATTCCACGTGGGTCTAATCAGACTTATGTGGAACCACACTCCACTGGAAGGAAAAGTACTTGGCTCTCACCATGGAGAAAGGCACTTGGCAGAGGAGCACATCGGTGGGTCTTCCGGGGTGTTACCTGGCAGAATCCCTCCCCCCAGATCTGAGATGGCTCATGAGACAAAGCGAAGTCACCTGGACTGACGGAGGTCTATTTCTGTCTTTAAAAATCTTTGTCCGCCGGACGTAGTGGCTCATGCCTGTAATCCCAGCACTTTGGGAGGCAGAAGTGAGAGGATTGCCTGAGTCAAGGGGTTTAAGACCAGCCTGGGCAACTTGGCGAGACCTCGTCTCTACAATAAGTCAAAAAATTAGCCAGGCATGGTGGTGCATGGAAGGCTACTTGGAAGGCTGAGGCAGAAGGATCGCCTGAGTCCAGCAGGTAGAGGCTGCAGTGGCTGTGAGCATGCTGCAGCACTCCAGCCTGGGCAACAGAGTGAGACTCTGACTCAAACAAAAGAAAACAAAATAAACAACAACAAAAATCTTTGTCCTGTGACTTCTCTAGCCCCTTGCTTCTGTATGAGTGTGTGCGTGTGCATGTATAAGAGGGCTGTGGGAGCGGATAGGGTGGAAGATAGACAATAGGAAACAAACAAACAAACAAAACTCTTGTCCTAATACTCTTTCCTTGTGCAGTCCCTGCATGCTGCTTTTTTTTTTTGAGTCGGAGTCCCACTCCGTCGCCCAGACTGGAGCGCAGTGACACATTCCCGGCCACCGCAGCCTCGACCTGCTGGGCTCTGGTGATCCTTCCGCCTCAGCTTTCCAAGGAGCCAGAACTATAGGCGAGGACTACCACACATGGATAATTTTTTATTTTATTGTAGAGATGAGGTCTCGCCAAGTTGCCTGGGCAGGTTGCGAACCCACGGACTCAGGCAATCCCCTGGCCTCGGCCTCCCAAAGTGCTGGGATGACAGGATGAGCTGCCGAGCCTGGCCAAGATGCCTGCGTTTTCAAGCCCCTTTTCCTAACACACAATTGTACCTTCGATTTAGAAAGGCTGGGAGCCTCAGCCCCCTCAAAAGGGGTGCGCTTTACACTACACGTCAGGCCCTTCTCCCTGGGAGTGTACTTTATTCCACTCTTTGGGGAACCCTACTTTCTGCTAGATAAGCAGGTGGCTAACCGAGCCAGAAAAATACTGGGTCCTCCCCTCCCCAGTGTAATGTCAGAAATGGTCATCAGCATCCTCCATGGAGGAATTCATTTTGCGCTTTGCACACTGTCAGACTATTACTGATGAAAAGTTACAATTAGTAAGACCCAAATTACTTAAATGCATAATAAATTCCCAAGATCACTTGTTGGTATGTGTTTTTCTCCTCCAAAGGATTCTGATACAACCACTGCCAGGTGAAGATCCTTGATTTTTATTTTTTTTTAATTTTGAGTCAGAGTCTCACTCTGTTGCCCAGGCTGGAGTGCAGTGGCATGATCATGGCTCACTGCAGCCACAAGTGATCCTTCCACCGCAGCCCTGGGACTACGGGTATGTACCAGCATTCCTGACTAATTTTTTTTTTAATTTTTATTTTAAAGATGTGGGGTACAATTAGGGGTTAGGTATACAAATGTTCATTGATTTTAAAAAACTTTTTATAAAAATGAGGTCTCACTATGTTGCTCAGGCTGGTCTCGAACTCCTGGGCTCAAGCGACCCATCCACTTGGCCTCCCAAAATGCTGGGATTACAGGTGTGAGCCACCGTGCCCGGCCAATGTTTTGTTTTCTTAGTTTGAAAAGGGATGAAAGGGGTTGAAATTCAATGATTTCTGCCTCAGTCTCCACCTAAAAAAGCGAAAGTCTAGACCCAGAGAAGTTCAGCTACTTTGCCTGAAATAAAGTAGCTAGAGGATGGATTGAGGCAGGGACAGGAACTCAGCTCTGGTGGCCATCTGCACCACCCCATCGTTCCTGCAGAGCCTGAGGCAGGTCTGCCCACAGCTGGGACTGGACCTGAGACCTTAGAACCTGGAGTCCCCATCTTCAAAGGGACGACGAAGATCAAAGGCGCCTCCCAGAGGTGCTGTGAGATGATGCTTGGGTGCTGGACACACAGTCGGTCAGGCGCTTAGCACAGGGTCCTTGCTTACACTGGGGGGGGGTGAGGCAAAGTGCCCTGGGGCTCCGTGCCCCTCTTTGGCTTCTCCTGGCTGGGTCTCCTGGGCCCTAATTCTCTGTTGACCTTGTTCCCTGGACCAACACTTCCCGCCCTGGCCCAGACACGCTCCCCCCATGAGAACTCCTCTTTATCGGCAGCAGCAGCTGAGCGGGAGGTGAGGCAGCTCTGGGGGCTTAAGGGAAAATAGTGTGAATGAAATCATCGCCCAGCGGGAGTCTTCCTGGCTCCGGGGATCAGCTGGCAATTGTTTTTTTAGCTGGTGATAACGGGCCCCTGAGGGGCGGAGAAGGGAGGTGGATAGAAGTTGCCCGGCAGCATCTCGTTCCCGGCCACCCAAAGCATCAAGTGCCCGGGCTTGGGACACAGCTGTCCAGCCCCGCTCTCGGTGAGCTGGCCTGCCCAGCCCTGGGGTCCCAGGAGGGGAATCTTCCACCTTGGAGGGGGTGGGAGCGGTGGGAGGGCGGAGGGCGAAGGAGGCGGGTCTTCTGAGTTCCCCTTTTGTGTCTCCGCCCACTTTCCTACAGCTTAGCCACTGCTCGACCCATTTTAAGGTCATGTGCCTCACGGTGCTGCAGAGTGAGGTCGGGGGTCTCATTCTTAGGGACGAGGGGTCTTAGGGACTAGGGGACGGATTGGCCTGCACTTTAAAGAGATGAATGCTGTTCCCTCTCTGACGATCTCTCTTTTTTTTTTTTTTGAGTTGGAGTCTCACTCTGTCGCCCAGACTGGAGTGCAGTGGCACGTTCCCGGTCACCGCAGCCTCAACCTGCTGGGCTCTGGCAATCCTCTCGCCTCAACCTTCCAAGTAGCCGGAACTACAGATGCGTGCTACCATGCCTAGCTAATTTTTGATGTATTGTAGAGACGAGGTCTCGCCAAGTTGCCCAGGCGGGTCTCGAACCCGTGGGCTGAGGCAATCCACTTGCCTCGGCCTCTCAAAGGAGGCTGAGCCACCAAGCCCGGCTGGCATCTCTTATTCCTCTTCCCGGTCTCCCCAGCTTCTCCTACCTGGATCAGACTTAAAGCGGGAAGTGGATACGTTTATCTGTCTTTGATCCCTGCCTCCTCCCCATAGTTGAATTCCTTTCTGGGTAAGGAGAAATAAATCATACATAGTTTGTTAATAAAGGTGACAGAGAAGAAGAGTTTATATAATCTGTGCCTCCTTACCGGAGATTTGTTTTCTAAAATGTCCGCTGCAGGGAGTCCTGTAGCTGACAACCCAGATTCCCAGATCTCCTGCTTCAGTGGGATTGGGGCCTCACAGAGGCTAGTGAGAGGGGTCTCTTTTGGATGAGTCCCTTCACAAAGAGGGCACTTGCTCCCCAAAACTCAGGTTGGTCCCAGGCTGCTACCTGTCCTCTCCCTCGCTTTTCCGGAGAGTGTTGGAAAGTGTCTAAGAACAAGTCTCATTTATTTCATCTTGCCTGACCCTCCAGCTTTCAGGGCCAGTGGAACACGGGGGTAGGACGATTCCCTGCCCCCCAGAGGACACGAAGTTTGCTGGTCCCCAAGCCTGCCTGTGTCTCAGAAACACCCGAGACATTTGAAACACAAAACAGGTCCATGGCCCAGCACGGTGGCTCATGCCTGTAATTCCTCCACTTTGGGAGGCTGAGGCGGGAGGATTACTTGAGGCCAGGAATTTGAGGCCAGCCTAGGCAACATAGCAAGACCTCATCTACACACACACACACACATACACACACACAAATTCATCAGGCATGGTGGTGTGTGTCTATAGTCCCAGCTGCTGGGGTGGCTAAAGTGGAAGGATCGCCTGAGCCCAGGAGGTCGAGGCTGTGATGAGCTGTGATCGTGCCTGTGCACTCCAGCCTGGGAGACAGAGTAGAATTCCAACAAAACAAAACAAAACAACACAAAACAAACAAACATAAATAAATTAGCCTTTCAGTCTCAGCCCTAGTGAATAAGAATCTCTGAACGAGGTTCCTGAAAACCAGACTCTTAACAAGTTACCAAGGTGATACAGATGCACACCAGCCACAGAATTGTGTTGGAGACCCACGGATTTTAATGATGCCACAGTCACGTGTCCACGCAGACCTCCCCAGACGGAGAGATATAAGCATGGAAGACTAGGGGGTGGAGGCCACTTGGTCAACCCATTGAGTGTTTCGCAGACCTCTTTTGGGTTGGCTTCCCGAACCCAGCACCAATCCCAGGCCTATTCATCATTCGCTTCTTGATCGTGTCTGTCCTCCAAGGGGCAGTAGGACAGCCTTCCACACCCTCCCCATAAATAACTTTGGTATTTTTTTAGGATTGCTCAGAGGTCTTTCCTTTTAGTCTTCTTATTTCTGCTAGAAGAACTCGTAGTTTCTTTGATTTCATAGGGATACTTCCCCAGCCCGTATTTCAGAAGAAGCCAAATCACCAGCTGAGGACCCCAGGAACGAGTGGATCGGAGAGGGCAGAGGTTTTGGTCAAGGTGCTTAAAAGTTGGTTACCTTAACCAAAGTGCCAGCATTTGCATTCCCAGGGGGGATCTACAGGAGTGAAGGGGGGTGAGGCCTGGTGCCTGCCCAAAGTGGACGATGGAGAGGATGTTTCTCCAGCCGATGCCATCAGAGACCAGAAGACTGGAAACTTCAGAAATGAATTTCAGCATGTCGACGAAGATGAAAATAACCTCCACTCCCACCCCTTCTACTGCACTCTAGGCTGGGGGCGTCTCTCGGGGGTCTGGGACAGCACATCCAGGCTGAGAGATGGGCCTGGAAATCACACCTGCCCCCGAGCCCGGATGACAGACAGCTTTATGCATGAACACGGGTTTTCCCGGGACTCGTGAGCTCTCTGAGCTGCAGTTTGTCTAATTGCACAGGCTGCATCCAGCAGGCAAAGTCAGGGAAAACAGAGCAGAGGACAATCAGCATGCAAGACCCCTCACATGCACGGCATCTTTCACGGCCCCTTCCTTTCTCTTTCTGGATAGCTATTCACTTCTCTATGCAGAATCCGGTATTGTTTTCTTCCATTGTGTTAGTGACAGGTCTCACCCAGCCTGCAGTTTCCCCGACCCGGTAGACTTACCGTGGTGTACAGTCGTCCTTTACTGTTCATGGCAACGAAGAGGGCACTTCTCACTCCAAAGAGACTCACCACTCCTCGCTCCACAGTGGAAATTTCCAGCAGGCCTGACAAGGAAATGGGGGCCCATCACCTAAGACTTGTGCAAATCAGAATTGGGAACACAGGCGGGCAAGGGCGTCTAAGTCTGTCTCTCTGCTCCTAGAAAACCAGATCCTCATCACTTCACCCCTAATCCCTGATCCTTCCAACTTAAGGAGAGGATCCAGGCTCATCAAGCCCTGCCACTGTGCTGTTAAAAAATCTCGGTCTGTGGCTGGGTGCAATGGCTCACGCCGGTAACATCAGCATTTAGGGAGGCCGAGGTGGGAGGATTGCCTGAGCCCATAATGTCGAGACCAGCCTAGGCAACATAGCAAGACCCTGTCTCTACAAAAATCAAAAACTTAACTGAGTGTGATGGCACAAACCGGTAGTCCCAGCCACTTGGGAGGCCAAGGCAGAGACTGTGGAGAACTGTGAGCATGCCACTGCACTCCAGCCTGGGCAACAGAGTGAGACTCTGACACAAAAAAGACCAAAACACAAACAAAAACCCATTCTGCAAGGGAAAGTTCTGACATCAGAGTCAGAGACTACAATGGCTGCTTAGAGTAGCTGTGAACTGGGCTTTCACTGATGTCATCATCTGAGGCCCCTGACTTGGGCAAAAAAAAAAAGAATTCTGATTATTATTATGTTTAATGAATACTACACTTGATTCAACAAATTCAACCCACCGAATCTCAAAAACACTGCAGCCACACCGGGACTGCTGACTTGGCTGAAACCTGCAACTCCATCCCCTTCTGGGCAGGAGACTGTATAGCAGCCTGTCAACTTACAGGATAAGAACTTGGGGACCAGGTTGAAATAAGAAGAAGGATGTGGGAGGCCAAGGCAGGAGGATTGCCTGGGCCCAGAAGTTCAAGACCATCCTGGGCAGCATAGCAAGCGCTCATCTCTACAAAAAAATCAACCAGGCGTGGTGGCTCTCGCCTGTAATCCCTGATATTGGGAGGCCGATCGCCTGAGCCCAGGAGGTCCAGGCTGTGATGAGATGAGATTATGCCACCACACTCCAGCCTGGGCAATAGAGTGAGACCCTGACTCAATAAAAAATAACTCCAATACAACACGAAGAAGGAAGCGCTTTCGCTGGAAATTTTGCAAATCACTTGCCTTTCCTTCTCAAAGAGAGGAGCTGAATAAAAATAAGCTTGTGTCTAATTTGGTCCAAGTATCCTAACTCACTCTCCCAGTGGCTGCGTCAGGGCTCCCCGGGCTGGTGGCTCCCGGTGGTCCTACAGGGCTTCGGATGGGCCAGTCATGGCGAAGTAGTGAGCGCAGCAGGGCATCCCTGGGGCGATGGCTAGGGTGCTAGGATGCTTGGAGCCCGGGTATTGAGTCTGCACCTAGGCAGCGCCAAACCACATCACCTGCGTGGTGAGCATCCTTTCTCCCTGCTTTATATAGGACACCGTCCACCGCAGCGAGACCCCTTCCCCTTGGAGCCCTGTGTGACCCCCAAGCCCCCAGCGTCCCAACTGACCGCAGGCGGCACTCACTGTAGGGGTTCTCCTCGTGGGTCCCGCTGATCCGGCCGTCGGGGGGCACCTGGAGGTGAAAGCCGATGCCCACGTTGCAGTAGAGTCTCCGCTGCCGCTTGATGCCCACCAAATAGCCGCTTTCCCAGTTCACCCCGGCGATCTCTCCAGCGAGCCCAGCGCGAGACCTGGACAGCAGCGCGCCCCAGGCTCTCGAGTCCAGCGGCGTGGTGTTGGCGCGGCTGCCCGCAGGCGAGGGCACCACCATGCCCACTAGCACCCCCAGGAAGATGAGAGCCCGCAGCGTGCCCTGAAGACGTCCTGCTCCCGGGGACATAGTGATGAACAGCCTCTGTCCCAGGGCCATCCACCTTGCCTCTCAGGCACGTGGTCAGAATTAATGGCCCTAAAAATACCGCCCTTCTTGTTTTTCTCCCCTCATGGCGGCAGGGGCTTATTTTTGGAAGGCGGATGAAGGCTGCTGACACGAAACCGAAGCCTGCATTGGGCACTCGGGCTGAGAACAGAGGGACCCAGGCTGAGCCGCGGCCGGTGGCGACCATGGCTCAGGGACGCTCTCTAGCTCACCGGCCGGCTCCGGCCCGAGTTGATGGCATTTGATTTGACCTATCTTTATAGTGAGTTCAGCAGCCCGGCCCTCCCCTCCACCCATCATCACCCTGACGTCAACCGCCCGGCTCACTTATCCAGGGCTGTAACATTAACCTGCTTCGGGGCCTGGCTGCCTCCCCAGACCCCCATGGCCCTCCACAGGCCCCAGGGGTGCTGGGAGCCACTGTCATTCCAACCATGAGGCAGGCGTGGAGTGAGCAGAGAGCATCTCTGGGGGAGGGAGGAGCTGGCTAGGGGCCCGGGGGAAGAGGGAGGCGAGAGGCCATCCAGGATCCAAACTGGGCAGCAGTTCCTGGCCGGCCGCACTGGCTTCCTTATTTAGAGGGCAAAGGGTAAAGGCAGGGATGGGAGGTGGCCTGGCGGCAGCGGTGGCAGGTAGTCTACAAGTCACCCTTGAGGCTTTTCATGGAAAGAGCTCAGGTGGAAGGGAACACCGAATGGCTGAGCCTTTGCAGCAGAAGAGCACAGGGGTTCTGGTGGGAGTCTTGTCCAAGGCGCTTTTGGACGCTGGAGAGAGGGAGGTAGCGAGGGCTAAGGGACATTTTCCCTGACCACTGTCCTGGCCACGGCATTCACCCGCGGCGGAAGTTGGGTCTGGCCCTTGGAGTAGCCCATGACCCTTCTCTTTTCTGGGCACATCCTTGGCATGCAATTGATATTATTCCCATTTTACAGCCGAGGAAATTGAGGTTTAGAGGGGTCACGTGACTTGCCTGACTTAGCACAGCTAACAAGCGGCAAAGCCAGACCCCATTAAGTCTGCCTGAGTCCAAGGTCTGTGTGTGCTTACTGCTTGCAGTAGAAGTCAGGTTCCAAGGCTGGCCCGCAAAGTCTGTTTGCCTCTTTAAATGCCAAGGCTACTTCATAGGCTTATTTCAGTAGCACAAAATGATTCATTTGTTAAAAAAAAAATTATCGACTGTCTTTGATGTACATAAGAATTTCTGCATTTGCAGATTAGTTTTGCTAGGCTGGCATTATAGTTAGAAACTAGTAAAAATATTTCTGGTAAGAAGTTATTCCAACATCCAATTTTCTCTTCCCATATTACCTTTCAATAGATTATATGTCGCTGGGTGTGGTGGCTCACTCCTATAATCCCAGCATTTTGGGAGGCAGAGGTGAGAGGATTGCCTGAGCTCAGGAGTTCGAGACCAGCCTGAGCAACATGGTGAGACCTCATCTCCACAATAAATCAAAAAATAAGCCGGGCGTGGTGGCACAGGCCTGTAGTTCCAGCTACTTGGAAGGCGGAGGCAGAAGGGTTGCCTGAACCAGCAGGTTGAGGCTGCAGCAGCTGTGAGCGTGCCACTGCACTCCAGTCTGGGTGACAGAGTGAGACTTTGACTCAAAAAAAAATATATATCTCTAACTGAAGTTAAAAAAAATTATATTAAAAAGCTATAAAAAATGGCTGGGCACAGTGGCTCATGCCTGCGATCTCAGTGCTTGGGGAGGCAGAGATGGAAGAAGTGCTTGAGGCCAGGAGTTTGAGACCAGCCTGGGCAATATAATGGGACTCCATCTTTACAAAAATATTTAAAAATTAGTCAGGTGTGGTGGCACTCACCCAATTACTCAGAAGGCTGAGGCAGAAGGATGGCTTGAGGCCCAGAGTTTGAGGCTAAGTAAGCGAATGCACCACTGTACTCCAGCTTGGGCCACAGAGCAACAACTTATCTCTAAAAAAAAAAAAATTAGATAAGATTATACAAATTAAATTAAAATCTGCCCCCCAAAACCTCCTCTAAATTGCTGTGCATATATAAGAAAGAAGAAACTGTGTCTCTGAGAGCTAAATAAGTTAACCAGGGTCCCGTGGAGAATTAACTTGAGTCTGAAATCTCATTTTCTTATCTTTCAACCCAGGTCTTGAGCTGTTGGTGGGACGACGGCGCTGATGGTGCAGGGAGCTGACAGGAAAGGGTGTGTGGGGGGTGGCCTTGGTGAAGGGTGGGTTTGAACTTGCTGGGCAAGGACAGCTGATCCCTGTCGGCAGTTCCCTGAGTTATACGCCTCCCCCACATTGCAGGCCACGGGCCGCCCGGAGAGCTCGCAGGGCGGGGCCCGCCGCTCAGAGACTGGTCTGAGGCACAATTGTCTTCCCTCTTAGTCTCCGGCTCTGGCCTGTCCCAGCCTCTGGCCTGTGGCTTCTACCTGCCTTCTGCCCTCTCCGCCTTGTTTATTTGGGCTGATGCCTGGGTTAGACTTCCTGTCCAGCCATGGATGCCAGTGTTGCCCTAGAGGTGTGTTCTCAGATCGCTTGAAGCCCAGACATCTCCTGTCATGGTGCGCAGCCAGTGGGCAGAGCAGGAAGGGACACGTGCACCCTGGTCACTACTACCCTCCCCACAGGGTCCCAGCTTCCCACAGTCTTTCCTTCCCTGTCACAGCCATCGCCTTTTGCCCAACCCTCTCATCGCCAGCACCACCTTTTTCCACAGGAAAGAATGGCGCCTTGCGGGCACAGATGGAGTCTCCTGTCTAGGTTTTTGTTGGAAAATTGCCTTTTGCTTTAAATGGAAGTCTTGGAGACATCTTTCTGCAGAGTAGGAGGGTCGCGAATAATCCAGAGACAAAATTGTCAGCAAGAAGAACTTTGTTTTGGATTTTCAGCTTGATTTCATATTGATCTGTACAGATTTTGCATCGTTTCATATCAATCCATATCGGCCATAATGATCCATATTCATTTCATGTTGTTTCATCTGGATTCGTATTGATTTCTTGTAATTAATATCGATCTATACTGATTTTGTGTTGTTTCATATCCATCAATATTGATTTCACACCATTTCATATCAATTCATGTAGATTTTATATCACTTCATATTGATCTATTTCGATTTCATATCATTGCATAATTGATCCATATCAGTTTCATATCATTTCATGTAGATCCATGCTGATTTTATATTGTTTTGTATCGATCGATATCAATTTCATATAACTTCATAATCAATCCATATTGGTTGCATATCACTTCCTGCTGCTCCATACTGATTTCATGTTGTTTCATATCAATTTCATATCACTTCATATCCATCCATCTTGATTTCATACTGTTTCGTGTATGCAAAAGCGTTGAGGCACTTTCTCAATGACATTCAGTTTGGAATCCTGTGTTAGCTTTGCTTGTTGTGCCGACTTAGGGAAGAGAAAGCCCAGAGCATGCCAGATGTAAGGAGAAGGTAGCCCAAATTCACACTTGCCTTGGAGAACGGAAAGATACTCTCCAGCAGAGTTCAAAATCTCTGTGGAATAATTCTTAGAATGCATCCATTTTGAGACCACCTTAGGTGAGAGATTAAACTCTAACAATGTCCTTGCCATATATTAATAAAAATCTCCTTAGATTCACCTCATCCCAGATTCCTCTCTGCGCAGAGGTGGCAGTTTGATATTTTAGGAAGCAGTGGGATTGGAATGGGGACACCTGAATTTGAATTCCCTCTCCATTAGCTGTGTGACCTTGGGAAAGTTCTGGACCTCTCTGAGTCTCATTTTTGAATTTCATCTGCAAAATGAGATCACTACTTCCTAGGGGTGGTCCAGTGGTTAGTGACAATACATGCAAAGGGCCCAAGGCAGAGCACAGTACGGGATAGCTTGTCCGCAGACCCTTCTCTAAAACACACTGAAAATCTCCCACCCAATTAAAAGAGGACAGACCCCGAGTGAGAAGAACCATCTCGCCTCTCAAGCGGTGGAAGAGACACCTGGGCTTCCCGCTCCTAATCGCTGTCCACCAGAACATATGTTGTGATGGCTGTTAACATATGTAGAAGCAGGCAGCCCGGATTCCTAAAATGTTCTGAAAACCAGTAATAGCCTTGGTGTCGTCCCCTGTTAAATATAAAACTTAAGTAATTCGTTCTATTAAAAAGCCTGGGTCTTATTTTTATCGGGTGATGCGATGAGGCTCTGTTCTAAATGCGCCTCTGTGCCTGTCTCCATAGCAACCTTTCTGTGCTCAGAGAGCCATATATTTTTCCTGAAGGCTAATTAAGTTGACAACTGCTAGGGCTTCTTGGTTTACCAGATTCGCACTTGACCCCTCTCTTGGGGCTTAGGGACCCCTATGGATGCGAAGTGATCAAGAAAAGAGGAACAGGTGGAGGGGGCCGCTCTTCGTGGACCCCTCTTACAAATACTTGGCAGGCAGCCTCTGGGGGCTGTCCATCACCCTGGCCGGACGGGCCAAGGTCTGGTGGAAGTGAGTGGGAAGATATGCTAATGTCTTTCCACGACAGGTTCCTTGTCTCTGAGTGGGGCACCACCAAGGGTGGACCGGCCTGATTTGGCAGGCCTTTCGTGTCACCTGCGCGGTGGAACCACGGCTGTGGCACCAGGCGGGTTGCCCTCTGACTCCTGTTTATTACATCATAGAGTTCAGGGGCTTCAGCAGGGACTGTGAGGAGAGACACACAACACTCAGAACAGCCATAGACATGTAACTGGTGAAAAACTGTGACTCTGTGCACTTTTTACAATTGGTTTTGAAAAAGTAGCATTTGCCTTCTTCTCTAGAGAATTTGGAAAAGGTAGAAAACCAAAAGGTAGGCCGGGCACAGTGGCTCACGCCTACAATCCCAGCACTTTGGAAGGTCAAGGTGAGAGGCTCACTTGAGCCCAGGAATTGGAGACCAGTCTGGGCAACAGAGCGAGACCTTGTCTCTACAAAAAAGTTTAAAAATATTAACCAGGTGCGGTGTCGCGTGCCTGTTGTCCCACCTACTCAGGAGGCTGAGGCGGGAGTATCACTTGAGCCCAGGAGGTCGAGGCTGTGATGAGCCATGATCATGCCACTGAACTCCAGCCTGGGTGACAGGGTGAGACTCCAACTCAAAAAGCAAAACGAAGCAAGACAACTATTAAGTAGAAAATAGAATTGTCTGTATAGCTTCTTGTCTCAGGGTCACTCTTTGTGTGACCTTGTCATGGGGCCCTGAGGTCTCCCTTTATATCCCCTTCTTGCTCAGACAGGCATCTCTGCATCTACCCGTGGCGTTTAGTGGTAGAGATTGATCACAGGACTTAATCAACATGAAATGGGCATGTGTAGAAACGAGGGTCTAGTAAGGAACTCTGCCCTAAGCCTGGGCAAAGAGGGGCATTTAGGGCTCATGAAACTTGCTACAAAAGGAAGAATTCAAGAGAAAAAGTTTCAGCCAGATCAAAGGTCTCCAGGTTGGACTTCCACAGGGAAGTGTATTATCTTGCCGGCTATTCCAAGGAGGAATCTATACTCTGTGTTTACTCAACTATCCCCAGGTCTCATCCATATAAATGGGAGCCATTGGCAGTCATAATCTGAGTTTCCCTAGTTCTTGCTTCTACCGCCTTGTGTAGAATTTCACCCTGAGACAAATCGCCCCTGAGATATTTCTGGAGTACCAGAGCATGTCTCACATATATTCGTGAACATGGGGCTGCTCCTGCCTGGGCCTTACTGCAGGGCGTCTGCATGGATCACCCTGTCCTCCAATCTTTCGTCTCCTGCTGGGCAGCCCTGGATGTTACATCTCTCACTATGACTCAAGTCCCTGAAGCCCTCAAGGGGTCGAAGTTGCTTTATGCTCTGTCTCAGATTAAGGAAGAATACCTTTGTTTCCTTCTTCCTGTTACAACTGTTGCAGGAATACCTGACCAGTGTTTCTCATGTCCTGGTGACCAACTCGTTTGAATTTCGCTTTTGATGCCCTACCCTGCAGAAGACTTAGTTTTGTTATGGGTCGAGCCCATCGAGTTGACATTTCTCTTCCTTCTGGCTGGATTCTTTCTCTGGAGGTTCCTCAACCCACAGACTACAGACTGCTGCTGGGACCAGCCTATTTGCATTGTTTAGACATGCATGAATCTTGGCATGAGTTCGGTCTGGAGATCCTATTCCACTCCTGGAGTCCTTCCACTGGGAAGGGAGGAAGACCCTGGACTCTGGGCTTTGTGGTCTGGTTGCCAAGTGTTTGCAGACTTTGCTGGGAGGAGTCATAACCTGCTCTCCGCTCCAGAATTCACCTTCTTGGGTTAAAGTGCTCTGTGATCGGTGGAGCCTTCCAATCTGAGTCCCAGCCTGGCTGTGTCCCTAAGCATGGCTATCTCTGCACTCTCTGTTTATCTTCTCTCCAGCGATCTCACTCTCTTTCTCTTCTCTCTCACTCCCCTCCCCCTTCCTCACTTTTCTCCAGCCATAGAGGCAAATCAACTGCCAAGGAACTGCATCCGGGGGGTTGGCTGACCACCATGGCTGCGCATCTCAGCTGAATTTGCAAAGGGGCAGAGGAGTCAGATAACTTTCTGGAACCTCCGAACTGAAGGGATTTTGGCTCTGCTCAGGGTTTTGCGGTTTCTCAGATTTGCCTTTCATGATCATCGTCTAATAATACCTGCTGCGTGCTGAGGCGGGCATACACTCTGCCAGCCACCATGCAAAGTTATGTAAAAGATTCAGCACTTAGTGGCAGGCTCCCCAGTGTGGCACAAAAGGCCATCCCTGTCCTGACCTCTTCCGGCTTTTTCAGCTCCATCCCCTGCCTCTCCCTCTCTGGGAATTTTCGCTTCTGCCACCTCCAGGGGCCTGTTGTTCTCAGGCATACTTGGTCCTGTTGCTGTTCAAACTGTCCCTTCTTTGCCTGGTGGATTGCTTCCCCTCTTTAAAGACTCAGCTTAAATGTCACCTCCGGAAACAATCCACGACAGCCTTCCACCTGTCTCTAAGCTGGAGTCGGTGTCCTGCTACCCTTCCCCCACCCCCTGCCTCATTAATGTTTTGCACATATCTCTATCAGTGGCCGTACGGGTGATCATAACCTGATGAGGTGCTCACTCTGAGAGTGAACTCCTCAAGGCAGCAATGGTGTCTTATTCATCTCTGTACATTCAGAACTGAGCCCTGGGCATGCCACACGACACAGTACATGAAATGTTTGAATAAATGTTGTTGGCCAGGCTCGGTGGCTCAGCCTGTAATCCCACGCCTTTGGGAGGCTGAGGTGAGCGGATTGCCTGAGCCCACAGGTTTGAGACCCGCCTAGGCAGGGAGACCTCATCTCTACAATAAATCAAAAAATCAGCGGGGCGTGGTAGCGCGCGCCTGTAGTTCCGGCTACTCGGAAGGCTGAGGTGGAAGGATCGCTGGAGCCCAGCAGGCCCGGGAGCGGCCGCTGCACTCCAGTCTGGGCGACCAAGTGAGACTCCAACTCAATAAATAAATAAATAAATAAATAAATAAATAAATAAATAAATGTCGTTGAATTCAAGGCTTGGAGTTCATGGATTTCACTAGATGATTCTCAAGCAAGGGCTAAGCCCTCTGGGGAGGGGTCATCAGAATATTGGTGGGGGCGAGACATATTAATTTGAAAGAAGCATTTCTTTCTTTGTGAAAGAAGCATTTCCTTCCTTCCTTCCATTCTTTTTTTCTTTCTTTGATTTATCTTGGAGATGAGGTCTCGCCAAGTTGCCTAGGTTGGTCCTGAACCCATGGGCTCAGGCAATCCTCTCACCTTGGCCTCCCAAAGTGCTGGGATTATAGGCGTGAGCCACCATGCCTGACCGAAAGAAGCATTTTCAATATTATGATTTTCATTTTGTCATTAAATATAGTTACATTGGAGGGCAACCCTCTCGGGACCCCTCCCACTGTGGGAGCTTTTCTGTCCTCTCAATAAATCCTGCTTTCAAAAAAAAAATAGTTACAGTGGATATTTCTGCTTTTACTGTGATGGAGAAACGAGTACTGGACTCGCCTTCCCATAATAAAAAACAAGAAAACTGGACAAATAAAGAAAACAGTTGATTTTAAACATTGGACAACCGGCAGCACAGGAAGATGATCTCTAAAAAAAAGAAATAAATGAAATGGACCCTGTGATCACTTCTTCTTTCTTCCTAAAGGTGCTTCTCGAAACCCAGAGTAATAAAGAAGGACCCAGCAGAGCTCAGAGGTTACAGTGAGTTGAGAATACAGAGATCGTTGTCTGGGGAAGCTAAGGAACCCAAGGAACCCAGCATTTGCAGGGAACCATACCAAAAAAGAGGGAGCTGTATAGAGAAAGAGCTGCAGAAGTCCTTATAAGTTTGCCTTTGAGTTTGTTACTGCACATTACGCCACACAAGTACAGGATAAAACCTCATGAGACCAGGAAAAGCACTACCAGGGAGCAATAGGATGAAAAATTTTGAAAGCTCACACGGGGCAGGTGTGTTCAGACCAGTCCAGTGGAAAGAACTAGATGTCCTCAGTGGAGAGTATTCATTAGAAACCCCAGAAGGGTCACACCTTAGTCACAGGAATAAATAGAGTCTGCAGGAAGTCTCTGGATCTTCTACCCAACATTTTTGAGACTTCTGCTGCCAGCCAAGATGCCATAACAAGAGCTGGGTTTATTTCCTTGACCCAAGTAACTATAAAACTGGAGAAAAATATATCAAGGAACAGCGTTCTAGAAACTAGACACTAGGCAACAAGGAACAGTGATCCTTGAGAAAGGAGAAACTGAGGTGAATCCTATACTTCCTTCCACCAGTTTACTGACTTCAGAGCGCATTCAGGCCTGGCACAGGGAGGAGAAACCAAGCTGGAGCCTGGAAATCACCTTGGATGGAGGAGATGAAGCCGACAAATGAACACTGAGGTAGGGAGGTTTTCAGGAAAGAGTCCCAGAGGAGTGACAGCTGCACAGAGACAGAACTTAGCGATGTGCAGAGAGATGCCCTTAGGTGGTCCCAGAGTACTGATAAGCACATATGTTATTACCTGAAACTGCAGGAAGAACTAGGAATAAGGATTAGAGGGAGTATTAGATGGAAGGACTGAAAACAGTGCCTGTTCCCAACCGTCACACTAGAGGACATCATAACTCCTGGAGCATTGGGTTGAGTCTACCTTCAGCACTGGGGAATAATTATTCTCAGACCAAATGCTGCCCGGATCCCTCCTAACAGATATTAAAAGAAAAACATAGAAGATCAAATAATACATTTTCAAGTATATTAAGTGAAGTCTGGGAAAAAAATTCAAGACTGGTTATAAAAATAAAATACATCCAGCCCTCAACAGGGCAAAATCCACGACGTCGGACATGTAATAAAAAATCCGAGGCCAGGTGCAGTGGCTCCTGCCGGTAATCCCAGCACTTTGGGAGGCAGAGGCAAAAAGAGTGCCTGAGCCCAGGGGTTCAAGACCAGCCTGGGCAACTTGGCAAGACCTGTCTTCACAATAAATAAAAAATTAGCTGGGGTGTGGTGGTGCACGCCTGTAGTTCCAGCTACTTAAAGGGCTGGGGCTGAAATATCACATGAGCCCTGCGGATCGAGGCTATGGTGGCCATGACTGTGCCACTGTACTCCAACCTGGGCAACAGAGTGAGACTCTGATTTAAAAAAAAAAAAAAAGCCGGGCTCGGTGGCCCAGCCTGTAATCGTGCGCCTTTGGGAGGCTGAGGTGAGTGGATTGTCTGAGCCCGTGGGCTCGAGACCCGCTTGGGCAGTGAGACCTCATCTCTACAATAAATCAAAAAAATCAGCCGGGCGTGGTAGCGCATGCCTGTAATTCCGGCTTCTTGGAAGGCTGAGGCGGAAGGATCACCGGAGCCCAGCAGGTCGAGGTTGCGGTGGCTGAGAGCGGCCACTGCACTCCAGTCTGGGCGACAGAGTGAGACTCCAACTCAAAAAAAAAAAAAAAAAAAAAATCCTAGTCATGCAAAGAGACCAAATAATATGAGTCATAATAAGTAGAATAATTAAAAAGTTGAAACCAACCTGGGATTAATACAGATATTCAAATTAGCAGATAAGGACATTAAAATGGTTATTATAACTGCATTTCATATGTTCAAAAAGTTAGAGAAAACATATGCTAAGTAGAGAAGTGGAAATTGAAAAAAATCAAACTTCTGAAGGTGAAAAGCAAAATGCATGCAGTAAAAAGTACACTGGATAGGATTAATGACAGGTTGCACATTGCAGAAGTAAACATTAGTGAAAGTAACCATAGAAATGACTCAACATGAACTACAGGAAAGATCATCTAGAAAATAAACACAGTAGACTTCCAGCTTCTGGTCTAGCATGTAAGTAATTTAGAAGTTGTCACTCCATCCTGACCACAAGTAAAAACCTGAACAGACTAAAAAACAAAAACACTTAAAAAAAACCTGCCAGAGAATTAGGTTAAAAGGTAAACTGATACTCAAAACAAATACAAACAAATAAACAAGAAAACTGGAGAGATAGGCTAAAATAAAGAATCACAATTCACTGGAGCAGAAACCTATGAGTTAGAACTTCCATGGGAACCAGTGAGGAATCAGGGAAACCTGAATTATAACTGATGAATTGTTAGAGGTTCAGTAAACAAGACTGAGAAGCAAAAATTCCAGGGGTGAATTGTTGGGGACACCCCATACTTGTGTGACTTTTACCTCCAGAAATTCTACCAGGTCATCATGGTGAATATCAGAGAAAAATCCCCACATGCTTACAGCAAAAAGAGGGGAAAATAACCATTTTGAAATAGGTCAGAGCATCTTATTCTTCTTAACAAGGCCCACCCTCAGGAGGAACTATTTTTCTAGAGTCTAACCTGCAGGGTTTTGTGGTTTTTTAAAAATCAGAGCCTAGCCTACTTGGAGGAAGGTGAATACCAAGCTCCAACTGGCTCTAACCTTTCACATGGGGGAAGAAAAATAATCCAGCCTCATGTGGCTGTTCTGTCTCACCTAAGACAGGACAAAGACTGAAAAACATTGGTAAAGTTCACAACCTAGAGGCAGAGGCTCACCGAAAGACTGAACCATCATCACAGGACTACGGAACACTTTCCCTCCCCTCAATCTTCACACTATAGTACCAAAGGCCTATTTACTGCAGTTCCTTACACCCAGTGCATTATGTCCATGTTTCAACCAAAAGTTACAAGGCATACGAAAAGGAAAAAACACAGTTTGAAGAAACTCACACAAGCATCAGAACCAGAGACAAATACAGCAGGAATCTTGAAATGTCTACATCAGAAATTTTTTTTAAAAAGATGATTAATATTCCAAGGGCTTTAATGGAAGCATATCAGAGGAAGCATAAGTGAAGACAATATGCAATAACAGAAGGACAATGTAGGCAGAGAGATAAAAATTCTAAGAAAAAAATTAAAAACACATGCTATAGATCAATAACACTATAATAGAAATGAAGAATGCCTTTGTGGGCTCATTAGTAGACTGGACATGACTGAGGAAAGAATCTCTAAACTTGAGCATATGACAACTGAAAGTCCTTACATTTAAAAGTAAGGAGGAAAAAGACTGAAAAAAAACCAAAACCAAAACAAAACCTAGAATATCCAAGATCTCTGGAACAGCTGCAGGAGATGTAGCACATGCATAATGGGAACACCAAAAGAAGAAAGAGAAATAAACAAAAGCAATAGTTATAACAATAATGACTGAGATTTCCCCAACTTGATGTCAAATGCCAAACCACAAATAACAAGAAGCTCAGAGAACACCAAGCAGAATAAATGTTCACAACCCTACATGTAGGAAAGTATATTCAAATTTCAGAAAACAAAGTTAAAGAAAATTTTTGAAGAAAGTCAAAGGACCCTGGGCACAGTGGCTCAAGCCTGTAATCCCAGCACTTTGGGAGGCCAAGGCAAGAGAATTGCCTGAGCCCACGGGTTCGAGACCAGTCTGGGTAACTTGGCGAGACCATATCTCTACAATAAATCAAAAAATTAATCTGGCATGGTAGCACGTGCCTGTAGTTCCAGCTACTTGAAAGACTGAAGCGGAAGGATCGCCTGAGCCCAGCAGGTCGATGCTGGGGTGGCCCTGAACATGCCACTGCACTTTAGCCTGGACAATGGAGTGAAAGTAAAACTTAAAAAAAAGACATAGATTCTTGGAAATGGATTTGAAAACAAGAACTAGCCATATATTGTCTACAAGAAATCTACTTTAAATATAAAGACTCACATAGTACAGGATTGGAGAAAGGTATACCATGTTAACAGTAATTAAAATAAAGTTGGAGTAGCTATATTAATTTCAAATGCATCAGACTTCCAATGCAACAAAATTTATCAGAGACAAAGCAGGACATTTTATAACGTTGAAAGATCAATAATTCCATAAGACATAGCAATTCTTTTTTTTTTTTTTTTTTTTTTTGAGTTGGAGTCTCACTCTGTCGCCCAGACTGGAGTGCAGTGGCCGCTTCCGGCCACCGCAACCTCGACCTGCTGGGCTCCGGCGATCCTTCCGCCTCAGCCTTCCAAGTAGCCGGAATTACAGGCATGTGCTACCACGCCCGGCTGATTTTTTGATGTATTGTAGAGATGAGGTCTCCCTGCCCAGGCGGGTCTCGAACCCGCGGGCTCAGGCAATCCACTCATCTCAGCCTCCCAAAGGCGCGGGATTACAGGCTGAGCCACCGAGCCCGGCTGACATAGCAATTCTTAATAAATGAATCCACCATAATAGGTGGAGACTTCAGCACTGCTTTATCAGAAATAGATCCAGCAGGTAGAAAATCAGTAAGCACATAGTTGAACTCTACAACACCATTAATCAACTGGATATAATTGACATTGATAGATGATTTCATTCAACAACTGCACATGACACATTCTTCTCAATCTTACATGGAATATTCACCAAGATAGACTACATCTGGGTCATAAAACACAACTTAAAAATTTGAAAGAATAGAAATCACATAATGCTTGCTTTCAGACTGCAATAAAAATAATCTAGAAATCAATAACATAAATATAAATATTAAATATCTCTAAATAGTTGGTGATTAAATTGTGCACTTCTAAATTACACATGGGTCAAACGAGAAACTTCAAGAGAAATTTAAAATATTTTGAACCAAATAAGGATGAAAATACAACTTATTAAAGTTAGTGGGATGCAACAAGAATAGTGCTTAAAGAGTTGTTTGTAGCATTAAATGCATATATTCGAAAAGAAGAAAGATACAAAGTCAATAATTTAAGCTTCCACCTTAGAAAACTCGAAAAAGAAGAGCAAATAAAATTCAAATTAAGAAAAGAAATAATAAAAATTACAGCAGGAAAGGATGAAATTAAAAATAGGAAATCAATAGAGAAAAATCAACAAAACCAAAAGTTGGTACTTTGAAAGGATTGATAAAATATACAAGCTTTTTGCCAAACTAACTAAGGAAAAAGAGAGAAAACACAAATTACTAATATCAGAAATGAAAGGGGCATATCACTACAGGTCCCAAGAACTTTAAAAAGATAATAGAGGAATACTATGAACAACTCCACGCTCACAAATTTGACAACTAGGGTAAAAATGGACCAAGTCCTCGAAAACACAATCTGCTAAAACTCACACAAGAAGAAATTGACAATCCGAATAGAACTATATCAGCTAAAAAAAAAAAAAATCAAGTTAATAGTCAATAATCTTCCAAAACAGAAAGGACTAGTCCAGGCAGATTCATCTGGTGAATTTTACCAAACATTTAAGAAAGAAATTATACCAATTCATGACAATCTTTTCCAGACGATGGTAGCAGAGGGAATACTTCCAAATTCATTCTACGAGGCCAATGTTCCCCCAAACCAAAACCAGATAGAGATATTACTAGAAATGAAAATTATAGACCAGCATCTCTCACAAAAATAGTTGCATAAACTCTCAGAAATATTAGCAAATTGAATCCAACAATGCATAAAAAGAATTTTACACCAGAACCAAATGGGATTTATCTGAAGTATAAAAGGTCTGTTTCAACATTCAAAAAAATCGCCTTTGATATGTAACCCATCATATCAAAGGCTAAAGAATAAAAATCACACAGTCATATTAATAGATGCAGAAAAAGCACCTGACAAAATGCAACACCCATTCATGATGAAGAAAACTCTTAGTAAGCTAGGAATGGAGAGGAACTTTTCAACTTAATAACGAACATGTATACATGCCTTACAGCTAACATCATACTTAGTGAGAAACTAGAAGTTTCCCACTAAGATCAGAAACAAGAAAGGATGTCTCCTCTCACCACTGCTTTTCAGTATCATTCCAGAAGCCTAAGATAATGCAATAATACAATAAAAAACAAGAAAAGGAAAGGTATACAGATTTGAAAGGAAGAAATAAAACTGTCTTTGTTTGCAAATGATATTATTGTCTATGGGGAAGATTCAAAAGAATCAACAAAAAACCCAAACTTTCCTTAAACTGACAAGCAAGTTTGCAGGATACAAAGTTCATGTGTAAAAGTCCAATACTTTCCTATATGCCAGCAATGAACCAATGGAATTTGAAATTACAAACACATTACCATTTATATTAGCACCCTCAAAATGGAAATACTTAGGTATAAAGTAACAAGACGTGCACAAGAACTATATGAGAAATACTATAAAACTCTAATAAAAGAGATAAAAAAGAACTAAATAAATGGAGAGATATTTCATGTTTATGGACAGGAAGCCTCAATATTGTCAAAATATCTGTTCATCCTAACTTGATCTACAGATTGAATGCAATCACAATTAAAATTCCAGTAAGTTGTTTTGTATATATCAACAAGCATTTTCTTTTTCCTTTTTGAGTTGGAGTTTCACTCTGCCACCCAGGTTTAAGTGCAATGGCACACTCATGGCCACCCCAGCGTCTACCTGCTGGGCTCCGGCAATCCTTCTGCCTTGGCCTTCCAAGTTGCCGGAATTATAGGCACGCACTACCATGCCAAGCTAATTTTTTTGATTTATTGTAGTGAAGACGTCTCATCAAGTTGCGCAGGCTGGTCTTGAACTAGCAGGCTCAGGCAATCCACTCGCCTTGGCCTCCCAAAGTGCTGGGATTACAGGCTGAGCCACCAAGCCCGGCCACAACAAGCATTTTTTAAAGTTTATGTGAAGAGGCAAAAACCTAGAATATCCAACAAAATATTGATAGATAAGAACAAAGTCAGAGGAGGAACACTACATGAAGACTTACTGTAAATCTATAGTTATCAAAACAGTGTAGTATTGGTGAAAAAATAGACAAACAGGTCAATAGAACAGAATAGAGAGCTCAGAAATAGAACCACATAAACATAGTCAATTGCTTTTGACAAAAAAAAGCAAAGGAAATACAATGGAGAAAAGATTGTTCTTTTTTTTTTTTTGAGTTGGAGTCTCACTTTTTGCCCAGGTTGGAGAGCAGTGGAATGCTCACAGAACACTCTGGAGTCAGAGTCAACCTGCTGGGCTCAGGTGATCCCTCTGCCTCAGCCTTCCAAGTAGCTGGAACTACAGGCGTGCGCAACCATGTCTAGCGAATTTTCTGATTTATTGTAGAGACAAGGTCTCACCATGTTGCCCAAGCCTGTCTCGAACATGCAGACTCAGGAAGCCCTCTTGCCTTGGCTCCCCAAAGTGCTGGGATTATAGGCTTGAGCCATCGCGCCCAGCCAAGATCATTCTTTTAACAAATGGTGCTGGAGTACATGGGCACCCATGTGGATATAAATGACTTTAGACAGTACTTTTCACAAAAATTTACTTAAGATGGATCATAGAACTAAATGTAAAATGCAAAGCTATAAAATTCCTAGAAGATAACATAGGAGAAGGTCAATATAATTTTGGATATGGAGGTGACTTTTTAAATATAACACAAAAGGCACAATTGGCAAAAGAAGTAGTTGGTAAGTTGAACTTCATGAAAATCAAAAACTTTAGTTCTTTGAGAAACAATGTCAAGAGAATGATAAGACAATGGAGAAAATATTTGCAAAAGACCACATTTGGCAAAGGACTGTTATCCAAAATACACAAAGAAATCTTAAAACTTAACAATAAGGAAATGAACAACCAGATTCAAAAATTTGTCAAAGATCTAAATAGACAACCTGCCAAAGAAGATATACAGATGGCAAGTTGACATATAAAAAGATGTTCAAAATCAAACATCTTAGAGAATTGGAAATTGAAACAATAGGCCACGCATGGTGGCTCACACTTACAAACCCAGCCTTTTGGGAGGCCAAGTCAGGAGGACTGCTTGAGCCCGGGAGTTCAGGAACAGCCTAAGCAACATAGCAAGATCTTGCCTCAGCAAAATATCAAAAAATTAGCTGAGTGTGGTGATGCATACCTGTAGTCCCAGCTACTCAGAGACTGAGGTGGAAGGATTGCGTGAGCCTAGGAGGTAGAATCTGTGGTGAGCCATGGTCACGTCCATTGCACTTCAGCCTGGACAACAGAGTGAGACCTCAACTACAACAAACAAACAAACAAAAAACAAAATAAACAAAAAACCCTGCACACACTCAATAAGATATCACTGCACACCTATTAGAATGAAAAATCCAAAATGCAACGCCAAATGCTGGTGAGAATGTGGAACAACAGGGACACTCATTCATTGCTAGTGGGAATGCCAAGTGGTACAGCCACTCTGGAAGATGGTTTGTAAGTTTCTACCAAAATTAAACATACTCTTATCCTATGATCCGTCAGTCACACACCTTGGCACTAATCCAAATGAATTGAAAACTTAACATCCACACAAAACTTGCATATATGCATGTCTGTACCAGCTTTATTCATAATTGTCAAGACTTGGAAGCAACCAACGTTTCCCTTAATAGGTAAATCGATGAATAAACTGTGGCACATCCAGACGATAGGATGTTAGCTAAGAGAAAATGAACTATTAAGCCATGAAAATTCACAGAGGAACCTTAAATGCATATCACTGAGTGAAAGAAGCCAACCTGAAAAGGTCATATCTGTATAATTTCAACTATGTGACATTCTGGAAAAGGCAAAACTATAAAGGCAGTAAAGAGATCAGTAGTTGTCAGGGACTGGGGGGAGGAAAGGATGAATAGGCAGAGAACAGAGGATTTTTAAGGCAGTGAATCTGTTTCACATGACCCTAAAATAGCACATATATGTCATAACATATGTGTCAAATGTACACCACCAAGAATGAACCGTAATTTATGTGAGATTAATGATGTGTGAATGTAGGTTTATCAAGTGCAACAAATGTACCCCTCTGGCACAAGATACAGATTGTGGAAGAGGATTGCTTGTGTGAGGGCAGGGAGTGTATGAGAACTCTATACTTTCTGGTCAACTTTGCAGTGAACTTAAAAATTACTCTGAAAAAATATTACATTTATTAATTTTAAAAAATGAACACAACATCATTTAAGCAACTGAATACGTAGGTCATTGGAGCCTCTGATAGAGGGGAAGGGACAGAAAAAATATTTGAAGAAACAATGGCCCAAATTTTTCAAGTTTGAGGAAAAACTATAAAGTCACAGATCTAAGAATTTCAATAGACCCAAAGCACAAGAAGCATGAGGAAAACTACAAGGCACAACACACTTAAATTGCTGAAAAACAAAGACAAACATAAAATCTTTAAATTTTTTTAGCATATGTATTTATTTATTGCTATTCATAATTGACACAATAATTGTACATGTTTTGGGGATACAATGTGATGTTTTAATACACGTATACAATATATAATAATCAAATCATGATAATTAGCATGTCTATCACCTTTGTCATTTCTTTGTGGTGAGATTTTCTTTTTAAAAAATTTTATTTAAAAGAGGTGGGGTACCATTCGGAATTAGGTATACAAGTGGTCCTCATACAGGTGAAGTGTGGGCCTCCCTTTGGTCCCCACTTCGCCTGGTTTGAGATCAGGTGCCCTTTATCGATGTTGTCTTCCCCCCCCCGCCCACTCAACCTGGCAGTATCCCGCTACTGTGGCGATGCTTTCAAGATCCTCTATTCTACCTGTCTTGAAACAAACAACACATCATTATTAGCTATAGTCATGTTACTATGTAATTGAAGACCGTAACATATTTTCCCTATCCATAATTTTGTATTTGTTGACCAGCCAATCTCCCTTTCTACTCCCCCTTCACCCTTCCAAACCTCTGGTAACCACTAGTCTATTCTCTACTTCGATGAAATCAACTTTTTTAGGTCTCATCTGTGAGTGAGATTGTGCCATATTTGTCTTTTTGTGCCTGGCTTATTTCACTTAGCGTAATGTCCTCCAGCGTTACTCATGTTGATTCAAATGACAGGATGTTATCCTTTTTTGTTTGTTTGTTTGTTTGTTTTGTTTGTTTTTTTGGGTTTTTTTTTGAGTTGGAGTTTCACTCTGTCGCTCAGACTGGAGTGCAGTGGCCGCTCCCGGCCACCGCAACCTCGACCTGCTGGGCTCTGGCGATCCTTCCACCTCAGCCTTCCAAGTAGCCAGAATTACAGGCGCGTGCTACCACGTCTGGCTGATTTTTTTATTTATTGTAGAGATGAGGTCTCGCTGCCCAGGCAGGTCTCGAACCCGTGGGCTCAGGCAATCCACTCACCTCAGCCTCCCAAAGTCATGGGATTACAGGCTGAGCCACTGAGCCCGGCAATGTTATTTTTTTTTTATAGCTAAGTAATATTCCAAAGCAACTAAAGGCAAAACACATATTATGATAAGGCTGACAGTAATTTTTTGTCAGATATATTGAAAGCAAGAAGACAGTAGACTAACATATTTAAAATACCAAAAGAAATATCGTCAATCTAGAATTCCACACCTAGGAAAAATATCTTTTAAAAAAAGCAAAATAATGACATTTTCAGTCAATAAGATTTGAAAGAATTTACAATAGTAGACCTAGAGTATAAGGAAGTTAAAGGAAATAATTTAGGAAGAAGAAAAATGATACCTGATGGAAATATGGATCTGCATAATGGACTGAAGAGCATCAGAAATAGTAAATGTGTTGGCAAATACATAAGTTTTAAAAAAAAAACTATTACTTTAGTATATTACTAAATATACTTAGATAATTGACTGATTAAATTCTAATCATAATACATAGTGTAACATTTAAAGTACATGTAGAAATAGAATTCATGACAACAGTAGCAGAAACTCCAAGAGGAGAGAAATGTTGTGAAGTTCTTATATTATACTTGAAGTTGTATAATGTCTTTTGAAGGTAGAGTGTCACAAGTTAAAAATGTACAATTAACCCTAAACTACTAAAAGAACAGCGGACTTATAGCTAATAAGTCAACAAAGGAGTTAAGTGGAATATTTAAAAATAATCAACCCAAAGAAAAGCAGAAGCTGGGCTCGGTGGCTCAGCCTATAATCCCGCGCCTTTGGGAGGCTGAGGTGAATGGATTGCCTGAGCCCACAGGCTCGAGACCTGCCTGGACAACTTGGTGAGACCTCATCTCTGCAATAAATCAAAAAAATTAGCCAGGTGTGGTAGCGCGCGCCTGTAGTTCCAGCTACTTGGAAGGCTGAGGTGGAAGGATCGCCGGAGCCCAGCAGGTCGAGGCTGCGGTGGCCGGGAGCGGCCGCTGCACTCCAGTCTGGGTGACAGAGTGAGACTCCAACTCAACAAAAAAAGAAAAAAAGAAAAGCAGAAGAGGAAAAAGGGACCGAAGAAGAGATGAGACAAATGGAAAACAAATAGGAAGTTGCTAGATTTAAACCCAATCTTACCAACAATTACATTAAATACAAATAGTCTAAATATGTCAATTAACAGGCAGGATTAAAACAGTCATGACAATGTATGCTACCTAGAGTAAAGTCAATATAAATATAAAGATGCACATATTTCAAAAATAAATCAAGAGTGTCTATATTAATTTCTGTCAAAATAGATTTCAGAGCAAACAATACTCTAAGGAATAAGAAAGATCATTTCATAGTGAAAATAGAGTCAAATAATCAAGAGAATATAACAATCCTAAATATTTATGTACCTGATAGTAAAATTTCAGAAAACATAATGCAAAAAATTGATTAGATAAATTCACAATTACAGTCAGAGATTTCAATATTCTCTCTCAATAATTCATAGCACAAGTTGACTGAAAGTCAGTAGCAACAGAGAAGACCATCAACCAATCTGACCTAATGGAAAATTATAGAGTGGTAAAATACCCATTATTTTCAAGGGCACAGAGTACATTTACCAAATTAGATTCTGGCTTCACTGGCAAATTTTATTAAACGTTTAAGGAAGAAATAATATCTGTTCTACACAAACTCGTTCAGAAAATTGATGATGATGAAATACTTCTCAAATCATTCTATGAGGTCAGCATTATCACCAAAACCAGATAAAGATGTTAGAATTAAAACAGCAACAATACATCTAGACAAATATCCTTCATGAGCATAGATGAAAACAATCTTAACAAATTTTTAGCAAATCAATTATAATAATGCATATAAAAGGATAACACATCATAACTGAGTAGGATTTTTCCCATGAATGCAATCCTATTGAACATTCAAAAATCAATGTAAACTACCATTTAACAAACTAAAAAGATTACGATTATCTCAACATACGCAGAGAAAGCATTTAACAAAATCAATATCATTGCTAATTTTTTTTAAAACTCTCAAAAAGCAAGAATAAACCAGAATTCCCTCAACTTGGTAAAGGGCATCTAGTGAAAACCCTATGCTCACATTATCTTTAATGGTGAACAATTAAATACGTTCACCCTGATATTAGGAACAAGGCAAACATATTTGCTCTTACTGCTTCTATTCAACATTGTAGCGAAGGTTCTAGATAGTGCAATTAGGCAAGAAAAAGAAGTCAAAGTTATTCCTATTTGAGAACAAGAAGAAAAACTGTTTTTATTTGCAGTTAATATGATTCTTTAGGGAAAGAAATCCCAAGAAGTTACCAAAAACAACAAAATTGGTACTCAATGAACAGCCTACAAATAAAATTAAGAAAAGAGTTTTATTCACAATAGCACCAAAAAGAATATAATACTTAAGAATAAATTTAAGCAAAGACATTCAAAATGTATACACTGAAAATTACACAGCATTGCTGAAAGAAATGTTCGAGACCCGCCTGGGCAACTTGGCGAGACCTCATCTCTACAATAAAACAAAAAATCAGCCGGGCGTGGTAGCGCACGCCTGTAATTCCAGCCACTTGGAAGGCTGAGGCGGAAGGATCGCCGGAGCCCAGCAGGCGAGGCTGCGGTGGCCGGGAGTGGCCACTACACTCCAGTCTGGGCGACAGAGTGAGACTCCAACTCAAAAAAAAAAAAGAAATGTTAAAAGATTTAAGGCAACGAACAGACAGTAGTGATAGTTAATTTTGTGGGTCAACTTGATTGGGCCACAGTGCCCAGACAATTGGTCAAACATGATTCTGGAAGTTCTTGTGAGGCTGTTTCAGGATAAGTCTAACATTTAAACGGATAAACATGGAGTAATATTGCCTTTTATCCAGTGAGTAGGTCTCATTCATTCAAAGACCCAAATAGAAGAAAAAGATTGACTTCCCAAGAGCAAGAAGAAATTTGGCCACAGATGGTCTTCAGACTTGACATGCAACATCAGCTCGTCTCTGGATCTCCAGGCTGCCCACCCAGCCTCCAGATGCTGAGGTGTTGGATTTGCCAGCCTCTAGAATAGTGTGAAACAATTTCGCAAAAACAAAATGGAACAAAACAAACAAAAACCGCTCTCTCCCATGCATATATCATGTTGGTTCTGTTCCTCTGAAGAACTGTGACTATTACATCTTTGGTCATTGATTGCAAGACTCAGTATTAGTGACATTAATTGATAGAGTCAATGTAATCCCTATCAAAATTTCAGCTAGATTTTTTTCCCCCCAGAAAAGGACAATCAAATGCTAGAATTTATAAGGAAGTACATAGGACCCTAATTAAAAAGGATACAATTGGAGAACTTATGATTTCAAAAACTAATTAAAAAGAATAAAATTATATAACCTCTTGATTTAAAAAACTTACCATCTTGTTTATAGTAACTTTGTAGTAAGTTTTAAAATTTCTTGCAAACCTAAGCATAGACCTATAGATCAATGAAACAGTATTGACGGTCCAGAAATAAACTCATTTATGTCAGTTGATTGTAGACAAAGATGCCAAGGAAATTTAATGGGGAGGGGGGGAGAAATAGTCTTTTCAATAAATAGTTCTAAGACAGTTGGATGCCCACATGCAAGAATATAGATTTAGACAACAGACTTGGGGAAAATATTTGCCAATCATATATTTGATAAAGAACTTATGCCCAGAATAATAAAGAACTCTTGCCAATCAGTTATTAGAAGACAAACACTCAATAATAAAATGGGTAAATTGTACAAATGTTTTACCAAAGAAGACATATGAATGACCTAAAAAGAACTGGAAAAATGTGTTAGGGTCATTAGAGAAAAGCAAATTAAAACTACCCACTAGAATGACTCTGTAACCAAAAAAAAAAAAAAAAGACATAACCAAAAAAAAAGCATTTGTGAGGTTATAGAAAAACTGGAACTCCCTAGTGGGAATATAAAATGACACACCCTCAAAGTATTGCTTAGCAATTCCTCAAGAAGTTAAACACAAATTTACCATATGACCACGCCAAGATATCTACCCAACAGAAGTGAAAGCATGTACCCACAAAAAAGACAAGTATATGAATGTTCATAGCAGCATTGTTCATTGTCATCCAGAAGTGGAAACAATAAAATACCCATCAATTGGTGAATTGATAAACGAAGTGGTTTACTCTCACAATGGAGTACTATCGGACGATAAACTGTTACAAAGTGCTGACACATGGTATATGATGGAAAACCTAAAACATTATGCTAACAAGAGAAGCTCGGCCAAAAAAAAGTCACATGTTGTATGATTCTGTTTACATAAAATGTCCCTAAAAGGCACATTTGTAGAGATAGAAAGTAGATTAGTGGTTGCCAGAGACTGAGAAAAGACAGTCTCTGCAGATGGACACGAGAGGTCTTTTCAGGATGATGAAATGTTTTAAAATTGAATTATGGCGATGGCTGCACAATTCTGTAAATTTACTAAAACTCTTTGAATTTTATACTTAAGACAAACTTTTATAAGATACAGATTGTATCTCAATAAAGCTATTTTTAAAACTCCATGAAGGCTTCTTATAGACAATTTGACTTTAAAATTTATAGAAAATGAAAGGTCTAAAATAGCTACACAAAAAAAATCGTGAAAGAGAAGAACAGATAGTGTTAGTTGGAAAATTAACATGATCTGGTTTCAAGACATCTATAAGGCTGCAGAAATCAAGAGAGTGTGTACTGGTGTAAGACTGATATACAGATAGATGCAACTGATAGAATTTCAGAAATAGATTCACATATATATGGACCACTGATTTCAGCAGAGATGCCAAGGTAATTCAGTAGATGGTGCTGGAATAATCCATGGCAGTGTTAGATAAAATAATGCTTGCTCCTCCCAACCTTCACAAAGATGTCCATGTTCCAACTTCCGGAACCTGGGAATGTTACCTTGTAAAAAGGGATATTGCATGTGTGATCAAATTAAGGATTTAAAGATGGGAGATTGTCCTGGATTATTCAGGTGGACTCAGTGTTTAAGGACAAGGGTCTTTAACATGGGAGAAAGAGGCAGAAAAGAGTTCGAGGAAGATATGACCACCAAACACAGGCAGAGAGTGATGAGCTGTTTTTGGCTGTGAAACTGGAGAGAGCAGGTCATGAGTCAAGGAGTATGGGTAGCCTGTAGAAGCAGGAAAGCAAAGAAATGGATTCTCCTGTAGCATCTCCAGAAAAGAATGCAGCTATGCGGCCGTCTTGATTTTAGTCCATTGAGACCCATGTTGGATCTCTAAGCTACAGAACCGTAAGATAGTAAGTCTGTGTTGTTTTAAGCCACTGGATATATGTGATTTGTTATAGCAGCAACAGGAAACAGATACAGTGCATTTGTAAATTATGAGTTAAGAAAGTTTCCGCATAACAAAAAGAAGTTCATAAAATATTGATTCTACATTAACAGCAGCACTAACTTAAGATGTTTGAGTACAGGGACACATAGTCTCTAAAGTCATATCAGCTCTGATATTCTATGACTTCATGAAATAGGTTGAAAGCCCAACAAAATAGGTTTAGTCTTGACATTGGGAAGAAATTCCAGCAATAAATATAGAATAATTGATTTTGGAGGAGGGAGTTTGTGGCTATGTTATGCAACTTTTCATCCTTTCCAAGAATCCTCAATATAAGATCTTTTATAGGTTAATGTATAGCTTTGGCTCAGACACCATCCTGCAAAGAAAATTTACTGTTGGATTTTACTTTTCTTTTTTTTGAGTTGGAGTCTCACTGTGTCACCCAGGCTGGGGTGCAGTGGCACAATCATGGCTCACCACAGCCTTGAACTTTTGAGCTCAGGTGGTCCTTCCACCTCAGCCTTCTGAGTAGCTGGGACTACAGGTGCACACCACCATGCCCAGCTCAGTTTTTAATTTTTTTTTTTGTAGAGATGAAGTCATGCTATGTTACCCAGGCTGATCTCGAACTCCTGGGCTTAAGCAATCCTTCTACTTTGGCCTATCTAAGTACTGGGATTACATGTATAAGCCACCATACCTGGCCAGATTTTTCTAATTGTTAAAAAATATATATTCTAGCCGGGCTCGGTGGCTCAGCCTGTAATCCCGTGCTTTGGGAGGCTGAGGTGAGTGAATTGCCTGAGCCCGCGGGTTCGAGACCCGCCTGGGCATCTTGGCGAGACCTCATCTCTACAATAATCAAAAAAACTAGCCGGGCGTGGTAGCACGTGCCTATAGTTCCAGGTCCTTGGAAGGCTGAGGTGGAAGGACCGCCGGAGCCCAGCAGGTCGAGGCTGCAGTGGCCGAGAGTGGCCACTGCACTCCAGTCTGGGTGACAGAGTGAGACTCCAACTCAAAAAAAAAAAAAAAAAAAAAAATATATATATATATATATATATATACACATATATATTCTTGCAAGTATTAAACTGGGAATCTCTCCCCTGGTAACTTTTACTCCTGAAAAAGTCATCCAATTTTGGGTTTTACTGTAAGAGCGAAAGTCACTTGTGGGATGTGCCTCTCGTAGTATTCATTTTAAAGAGTACAGGAGATAAGACATCCATCTATGTGATAGAGAGTGACTGAAGTAGACCTTACATGAGCTTACAAAGTTCCTGCTCCCAGTCATGGACTCAGGGATTGTCCCCCAAATAGCTTGGCCTTAACTTTTCCATTTCTTACAATTCTGCACTTTGGCCAAATGTTCCGTTACATATGTAGGGTGTCCACACTGATTTACTACCACGAAAGAAAATCTTGGTATGTAGCTATGTTCCCTGTACATGCTAGAAGACATATCAAGTAGAGGTTAGACCTGGTCATCTTTAAGAGCCTGTGATTTTAGAAAAGTTACAAGTAAACCGTTTCACCAAATTCCACCAAATTTACAGAATTACCAAGTTCCGTGTCTCACATGTTCATATATATCAGCACTATATGGCCAGCACTGCTAGTCAGCAACCCAGCTGATATTCCTTCCTTCTTTCTGCTTTCACATGCAGTTGTGTAAGGATGAAATGTGGGCTGTGGCAACCGTCTTGTGACCATGAAGGAAAAGCCCAGAAAACTGCAGAAAGAATGAACAGGAGTCTGATGTCATCAAACTGCTGAATTTACCAACCCCGAACCCTCCCGCCTCTAGACTCTCCCTTAAGTGAGAGAAACACTATTGCTTAAGCGATTTTAAGTTAGGTGCTTGTTTCCTTCATTTAGTCAAATGCATTCAACGAATGCAAATTCCTAGACTGTCGCAAACCAGAGCTTCATCTTTGTTACCAGAGTGGCTAGGTAAGCCAGGCTCCAAGCCAGAGATGATTTTACCTCTCCTAAAATTACTCTAAGATGAACTCACGGATCCTTGCCACATGGTGTTTATACCCTTGCTTAGCTTTCCCCTCACACTGAATCAGGGCTGGATTTTGTGACCCACAGAATATGGTGGAAGTGATGGGATTCTTCTGAGGCTGGTGGATGCAGGGCATCGAAGCATCTGTCTTGTTTTCTCAGATCACTGCTCTGGAGGAAGCTAGCAGCCATGTTGTGAGGACACACAAGCAGTGTGTGGAGAGCCTGTGTGGAGCAGAGGGGATTCTCACGGCAACCACCCTTTTGACAGGCAGGTGAAGCCTCTGGCTGACCTCTGACTGTATTTCATGAGAAACCGTGAGCTAGGCCACCTGACCAACCACTCTTGAAATCCTGGCCCACAGAAACTATTGGAGAGCAAAAATACTTGTTTTTGTTTTGCATCACTAGGTTTCGGATTAATTTGTTACACAGAAATAGATAACTAATACAGATAGCAAATCCTTTCATTTTAGGCCTCAAATGTTACTCTTCAGTTCTTCGTTGAAACTGCTTCTTTCTCGATTACTCAAAGCCCTTCTGGAGGCTTTTCTAATATTTTTTCTTTTTTTTGAGTCAGGGTTTCATTCTGTTGCCCTGGCGTAATCACAGCTCACCACAGCCTAAACTGAGTGGGCTCAGGAGATCCTCCCACCTCATCCTCCTGAATAGCTGGGACTACAAGTGCACACCACCACACCTGGCTCATTTTTAAATTTTTGGTCGAGACGAGGTCTCACTGTGTTGCCCAGGCTGGTCTCAAAATCCTGGGCTCAAGTGATTCTCCTGCCTTAGCCTCCCGAAGTCCTGGGATTACAGGCTTGAGTCACTGTGCCTGGCCTTTATTTAATTATTTTTCTTAAATAGCAGGATACTAACACAGGTAGAAAATCCTTTCATTTAGAGACTTTCTTAAGTTTATCCAAAAATTACTCAAACTAGGGTTTTTACACCTTGAGTACCTGGGTCATAGGTAGACCCAGATGCTCTAAATCATCCCTGTTCGAAAAACAGCTGTAGTTCTTTTCTACCTCTCCTTCCTCTTCCCTTTCCGTTCCCTCCTTCGGATCCTGCACTTACTCTAAAAGTTTCGAGCTTTTCAAAACAAGATTTCACTATAATAAATCACTCAGAGCAGAGTTCAGCAAACTATGGCCTGCCAGGCAAATTCAACCCCATGCCTGTTTTTCTAATGTTTTATTGGAACATAGCCATGTCTATTCGTTGACACATCGTCGATATCTACTTTTGCAGAGTTGAGTGGTTATAACAGAAGTCAGATGGCTCACAAAACCTAAAAATATTGACCATTTGACTCTTTACAAAAAAAGTTTGCAACCCCAAACTTAGGGTTTCTACTATTTCATATTGCGTGCCACCCTACCCAGGGCTTCTGCTGCAAATCTCCCAGGAGAACCAAGCACCACATATCTCCACGTGGTGGCACTTATCTTCGTGATTCAGAAGTGGGTGACTTCCAGTTCTCATCTCTTGGCCTGCAATAACCATCAGCACATCACAGCCCAACCCACTTCTGTTTTTTTGCTTTGTTCTTACGGGAGTTCTCATTCCACATGTGAAGTTGTGGCTCGAGTTTTGGATTAATTTGTTACACAGAAATAGATAACTAATATAGGTAGCAAATCCTTTCATTTTAGGCCTCAAATGTTACTCTTCAGTTCTTCGTTGAAACTGCTTCTCTTTCTGTTTTCCCTTCTTTCTTTTCTTTCATTTCTTTCTTCTTTCTTCCCCCAAGGGTGGGTAAAATGGCAAAAGCACTAAAATCCATTCCTTATAAATTGAGCCACCATGCAAGGACATGGGGTCATCTTGGCTCTGGAAGGAGACACATGCACGTGTGAGATCGCACGCACATGCGTGTGCGCGCGCGCGCGCACACACACACACACACACACACACACACACACACACACACACACTCACAAAACCAAAGCTGGGCGAGTTTGGCATGGAGATGTCATTCCCTGACACATAATCACAGAGCACTTCTCAGCTCTTGCCCTTTACAGAGGAAGAGGAACAAGGGTAATTCCAACGATTACAGCCTTCCGAGCACCAAATGAAATGCTCTGCTGTAAATTGTATGTAATTAGTGAGGAAGACTTTCATTTCTCTGTGGTCATGAATGAAACTTTTCCTTCCTCTTGTCTAGGAGGAAAAGAACTGGTTTAGATCAGTCTGGGGGAGTTTCCTTTGACCAAGATGACCAGAACTCTCTGGATCCTAACAGGGCCCCTGGCCTATATTCAGGACATGTGTAATGGAAATTCTAATGTCTCTTTTCTTGTACCCAAATCTCCCTTCTTCTTACCACACAGTTTCTGTTCTCAGGACCAACTACATAAACTACAAGATGGTGGACATTTTCAGACAGTTGGAAATGGTAGATGTAGAGTCCAAGCTTCTGTGCATCTGATAACATTTTTGCAACTCTATCCACTTAGCCTCTACCCTCTGGGAGCTCACAATTTTGTACGGGAGAATAATTATGTACAGGAAAATGCAGAGTTGTGGAAAAGGTGTGGGCCCTTGAGAAGCACAGAGGGGGAATACATATTTTCTGTGCCGATGCAGGCTGGACAAGTTCCCTATCGCTTACGCTTTAGGAGATGACCCTTTCAGGAATAATTGATGATGTCCTACAGGGTGGTGACAGTGGGAGCTGGAGACTGGTGTGACCCTACCGGCCCAATTTTTATACAAGAACCATCTTTCAACACATTTTCTTTTAGCCCCACACTGGGTAGGATACCAAAAGTGGAATGATAGACCCACCCTCTCATGATAGACCCACAGTTGGGGAGACAGTCTTCTGGAATGGAGACAAAGAACTGCACACGCAAAACAATTAGAAAGCCAGAGAGAAGAAAATAGATGTCTGAACTGTTCAAAACAGAGAACAGGGAGTTCCTAAGTGGAGGAAAAGAGGAACATGGTCTGGATGTCAGAGAACACGAAGCTCAACTGCTGTCTGAGGAGGCTGGGCGGAGAGGAGGCGGGGCGGGGGGCTGGGATGGAAAGTCCCTCCATCCTACAGATAGGAAGCCATTCAATCCCTCCTGACCTAGTTCTTACACCTCCCTCCCTTTTGTCTTCCCTTTATGTTGTTTTATCTGACCTGTTTAGCATTAAACATTATTTTTATATTTAATTCTGTTATCATCGGTCTATATCAGTTGTTTCCCTCTCATTTTTATCAGTTAATTTTTGCCACTATTTTCTAGATATATTTGCTTCTCTATCTCTTATTTCCTATCTATCAATCATCTATTTACCACCTATCTATCATCTATATCTATCTATATCTATATCTATCTATCATCTATACCTATTATCTATCTATTTATATCCCTACCTATTATCTGTCAAATAACCTATCTCTCTATCATGATTTATCATCTTTAAAAAATTTCCTGTCCTTTATTGTGTCTAAATGCTTATCTACTTTAAGTTTTTCATCCTTAGAAATGAAGTTATCTGTAAGCAGATGAGATGATCTTATATCTAGCGATAACCCTAAAGACTCCATCCCAAAACCCTGCTAGAACTAATAAATGAATTCAGTAAAGTTGCAGGCTACACAATCAATATAAACATCAGTAGAGTAGTGTTTCTATATACTAACAATAAACCATCCAAAAAATAAATCAAGAAATCAGTTTCGTTTACAATAATATTAAAAAATTCTTAGGAGTAAATTTAAGCAAAGAGTTGAAAAATCTACACACTAAAAACTGTAAAATGTTGATGAAATAAACTGAAGAAAAGATATATAGATAAAACATATTCTGTGTTTATGGATTGGAAGAATTAATATTGTTAAAATGTTCACATTACCCAAAGTGATCTGAGATGTAATGAAATTCCTATCAAAACTCCAGTGGCATTTCCCACAAAAGTAGAAAAAAAGAATTCCAAAATTTGTATGGAACCACCAGGTATCCTGGGTAGCCAAAGCAATTTTGAGCAAAAGGAAGAAAGCCGGGGTATCACACTACTGGATCTCAAAATCTACAATAAAACCACAGTAACCAAAACAGCTTGGGACTATTGGTCTGAGCAAAGATTTTTTTGGATCTTCCCCCAAAAGCACAGGCAACAAAAGCAAAAATCAACAAAAGGGATTGCATCAAACTAAAAAGTTTATGCATGGAGAACAGCCAACAAAGTAAAGAGACAACCTACAGAATGGAAGAAAATATTTGGGAACTACACAACTGGCAAAGGGTTAACAGTCAAAATGTATAAGGAACTAAAACAACTCAGTAGTAAGAACCCAAATAACCCAGCTTACAAATGGGCAAAGAACCTGAATAGACATTTCTTTAAAGAGACGTATAGTGGAGGGAAACTGCTAGGGGAGGGAGGGGCATACCTCATCAACAAGGGTACCTGCATAATCAACGTCTGTATACCTAACCCTCAATTGTACCCCACATCTTTATAATTAAAAAAGGGAACATACCACAATATCACACGTGCTAGGCTGGCTATTACAAAAAAGACAAATGACAAGTGTTGGTGAGGGCATGGAGAAAAGAGAGCCCTTGTACACTTTTGGTAGGAATGTGAATTAGCACAGACATTGTGGAAAACACTAGACAGTTTCTTCAAAAATTAAAAATAGAGCTATCATACAACTCAGAACCCAACATCTAGGTATATATCCAAAGGAAATGAACTCGGTTTCTCAGAAAGGTATCTGCACTCCCATGTTCACTGCAAAACTGTTCACCATAACCAAGATATGGAGTCAACCTAAGTGTTCATCAACGGATGAATGTACAAAAAATATGGTATATAGACAATGGAATATTATTCAGTCTGACAAGAGAAGGCAATTCTGTCATTTGCAACAACGTGCATGAACTTGGAGAACGTTATGCTAAGTGAAATGAGCAACGTGCAGAAAGGAAAATGCTGCAGGATCTCATGCGTTTGGGGAATCTTAAAAAGTTGAACTCATAGAAACAGAGAGTAAAATGGTGGCCACCAGGGCCTGGGTGAGAGGAGAGCACTAGAGAGAAGTTGGAGAAAGAAGACAAAATTTCAGTTAGGGGAATACATTCAGGAGATCTATTGTACAACATGGTAACCACAGTTTATAAAACTGTATACTTGAAAATTGGTAACAGAGTTAATTTTACATATTCTTACCAAAAAAGGTGTGTAAGTCAACAGATATGTTAATTAGCTTTTAAATTTTTTTTAATTTTATTTTTTTAAGTTGTAGGGTACAAGTCAGGATTGCATACATAAGTGGCTTAGGTACAGCTGAAGGTTTGGGCCTCCCATTGAACCTCACTTCACCTGGATTAGTCACTTTTATTGATGTTATGTGCCTCCACATCCTCCTGGCAGTGTCCCACTACTGCCAATCCCTTTTTTGTGGTATCATGATGCGTATTCAGGGTCCGCTTATGAATGAAAAGATGTACTCAGTTCTTTGTTTCTGTGACAGACCACTGAGTATGATAGACTCCAAATCCACCCAAGTTGCTGCGAAGGACATCATTTTGTACCTCTTCATGGTTGCATAATATTCCATCATGTATATGTGCCACATTATTTAATCCAGCCCAGTTTCAATGTTAATTAGCTTGATTTAGCTTTTCTACAATGTATACGTCTATCTAAACATGTTATACACATAAATATGCATAACTCTTGTCAATAAAAATAAATTAAATCTTAAAAGTCATGCTTACTATTACCCTTATATTTAAATTTTTTTCTTCTTCATGCCCCCTCTAAACTTTTTTCCACCCTGGTTTCCACCCAATAGTTCTCCTTTATAGGACAACACTCTGACACTTGCCCCAATAATTTATTCTTATCTCACTTATTAATAACAAAAAGCAACCCCTTACACAGCACTTATTATGTGCCAGGCAGTGTTATAAGTATTTTACATATGTTCATTCATTTAATCCTCAGAACAACACTATAAGGTAGTTGACTCTCATTATACCCATTTCAAGAAGACCTAGATACAGAAAGGTTAAGTAATGTGCCCAGTGTCCCACAGCTAATAAATAGAGTCAAGGTTCAATTCCTGCCAGTCAAGCACCAGAATCTGTGCTATCAACCATTACGGTATATAAGCACTCAAGAACGGACACAATACTTCAACTTTTTTCCATGGAACTTTGAGCCTCACCTTGCCCAGCTGGTGGTTTAACGTAGTTTAACCATTATTGGGGCTCCCTCAACCCCCGAGGATAAGGCAAAATCCCAGGAGTTTTATGCAGAGAACAATGCTTAGGAGAACCTCTCCTGGTCTTCAGTCCACTGAATCAGAGCTGATATGCTCACTGTTCAAATGTTCTGTGGATTCTTGGGAACATAAGAAGACTTCTGTGCCATACTTGGAGTTCTTTTTGAGACTTGGAGCCCTAGAGCTCTGGGGTCTGGGCTCAAGCCTGCCATTACTCTTTCTGTGGTCCCTACCACTCTTAGAACCAGAAATCATTGATTCTTCAAAGTTTTGGGGGGCATTTCTGCTTTCTCAGCTTCGGGTTCCAGTGAGCTAACAGATGTGAAAATGCTTAGCAAAGTATAAAACTTGCCAGGCGTGGTGACTTAAGCCTGTAATCCCAGCACTTTGGGAGGCCAAGGCAAGAGGATTGCCTGAGCCCAGGGGTTCGAGACCAGCCTGAGCAACTTGGTGAGACCTCGTCTCTACAATAAATCAAGAAAAATTAGCCGGGCATGGTGGTGCACGCCTGTGGTTCCGACTACTTGGAAGGCAGAGGTGGAAGGATCGACTGAGTCCAGTGGGTCAAGGCTGCAGTGGCTGTGAGCATGACACTGCACTCCAGTCTGGGCAGCAGAGTGAGACTCTAACTTAAAAAAAAAAGAAAAGAAAAGAAAAAGAAAGGAGGTGGCACTGTGACCTACCTATTCTGATACAGGACCCAAGACACTGAGTCTGTTGGCTTGCCTCCATGTCCAAGTCTGTGTCCCACATAATCATCCTGCTCTTGTAGCTAGGATAATCTGCTTGAAATCCAATTTTATCCTGTGAATTCACTGTTCAGAAATATTCGGAAGGATATTATCTGTTCTGGAATTAGATTGCAGTGGTCACATAACCTTGCGAATATACTTAAAACCATTGAATTTTATACTTTAAAAGGAGGAGTTTCATGGTGTGTGGATTATAGCTCGAGAGAAGAAAGGTGTAATAATCTCCCCCCTTGGAGTTAAACTTTGGATCTTCAGTATCTTCCGTAATATGATTTTTCATTTTCTCTCTAGCCTTACTTCCCCTCCCGCTCCTCAGCTCTCCCCTCCATCCTCCATACTAGTCCTCCAAGCCTCCAAAAAATTGGCCATGCCATTTTTTCTAACTGAAATATTCTTTTCCTCCTATTCTTCTCTATGTCATACTTTTCTCAAGACCAGTTCCGGTCCCGCCTCTCTAAAAGCTGCAGCCTTTGTTGATTTCTTCAGACTCTAAACCCTCTGCAGAATCAATGATTTCTGGTTCTAAGAGTGGTAGGGACCACAGAAAGAGTAATGGCAGGCTTGAGCCCAGACCCCAGAGCTCCAGGGCTCCAAGTCTCAAAAAGGACTCCGAGTATGGCACAGAAGTCTTATGTTCCCAAGAGACCACAGAACATTTGAACAGTGAGCATATCAGCTCTCATTCAGTGGACTGAAGACCTCTGTGCTTGTATAATATTCCTACTTTGGCATAAATTTTAGTAGACTGACAGTTCCTTGATGGAAGAGACCAGTCTTTTTCATCTTTGTAACTCAGTATCCCACACAGTACTTGGCTCAGAGTAGGCACTTAAAAAAGTGAACGAATAAGTTGCATTTTTGCTCATTTCTAAGTTTATATTGACTTTTCTTGTTTCTGCAGCTAGACTGCAAGGTCCTGCAGGAGGGGTCTAGGTCTTTATCTGAGATTTAGCCCTCGTTCAGAACTGGACATGCGGTTGAGCCTTTAGCAAGTTAGACCCTTCCGCGACTTAATTACCTGATGGCTGGGCCAAAACGTTCGTCCCTTTGCATGTTATTGGGGATGGGCTGAAAGGGGAGGACAGTGAACAGGCAGGGAGAGTCCCTGGGATGACTGGCTGAGTGGTGGTTGCTCCACCCTTCACCACAAACGGCTTTTTGTCCACTGCTTTTGGCATTCGCAGCAACATTTGGAAAGAGAGGTGGCAATTCCCCCCGGGCTCTTATTTTTAAAGTCAGTGGCTGAGAGAGCTTGTCGGAAGTGGGATCAGACAGAGCCGAGGACGCTAAGATGCCCGGTGAACGGAATGGGAGCTGCCCCAGGGGAGACTCAGTGGCCGGGCCTTCACTTCGGGCCCCTACTGCCTTGGGAGAAGAAGCCAGGCCACAGGAAGGGGTGACTTGTCCAAAACAGATCAGAGCTTCCATGAACATACAGCCACCTAGGCAGACAATGTGTTCCCAGCCCTAAAGTATTAAGACTAGGACTGGGTCAGCCAGAGGGCCAGTGGCCTTCTATTCACCTAATAGAAAATATAGCACTTTTGTTGAGAGCCATGTGTGCCTTGTTTTCTTTCTTTCTTTCTTCTTTCTTTCTTTCTTTCTTTCTTTCTTCCTTCCTTCCTTCCTTTCTTCCTTCCTTCCTTCCTTCTTCTCTCTCTCTTTCTTTCTCTCCTCCCTCTTCCTCTCCTTCTTTCTTCTTTCTTTCTTCCTTCTTCTTCTTCCTTCCTTCTTCCCTTCTTCTTCTCTTCCTTTCCTTCTCTTCCTTCCTTTTTCTCTCTCTTCTTCTTCCCTTCTTCCTCCTTTCCCTTCTTCTTTCTTTCTTCTCTTCTTCTTCCTTCTTCTTTCTTCCTTCTTCTCTTTCTTCCTTCTTCTTCTTTCTCTCTCTCCTTCTTCTTTCTTCTTCTTTCTCTTCTTTCTTCTCTCTCTTCTTCTCTTCTTCTTTCTTTCTTCTTTCTTTCTTCTCTCCTCTCCTCTCTCTCTCTCTCTCTCCTCTCTCCTCCCTCCCTCCCTCCTCTCCTCTCTCTCTCTCTCTCTCTCTTCTTTCTTTCTTTCTTTCTTTCTTTCTAGCTAGTGTCTCACTCTGTCACCCAGGCTGGAGTGCCATGGCACACTCACGGCCACCCCAGCATCAACCTACTGGGCTCAGGCGATCCTTTCACCTCAGACTTCCAAGTAGCCGGAACTACAGGTGTGCACTACCACGCCCGGCTAATTTTTTACTTATTGTAGAGATGAGGTCTTGCCAAGTTGCCCGGATTGGTCTTGAACCCCTGGGCACAGGCAATCCACTTGCCTGGACCTCCCTAAGTGCTGGGATTACAGGTTTAGCCACCGAACCCGGCCATATGTGCCTTGTAAGTACTCTGCTAGGCACTAGAGATGGAAGTGTGGACATGATAGTTTCTGCCCTTCAAAAGCTTACAGGCAAATGGGGAACCAGAAAAATAAACAGATAAAAACATTCATGTGGTAATGGTTGAGGCCTGGTGATGAACTGAAGGTAGCGTGAGGAAGACATTTCCAAGAGTAGATTGTGCAGTACTCAAGAGATGAAAGAAAATGCCATGTCCACAGATCTATAGGTAGTGTAGTTGTTTGATTTAGGGAGTCACCAAATAAGAGCCTATAAACCAAATCCAGTCAGTCATCCATTTTTGCAATTAAAGTTTTATTTGAATACAGTCCCACCATTCCAATTACGTATTGTCTGTGTGTGCTATTGCACTACAGCTGAAGGGTTGAGTAGCTGCAATGGAGAACATATAGCTTTCAAAGCCTAAAGTCTTTACCATGCAGGACTCAAGGAGATAGTTTACAAGGGTGAGGTTGAGAGTGGCAATGCAGGAAGCCAGAGAGGTAATCAGGAGACAGACTATGAACGTCCTTGCAAACCGATTTAAAGAGTACCCTTATGATTTTAAAAGCAATGAGAGAGCAGCTGGCATGTTTGAAGAGGGAACACAACATGATGATATTTGAATTTTAGATAATGATGGTGGGATTACGAAAGAAGAAGAGGCAAAATTAGAGTTGGAGAAACCAGTTGGAAGCATGGTAGATAGGCAAGAAATGATGGTCTTAATTATGAAGGCATGAGAGGAATGGAAAGAAATCTGTTGATCTGAAAGACAATAAAGAGGATTTGGTGATCAGATATGGGAGTGTGTGAGAGGGATGGTCCATGAGGCAAACTGTCCATGTGGCATTTTTCGAAGACGAGGAAGAAGCAGTAGTGACCTAATAGCCCTTTGATGCTATTTGGCTTCTTTCATTTGCTTGAATGCACCACAGTCTTGTCTCACAATTTGGGGTTCCCCCCGCCACAGTCTATTTAGACTTGATACTATCATTTTAGTGGAATATAGACATTGCATCACCACATAGGTCTCTATTATGTTGTAGTTAGTTGGTTTTTTGCATTCCATCTGTATATATTGAACACCTCATTAGACAATGTTATATATATTTTTTGCTTTCAATCATCAAATATACTTTCAAGTACTCAAGAGGAAAACAGTCTATTATATTTACACAGACATTTATGATTTCTATTGCTATTCCTTCATTGCTTATATTTCAATTTTCCTCCTGAAAGTAATTTTCCTTTTATCTGAAGAACTTTCTCTAGCAATACTTTTAAAGCAGGGACAATAAATTCTCTTAGTTTTCTTTCCTTGGACAATGTCTTTATTTCACCCTCATTCCCGAAGAATATGTTCAATGGCTATAGAATTCTGGGTCGACAGTCTTTTCTTTTAGCACTTAAAAAATGATTCATTCTGGCCTCCATGGTTTCTGATGAGAAATTTGTCATCATTCAAACTGGTGTTACCCTACGAGTAACGTGTTGACTTTCTTTGGCTGTTTTCAAGATATTTTCTTTGTCTGTAGTTTCAGCATTTTGATTATGTTTATGGGTATAGCTTTCCTAGAGTTTATATGGTTTGGAGTTCACTGAACTTCTTGAATCTGTAGGTTTGTATCATTCACTACATTTGGGAAATTTTCAGCCATATTTCTTCAAATATATATACTTTTCAGCATCACATTCTTTCTCCTCTTCTTTTGGGATATAATAACATATATTCTGACTTTTTGATATTTTCTCTTATGACAATGGGCCTCACATCTTTTTTTTTTCTTTTTGTTTTTGTGCCTCTGTGTTTACGTGGACAACTTCTACTAATATATCTTAAAGTTCATCAACCACTGCCTCATCTTTGTCATCTTGATTCTGCTTCTGATTCTACTCAGTGAGTTTTTTATTTTGGAGATTATATTTTTTAGCTCTAAAATGCCCATTTTTTTCTCTTTCATCTCCATTTCTTTGTTAAGAATTTGTTTTCACTAATTTCAAATGAGTTTGTGCTTATTTAAATAAGGATTTTTACAATACCTGACTTAAAATCTTTATTATATAATCCCAACATCTTGTTCATCTCAGAATCGGTGTCTGTTGATTGTCTTTTGGGAGCTGAGATTTTTCTGATTCTTTGCATGGCAAATATTTTAGATTGTATACAGGACATTTTTACTATTATGTTCGAGACACTGGGTTTTTTTTCAGTCCAAGGGAGAATGTTAGTAGGCAATCAACCAGTTTGTTTCAAGTCATATGTTTGAGCTTTATGGTTTCGATGTCACTTCCATGTTTAAAACTTTACAGTGTTACTTGAATTTCTCTTGCCTGTGTGCTGCTCAGTGGACAGTATCAAATCTGAGTGGTGGTCTATCCTGGAGTTAAGTTCTCAAAGTGTTTGGAATACTGTTTAGGATCAGATCCGTACTGGAGCATCTCTATGGTAGGCCAGAAGTTCATAAACAACTTTATGTTGTAGATTTCAAGCTTTTCTTTCCATGATTTTCCTGATACTTTCCTTGTGTCTCCCACATTCAGTCTTCTAGCCAGAAATCTGGGGCACTTTGGGAGACCTAGGCGTGAGGATGGCTTGAATCCAGGAGTTCAGACCAGCCTAGGCGACACTGTGAGAGCTTGTCTCTACAAAAATTGGCTGGGTGTGGTTGGTAAGTGCCTGTAGTTCCAGCTACACAGGAAGTTGACATGGAAGGATCCCCTAAGCCCAGGAGGCTGAGGCTGTGGTGAGCCATGATTGTGCCATTGCACTTCAACCTGGGTGACTGAGTGAGACCCTAACTAAAAGAAAAAAGTTTAAGCTGTAAAGAAAAAGAGTAATACATTATGCTGCGTTAAAATATAAAGCCTCCACGAAAAATAAAACATAATAAAAAAGCAAAAAGACAAACTCGCTGAGACAAGAGATTTGCGAGAGTAACTTATAAAACTTTAATGTGTGCAATATAGAAAAAACTTCCGCACAATCAATATGGAAAAGACAAATAACCCAAGAGAAAAAAGTGCACAAGGGATTCCAGCAGGCAACTCACAAAAAGGTAAATCCAAGTGGCCAACAGGCGTACGCCATGGTGCTCAACATCACCAGCAGCCAGGGAAGTGCAAAGCAAAACACAACGAGATACGGTTTCATACTGATCAGAACAGTCAAAATGAACATTTTTGAAAATCCCTGCCTAGTTTCTAGAAAGATAGTGAGAAAAAGGGGTGCTCATACGTTGCCATTAGAAAGGAAATTTGGTGCAACCACTTTGGAGTTAAATTAGGAATTTATGTATTAAATGTGAAGATGTCCATACTCTATAATCCCAAATATCTATTCAGAGATATAAACCCTGGAGAAACTCTAACATATGTGCACAATGATTTACGTAAAAGCATGTGGTGGCTGGGCTCGGTGGCTCAGCCTGTAATCTCAGCGCTTTGGGAGGCCGAGGTCAGTGAATTGCCTGAGCCTGCAGGTTCAAGACCCACCTGGGCAACTTGGCGAGACCTCATCTCTACAATAAATCAAAAAAATTAGCCGGACGTGGTAGCGCGCCTGTAGTTCCAGCTACTTGGAAGGCTGAGGCAGAAGCATCGCCGGAGCCCAGCAGGTCGAGGCTGCAGTGGCCGGCAGCGGCCACTGCAATCCAGTCTGGGTAACACAGTGAGACTCCAACTCAAAAATAAATAGATAAATAAATAAAAGCATGTGGTTGTTGTAGTACAGTATAAAATGACACAAAAGTAAAGCAACCTCACTGTCAATAAACAGGAGAATGAATAAATAAAATGAACTATAGGCATATAATTCAGAGTATTCAAAAATAATACACTGTAAGTAAAATTAATAGCATGCCTATATGTGTATCAGCATGATTAAATCCCAAAAGCATGATATTAGTTTCCTAAAAAAGCAAGTTTTCGAGTGATAGGTACAAGACACGAGATCTCAATACAACGCTCTGCACATCTTATGGCTACACTATATAGATAGGCATTAAAGCAATAAACTAAACCATGAGAATGAAGAAAAACAAAGTCAAGATAGTGGCTACTGCTGAAGGCAGGGTGGGAAGGAGAGAGAGAGAGAAAGAGAGAGAGAGAGAGAAATTGATTGATGGCAAAAATATTCCCAATGCTTCCCTTTATCCTGCGTCCACACTCTTAAAATTGGACTTTTTCAGCATTTCTCACCAAAATGTAGAGTCCGTGACACCACCTCTTGAATCAGGGATGATGGCTGTGTCACTTGCTTTGAGTAACTGAATGTGGTGGAAGGGATGAGTGCCAGTCTCTCTTTTCCAACCCTGCCGCCACTATGCGAACACGTCTGGGCTACCCTCCTCGTGGATGAGACCCAGGGAGGGAAAGGCCAGCTGTCCTAGCTGAGGTCATCTACTCCAGTGTGAGAGCCCAGCCAGGATCATCAGAGCTGCCTACGTAGCCCACAGCTGATGGATGAGTCCAGGTGAGACAGAAGAATTCCTTAGGGGACCCATAGAATCATGTGGGATGAATGTTTATTGTTTTGGTCACTACGTTTTGAGTGGTTTGTTCCTCAGAAATAGCTGATACCAGAAGGGAGACAGGTAGGGAGGAACAAAAGGGAGGTGGTTCACCCTGTATTTGTGATGTTTGTGTGTGTGTGTGTATGTGTGTGTGTGTGTGTGTGTGTGTTTTAAAGCATCCCTAAGACAAATATGGCAAAATATTAAGCTTTAACAAATACTTCATATAGATAAGTAGATACATGAGTATTTGCTATATAATTCTTCTAACTTTTTCATACGTTTTAACTATTTCACAATAAAAGAAAATTCACACTGAAGAGTCAGTATGCTAGCCAAAATGCTTTTTTTTTTTTTTTTTTTTAGTTGGTCTCACTTTGTTGCCCAGGCTGTAGTGCAGTGGTGCGACCACAGCTCACCGCAGACTCCACCTCCTGGGCTCAAGTGACCTTTCCACCTCAGCCTCCCAAGTAGCTGGGACTATAGGCACATACCACCATGCCCAACTTATTTTTTTATTTTTGGTAGAGATGAGGTCTAGCTATGTTGCCCAGGCTGCTCTTGAACTCCTGGTTTCAAGCAACCCTCCCATTTCGGCCTCCCAGCATGCTCGAATTATAGGTGTGAGCCATCATCACACCTGGCCACCAAGATGATTAAAAAAAAAAAACCCATGAGATAGAATCAAGTTCTAGCCTCCCTTTCCTTTCGGGAGGTCTGGCAGCTGCAGGTTTCAATCCTGTAAATTACATGGTTAGCCTTTCTGGAGACCAACCTCCATCCTGAAGCTACATTGAGATCCCTGCCATGAGGCCTCCAATTAATATGACAATGGCATTCTTATCATTCAATGAATTCCAAGAATTTTTGAAGCTTATGAAATAAACCAGGATAAAGGCCAGATATTTTAAAATTATACCACACCTCCCAATGGGCAAAACTGCAACAACTGGAGGAATAAAGTAAGTTCTTAGTGTTGAATGATAACACGAAGTAGGCAATAAATATGCATGAGTTCATTTTGATATGAAAGAAGAATTGAATAACCAAATAAATGGAGGAGAAAAGACAATTCTTCCTTACTATTTACAGATGCATGCCAAGCTATATTTATGAATACCTATCCTCTAGCTTAGGTAATGAAAATCCAGTAAAAACTCTGGACACTGAGACTTGGAGGTGTTTCTGGTAGGGAAACTATATCAGTGGACTGAGAAGTTGGTATACCCTGACTCCACAAGGACTGTAGCTCCCATATCATTTCCACACTCCTGCCTTAGAACCAGTCACTTATCCAAGTGATCCTCTGTTAGAGAATGATATTATTAATAGAAATCATGACATGAGTGCTGGGTGTGTTCATTGCTGCTGGGGAATCATTGCTATTAAGCCCTCGGAGAGGAAGAACAAACACATTTCTTTGAATATAGAAAATTAAAAAAACCAAAAAACAAAAACAAAGAAAAGCACTTATTGCTCCTTCTCCCTCACGGCCCTCATGCGCACAAAGTAGACTAGTGATTTCTGAGTTCTAATCCCCTTCTCTCATCCACGGCACCTTCTCTATACCTTCCTAGTATTTAATCCTCTTTCCTCAGTGGGTCATCTGTAAGACGGGAAACATCCTTATCGGTTCACCGACGAGAGTGTGGCCAGAGATTAACCGGGGGAGCATTACAGGGGCGACTTCTCCATTACAGTAGTTAAATTCTGTAACTACTTCACACTATTGTTATGTCCAAAATCTAAGTTCACCTGATAAAAATATAATAGTCCTTCCTGCTCTCCTCAAATACAGGGTTAGTCACCTACCCTGTGACTTCCTCCTGACATTCTAACCTGCCTTGTCCTTTGTATGTGAAGCTGTTGCCACTGCTGGCACAGGTAGCATTCTGCTGTCTGCCAGAAGGATTTGTGCCTGACTTGTGGAGAGTGGCGAGCGCTCTCGGAATACCCACTCAATGCCAGAGAAAGGCAGGGCTAAGTCATCAGCTCTCAAGGGACTCAACATCTCTCCTGGCCCCATGCCTTGCTAATGTTTCTGTCTTGATTTCCACAGCACTGCGTGCTCTTCGTTCTGTACTAACAGTACACCTTTAGTATATGCTGGCTGGAACTGTGACTCTTACCAACTCAATTAGGCTGAAATCTTCTTGAGGACATGGTGTTTTAAGTGACTTAGCCTCGCTACTATCTAGCAAAAGGAAGAAAGGGAAGAAGGAGAAAGGTCAAACAGGAAGGAAGGAAGGAAGAAGGAAGGAAGGGGAGACAGGAAGGAATGAAGGAAGGAAGGATAATAGCCCCAAATATTTATAGAATGACTATATGCCAGGTAGTGTTCACTTTCTTAGGCAATCCTTCCAACCACTCAATGAGGTAGATACTATTATTAATTTTTCCTAGTTTACTGACGAGGAAACATGCTTAGGAGGGTTAGGTAATATGCCCAATGTAACAAGCCACAGCAAATAAATTGGAGAGCCAGCGTTTGTATGCTCCTGATCTCTGATGCTATACTGTTGCTCAGAGTAGAGATTGTCGAACACAGATGAGCTGATAACAGAAAACCAGGACTCATTACTAAAAAGGAAAGAAAGCTGGACAGCAGGGGAGAGAGAAAGAGGGAAAGGCCTTCAACAGGTTTGCTTCCTACAAATGTCTCACCTAACCTAGGACAGACAGATGTTAATCCCGAAACATCTCCAGAAAGACTGTTTGCTTCTTTGATAATGTGTTTCAGGTTTTGGTCCCTACGAGCCAAAGATATACAAAGATAGGACTTATACCCCCTTGCATGTGAGAGAAGACACGTATCATCAACTCTTATTATTCACAGTAGTTACATTCTGTAAAGTGGCTGTGATCACTGAATTAGCGAATACTAACTCACTACACCCCGGGGAAATACAGGGTTAGATTCTTGCAAGCTTCTGGCCATGATATTCTCATCAGCTGATCAATACATAAACTTATTTTATGTGTGCTTCTGTTTAAAGACACCTTACTTAATAGGTGTCTTTGGTTCATTAACATTGACCTCTTGACCAACAGCACTATGCTGCGTATCTGGACAAAGCTGTTGTTATCCGTGTACTTTCTTCACAAGACACATCACAACCTTCTTGCACTTCGGAACACTGAAGAGCACTTCAGCACTACACTTGGACCACTGTGAACAGCAAAATCACCAAAAAGAAGCACAAACATGCAAAAAACATGGCACTTAAGAGGCCACAGAAAAGACACTCGTTTACGTTATAAACACTGCAACAGGAAGGGAGGGGAGTCACCTTGCTCCATCTGAGCTGGGGATGTGTGTGTTAGGCAACTCAGTTTTTCTGCTGTTCCACACCTGTCTGCAAATGGCCCCCAAGGGCTGCCGAGGGCATTTCACTCCATGGGTCAGTTACAGTGTCTATGTGGCTTGGGGTGATGCAGCTAGTTTCTGTAAATGACTGCGTGCTTTTGTTGATGGTTTGATGTTACAAATAAATTTTAGTGAATAGGTGAATTCATGGATACAAAATCTTCAGTTAATGAGATGGACTATATAATAGTATAAATGGCTTCAGCTAAGTCACGAGAAAGCCTGATAAGTGTTAGATTTACATGTGTCAGAAACAATTTTCCCTGTGGGAAAACAGGAAAAGAACAGCAAGAGAGATACAAAGTGTATCATAATGATTTTAGCTGTGTATATTTGAATAGAACATCAAAAGCACATATTGGTCCTGCAGGGAACCTCAGGCCTCTCATCCAGTCCCCTGCTTTATTCGGGATTTTGCCTTAGTCATTAGAGACTGTCAGTATCACAGGTGACAGAAAAGCTTGCTAAGTCTTTATAAAGTCTTTTTGACTTTTTAAGTCCCATCCCCTCTGTATAACTGAATCTTGCTTGCACTGTACCTTTGCATATAGAAGTTCAGTAAACACTTGCTGTTTATTGAATGGGATTCTCAGGGTCATCCCGCTTCTTATACTGTCCTGATCTCTGCCCTCCCTTTGTAATATACACTTATGTAAATATTTCTGTCAAAACTTGTGGTTCCCAGCTTGGGGATTCCTGGAATTAGTGGTCTTTTAAGATGTCATTGAGCTATTTAAAGACTCTTACAAAAAGTAAATTTCACTTAGATGAGACCTACAGGCTAAATCAAATGCCAAGGTTTTGTTTTTATAAATTTGCCTGGAATTACACAATGATAATTCTATGTACTTATGCAATAATACCATGTGTGAGAACTATACAATGACAATTCTATGTGATAATATTATATATCACTTGCTAATCAAAAACTTATTTCCGCCGGGCTCGGTGGCTCAGCCTGTAATCCCACGCCTTTGGGAGGCTGAGGTGAGTGGATTGCCTGAGCCCTCAGGTTTGAGACCCTCCTGGACAACTTGGTGAGACCTCATCTCTACAATAAATCAAAAATTAGTCGGGCGTGGTAGTGCACGCCTGTAGTTCCAGCTACTTGGAAGGCTGAGGAGAAAGGATCGCCGGAGCCCAGCATGTCGAGGCAGCAGTGGCCGGGAGCGGCCACTGTACTCCAGTCTGGGAGACAGAGTGAGACTCCAACTCAAAAAAAAAACAAAACAAAAAACTTATTTCCACACATACATGTCTTTGATTTAACAACAAACAGACGGCTTAAATCGTTTCAATTGTTTAAAAGAAATATCTCAGAGAAATATTGGCAAGAGAACGAAAGATTCTTAGATGTTTAAAGGGTAAAAACCACAGATTTAAAAGTTCTGAAAACACAGTATTTTTCCAAATAGGTCTTACAAAATATTTTTTGTTTCGTACTTATGATGATCATACCGTTGTTAGTCCTTCTGAGCAAAGCAGTCCAACTTCATCTAAAGGAAAAAACTGAGTCACAGAAAAGTAACCATCTTCACCTGGAAACTGAAACACAGTCCTGAGGCTCCGCTCTCTGTTTGATCAGTTCTTTCTACACAGTTCTGCGAATTCTGCCTCAGAGTTTCTAGAGTAGGAATGGTTTTGTGAATTCATCTTTCCTTTGCACAACATTTTTTCCTCTTGTGAGAATTACCCAGGGTCCAAGTGAAGTGGTACCGATGATGGTGGGTACTGTGTCCGTGAGAGATCTGCCAGCTCCCAGGCAAGCTAAGTCTCCTCTTGTTGAAATTCTTGTTTGTGCATTTCTTCCATTCTGGTCATGCTGTCATGCTGAGGAACGGCTGGTGCCATGCTTCCAGATCAAAGGTTAAGTTCCAGCCTTGCTCGGTTTGGTGATTTGAGAGCAGACACAGGGGAAGGAAAGAGCAGCAAAAATGGGGAGCTCATGCTCAGTGCTGCTGCCTGACTTCCCAAACACACTTTTAAGGACCATTCAGGAATATTCCATTGTTGATGCAAATAGAAAACTTACAACTCCCTGAGATAATTCCTCCCTCCCCCAACAGACTCTTGTGGTCTGCTTCTCTCCTCTTACTGGCCATTTATCACTGCCTCCGATCTATTTCTGCTTCTATCTGCACCTTACACGGCGTCCCTTGGTATCTGCAGGGGACCCCCATAGACATCAAATCCCTGGATGGTCAAGACCCTTAAATAAAATGGTGTAGTATTTGCAACCTACACCTGTCCTCTCATATACTGTAAATCATCTCTCGAGTACAGATACCTAATACAATATAAATGCTATAGAAATAATTGTTATAATGTATTGTTTTGGATTTTTCATTATTTTTTGTTTCTAATATTTTTTGATCGCAGGTGGATAAATCTGCAGATGTGGAACCCGCAGATGGAGAATGCTAAAATGCCCTTTCTCGGCCTGTTAAGGGACTTTCTGCAAATCGTCCATGAAGTGCTTGAAACTGCTGCCCTCCGAGAAGCCCTCTAGGACACTCAGACGAAGATTGTCATCTCATCCTTCTCAGTCCAAATACAAAACTCCAGACTTCCTCTATTATGGCACTAAAACTCTCGCCATTTAAATGCATCCAATTAGTATTTTAAATGAGATATTTGTTATCAGTTTGGTGTCTGGTGTGTTTTAATCAGTGGTAATATAACATCTCCCCCCCAATCTTTCTGCTTCTGTGTAATACTGTACCAAGTGAAAAATGAGCACTTAATATTATCTTGATTTCATAGGCCAAATAGTACGTTCACATTGCCCACCAGTTAATAAAAGGTGACAGCCACCAGTGTATAAAAGTGACTTAATAAAACAGCCTTGAGGTGACAAAGGAAGGATTGGATAGTAGCATTCACTAGACTTCCGTGTTGAAGCTTTGCTCTGCCACCCCGATACCTGGCTGCCCCCTGCAAGCTGTTGGCTGTTCTCTTGGATTAGTTACAGAATTCTGTGAAGATTCTCAATGCTTGTTTTTTAATGCCTTTTATTGACCCACAACACCCACCTCCAACTCGACCTGTCAGTTTATGAACGAAAACATATGATCTGTACTTTCTCTCAAATCTGTCATGCCCTGGCTTCTGCCTCTGACCACCTTGTTCTGATTAGAATCAGTCTCAGTGATAACAGTGGTGCCTAAGAGACAGTTCCACCAAGGTATAGGCTCTGAGGGCAAAACCCTCACCTTCTTGGTGGAATCACCCAGCTCCCTGACAAAGAATTTAGAAAGTTTTTAGTGCCTAATGGGCACGCTGCGGCAGTGGGTGCTCTCTTCATGTTGTTACCTGGACATGACTTTCCCTTGAGTAGAAAACCAAGACACATTTTGTCATGGAAAAGCATTTTGCATGCCAATAGTAGGGTTTCTAGAACAGTTATTACACTTAAGCATACTAATGGAGTGACTTTTGTTTCTTATCATCAAGACAAGCCATTTTATGACGCCCGAGGCCCTCCATTTCATTTAATTGGCCAGTTACAACATTCACACAGCTTGGATTTGGCGAAACTATTGATTTTATAAATACCTGTGTGCTTTTGTCAATGCCTTTGTTTAACGGACTCACTATTCATAGCAAATACGCTATAGGTGGGATAAATAAGTGACATGCAGCACCTTCTCAAGAAGGTAGCACAGTACCAGATGACAAAAAAAGGAGAGAAAACAGAACAGAGACAGAATGGGGACAGACTTACCAGCCAAGGAACACAAAGAGTAGAGGAATGGTGAAGGAGGCTGAGCATGTGGGGAGAAGAAGGGAAGTAGAGACGAGGCTCACTGATTCTCACAATGATGGTGAGAACTCAAATCCTGCCGGGTGCTGGTTTGGGCTGACTTTACATCGGCTGGCAACAAAGGACACTGTTTTCTCAGCCGTGAAATGTCACTAATAGACAAGGGCAAGGTCGCAGAGGGAAGATGAGACAGAACTAAGGAATCCAAAGCATTTTCTGACTCTAACTTACATGGCCTAAGAAAGAGGAGCTTAAAAATACGGTCTGGAAAGAGGCAAATTTGAAGGAAAGTACATTTGTCTCATATATTTATGCTTCTACAAAACCATTTTCACAAGAACGTCATACTTGCGACGCACACTTCAATGCCTTTTATGATTTGGCAAATAAAGTCAAAGGAAGACTTTATTTGTATGCTTAATTAAGGCTTGTCCCTTACATGATTCAAGCCTTCTGGAAAAATCACATGTTTCCATGAAAATGCAGTGAACAGTTTCCTGTAGCAAGTGTTCATGGATGACAAAGAAAAAGTTTTAATGTATTAACATTCACAGGTAGGACGCAGTAGGAAAAAAGAGCTTCATAAAGAGACTTCAAGAACAAATGTTTAAGGTAGGGGCCAACAGCAGTCTCTGCAGCATATAAAGTTTTGGAATGGCTTAACTGACATATGTCATGATCTGAAGTGTGGCCGGGGCTGCAGGTTCTCTTTCTGGGCATCTTCCGCTTGACAGAATCCAGCATAGCGCAAGTTCCTGGAGAGTTTAACAATCGTCTTCCGCCAGCATGTCTATAAGGGTTTAGTGCTTGGACGTCAGAGTGAGTGTTGACGATACTCGGAAGATCTGGGGGAGCATGTTACTAAGTTGGTAAAACATTTCTTCGGAAATGCTCTGCAAAAGGTGAAGAACAAAAGTTCACGCTTGTCCACTTGTTAAATCCCCGCTGATTCTTTAAAACGTCACACGTTCTAGATATGGATGCAATCGGTCAAAATTATGTTTCATGGCTGATTGAGCTGCACGGCTATGGGCAAAGGCTGCTTTTCTTCCTCCCTCCTCCGAGAACCTACACTGTCTCTGTCCAATAATAAGTCTGATTACCAGAAAAACCCCTGCATAACGCAGTGCAACCAGTGAAGCAATACCAGTAATTTTGCTCAGTTTTTCACACGACACCGACTCATTCTCTGCCAAGGCCCTCGTTTATGAGCCCCTCATGACATCTGTCACGTGAACGTGGAGGGAAAAAGGAAAGAGGAGGCAAGTTTGGTTGCGGATCCCTCAAGCGGCAGACGCTGGTCTCCCTGACGGCAGAGTAAGTGCCTAACGGCACCCACATACTTCTCCTTTAAAACACAGAAAGCTGTCGGCATTTTATGCCGCATTCAGGAGTTTAGGGCAGAGAGCCTAGCTACATCTGTGAGAAATATAATAAGAAAGATGACATTGGGGTGAGAGCCCTTCAGACAACACACCTGTGGCACCAAAAATTGTACCGTCCTAGAAATTCCTCCATCCCATGAAGCCATTTCCATCATGAAACCTAAAACAGAACAATAGATTTTGCTGCATTATGAGTCCTAGTCTTCAAACCCACCAGTCACTTATTGAAATAAACTGAATTTTCACAGCAGGCTTCCTAACTTTTTAGACAGCCAACTGCCTGCAGGACTGGCTACGCTTAACGTAAGACAAACTTCTGCAATCCCTGGTTCCCCATGCCAGAGAGGATTAATTTTGTCAGCATACTCTTACTTATGATACTTCAAGCCAAATTTTGTCTCCACACAATGAAACAATGAAAAGGTTATTAAAAGTTATTAAACATACGATTCTATTTTCACTTTTTAAGAGAATGAAGGATAAATAAATAAATAACAAGCTAGCAGAACAAAATATAAGTAACATCCGAATATCCTTGTATTTCAAAATGGCTGTAGTCTTATTTGGTGACTAGAAGACATAACAAAAAAGTCAGTTATGAAACACTTGCATGTTAAACTATTTAACTGAGGAACCAGATGACAGGAGTAAATTTTACATTCTTTCTTCTGGGTTACTCTATCTTCAATATTTGGGAGAAAATATAGGTGGCAGGTGTCAGAGATATGATTATGCTCACCTTTGACACACTTAAACACAAGCTCTGCTCTCCTTAAGCACCAGGGTATAGTCATTTCCTAAAATAAGAAACAAAACAAATCATATGTTTTTAACAGGACTTTGCACAAAAAAAGTCAATATTTATTTGTCTATAATGTTGACTGTTCATGCTGTGAACAGATTCAGGCAACTATTTCCTAATCCCAATTGGATTTCTTCTGGTTTGTAGGCATAAAATTTCTTCCAGCTGTTTAATTATACTTGTGGAATGCAAACTCATTTAATTAGCCTAGTCAATATTATTTTTAAAATAAATATATCAAAGATGAATTGATTGAGAGATTTAGGTTTTGCTTTTGGAATCTCCATCCTGTTCCATTGGTCTATATGCCTGTTCTTGTACCAATACCAGGCCATTTTGATTACTGTAGTCTTATAATAAAGTTTAAAGTCTGGAAGTGTGATATCTCTGCTTTGTTTCTTTGTTTTGGCTATTCATGGTCATTTATGTTTCCATATGAATTTCTGTATTGTCATTTCCGGGTCTCAGAAGAATGCTGCTGGTAATTTAATGGGCATTGCATTGAATCCATAGATTGCCTTTGGTAGGATGGACATCTTAACAATGTTGATTCTTCCAATCCATGAGCATGGAACATTTTTCTATTTGTTTGTGTCTTTGATTTCTCTGAGCAGTGTTTTGTAGTTTTTGTTGTAAAGGTCTTTCATGTCTCTGGTTAGGAAGATGCCAAGGTATTTCTTTCTGTGTGTGTGTGGCTATGGTGACTGGGATTGTGCTTTTTATTTGGTTCTCTGCTTGTCTGTTGTTGGTATATGAGTGTTACTAATTTTTGCACATTTATTTTGTACCCTGAGATTTTGCCAAAGTCCTTTACCAGGGCAAGGAGGTTTTTGACAGATTCTCTTGGATTTTCTAAGTATAGGATCATATCATCAACAAAGAAGGATAACTTAACTTCCTCTTTTCCTATTTTGGCACCCCTGATATCCTTCTCTTGTCTGATTGGTCTAGCTAGGACTTCTAATACTATGCTGAATAGGAGGGGTGAGAGTGGGCAGCCTTGTCTTGTTCTGATTTTCAGGGGGAAATGCTTTCAATGCTGTCTGTTTAGCAATAAAACTGGCTGACCACTTGCAGAAGATTGAAATAGGACCCCTACCTATCACCATACATAAAAATCAACTCTAAATGGATCAAAGACCTAAATGTAAAACCTCGAACTATAAGAATCTTAGAAAACTCGGGAGACACCCTTAGAGAAATCAGAATAGGTAACCAGTTCCTGATCAAAACCCCAAATACCCATGCTATAAGAGATAAGATAGACAAGTGGGACCTCATCAAACTGAAAAGCTTCTGCAAAGCAAAAGTAACCATCAAGAGAGTGTGGAGACAGCCCACAGAATGGGGGAAAATATGTGCCAACTGTATATCTGACAAAGGCCTAACGAACAGGATCTACAAGGAACTCAAACGTGCCGAAAGGAAAAATAAATTAAACAGCTCCATTAAAAAGTGGGCAAAAGTCATGAAAAGACACTTCTCAAAAGATGATATATAGGCAGCCAACAGACACATGAAAAAGTGCTCAGCCTCACTAAATCATCAGAGAAATGCAAATCAAAATCACAATGAGATATCACCTAATCACAGTAAGAATGGCCATCATTAATAAAACTAACAACAACAGATGCTGGTGAGGATGTGGAGAAAAGGTAACACCTCTACACCATTGGTGGGAGTGTAAAACTTTACTATAAAGCTACAGTAATCAAAACAGCCTGTTATTGGTATAAGAATAGGCATCTGAACCAATGGAACAGTATAGAGATTCTGGAAGCAAAACTCTCAACTTCTCAACCAACTCATCTTCGACAAAGCCTCCACCAACAACCACTAGGAAGAGGAGCACCTACATTCAGTAAATGGTGCTGGGAAAACTGGCTGACCACATGAAGACTGAAACAGAATCCCTGCCTATCATCAACTCTAAATGGATCAAAGACCTAAACATAAAATCTCTATTATAGAACCTTAGAAAACGCAGGAGACACCCTTATGAAAATTGGAATAGACAACCAATTCCTGATCAAAACCCCAAATGCCCATACCATAAGAGATAAGATAGACCAGTGGGACCTCGTCAAACTGACAAGCTTCTGCAAAGCCAAAGGAACCATCAAGAAAGCAGGGAGACAGCCCACAGGCTGAGAAAAAATGTTTGCCAACTGTATATCTGACAAAGGCCTACTAACATCTAGGATCTACAAGGAACTCAAACGTGCTGAAAAGAAAAAATCAAAGAGTCCTATTAAAAAGTGGGCAAAGATATGAGTAGACACTTCTCAAAAGAAGACATACAGGCATCCAACAAATACATGAAAAAATGCTCAGCCTCACTGAAATCATCAAAGAAATGAAAATTAAAAACACGCTGAGATACCACCTAACTCCAATCAGGATGGCCATCATCAATAGCTCAAAAAACAACAGATGCTGGTGAGAATGTGCGGAAAAGGGAATACTTCTACACCATTGGTGGGAGTGTAAACTAGTATAACGTCGGTGAAAAACAGTGTGGCAGATCTAAAAGATCTAAAAATTGACCTTGCATATGACCCAGCAATCTCTCTCCTGGGAATATACCTGGGGGAACTCAAATCATTCTATGAAAAAGACACTTGCACACACATGTTTTTGAAGCAATATTCACAATAGCAAAAACACGGAACCGACTATGCTGCCCATTGAAAGAAGACTGGATAAAAAATGTGGTACATATACATGATGAAATATTACACAGTCATAAAGAAGAACAAAATAAAGGACTCTACAGCAACTTGGATGGATTTAGAGTCTATAATGCTCAGCGATCTATCACAGAAACAAATAACAGAGTACCACATGTTCTCACTCATAAGTGGACCCTGAACAATTACCATAATACTGTAAGAAAGGGATTGGCAGTAGCAGGATACTGCTGGGGCGGGGGAGGGGGGACTCAACATCAATAAGGTGAACCTGCTCTCAAACCAGGCAAAGTGGGGACCAAAGGGAGGCCCAAACTTCATCTGTATGATGACCACTTGTAGACCTAATCCTGAATTGTACACAACATCTTTAAAAAAAACAAAACAAAACAAAACAGGGCGGGCTCAGTGGCTCAGCCTGCAATCCCAGCACTTTGGGAGGCTGAGGTGAGAGTATTACCTGAGCCCACAGGTTCGAGACCCACCCTGGCAACTTGGCGAGACCACGTCTCAACAATAAAACAAAAATTAGCTAGGCATGGTAGTGCATGCCTGTAGTTCCAGCTAGTTGGAAGGCTGAGGCGGAAGGATCGCCGGGGCCCAGCAGGTTGAGGCTGCAGTGGCTGGGAGCATGCCACTGCCCTCCAGCCTGTGTGATAGAGTGAGACTCCAACTCAAACAAAACAAAACAAAACAACTAAAATTATTCATGACTCCAATGAGCTTTTGTTTACATGGATTATATCTCTTGGTATTTATTGCATTCAAAATTAAAACTAAGAAAAACATTAACTTCATTTAAAAACAATAATGATAAACTCATTGCCTGTTAACATAAATACTTTTTATGAAAAATAACTATATTTTCCAAGACAAAAATATTTTAATGAGAAGAGTAGTGATTTTTATAGTTCTGCAAATCTCAATAATACATGGCTTAATAGAAGACATCTGGATTCTCATATCTGCTTCTGCCCTCAATCTGTTGTATTGTCAAACAGCATGTAGCTTCTGGAAGACTCACTAACACTCCTGCAAGAATAATAAGAATGGAAAAGGCAATAATGTCTTCCTTACCAACTACTCAGTCTTTCACCCTTTGCAATTAGGCTTTCACAAAATTCTTTGTGTGAGATCATCAATGGTTATCAATTACTGAACCTTTTCTCAGTCTTATTCTAACTGAAAAACCAGTGTAATTCATAGAAGTGACCATCCGTTTTTTGATGAAACTTCTCCCCTTGCCCTGGGGTTGATATGTCATCAAGTTACTCTAGTTCTTCACCTGTCTCTGATGGTCTCTGCAGCTTCTGGCCTAATTACTGTTATCACTTCCCATCTAATTTCTGGGACTCTAATATTTCTCCTACAGAGCACTGTTTTGTCTAATTTACCTTAAGTAAATTTCTGGTCATATTATTTTTGTTTAACAACTTACGATCATTTTCCCCATTGTCTCAAAAATAATACATATGCTTTTTCCCCCCAGTTTTTTCAAATTCTTATTTATTTAGAGACAGTGCCCCACTCTGTCCCCCAGACTGGAGTGCGGTGGCGTGATCATAGCTCCTGTCACCTTGAATTCCTGGGTTCAAGTGATCCTCCCACCTTAGCCTTCTGAGTAGCTGGGACTAAAGGTGTGTGCCACCACATTTGGTTAATTTTTGATTTTTTTTTTTGAGTTGGAATCTCACTCTGTTGCCCAGACTGGAGTGCAGTGGCCGCTCCCGCCACGCAGCCTCGACCTGCTGGGCTCCGGCGATCCTTCCGCCTCAGCCTTCCAAGTAGCCGGAATTATGGGCATGGGCTACCACGCCCGGCGATTTTTTGATTTTTTATTGTAGAGATGAGGTCTCGCTGCCCAGGCAGGTCTCAAACCCGCGGGCTCAGGCAATCCACTCACCTCAGCCTCCCAAAGGTGCGGGATTATAGGCTGAGCCACTGAGCCGGCTGAACACATTTTCTAAGATGTGCAACAGTAACAGACCCATCTTAGACAACACGCAGCCAGTTATAAACAAATCTTATACAAAGTGCAACAGTGACAGAAACATCTCATATAACAAGCATCCACTTATAGATACATTTCATAACATGCAACAATTACAGGCACGTCATACAACACACACCCATGTATGAACACAGTGAAAGACATATCTCATACAACATGCGCTTACTTATGAACACATTGCATAAAACGTGCAATTGTGCCAGGCACATAAGAAAAAAAGAAGTCTTATGTTTACGTGGAACTTTATAATTTTCCCCTCACAAAGAATAACTCTTATAAATTAAAAAAAGATTCCCAAAGAGCTATAGTGAATTGTTCAAGGTCAGGCGACAGCCTGAGGCTTGCATTTTCATTTTCTTAATAGTCTCTTTTGTTGAGCAAAGGTTTTGGATTTTGATGAAGTACAACTTATTAAGTTTGTCTTTTATGGTATATGCTTTTGTGTCCTAACAAGTCTTAACCTGTTCAGTCTGATGTTATCAAGATCTTCTTTTATGTCTTTCTCTAGAAGCTTTATAACATTAGCTTTTATGTTTATGTCTTTGATCCATTTTAATTTAATTTTTATATATAATATAATGTAAAAGTTAAGACTATTTTTTCCTATATGAATATCCAATTGTTTCAGCACGCTGAAAAGACTATCTTTCTCCCACTGAATTGCCTTGGCATCTTTGATGAAAATTAAATGACCATATATACACAGATTTACTTCTGGATTCGCTAGTCTGGTCCTTTAGTCCATGGTCCATCCTTTTGCCAATATAACATTGTACTGACTACTGTAGTTTTACAGCGAGTCTTGACATTATTTGGTGTAAGTTCTCCAACTTTATTCTTTTTCAAAATTATTTTGGCTGCTTCAGGTCCTGTGCATTTCCATATAGGTTTTAAAATCGGCTTTTCAATATCTTTAAGCTTGCCTTGCATGAATTCTGACTGGGCTTTAAATCTATAGATCGATTTTAGGAACACTGCTATCTTAACAATACTGAGCCTTCCAATCCATGGACACAGACTATATTTCCATTCATTTTAGGTCTTTTAGAGTTTTTCTTAGCAATATTTTATAGTTGCTAGGTCATTTTCACAGCATCTTTTTATTTGAAAACACTTTACGTTTGTGTTCAGTTCTTCAAACATAGTAATCGACTATGGATGGTCTGTGTTTCAGAATTTCAGTGCCTCAAGTCTTTGTGTATTTGTTTTTATGTTCAGTTGTTTCTTCTGGTTCTCATTCATGGTGTTTCATTTCATTAGGGGCCTACTTATCGTTCACTTATGTTAAACATTTTATTAAAGAATCATACGTAGTAATAAATACTAAAGCATAGCAGAGTATATGCATCATCTTAAAATATTACTCTAAAGCACATCATCTTTTGAAACACCATGGTAATAATCAGAATCAAGGAATCAGTACAATTTATACTTGTTTAATGAAGCCTTCATTTTTATACATAAAAAGCATTTTCTGACAGTAACTTGTTTAGCCTATAATTTATTGACGTTGATGATTAGCTTTGAAATATTTCAGGTTAAATTCAAGTCTAAGCACCACTAGTCATATGAGGACAACTGATGTGAATTGGAAGCATAGAGCTATTCAAGGGCTAGCTTTGAAAACCAGCAAATACAATATATACTAAGGCAATGCTTTAAAATCAGGGCAATAGTGAATAATGAGACACTGCAGCACATGTGAGAACAGGGGTGGTTTGAATGATAGGACCAAAAGTAGATGGAGGAAAGATAAGCATGTCCTTTCATCACCCCACGTGTTCAAAGACCATCACATTTCACCCCTTCACGCTATCCTTCCTGGCTTCTTGCATATGTGTGGCTCCTAGCATGGTCTAGGGCAAATATCTATGACACAAACTGAGACGCTATTTAGAGAATATACCAAAATACCAACTCAGGGCAAGACCCCAGCACATCTTTTTTTTTTTTTTTTTTGAGTTGGAGTCTCACTCTGTTGCCCAGACTGGAGTGCAGTGGCCGCTCCCGGCCACCGCAGCCTCGACCTGCTGGGCTCCGGCGATCCTTCCGCCTCAGCCTTCGAGTAGCCGGAATTACAGGCATGCGCTACTACGCCTGGCTGATTTTTTGATTTATTGTGGAGATGAGGTCTCGCTGCCCAGGCGGATCTCGAACCCGCGGGCTCAGGCAATTCACTCACCTCAGCCTCCCAAAGGCGCAGGATTATAGGCTGAGCCACCGAGCCCGGCTTAACCCCAGCACATCTTAAGAAGTTATAGACATATTTCAGAAATCAATTTAATTTTCAGATGACATTAACTCTTGTATTTAGTATACTTTAACTTAATGCTGCATAGCAGTGCATGAATCTGAAAGGAAGTGCTAGACAGCCTCACGAGCACGCATGTGAACACACACGCACACACACTCACAAGAGTTATTTTCACATTTTCCATATGATTCCATAGAGATCCCATCCAAAGCTTAAAGTAGGTGCTTGCCAGTGCTTTTTTTTTTTTAAGGGACAGTGTCTCACTATTTTGTCTAGGCTGGTCTTGAGCTCCTGGGATCAAGCAATTCCTCTGGCCTTGGCCTCCCAAAGTGCGGGATTACACATGTGAACCACCATGCCCAGCTTGCCAGTGCTTTATTTATTTATTTTTGAGTCAAGAGTCTCACTCTGTCACCCAGGTTGGAGTGCAGTGGCATGCTCATGGTCACCCCAGCGTCCACTTGCGGGGCTTCGGGGATCCTTCCACCTTAGCCTTCCAAGTAGCTGGAACTACAGGTGCATGCTACCACGCCCAGCTGATTTTTAAATATACTGTAGAGATGAGGTCTCACCAAGTTGCCCAAACCCCTGGGCTCAGGCAATTCTCTCACCTCGGCCTCCCAAAGTTCTGGGATTATAGGTTTTAGCTACCGTGCCTGGCTGCTGGTGCTTTTTATCTTGTCATTTTGTTTCTAATTAAAACTAGCTCCTAAAAAGAATGGCTTTGAATATAGAGAAAAGGCAAACGCTAAGCTTTAGAAGTCAATTAGGTCCTATTGAATGTCATTATGGGATGTGGCCAGCAGTTTCACAAGGAGCTCATTTCTAATAAATCTCAGTATATGTTATACAGTAGATGGGATATAAAATATAGTGGATCAAGGAACAGTGTAGAAAGTGTCTGAACATGAGTTCAAAGTAATGGAAAAGTGACTGCATCTTAGTGACATGCCTGTGAGAACGCACTGTTAAAGAAATCCATTGAAGAAGCTGGATGGTTCATGTGCAACACTTTGGACTTTGGAACTGAGGCAAAACATTGGGCCCTGCTGTTACATTTTAGATGACAACTGAACACTGCAAACAGAAAAAATTCTAAACCGGTGAAACTGAAATTAAAATCTAAATTCTGATTGCAACTGACACAACGCCTTCTACCTAAATAGCTACTCAATGTGAATCTTCTGATTAGGGTAAGGTTGAACTGCAAAGTTAGTCAGTATGTACTTTTAAGTCTTCATTGTACATCTTAGAAGTTAGATAACAAGAATTATCTTCCAAAGCTTCCAAGATTATTCTTTACTTCTCCAGTATGTGCCTCTGAGGTACCTGAAACACTTGTATTGATCAATTTCAAACAATTACCAGGAGAGGAGAAATAGTCTGGCTGTGGTCCTCATTTTTCACATTCAAAAACAATACGGTGGGTACCACCACTTGGAAAAACTACTGGGCTGTGTCTACCAAAGCTAAAAACACATATACCCTGAGATTTAACAATTCCATTCAATAGTTGATCCCCAATAGAAATGTCAAAAGATATCTACTAGAGTGTTCACAGCAATACTAGTCATAATAATCAAAATCGGGAAAAACTACCTGATTGACCATAAATAGCATTCTATAATAATAATGATGATAATAATAGTAACAATAACATAATAAAATAATAAGCGTGGTCTTGTCACATAATGGAATAATACATAACAATGAAAATGAATAATCTATAACCGTGTACATTAATATGGGTGGATCTCACAAATATAATATTAAATGAAAGAAGCAGATACAAGATAAACAGCAAAAACAATCCTAATTAATCCACGCTTTTTGAGGTGAAAATAGCAGTTACCAATAAGGAGAGAGCTTGGTTTAAGTGACTGAAGTCACAAAATCACAAGGGTGGCTGATAGGATGCTAGGAATGTTCATTTTCATTATCCACATATTGGTTACATGGGTTTCTAGTCTGAAGATTTGAGCTGTATACTTTTGTGTATTTTTCTATATGTGTGTTATAGTCCAACACAAAGTTAAAAACAAACAATAATATCTTCATTAACAACAGCTATAAAATTAAAACCCCTGAGCCCCCCAATTATTCAACAATAGCAAAAATAAAAGGAAGTTAGGAACTCAGTGTTCTTGGTTTGCAGCTTGATTCCACACCCACTAGACAGACGACCCCAATATAACAGTATCTTCAAATCACAAGCACTGATTGAAATAAAACTGACCTTGCTGAAACAATTATCTTTTCCCTTTCTTTTCTTTTTAAACTGCCATTAATTTCTATAGCTCTTTTACTTATCATAGGACATGGACTGTTTCAGACAACATTATTACCCTGCACACACTAAAATGTGGCAACTGAGTGCCTAGAAATTGTTCGAAGAAAACGACAGCACCTGAAAATGCTTCGGGATCCCTGCACCAAAGCTAAAGCAAGTATGACCTCTATATCCTATGTAGCGCTGGCTGAGTTTACAGAACAAACTTCTTGACCTGAATGGATGTTTAAGTATGACAGATGGGAGGATCACGGCTCAATATACTCTTGTGAATTAAAATGGACACTTCGGAAACAGACTTAATGTTCTGCAGCTGGCTGTCCCAATTTAAAACATGCAACTTTTGTAGCACCGTGGGAGAGGGACTGCTAGTAGCATCAGATGTCTGGAAGTAAATCTGAACTTAGTGACTTTCGGAAACACTGTTTTTGAGGTTGTTTCCCACCTACATATAACCATTTTTGTAAACTGGTTAACCAGGAGTCCAGCTGCAGGAATGTTTGGATGTTTCCTTGTGGCAGGAATTCGCCATAAACTTTCTCCGTTACTCCCCAGAGACCCTTTTATAGACGAACTAGTTAGTGATGATAATGTAACAATAGCTAAAAATTCCTGATGGAACTAAAACTTTATAAAGCTATAGTGGGCAAAAAACAAAACATGTTTGTCCATCTCTCCTGATACCATATTAGGTATGACTGAGGCTTCAGAAGTGAATGGAATGAGAAATCAGGAAGTCTGATGCAGATTTCATAGGACAGTGCCAGAAATCTCTTAATTAAAACAACAAAGTGAAAACATGTCAGAATAGATTATAAGTGGGAACTCATTTAAAATCATCCTGTCTTAGATGGAATGAATTATTTTGTGTGCTTACATAGGATACTGAATTTAAATTAGATCTCTTATTATATAATAAGTCTAAGTGGGGACTTTGTCTAAAAAGTAAAACATAAAATCTTTTATACTGCCCTTTACAAAACAGAATTTACACAAGTCTTTTCTTTTTTTTTTTTTGAGTCGGAGTCTCACTCTGTCGCCCAGACTGGAGTGCAGTGGCCACTCCCGGCCACCGCAGCCTCGACCTGCTGGGCTCCGGCGATCCTTCCGCCTCAGCCTTCCAAGTAGCTGGAACTACAGGCTCGTGCTACCACACCTGGCTGATTTTTTGATTTATTGTAGAGATGAGGTCTTGCCAAGTTGCCCAGGCGGGTCTCGAACCTGTGGGCTCAGGCAATCCACTCATCTCAGCCTCCCAAGGTGCAGGATTACAGGCTGAGCCACCGAACCCAGCTACACAAGTCTTTTCTTTTGGTCCATAACTTTTAATAACCAGTGATCAAATTTACTTTCTAACATTCACTTACCAGTTAGCAATTTTGCTTTTTTTTTTTTTTTTAAGCGGGGGTGGGTCTCACTATGTTGCCTAAACTGGTCTTGAATTCCTGGGCGATCCTCCTGCTTTAGCCTCAAGTATCTGGGGTTACAGACACCAATTTGGCTCTTGTAAGAATGTCTCCTCAAAACAAGCAGGCATGGAGCTGATAGGAGTCCTCCTCATTACTAGGCTGACCACTGGCTCTCCTAGGATTTGTCTGCACCCATTTGGTTTGAGTCTCCTTTGCTCCTCCAGACTATCTGAAGTTGAATCTTAGTCTCTGTCAATTTTCTACAACTTTTGCCTTCTAACCAGTTCTTATGTGGGTGAAAGAAGAAAGCAGGAGAAAAAGCAGTCATGGAAGGAGACTTCTAAAACTTAAATTACGGTACATAATAAAACAGATGAATGTTTATGCTACATCTTAACTGTAGAAGCCAGTACTTGTATTATCCGACAGCCTCCTTGAGGAACATTAAACCAAGACTGGCTTCTTCTTGCCATCGAGCATCTCTGTCCATTACCTACTAATGCATACTCCGAAAATGCAGACTAATTTTAATGGCAGCCAATCCATACGTGGATATACATCCAATGCTGCTAAGACAAAAATCGAGGAGAGAGAGGAGGACAGGGAAGAGGAGGAAGAGAGGGAAGAGGGGGAGAAGGGGAACAAGCCTTCTCCAAAGCCAAAGATTACTTTGATTTTCTAGTTTACCTACTATAGGACAATGCTATAATTCTCTCAACATAAATGGTTAAGGATTATTTGCTGTTTTGCATTGTCGCTCAATTATATTAACTAGATAGAAGATGCAAAGTTCCATAAGTTAAAAAAAAGTACCTTTAAAAATGTAAAGCAGATTATTACACATGGATGGTAAACATATTTATAAAACTATGGGATTTTTCTATCTGCTTACCTCTGACATATCATGCACCAGCAAGAGAGGAAGGCTTATTGTTGTGATGTCATGAGTACAGCAAACTTTGAGTATATTTCGGAGTCCCATAATGGCAGGATCACGGGCAGTGATGTTTCCTGATTTGACATGGTCATCCACACAAAGATGGAATGCAACATGGATTTCTGAGAGATTAGAATGCCGCGTAATATAAAATTCTCCTGTGAACAACAAATACCATTACGATTATCAGATGCATAAATCACATTCAACAATGGGCTATATAAATAACTGCAATAGGCCATCAATGTGTGGAACTAGTAGGGATGTATCAGGAACATTCATGGGGCTCAGGAAGTGACTATGAATACTGCTCCTTAATTCGTGGAAAGAAGGTAATAAAATTAGACAATAGTAAATTTTGCAATAGGCTCGTTAATTGATATGAAGTGACTACCCAGTAGGAAATAAACCAAATGAGTGCTCATCATCTTAATGTTGATGTAAATGCTTAAAATGTCAAACTTGGGTATAAACATGTTATTTGATTACCTGTTTTTTCCCATACCCTGGATCTGCGCTTCCTCATCTCAGTTTATGGGACCAATTTCTGTCTGGTTAGTTGCTCAGGACAGAAATCTAGAAAGGGTCCTTCGTTCCTTTCTTTCCCTCGATGCCTTTTCCCCCATTGGCAATGCAATCTATCACTAACTATTTTTGGTTTTGTCTCCAGAATATCCCAAATCTGAACACACCACTTTTACTGCTGTCACCCTAGTTCATGCTATCATCATTTCTCACTAGGTCTTTGAAATATTCTCTTAATTGATTGCTTTGCTCCGTTCTTGGCCACCTACAAACCATTTCTTCATTGCCGCTCAAATGATTTAAATACAAATCATATTATCGCACTACTCTAATTAAACTGTAAAAGAGGCTCACACTGTAGTATCTAGACTCCTCTTCCTCCAACGTGTTCTTGTCTCATGCTCTCCCCTTATACTCCACCCACACGGGTTTTGTTCAGTTCTTCAAACATGAAGAGCTTGCTCCCAACTTAGGGCTGCTGCTTGGAGAGCTTTTATCCAAGATTCTCATGTGGCTGACTTCTTTCCACCCATCACATCTCAGATCAAAAGTCACCTCCTCAGAAAAGTCTTCCTTGACTATCCTATCGAACACAAAATTCTCCCACCTCTCAGTAATTTTTTCACACTATTATGTTTTTTCTTCTTAGCACTGAAATTTTGTTTATATAGATTATTATTATTTTTGAGTTGGAGTCTCACTCCATCTCCCAGGCTGGAGTGCAGTGGCACACTCATGGCCACCCCAGCGTCAACCAGCTGGGCTCAGGTGATCCTTCTGCCTCAGCCTTCCGAGCAGCCAGAACTACAGACATGTGCCACCATGCCCAGCTAATTTTTTGATTTATTGTAGACACGAGGTCTCACCAAGTTGCCCAAGCTGGTCTTCTATGTGTCATCTGTTCAGTGTGCTAGAGATAGAACACCAAACAAGAAAGACAAAATTCCTATGGTCATGACACATACACAGTAGCCTCTTTAAAATAATTTATGGAAGCCGGGCGTAGTGGCACAAGTCTATAATTCCAGCACTTTGGGAGGCCAAGGAAAAAGGATTGCTTGAGCCCAGGAGTTTAAGACAAGCCTAGACAACACAGCGAGACCTCAAAATTTAGCTAAGGGTGGTGATGTGCAACTGTAGTTCCAGCTACTTGGGAGGCTGAGGTGGGAGAATTGCTTGAGCCCAGGAGGTTGAGCCTGCAGTGAGCTGTGACTGTGCCACTGCACTCCAGCTTGGGTGAGAGTGAGACCCTGACTTAAAAAACAGGAAAAAAAAAAAAAAGAATGTTTTTACAAATATACATGCCTCGGGTTCGAGACCTGCCTGGAATCAAAAAACCAGCCGGGCGTGGTAGCACATGCCTGTAGTTCCAGCTACTTGGAAGGCTGAGGCGGAAGGATCGCCGGAGCCCAGCAGGTCAAGGCTGCGGTGGCTGAGAGCGGCCACTGCACTCCAGTCTGGGCGACAGAATGAGACTCCAACTCAAAAAAAAAACCAAACAAACAAAAAAAAACAAATATACATGCCTAACCGGAAATTTGAATGTGTCCTTTTAGAAAAGGTTTGCTCATCTCTACGCTTCCACTACCAACCCTTTCCCTCAAGTTCTGCTTACCCTTGCTTCAAGGTCATTAGCTTAGCATTTACTTATAGTATATTTTAAAAGTTCTTAATATATGTTAGCTCGATGTGTAACATTTCTATTTACCAGTGTACATAGGCTGTATGCATAGATGTCTGTGACTGGCTCCAGAAAAAGGTTTTTTTGGTTGTTGTTTTTTTACCTAAACAAGGTAAAGGAATTAGATAAACAGAAGAATATATATTAAAGAAAGAATAGTGACAGAGATACCAAAATAAACTGGACAAAGAGAAAGTACTTTAGTTATAGTTTCCTAGAAAGGCAGTAAAAGGCACAGATTGCTTATCAGAAACCCAGTTGGCCATATAAGACAATATCTTTCTGGGTCCACTGGTATATTACATTCTAAACTTCCACTGATAATTCAGATGATGGAAGTCCGAGCTTCAAATGTGGGCTGTAGTCCAGCAGAGTGGCAGGATGACTTAGTGAAAAGTCAGGTGCTCCTAATCCCCAAACTGGCGCTGCTTCCTTTGACCTTAGGTGACTTGTCTCTTGGCCTCATTGTATCCATTAATAAAATGGGGGTCATGGGACTGGCAGTAGTAATCAAAGTAACATGATATAGTAGAAAAAGGACTAGATTGGATGTTAAAAAGATCCGGTTTCCAGTGCTTATTGGCTGAGCGATCCTGGGAAAATCAATCCAACTTATTGATCCTCTGGTACTTTATGTATGAAGGGAAAAATAATGCCTGACTGCTTTCCTGACAAGCTTGCTCTGAGAATTGGATGACATAAACTATAATAACTTAGATCATGAGAAAGTACACTACTACTGGCTGAAAAGTATGTAAACAAAACTGTTTTTCTTTGCAATTTAAAAATTGAAAGCAATTTGTGACTTAGATCTTTTAAAAAATTCCCTGTAAGCATTCTGATTGTGTGGGCATCCTTTAACTAGATGGAAAGTCATATGTTACTACGATATCTAAATGAACAGCTTATTATTCCTTTTCTAACTCAGACTTATGACATACCCTCCTGATTTGGTGGCAGTAGTGATACTAACCTACAGGCTTTTTTAAAAAAAAAGTAAGGAAGGAAGTAAATATAGCAGTAAAGAATCAGGTTAAAAGAAGCATTGGTACCTCCAGAATAGGTTAAGATTGGCAATTTTAAGAAAGCCACAAACTATGGATGATTTAAATTATGGATCTATGAAGAGAAATACAATAAATCCTTTGCTGAAGGTATTTTTAGATGAAGAGGAGGATGGTTTCCTGTTCCACAAAGAGGAGGAAACAGCATGTGTTGATTCTAACATTATCCACTAAGGTAGGATATCTGAAGGTGGAAGGAAATTCGGAGGCTGATGACCACAAGCTAACTGACTGAACCTAACAAGATAAATACCAGAAATGGATATGAAATTTGCTCAGAGTAAAGGTAGAGCAACCTACAAGTCAAAGATCTGAGGAAGAAAATGTGAGGAAACAATCTTGATGGAGAACAGAAAATTATCAAGAGATGGCTATTTCTGAAACTATAAAATTTACCACTTAGTTTTAAAAACTTTACACTTATAAAACGGACAAACAAGCTGTCCTTGTTATGTCCTGTCATGCAAAAACTACTAAGGGTCATCAGAGTGAATTCAATCAGAAAGAAAATAGAGAGATTTCCAGTTGTTAAATAACATATGCAAGAGTAACAAAGGAAATAAAAGAAACGGAAAGCAGAAAAGTGTAAGGGGAGATGAAAATAAGAGTCTCAATGAGACGACTCATTTTCTCTCTGTAAATTCAACTGTTTACATGTCTATGTACTATCGTTTATGTTCACTTGATCGGAGCCATAAGGCAAGAAGCATGTTGTTTATATTTTACAGTAAAACTTATTTCTTGGTTCATTTCTTAAGAAAATAAGAAACAACAGTTAAGAGGAAATTTGAAATAGTAAATAACAATAAAACATGTAACTTAAGTAATTTTTCTTTTATGGATCTAGAAAAAAGTCAGTACTAGTACAGTATAAGAATAAAGTTTTACATCGAAGAGCATCTGTGAAAATGTATTACATAGGCCGGGCTCAGTGGCTCAGCCTGTAATCCCGCGCCTTTGGGAGGCTGAGGTGAGTGGATTGCCTGAGCCTGCGGGTTCGAGACCCGCCTGGGCAGTGAGACCTCATCTCTACAATAAATCAAAAAATCAGCCGGGTGTGGTGGCGCATGCCTGTAACTCCAGCTACTTGAAAGGCTGAGGCGGAAGGATCGCCGGAGCCCAGCAGGTCGAGGCTGCGGTGGCTGGGAGCAGCCACTGTACTCCAGTCTGGGCAACAGAGTGAGACTCCAACTCAAAAAAAAATTTTAAAAAAAGAATAAAGTTTTACATTGAAGAGCATCTGTGAAAATGTATTACATAGGCCGGGCTCGGTGGCTCAGCCTGTAATCCCAGCACTTTGGGAGGCCGAGTTGAGTGAATTGCCTGAGCCCATTGGGTTCGAGACCCACCTGGGCAACTTGGCGAGACCTCATCTCTACAATGAATAAAAAATTAGCCGGGTGTGTTAGCACGCGCCTGTAGTTCCAGCTATTTGGAAGGCTGAGGTGGAAGAATTGCCGGAGCCCAGAAGGTCGAGGCTGCGGTGGCTGGCAGCGGCCACTGCACTCCAGTCTAGGTGATAGAGTGAGATTCCAACTAAAAAAAAAAAAAAAAAAGAAAAAAAAGAAAATGTATTACATAGATACAAAATGTTATTTCAAAGTAATATACTGACATTTTATAAGGTACACCATAAGAATTTATGTTTTAAATCTATGAGTTTAGTATATGTGATTATAAGAAAGTTGCAATTTAAAATAAATAAATACTTACCAGGTAAAATATTTAAATAGTTTCTCTCAGCATTTTTAGTCTTGTCATCACTGCCTCCATTTGGGTTTCCAGAATCTATTGATAAGGTAATGCAACACGAAAGAACATAACAACATATGAAAACACATCACTATTACTATTTCCCAAACAACTAACAGCAACAACTCACTAAGGGCCTCTGTGTGCTAGGCTTTCTGCTACATGCTTTACACAGATGGTCTCATTTAATCCTTGCAAGGCCTCTATAATTGTAACCCTCTGAGGTAAGTACTATTACTATCTTCATTTTACATATGAGAAAACATAGACTTATACTGATTAACTTACTTCACCAAGCATGCACAAATAAATGGTGGAACCAGGTCTTGAACTCATACACGCAGATTCCAATTTCTATCCTCTTAGCCATATTAGATGCCAATATCCTATTTTTCATCTGGGAGGTTCAGGGCACCAACTTAACTACACATAAAATAACTTCATTAGATAGTTGTGGTGTGGCCATCTCTATTTTTAGAATCTGAGTCACTGTTGTTGATATAACTTGTTCAGGACTACAAATAAATGGCTAGTAGCACCAGGAATTGCCTTATATCCAACCTAGTTCTGAACTTTATCTAACACTATAGACTATCAATTTCAAACAAATTAAATGAAAGTCCGTGTCAAATGGAACATTTTTTCAGATATTTAATAGTTTTTCTTCTTTTTTGAGGACATGATATTTCTTAGAAGAATAAAGATAGTACAATAAGAAACATTATGATTGAAGATACACTATTAAGTTAAGACAAATCATTTTATATACATACATATATTTTTAAAAGACGATACATCTAAATTTTATAATAATCTATCAGGACTCACAAAAAATGAATATTAGTTTTCAAAGTAGCTATCTTTGAGAAGCTACATATTTATTCCAATTAAATTAAAATCTATTTTGGAATGACCTTCAGTATCAGAAAATCACATGAAAACAGTCAGACCTTCAAATGAGTAAACCGCAAATATCAAAATATTACAGTTTCAAAAATGATCTGAATAAAGGTAACTTAATATTTTAATCTAGTGACTACTTTGATAAATTTATTTATAATATCATACCTTGCAAATGCATATACTTTATAAATCAGGAGACAGGCACAGAGAGACAGAAGGTTGTGTTGCTAGAATGCATCTTTAATGTAATATTCTGCTTCTAATACAGAGCCATGTAATTGATAGGCTTTGAATAAAAATCTGATCATAGCACAAATAACAAGGAATAATAAATAAAAACTCTATTTTTGTTCACATGAGGTATGAACAGAGAATCTCTATGAAGTAAAAAAAAGAAAACAGTTCAAGTCCATTCCCTTTTCCATGCTCTAATGGTAATATCTCATTTAGTAATACTAAGAAGATGGCTGTTTTTATTTTTCAAATGTACATAAAATGAGCATAAAAACAGTTTCTGCCTTTTGATCATGGACCATATAAATATAAAGATATTATAACAACCACAGTAAGAAAACAATGAGATGCCCGTAGAATAAGCAAGTTCTTGTACATGAGGTTGTCAGGATGTCAACACGCAGAACAAATACGTAGGCATGCACAGAAAAGGAAAGGACAGAAAAAGTATCTTCACAAAGCCTGTGTGTAATGACATGCAGGTTCCTTTAAGAAAGTTGTGCTTTATAGACCTACTTGTATCACTGACTCACTTCAACCACAAAGTAGTTGCTTAAACAAGAACAAAATAAAACCCATGATATACACACACTGCCTTAACTGTATGTGGTTTAAAAACCTCCTGTTATTTACTGCACACTTTCTACCTCTCATAAATATACTTAGAATCCTCCTTCTCCCACACCTGTTATGATCTCAATCTTCACACATTTAGTCACTACTAAGAATAATAGTAAAATGTTTCTGATCATATTATTGCTAGTTTGAATGAGAAGAAGAAAGACTACGGTAGAGAGATAAGCGGGCACGCTGGGGTTTGCTGAAAGGTCCTTTGTTAGGATACACTTCTATACTGATTTTCGAATACTCAGCCTGGCTCTGTCACATATAACATATGTTGCCACAGCAAAGCCACAATAACCTTTATTGAGAATATAGACTGGTGAAACAATTGCTACAGAGAGCAACTGCTAACACTATCAAAATTATAAACATATGTGCCCTTTAACCCAAGAATTTATCTCCAAGAATATCTTTTGCAGGTATGCTTACTGCCCACACAATGATTCATGTGCAAGATTATTCGTCATTATAATTTAAATAAATTAGGAACAGATTAGATGTCTATCAGTAAGAAACAGTAAGAATAGAATATCCTGCAATGAGGATGGTCTTTATGAAATGATATGAAATAATCTCCAAGATAAATTATTCAGTAAAAAAGCAGAGTTCAGAATAGTGTATGTAGAAAGTTGCCATTTGTCTAAAAAACGGAAATAGACAAATACACACATACACACGCTTACATATACATAAACATCTGTCTGTAAGGTACACATGACAGTACTGGCTGCCTCTAGAGATTGATTAGTAGGGGACACAGTTAGGAACACTTTCACTGTACGCCCTTGTGTGCGGTTTAAATTGTGAATCTTGAGAACATTTCACCTATTTAAAGAATGATTTAAAAATACATAAATTTTTTTTAAAAGTCCATTGAATACATAAGAAACGGCAATGAATGCTAATTAAGTTAAGGCTAGATAGCTACATTCTAGCTTCAGAAGGGAGAAATTCTACAATTTACATGGGAGAGAAGAACAAAGACACCAAGTAAAGATAGAATAATATCTCTCTACTAGAATAAAACATAAAACACATGCACCTAAAGTTCTATAATAGTTTCTTTTAAACAAGGCAGCTACAAAAAAATTTTTTTAAAGCATTCGAAGTACCAGAAGTAGATTTAAAAGTCTGAGCAGCCCCAATTTTAAGTCTCACCATATTTTATTTTCACCAACATCAAGTTTTTATAAGAAATAAAATATGCTACGCATTCAAGCCAGACAAAAGCATGTATTATGATTTTACGTGTGTGATAGCATATGAAATATCAGAAAAAGAAGAAAATATTTTTAAATGCCTATTACCCTAATATTTTACTCCTAACTAAACAAACTTGTGGTATCGATTTACTTTTAAACTTTTATTTTTCAATTAAAAAATAGCTGAATTACTCTGTAATTTGAGCCAGAGTTTTTTCTTTTACCTGCCTTCTCTCAGCTATCTTTCTATGTGTAGATAGAAAGCTTCTGAAGAAAGATACCCATAACACTTTCCATAGTTAAAAAATATTTTCTAATATGAGGTTCCTTAAAAAATTGAAAATATAACTATATTATGATCTAGCAACTCCATTTTGGGGTATATATTCAAAGGAAATGAAATCAGCATCTCAAAGTTACCTTCATTTCAGCATTATCCACAACAGCCCAGATAGAAAACAATCTAAATGTCCACACACATACATATGCACAGTACAGTATTACTGAGTCTTTAAAAAGAAGGAAATCTTGCCATTTGTGACCACAGGGCTAGACCTGGAGGACACTGTGCTACGTGAAGTAAGCCAGATGCAGAAAGACACATACTGGATCATCTTACTCATATGTGGAATCTAAAATAGCTGAATTCACAGAGCAGAATGTCTGCTACCAGGGCTGGAGGGAGGAGAAAAGGGGAGAAGTTGGCCAAGGGGTACAAAGTTCAGTCATGCGAGATGAACAGTTCCAGGCAATCTAATGTACAACAATGTAATGAAAGTCAATAATATTCTATTGTATACCTGACATTTGTTAAGAGGATAGATCTCAAGTGTTCGTACCACATACGCAATTAAGTGATAACTATCTGAGACAACAGATATGCTCATTAGTTTCAGGGGATTATCTTAACTTTCTTTACAATTTCAACGATAATCTATCTGCCAAGGGTGATTAGGGACAGGACATTCTAAAAGGCGATGTTTAAAGATGCGAGTTTTACCTACCATGTGAGTCTTTGGACTTGCTCCTGCGCTGGGTTCGCGCATAAAGTACCACCTGTTGAACAACTTCCAGCTGCTCTTCAATGCGGGGAAAATGGAAGTCGGTGCATTCTTGGCAAACTGTGGCGAAATCTAAGGAACCCAAAACAACTACAAAGCTCTAAATGTGAACTGTCAAATATCTAGTATTTATTTACAGACAATGAGATCTAGTAGAAACAGAAAACAAAACTCACAATATAATTCCTTATACTTGTCTTTTCAATAATTATGTCTCAAGGTAGGGTACAGCAATTTTGTTTTGATCAGAAACTTAACTTCTTAATCACTCGAAAAAGTAAACAACAGACAAGGAAATTTGAATATAATTCTCAGTCTTCTTTAAATACTTTGATCATAATCCATCCCCAAAAGTGCTATGAAATACATAAGCTGAGGGGAAAAAACTTTATTCAAGCTTCTTTCAAAAGTAGATATACATTTCAATATATTTTAGTTGGTCAAGAATTTAGAAATAATCATAAAAAGTGAGTTGTACTGAGAGGTAAGACAGAATTTTACCTAGTACATTCAAGCAGTAGATCAAAAAAAGAAAGAAATAGTGGATAAACTAAATTATCAAGCTAGGATCTACTTTGGAAAAATACATTATATTTTGATTATTCTTTTTGTTTTACCTTGAAATTAGGATCCCATAAGAGTATTATTTACAATAAAAGCATAGTTTAAGAAAAATTAAATATCATGAATCACCCTATCAATACTAAAGTATGAAATAAATCTAAAAGAGTGATGGCTGGGTATGTTTGTTGTTTGGTTCATCTGAATATTGGGGTGAGCAAATTTCTTTTTCAGTTTTTCTATTCCTTTCTCTGTAAGAACAGTATTACAAGAAAATACTTATTGAACTAAATGCATATGATGGTAACTTACCTCTTTTAATACCACTATATGAATTAATTCGATTATCAACTAGTAAGACCAGGCCACAGAGAGATGTAGAATAAAGTGAGAGTGCTGTTTGGAGCCGATGAAGTTTCACACCACTTCGATGATTTCTTTTATGCTTACAGAAGTCCAGCATATCTGCTCTTAGCAATCTCAAATTATGCATGGTTTTCAACTGGGCTCCTGCGGGGGGGCGGTAGGCAACAGTCCTGGAAAGTTACTTAAACAGCTGCAAAAATCCGATATAATAAGATGCAAATCTCTACGGCAAGAAGCCAGATAAATCTGTGCTATAAAAAATAATTAAAAATGGGCCTTGCAACTTCCCATTTTAATAACGATTACAACTTAATCTTTCTATCCGCAAAAAATATATAAACTAAAGTAGAAAACTTATAGCTAGTAAACTATAGGCTTTCTTGGAACAGGACATAATTTGGAATTAAAAATAACATGAGTACTCTCTATTCACAAGCTAGAAATTTTTCTCTTACAGCATAAAAAACGTTTCAGAAGTGACAACAAATTATAACTGCAAAAAATTAATACACTTACCTAAGTGAATGGTAAAACTTTCTTCTAACTTTCTCTGTTCCTCATAAATCCTTCCAGCTGCTTCTACAGATTCTCTGAACTGACTTGGTTGAACTTTAATTTCCTCACTGAAATTAATAAAAGTATTCATATACTCTCTCTGCATGTTTGTAAAAAAACTTTTCTTAAAGGAAAGGAGCTTTTAACAAAATGAGAGAAAACTGAACAGCTGAGAGCAGTGCTTAATTTATTCCTAAACTCATCTTTATTCCCTCAGTAGATCTGACTTTTAAAAAGACTAAGCAAAAATAAATTTAAAAATATAAAATACTACTTTTATCAATCTCACATAGGTGCTCTATTATATGCAGTTGTGCCGAAAACAGATTCCCATTGCCCAAAGAAAGAAACATCTATCGAAAAGAAAAGCAAACTAACAAAGTCACAACAAAATCATTCTTTCTTAAGACTATTTGGTTTTTAAGCATCAGCATCAGCATCAGCTAAATGTCAATATTTACACAATGGAATCAATCCTATAGATTGAATTTCTGAAACTATAGTCGCCAAGTGAGGGATAACGTTTATATAAAGGGGCTTTTCTTAGTTTCCTTAAATCAGTGGCTTTCAACTTTTTTGACTATACTATACAGTATGTATGTTACATTTTGGCTCAATACACACATTCATTTATAGAAAGTTTCATGTGTGATGCATTTTTTTTTCCCTATTCTATTCAATTTTATTGTTATTTTTTAAAGGTTGGTTGGAAAGCAAAGGATCTAGAATGATCCCTAGCAGATTGCAACTAACAGCATGGGAAAATAATAAGACAAATAAAAGATTATAATATTTGAATAAAATGATATTGCTATCAGGTAAGTGTTGAATAATAATTCCTCTATCTCATAAATATTTACTGAGCATGTCTTATGTACCACTGTAAAAAGCTAAATATTTGGCAAGGAGCTGAGTATACAGTGTTAAAAAAAAAAAAGCAGACATGAGACTGCCATTACACAAATAAAATGCTATTTTAAAATATTTCTAGCATATACTAATATATTATGAAAACAGGATTATTATGCTGTACTCAGTATATTTCCAATTGAAAAACTTGAAGATTTGAAAGAAGAAAAAAATTCTCAAATATATATATATATATATATACACACACACACGCACACGTATATATACACATCCCAGAAATAAGGCAATACATGACATGCAATCTATTTAGGCCATAAGGTGCCATATACATTTTGAATTATGAAAAGTCCTCCATACTATTTCCATACTTTGTACATGCTTCTATTCCTGCACATATCACTTGATACAGTAATATTTTACTGAAAGATTAGTCTCTCTTTCTAGAATATAAGCTTCACATAGGTAGGTATCTTTTGTTTTTCTGCTTAGAGAGTGTTTAGCAGTCAGCAATGCTTACTGCACTGAGTGGAAACCAACTTAAAGAAATAAAAATGGTACTAAGGTATTAAGGTGGATGCACCTAAAATATTTATAAAGCTAAAGTACTAGGAAGGAAATCACTATTTCAAACCAAGCGATAATCACCATATTGCCCCCCAAATAATCCATATAAGGCCTATAATGTTAAAAAGCAGCACGAAGTTATCTTGAATTTTCATTGGCAACTTAAAAATATATACAATTAAAAAGGTTTGTTCTTGCAGTAAATACAAGCTATTACTAACAACAGACTTATACACGAATAACAGCAATGCAAGGTTAATACCTGAGGGAGCTGTTGTTGGGGTTTTTTAGGTCCTGATGAAGTTTGATCACCCATTCCTGATACTCTTGCTTTTGGATGGCAGTTGATTGTTTTAATTCATTCGACCATTTGTTCTCTAAGTCCTAAAAAAGACAGTGTTCTGATCAGTTTGTTGTTGTTGTTTTGTTTTTGTTTTGTTTTTTTTAGTTGGAGTTTCACTCTGTTGCCCAAGCTGGGGTGCAGTAACATGCTCCTGCTGGGCTCAGGCAATCCTTCTGCCTCAGCCTTCCAAGTAGCCGGAACTATAGGCGTGCACTACCACGCCTGGCTAATTTTTTTAATTTATTGTTGAGGTTAGGTCTCACCAAGTTGCCTAGGCTGTTCTCGAACCCGTGGACTCAGGCAATCCCCTCACCTCGGCCTTCCAAAGCACTAGGATTACATTTTTTTAAACCAAAAAATAAATAAATAAATAAAAGAAAATATACCTGCATATCCAAAAGTCATTATATTTCACTTACTTGCTGGGATTCAAAATGCTGAGCAGCCAGTGAATTTACATCCTGATCTGTCAGTGACTTTCCCAACTCCTGCATCACTCTTTCCATTTCAATACTCTGTCTAGAATATAAACAAGCAAATCAGAAGTCTTCATCAAACTTTCAAGGTATATGACCCTTTATATTCATTGAACAATTAATACAATGCAAAAATAAAGTTTTATTTTACAGGAAAATATTCAGGAATAAGAATTGTATTAACTGGAAGGTACTTCAAATCCTTGGAAACGATAATGATAATGCCATTTACATCAACAATGTAATTCATGCAGCTAAATGCTAATCTAACTCTAATGCAGTATTACCATGGCTATTGTTTAAAAGTTCTTCTACCTGCAAACTTCCTCAGAGAAGATACTCTGCAATTCTAACTGAAATAGATTTTCTATTTGTATATGAACTAAAGTGACTTCAGCCTCTGAAAACTAGTTTATATTATATCTAGAAATTGCCAATGATATCCTAAGAATCAAATTATTATTAAGTCACAAAATTGCCTTTTTAGGAATGTAAAATACAGTCTGAAGACATGTTATGTCTTATGGCCCTCATGTAGCCAAAGAAATAATGTGCAAAAATAAAAATTGTTTTTCCCTACAGGAAAAGTAATCAACGGTATTAGGAGTACAGAGATCTTTTTTTTTTTTTTTTGAGTTGGAGTCTCACTCTGTCACCCAGACTGGAGTGCAGTGGCCGCTCCCGGCCACCGCAGCCTCGCCTGCTGGGCTCCGGCGATCCTTCCGCCTCAGCCTTCCAAGTAGCCGGAATTACAGGCATGTGCTACCACGCCCGGCTGATTTTTTGATTTATTGTAGAGATGAGGTCTCGCTGCCCAGGCGGGTCTCGAACCCGCGGGCTCAGGCAATCCACTCACCTCAGCCTCCCAAAGGCACGGGATTACAGGCTGAGCCACCGAGCCCGGCTGAGATTTGTTTTTTATGAGGGAGCCACAGGAGGGTATGACAGGCTTCTGCAGTATTGGAAATAGTCTGTTTCTTGATCCTGGAAATGATTTCATAGGTGTGCTTACTCTGGAAATTTATTGAGCCGTACACCCACAATTTGTTGTCTTTTCTACATGTGTGGTATATTTTAATAATTAAGTCCATTAAAAAATGTCCTATTAGAAGGTATCTTCTAATGCAAATGTATGCAAAAGTTTGTTCTAGAATATATTTCAAACTGGGAAAGAACAAAATAGACATAAACTAAAAGGATTTTACTATCATTCTAGTTAATTTAAGTAAATTGCTGCTAAGAGCAAATTTATACTTATTTATAACAACTGCTGACAATACTTATATATGAGATAAATGAAACTTATTCATACAAACGATACATATATACATACATACATTTCAAAGTATGCTGCAATATATACATTTCTTAACACCTTTTGGCATTACATATTCAATATTATTTAAACCCCACTTAATTCTAATGCAGATGACCTCATTAACTTTTAATAACTACTACAAGTCATGTGAAGATTATGTTTGCAAGTGAGATTTTGTTTAGAAACAAATAACTGCTAAACATGTATAAATATAAACTTTGATATAAATATATACATATTTTTTCCACTACACATGTTCCCTCTAGTGGATAAAAAGTATCATTGCCACTTTTATAGTTTAAAGAAATATCTAGAATCTGGTTTGCTAAAAAAAAATCTTGTGAGGAAAAAAAGAAAATTCAACAAATAAAATTTCATGAACACTTATTTTACTTTAAATATGTCCAAAACACAAATAGCTAAGGATACAATTAATGGTAACAATATATATTTTCTATAATTAGGATCAAAGAAAAATTTTTATAGTATCTCAGATGAAATAAAGAAATGTAAAATAAATATAGACTGGCTCAGTATGTCAGGCGTGATAATACTATCTTGAGACACTTAAAAAAAAGATCATTATAACTACTATTGATGCTGTGCTGAGAAACTGTCTTATAAAGATATGAATGGAATTAAAATGAAAGGAGAAATAGAAAATTTGTCATTTCTGCCCATGAATTGGATTAAGTAAATTAAGTACCAAAATTTGGAGTGAACTTCCACGGACACTAGTGAATTTCAACTCACCTTAAGTCATATGGTTCATCTTTATAAATTACCTACCAGAAGAATAAAACTCATTCTTCTTTTTTGAGCTAACAGTTTAGACAGACTAAAAAGTAAACTACAAAACCAGTTTTTAAATAGATAAAATATTATTTTTATGTTTAGAAAGAAAAAAGGAAAAGCCCTATCAAGAAATTTCATCCAATAACATTTCAAACAATAAAATAAACCAAAACAAACCTAAATGTTAATCTAACTTTAATGCATAATTACCATGGCTGCTGCTTAAAAGTCCTTCTACCTGCAAACTTCCTCAGAGAAGACACTCTGAAATTCCAACTAAAATGGATTTTGTATTTGTATATGAACTAAAGTGACTTCAATCTCTATTCTATGATAGAAAGAAAAACAAAGGGATACAGTACAGGTAAATGCAGATAATTAGTATGTCAGCTCAGCTAAGCAAATGGTGAAGAGTCAAGTGGAACAGGAATTATCTTCTGATTTAGAAAAAGAAACAATCATAGACTCTTAGTGGCCAGATATAGAGTTGTCTGGGAGAGCCTGTGAATAGACAGCAAAGTATGCTGCAATTGAGAGTCATTTACCAGCTGAATGAAAGCATGAGTAATGAAATTACAGGTAGCCCCAGATGGGAATTTATCAATAAACCCAAATCGGAAGAATGAGTGTTCCCAGAAAACCTGAGACCAAATAACATGTCCAGAATGAATTGAGGGTTGTATTATTTAAAGGTCTAGTAGGAAACAAATCAAACAAAGTTCAACAGAAGATAACTTATTACTACTAGATAATTATATTTTTATATATTTTTAAAATCCAGTTCTGCATTTCGTTCTTCTTGTTAAAATATATTCACAATTTTATTGGTTACACAATAAAGATCTAGAAAAAATTCAGTTTTTTGTCTTCCTCAGGGACATAGGCTTCAGGTGGCAACTACCCATACTACAGGTATCCTATCCAGAAAGGAATAAACTGCCTCAATACAGCTGGTCAATAACTCAAACCTACAAAGAGTGACAAATGTCTCAAAATACCATGTTCTTTTTGACACAGAGACCGTTCTAATATTTGACAATATATGAGAATAAATGGTCCAGAGAAGTAGAACTGTTATGCAAATTTACCGGTCTATGTGATATAATAAAAATGCCAACTTGGTACATAGAAGACAGCATCCCTCAGGAACAATTACTAAATCCATTTGCTTACTATGATCTTTTTGTATTTTGCATTTTCTTAACTATGAAAACCCTCAAAATAAAAGATTACTCTCATCTTGCTAGTCTCAATGTTTTCAAGTAGGAAGCTAATGAGAGCCAGGAGCAAACCAGCACATCATTTAAGTTACTCCTTTGGGACTATTAAATCAGTCACAAACAGAAAAGTGAGATTTGGTCCTAATATATGCTCACAATCAAAGACATTTTACATCAGCAACACTAAAAAAATTATTTTAAAGGCATGTATGCTCAAAGTCTTAAATAAATATTTTTATGGTAATAAATTAGATTCTGCTAAATTAAAATGAATTATCTAGTAATGTTTCCTGAATTTATACCACAATTTACAGAATTATGAGAAAGCAGTCTGGAGAGCCACTTATTTTAAAATAAATAATGCTAGCAGTTTTACTTTGAAGAAAAATAAATCATAAAAGCACTGTTTGTATACTGTGTTAAGTAATCCATACAGAATGAATTCCAATCTACTGAAAGTTTCTTGGAACAACACTAGCGCTATTATTTTTCCTAATGGACATAAGCTTACAGAATGAACTGAAAGAGACCAGGGCAACAGGGCAGGGCAATAAGGAGGTTCTGAATGGACGGCAGCATGGTAGGGTGGTTAACAGCTTGGGAGACAGACCTCCTACTGTCAAATTCCAGCTTGCACTTGGACAATTTAATTAGCTTATTTTAGCAAAAGTTTCTTCATCTGTAAATTAGGGACAATAATAGTAGAACTGTGGTAAAGATCAAATGAGATAGCATAGTGCCTGAAACGAAGCAAACCTTCAACAGAAGCAGTCTACTTTCTTATCAGAAATAAGAATATATGAGCTCAGTAGCATTTATTTATTCGGGTAAATCACTTGAGAAAGTCTATAAATCTATGAGAACCCTCCCAGTTGATGCTATACCTTTAAACATACAAGAAAATTAACTTCTAATACTAAAGAATTTTTCTATTTTGTCCTTTAATTTTATAAAAAATAAAAACAACTTGTTCTATAGGCCATCATACTTGACAATGAAATGTTTAATTATGGTCATGCAAGAAATTTGAAATACCTCTCTCGTAATTTTTTCAGCTCCACATCTCTTTCACCAATCAGTTCTGAGATACTAACAAAGTAATTATGTTCCAAATTCAGAAGTGTTTCCGAGGCAGGAGAGTGGATTAGGTCATGGTACACATCTGCAAAATCTTCATCCCAACTGGGTTCCTCAGGCCTTGCATGCTCTAATGTGGTCTACAAGATGATACACAGACATTCTTAAATCATGACCTAGTTTTTTAATTTAATACACTAACAGAAAAGTACATATATTATGATTCCATTTTTGTACATCAGAGGGACAGAAAGACCCTCTCTCTATATATGTTCATGTGTGTTTGCATGTACCCACACACACGCATGTTACATAGGATTGTCTAAGTACAGAAAAAAAATGGAGATATAAGCTAAATTCTCAACATGAGCTGCCTGGAGGCAGAAAACAGGGAGAGGTACTAATGTAGAGAAAGAGACAGAAGATGTCCACAATAAAAAAAAGTATGCTATGATCACATTTCTGTAAATAACACACACATATACATGAAGAAAGGGGTAATCAACAAAAAGCTGATGGAGGCTATTTCAGGACAGTGGGGTTTCTGATGAACTTTACTTTCTTTATATTCAAATGTATCATGTGATACAATAATTTGTATACATTAATTATATAATCAAAAATATTTTCAGTATTAAAAATATACTGCTCACAAAGGTTATATATTTAGAAAATGAGGTTACATATGAGGTCACCTGTATAGTGATGCATTGACCTTGAAAACCCAATTCATGCACATTGTATCAAGATAAATGTGTAATTTTCTTATTTTGATCTTTTATAGTGTTATATTTTCTTTTTCAAATATAAGCTTTTTTTTGGAGTCAGAGTCTCACTCTGTCACGCAGGTTGGAGTGCAGTCACACAATCATAGCCATTACAGCCTCAACCTGGGCTCAGGCAGTCCTTTCACCTCAGCCTTCCAAGTAGCTGGAACTACCCAATTTTTTTTTTTTTTTTTACTTATTGTAGAGATGAGGTCTTTCCAAGTTGCCCAGGCTGGTCTCAAACCCCTGGGCTGGGATCACAGGTACGAGCCACTGTGTCTGGTTAGCATGTCTTTAAGTTTGAGCAGAATCTTATTTATTAGAATAAAAATATTTATGGTATGCTTTTATGGAAATTGTAGCTATCACAATGATAAAGGGACTGAGTAAACACTGATAGACAGGAAAAGCAGAACCAAGGAGAGAGGCAAAACGGGGATACCCTCAGCACACACAGATACATCCAGGGAGGTAGAGATGCCTATCCAAGGACAGCCACCTCGACACATCAGACTCTGTGCTTTTATATGAGAGGAGATGGATGTGCTGAGAAATCACTTGACAGAGATAACATGATTTCATGGCAAAAAGCAGAAATAAGACTGAGATTTTTGATGTTTTTTCCACAATTGATCTTTGCAGATAGATACCTATAAAAAAGAACTATCTAAATTCTTCTCTTTTCTGTCCAATGAAAATATTGGAATTTATTATCTGACTTTGGGGAATAGCTTACCTTAACACAAACGAATCCATCACAGCAACAGGTACCTAGAACTCAGCCAATCAATAGGTAAACTTTTTCACTGGTTCTTTCACGTCAATCAGTTGCCACATCAGGAGGCAAGAGTTTAAGAAGACTAGCTGATCCTAGAACTAGGATTTCATCTACTGTATGCCTCTGAAAGAAGCCTCAAGACTGTATCCTGATAACTGTTCTTCATCTTTAGATCTGGCACTGCTCTAGGAACTATAACCAGCCCAGGTGACTCGACTTCTGTTCAAAATTAGCTTCAGGCTCAGGCTACAATTTTGTTGGGAGGAGTTACTGCAAGATCATAGGGATCTGCTTGACCACACATACCATCAGACGTTTGGTAACCCCATTAAGCAGATCACCTACCTACAATACTTTGCAGCATCAATTTTAAAACCCAGGGTAAGCCTCACGAATAAGTAGAAGCATGAGAAGCACTAAACAGAGGTTTTCCTTGCTCTGTCTCAAGCCATTCTCTCAGGAGAGATGGATCTAGAAAGGGGACTGTGGCAGCCAAGAAGAATGGGCCGCTGAGGAAGGGCTGCAGAGAAAAAACAATTCAATGTCCAGGGCATTATTCCTCCACTTTCACGTTCACACAGAAGGTCTAGCTTCTTCATTCAGTAGCCCTTATCTTTCATGGCCATAATTATCTAACAAGCTGCCTGTCTGTCACTCAACCTCATTCCTATAAAACTTTGGCACCAAGTTCACAGACTTCCTCTCTGCCTCACATCCTGTCATCACTTGGATGGCAGGGTCACCTGGATGTCCGTCCATGTGGACTATCCATCTAAGGCCCTGCCTTCTTTCTTCCCCGAACTGCACATCCTTCTTAAGCTCTCCACTCCACCTCAGCCATCCATTATCCTTACCAGAAGCAGCGCTACCTCTAACATTCAAACATTCCAGTCTCCAACCAAAATTTCTCACTCAGTCACTCCCAGGTAATTGGTGTTCAACCTTACCAGGTCCTCCTCTCCATGGACTCCTCAACATTCTCCTGTTTAATCAGTCATCAGCTGCCACCTAGTGTCATGTTCTTTCCTAGGTAGCTTTATATTCCACACTCCAGTCTTTGGTCACGGATTGCCAATATCCTCAGCTCCCCTGACTGATGTTCCTTCTCTTATCCCCCTAATAAAACCCTCATCTGATTCCTCTTCTCTATGCCTACAGTCAGGCTGTAGAGAGCTGCAGCAGTAAAATCACAGAACTCCAAAGCGTGTGGTGACAAGGTGGTGTCACTCTAACCTCAGTCTCCAGTGATACCTGGCAATCCCATCATTCCCTGCTCAGCTCTCTCCTCAAACATTCAACTCTCTCACTGCCTCCCACCTCGTCTATCTAAATGATCTGCTTCTCCTGTTTCTCAGATAAAGTTGAGCAATCAAAAGTGAGTATTCCTGACTTCAATTACCCAATTAGTAAAATTTTCTGAAATTACATCCAACCTTTCAAGCTTCTCTTTTGCTTTTCCCAGTTTAGATTAATTCTCCACTTAAATTCTGGAACCTCTCCTTTCCAGTAATAAACTCTACCATCTAAAAACAAACCAACCAGCAAACCTTTGTCCCTGTGTTCCCATTCAGCAAGTACCCTATCCTTCTCTACCTATCAAACTTCAGTTGTCTGCGCTCATTCTTTTTACTTCCACACCCACACACGCTCTTAGAGTCTGGGAAATCTAGGTTCCACCCTCATTCAACTACTGAAACTGATCCCGCCACAGACAAGATTGCTTGGTAAACCCAATGGGTATTTTTGAGTCCTCGTTTTGCACCTTATGCTTCAGTGCATCTTAGCATTCTCACAAAGTTTAATTGGTGATGATCTTTCTTAGTGAATAAAATGATGTATGTTACAATTAATGGCATTTTAGGCTTCATGAAACAAAGCACATTACTTAAATAGAAACATGACGACAATTATGTAACTAAACAATGAAGATTGCTAAATTACTAAATCTGGTGGCCCTAGGCTTAGTAGATAAACAAAAGCAGCCTCCCACTTTACAAAGGTGTTACATAAAAATTATTTTGACTTATGTGCTCACTCTGATATAGGAAGGAAGCACACAAGCAGCAATATGTATTGCACATTAAAGAGTAAATATTGGTATGCAGAGAAAAAAGGATTCCACAACTGATTCAGTATTACCTCAGCAACTTAAAAATCCTTATCAAAGACCAGAATATCCTTGAAATCTACAATCTTCCTTATTGTCTTACCTCGGCATAAGCTTTGGCCCATGTACTTGCCAACTGATGTAAATCTACTTCACCTGATTTCACAGCTTCCAAGGATGCCTCAGCATCTCTATCATAATCTCGAAGGGATTCTTCTTCTATAAATTGGCTCAGAGCTTCTTTTAAGTCTGTAACAGACAACAAATACTATCATTGGCAAAATCCAGACATAAGCAGGAGAGATTTTATCTGGCTAAGAGTTTCATTGTGAAATTATATTTTATCAAGCTTATACTCTTAATAGAATCTCTAACTAAAATAAAATCAGCTCGGGGATCACTTAATTTCACAATTATTTTTCTTTACTATTACAGACCATTGCATGGAGAAATGTCAAAAATCGTAACTCTTATGTAGGCTTGATGCAAATAAAGTAGTGTTACTTTCTTAATACTGGTACTTTAGTTTTAAGTTAAGTAGGTATAAGCACATAAAGAAATAACTATAGATTTTGAGGGCTTGAAAGTTACTGTATTTAAGGAAAAAAGAGTTTTCTATATAATTTTTTTTTTGAGTCGTAGTCTCACTCTGTCACCCAGGCTGAGTGCAGTGGTATGCTCACGACCACCACAGCCTTGTCCTGCTGGGCTCAGGTGATCCTTCCACCTCAGCCTTCCAAGTAGCTAGAACTATAGGCATGCACCACCACACCTGGCTATTTTTGTTGTTGTTGTTGATTTATAGTAGAGATGAGGTCTCACCAAGTTGCCCAGGCTGGTCTTGAACCCGTGGGCTCAGGCAATCCTCTCACCTCGGCCTCCCAAAGTGCTGGGATTATAGGCATGAGCCACCATGCCTTTCTATATAATTTTAATGGGTACAGTTACACCCTTTAGATTTGAAAGAAAAGTTGAATGACTAGCATATTAAAACTGATTTAATTCAGAAGATTTACTACTTTGATATTACATATACCACTTAGAGACTGATATAATGGAAAAAAGACTGAGAGAAGAGTCAGTACACCTGTGTTCTAGCCTTGGCCCTGTCTAAAGTTTTGATCTTTAGACTGGTTTAGAATCTTGAATGTGTATCAGAATCCCCTGGAGGACTTGTTATGACAGACTTTTGCATGCCACCTCCATGTTCCGATTTAGTAGGAACAGGTGGAGCCTGAGAATGTGCATGTTTAACAAGATCCCAGGTGATGTTGTTGCTGCTGATTGGTGACCACATTTTGAGAACTACTGCCTTTGGTTAAATAGTTTAACTTTACATGCCAGTTTCTGTTGGGAGCTGGCCACGGAGGCCCACTGAGCGTTAGGGATCAGGGAAGGCCGTGGACCCTGAGATCGCCAGGATGAGTTCGAGAGCTGTTGACCCCATTTTCCTCCTCCTTTTACCATGCAGCACAAGCAACCTAAAGGAACTCTGCTGGCCTAAGCTGAAGGCTCTGTGACTGTGACAGGCATGGCTCACTCTAGAAACCCATTGTTCCTGTTTCCCATCAACTGTGGTTTCGGCTTAGGGATTAGATATAATTCAAATTCAGGTCACATTTGGGAGCCTTTTATACGGTACAAGCTTCTTTACAAGATTTAAAAGTATAATTGTAGAATTAGTATATACTTATGGAGAGCTGTTTTCAGCTTTTCAATGGTATAGATGACTATCTAGAGTTATGAGAAATGGCCCAGCACAAAGCTTGGGCTGGGCCACATTCCTGAGGGCCCAGCGCGTACTTTGGACTGGGCTGCATTCTTTTAGGCCAGCTTTAGCTACAGTTAGTGTAGGGTTTTTCTACCTATTATAGAAATTGAATTTATTTTATTCATAGAAAGTATTGTAGAATAGGTCATGCTAACATCAGGGAATCATGTTAATTCAAGCATGATCAATCATGATATTTTGAGGTTTAATAAGAATACAGTTAACTTTAGAAATTTCATTGTCTCCATTTTCTACTATTGTGGTTTTGGTCTTAATGCATTTACAGTTTATATTTGGGTTTTATTTTTAGAAGCTTTGTTGCTGATGATCAGCTTTATATATTAGGATTAGGAATTAGAAACTTTCATAGAAATTAGGATAGATATATAGGACTTTAGAATAGCCATTTTGTTAAGAGATTGTAGTCTATTGTTCCAAAAAGTGGCCCACAGTGAACCTCGGACTGGGCCACATCCTGTAGAGACCAGCGTGTAGAGTCCAGTCACATTCTTTAGGAGTTGGCTTAAGCTTCCGTAGCACTGTGTAAGGAGTAGTAGCATAGAATAGAAAGGTAATAAGATTTAAGTTAGTCATCATGGGTGTTGTGTGCACATGAACTTCAGAAGTTATTGATTATCAGAACATCATTAGGCTAGTAAGGATTGTGCACTGCTTTTGAAGAGCATTAACTAGCAAAGGGAACAGTAAGACAATCTTGGGGTTTGTCCTTCCTCATACCTGAGAAAACATCTGGCGGGTGGGGGACGCCCCTCCTGCACCTGGCTTTGTGTTCACGTGAAAGACTTGTGAGACTATCTGTGTAAAATCTGGGGATAAATACCTGCTGTAACTTTCAATAAACGGCTTCTGCTCATTTCACTGAACAGTTGTCCACTTTCTTTCTTTCTCTTTCTTCCTCTTTATATCTATCCTTCTATCTTTCTTTCTTTTAATAGCTGTCCCTACAGATTCCCCGACGCCACCACATCTTCCAAGGGACTCCCCAAAACTTGCAGGGGCTGGCCCCCTGCAAGTTTCCTTTTTTGTACAATGTGACTGTGCTATAAAGTTTCTAGGTTCCCTTATAACTCTAACCTTCTATGATTTAACATATTCTCAATTTAAAATGTTTTCCTAGTCTGTGAGATAGAAATAGACCTTTTAAAATGGTTTAATATATGTTACTTTATGGAACTAATCTAGGTAAGTAAAGATTATTCCAAGGTCAGTACTCCTGTTTCATGGCATCTCAGAAACTAATGACCAGATCATTAGAAGGGCAACCAATTTAGAAATATAAGGCAAGTCCCTCGGGTCCCCTCCCACTGTGAGAGCTTTTCTGTTCTCTTAATAAATCCTGCTTTCAAAGAAGAAGAAATATAATTCTGTAATACCATAATTAGCGATAGCTGAAATGCCTTATGAATCCACCCATTTAAATCCATAGGTTAAAAGGTATAATCCAAACTTTGCAACTGATTTTTCATTATAAAAGTCTAACTTTTATACAAACGTGCCTTATAAACAACTACCAGAGTTACAGAAAAACAAAGGTCTAGAGAATCTTTTCTATTCTTGGAAGTAGTTAAACAATTCATATTTTTGGTTGTTCCCAATGCTTTTTAGGTATGAAATGTCTAATGACAGAGACTATAGAAAAATAATTCAATGACATTCAACAAAAAAATCAGTCCTCACCATTTTCTATAAAGCACGGTAAATTGTGTAGCAACATCAGACGTCCATGCAAATGACTGGCATTCTCTTGAACAGGAAATTTGAGAGGCACCCTCAGTTCTAAGCACTGACTTCCTACTTTGAATTTATACACAAATTCCCTTTCTCTGTTGCAGAATCTTTCTCTGCTTTTCTTCATGTTCTTTGACAGAATTTCTATAGAACAAAAAGAGTAGGTTATAAGTCCATAATAAAACATGATGTTTCATTACTGCTTTACCACTTCTAAGAGAATATCCTGCCACGCAGAGATTTTATTTATGTGACTTTGAACCAATCAGTCTATTTTTTCCAAGTGTTTATTCCTGTACTTTCATTTTCATGATGAAAAGTGCTTTTCTTCCATTTTCTTTTAAACTTGATTTAAGAGAAAAAAAATGCCCATAAAGTACTTTGTATTTCTAGGCAGGGTTCTCAATAATAGAGGAGGTCCATGGACAGAAAAACAAAGATAATTCTTAAGAAGAGATGCGTGGATGGATAGATACAGAGCTTATGAAACAGTTGGTGAAAACAAAGTCAAAGAAAGGAACAGACTAAGGGTCAGTGATCATGGAGACATTAGAGGTTGTGATCATGAGATCTGAGGGGGAGGGGGTGGGGTGTAAAAATTATTCGAGAAATCTCCACGTGGAAAGAAGATATACAGAAAATAAAGAGTACAGGATGACCTCCCCATCAATCTAACTACATCCACAGGGCAAACTGGACACTCTTTAGAAAAAAAAAAATCTAGTTAAAGAGAGTAAGAATCAAGATCGCTTAAAGATTTATTTACTCATGTACTGACTGAGTCTCCTACCTGGACTCTCTGTTGCTAAGCTTTCCCCCATCGAATTAGTTATTCTTTATGCTGAAGTCACAGTAATCTTTCCTTCTTTTTTTTATTTTTAAGGAATTTACTTACACGATCATATTGTTTACCTGCTTTAAAACTTTCTATGGCATTCCATTGCTCTCAGGATAAAATTCAAACTCAGCCCAATTTCAAATGCCCCTGCTAGACTCTTCTTTCAGCAACTGCATAAATTCACAAATTTTATTCCCAGCCATACTGAGCTTCTGTCAAGACCAAGCCTCTCTTTCCATTTCTAACCTTTTTGAACGCCTACTCCTTTGCCTAGAATACTCTTACTGATCTTAACTTGTTTAACAGCTACTCATTCTTCAGGTCTCAGCTTAAATAGTGCCCAGGAAAACTTCTCTAACTCCTTAAAACTAGAATGGGTCCCCAAAAGACTCTCATATTAGCCTGGACTTACCTTAATCATGGCACCTATTACCCTCTATTTCTTATTCTTTTTAGAACAGTCTATTTTAAGAGAAAGGAATTCTGTCTTGTTGCATTCCATGTGTCAGGCAGTATGCTGGTAATATAATGACAAGAGCTAACAAGTATTTCTTGAATTGTATGGTGTTTTAATTTTATGATACTCATTGAACAAAGAACACAACAAGGAATTTTTTTTTTTTTTTTTTGAGTTGGAGTCTCACTCTGTCGCCCACACTGGAGTGCAGTGGTCGCTCCCGGCCACCACAGACTCGACCTGCAGGGTCTGGTGATCCTTCCACCTCAGCCTTCCAAGTAGCTGGAACTACAGGCGCGCGCTACCACGCCAGGCTAATTTTTGATTTGTGGAGATGAGGTCTCACCAAGTTGCCCAGGCAGGTCTCGAACCCGAGGGCTCAGGCTATCTACTCACCTCAGTCTCTCAAAGCGTGGGATTACAGGCTGAGCCACCAAGCCCGGCTCAGAAAAAGGAATTAAAAAGGAAGGAATTCTTTTTTAAAACAAGGAATTCTTTTTTAAAAAATCACTTGAAATATAAAAACTCAAAGGACGTGTGTGTGTGCGCTTGTGTATGTGCGTGTGATGCAGATGACTTAAATTAGCCAGATTATATTTTCAAATCTGCATGTAGGCTGTACACCAAAATTTTAGTCTATTTTGCCATAGTGCAAAGAGAATGTACTTATGTTTTACTCACAGACTTAGTTAACTAATACTTATTAAGCATAAAGAAATGGAAATTCGTACAACCCAAGAATACTACCAAAACTACATACAGTTCTATTCAATGACGATGAAATTCCACTCCTAAGTATATATCGAAATACGCATACACACACACGCTTACGCTTACTAAAATACACGGAGAATTCTCATCGAAATTTTATTTGTCATAGCCCCACACTGGAAACAATCAAAATGCCTATCATAGAGTGGTAAGCTTGTGGTTTATTCATACGTGAAATGCTGCAAAGCAATAATAAAAAAAAGAGCCACTAATGAATGCAAAAATACGAATGAATCTCACATGCTGAACAAAAGAAAACAGATGCAAAAGCTCTGGTTTCGATCGCTTCAACACTCATACTTGTACTTCAAGAAATTGATGCTTTAGTTCCTTCTCCCTCTGCTCGTCCCCCACCCCCAACGGTCTATCCTTAAGCCTTGTCTCAATTTTAGCAACTGTTAAGTCTAGGAAGGTATCCCGTACAAACCGGGGTGAAGGCTAGACCCAACACACAACCAGCAGAGCAGAGACTCTGAGCTTCACACACTGCTGGGGGACCGGGAAGGCAGACTGCCAGGCCCAGAAGCTCCAGCCGAGGGAGGGGGACCAGCCTGAAAGGTTTCAGCCTGCAGGGGCCGTCTCGCTCTTGGTTCTGGGCTCACCTCGCCGAGCTCCGAAGTCCCCAAGGTCCGCACACACCGAGCTGTCAACGGCCCAGGGAACATCAGCTGACTTACCGACTTGTTTTTACAGCCAGTGTATCTGCTCCCGCAGATTCGCCCACGCCTTTTTCTTTATTCTGGCACCTTGTGGAAAATGACTTGGCCAAAGCGCCCCTTTGTTCCAGCCCGATTCAATTTAATCTTTAAAAGCATAAGAATCTGTATTTCTGCTGTTATTGTGTATTTCGGAGACGGTGCCGCATGCCGCTGCCGGAACGAAAGTGTTGGAGTAAAGCATAAACTAGGCTCTAGTGGACCGGAAACGGAAGAGCCGTGGGGGCGGGCGTGAGCACACAATCTCCTTAGGGCGCCTGCGCCGCCGCAAGCATGGCCGGCAGCGATTGGAGGACCGGCGGGCGGGGCGGACCGCGCCGATGTGTTTGGTTTTGGGCGGGAATTGAAAGCGCTGCTTCCGCCCACAAGAACTTGGGGACTGTGCATTTCCAGTCTTGAAGAGGACCATGGTGCGCCCTGTGAGGTGGGTAGTTAATGACATTCGGCGGGGACGGGGAGAAAAGAGCAGGGAGATGCCGCGGACAGCGTCTACACAGGACTGAACGGAAAGGACCGGGTCTAATGGGAGGGCAGCGACGATGGCAGCGGGTGGACGGTTATTGGCAAACGCTTCAGTCTCCAGTGAGAGCCACCCGTCGCTCAGAAGTCTCCTAGCATCACTGTAGCATCAGCTGTAGCATCCTAGCTCTTCTCTTCTCCTTGCCTCCCTTCGCTGACCTTTTCGGATTTTTTTTTCTAACCCACTCCATTCAAATAAGACCTTGTTGGATCAACGTTTGAACAGCGCCTTGCTTTCCACGGAGCGCCTATTTTATTTGTTCATCACTGTAATTCTCTGACATACAAAGAGTAGGCATTTCTGTTTTATCCATCTGTAACTCCTAGGCATCAAGGCCAGGTTTCCTGACTCACACTAGCGAGTAAGTGGCAGGGCAGTACTCAAACCTAGGTCGTCAGACTCCAGATTCTCTGTGTTTTCTGTTATACTAATTGAAAATGTTGCTCTAAGTTAATCACAGTTGAGTGCCATGGAAGCCTAGGGTCAGCCATCCACGTGGTGTAAAGTGTTCGAGTATGTTTACTTCTACTAGGTACTGGAGGTTGTATTCTTGTGGGAGGTGAGGTTAAGGGCTGAAAAGAAACATTAAAATGTAACAGCACGGAAAGGGGGAAAGGCCTCCTTTAAACAAGGTAGTTAGAACGTGTCTCTCTAAGATGATCCCTGCACTGCGCCATGAATGACAAGAAGGAGCTAGCCGGGCGAAAATATTGGACAATCCAGGTAGAGGGAATAGGAGCCGAGGCCCTGCACTTACCTTGTTTTAGGAGCAGACTAAAGCTGTAGCATTAGCAAGCAGTGGGGAGAATTGTAAGTGATTAGGTCAGAGGAATAGGTGTGTGGTAGAACAAGTAGGACTTTGCAGACCGTAGAATGGCATTTAGGCTTTATTCTAAGGCCAGGCAGCTGGAACTGCAGGTGCACGCTACCACGCCCGGCTAATTTTTGATTTATTGTAGAGATGCAGTCTCACCAAGTTGCCCAGGCGGGTCTCGAACCTGCGGGCTCAGGCAATCCGCTCACGTCAGCCTCCCAAGGCACGAGATTACAGGCTGAGCCACCGAGCCCAGTGTCACTCACCATTTTTAAGTGTTCACTGCATAAGACTGTTGTTTGGTATTGTGGAGAGATTGGGAAAAAAAAGAAAATGACCTTTAGTGCCAAGAAGTTTATAATCTTTAAGGAAGATAGAATGCACATATAAAATCAAAAGTACATATTACAGAAACTTATACATGCTCAATTGCAGTTCAATGGTATATAAATTGTAAGTGTTAATTATATAAATTATTCTTACTTTGTGTTTTCTGAATTAATTTTTTCCATAGCAGGGATATCAGGTATAGTTGAAACTGTTTCAGCTAATGCTAAATCTCTGCTGTAAAATGTAAATCATGTTTTTGATTTAAATATTTAAATGGGAAGTACACATAAGGTGTACTTCTAAATTCAAACACATTTTCATTTATTCAAGACTATTAATAGCCTTGAGAAACGGAGGTGAGAAATTGACATTTGTGTTAATGGAAAATTTCTGTCTTGATCATAGACATAAGAAACCAGTCAATTACTCACAGTTTGAGGACTCTGACAGCGATGGTAAGTAGAGCTTCTTATTTTTGCTTTAAAGATTTGGAAATCAGCTTCCTCAGAATTTATATGTGTATAGTTCAAATAATATGAGCTATGTCGGGCTATATATGTCAAATATATGTATATATGACATGTATAGCCCAATTACATATGAGGTAGTTCTGGTAAAACAATTTTATAAGCATTTGGTATAATTATGCTGATAATTACACTGGCAAGAATTATGTTTACAGGCGATAAATGAACAAGGCCACGTGAAAATGGCTCTTTAGGTCTATACTTCTTAAGTCTCAAATTGGGATTTGTCTCCTATCCTTTCCGCAAAGAAGGAAAATTCTGTCTCTTTGACATAGAATGTGTTGCAAAATATTATGTGAAATTCTCATTAATCATAATATAAAACAAGACCTTGGGAAAAGGTTAGGCTTAGGTAATGCCATATTAGTTTTATGTTTACTTGTCTCTGCCGTTAGACAACTGTGATTGAAAAGTTAGAGGAACATTAAATTAGATTATGTTATATTTTGAAGTTGGTTTTATATTTCTTTCTCAGACCACTAGAGTTTTCTGTAAGTCAAATATTTAGTAATTCCTAGGTTTGAAGAAGTCTGCTTTTGCTTTGGGTGCACAGCCTTAAGTGTATCTGCAACTTGGGCGTAAGTAGTATAAAATATGATATCTAGCTTCTTTTTACTGTCATTAGTCTGTCAGATATTTATAAATTGCCAGTGGGCAGTGTGCATTCAAAAAGTCATAAATTATCATATTCCTACATTGGGAAGCAAATAGGAGATAACATGTATTAATAAATGCTAAAATATGTGATTGAGCTGACATGGACCCTGAAGGTGTGCATATATGTGTTAAAAAGCCTCAGCAGCAGTTTTTGGTTGCATGTCAAGAGAACAACTACCACAGTCTTGAGAATTGGTAGGACAGAAAAACGTGTGAGAAACAGCAATGGACTAGAAAAGAACGTCCCTTTGCCAGAAATTAAGGAATTGCTTTGGTAGGATCATAGAAAGGTCATCATGGTAATGGCAAGTGAAAATACCACTTTTTTGAAAAACCCTAAAATAGGAACCGCTTTCTCTTACCCCACCATGCTTATTTTCCCTAGCTTGATTAATGCGCTCGCTCTAGGTAATGGGTCTTTGAAAGAAGACATTGGGCTATATTGTGAAGTTTTCATAAAAGTTATTTCCTTTGACTGTTTAATGTGATAAAACTCTACAATTTTACAAGTTTTTAGTCAGTTTTTTCTTTGATATTTACATACTACTTTTAATTATCTTAGCAGTTTTTTGTGAATTGGTTTTTAACAGAATGATATTTTTAAAACTAAAGGCCACCAAAGCAAAGACGATTTAAAATAGGTAATTGAGAACAAAGACAAAACACCAACAATGATTTTTAAATTGTGGAAATTAGCCGGGCTCGGTGGCTCAGCCTGTAATCCCATGCCTTTGGGAGACTGAGGTGAGTAGATTGCCTGAGCCCGCGGGCTCGAGACCCGCCTGGGCAGCGAGACCTCATCTCTACAATAAATCAAAAAATCAGCCAGGTGTGGTAGCGCATGCCTGTAATTCCGGCTACTTGGAAGGCTGAGGTGGAAGGATCGCCGGAGCCCTGCAGGTCGAGGCTGCGGTGGCCGGGAGCGGCCACTGCACTCCAGTCTGGGTGACAGAGTGAGACTCCAACTCAAAAAAAAAAAAAAAATTGGTGGAAATTAAATGATTTTAAACAACTAAGAAAATGATTTTCTTCTTTTACTTTTAATTCACACATGAATAGATGATTTTATTTCTGCAAGTGTACCTTTAAACAAGAAATCCAGAACAGCACCAAAGGAATTAAAACAAGACAAATCAAAACCTAACTGGAAGACTTTCCAGGAAGAAGACCTCCCACTACAAGAGAAAACCCCTAAAAAAAGGTGAGAGGTAAGACATGCAGTAAATATATGACACTGGGTGTGTTAATTTAAAAGAGTCCCAGATCTGAACCCTTGGTTTAAGTCAGAACTCTAGTAGAGTGATAGGTCCTATTTTATTTAGTGCCTATAGGAGAACAGGGACATAGTATTAATCCCCTTCTGACTTAAAGAAATTCACAAACACATAAGGAAATATCATTTCAGTATGAAGACAGTAATAAAGATGGAATTTAGAAGTGATGGCTAGTTTTTACAGGATCCAACACCTGTCTCTGAAGTCCTCAAATCTTATAGGACCACTTTGTTAAAAATTATATTTGTAAGGACAGTTTAAAAAATTTAAAACCATGCATTTTTTTCCAGATAAAAGATATCTTCTCCTTATCTTGTTGAGATTTGTCCTGCAGTGAGAAGATTCTATAGTTTCTAGACTAACCATGGAATTTCATTAGATAGGACCAAGAAAGAGGAGAGTGTAAGGGAAGGAAGTCCTAAGAGACCCAAAACTTGTAGTATGGAGAGGAGATGGGCAGAAGAGGAATAGTAACAAGTGAAACATGGGTAGGTAATGCTTTACTGCTACAAGTTTTTCTATGAAAAGTTAATTAGTGTAGAGAGACTTACCCATATCACATGCTCTTTCCTTTTTTCCATTTTTTTGTTTTTGTTTTTGAGTTTCTTGTCCTACATTTTAAATATAGTGAAAAAAGAATCCATACGTTGGGGAAAATGTTGTGAATCATATAACTAATAAGGGACTTGTATCCAGAGTTTATAAGGAACTTTTTAAAAACTTAATGGTAGAAAGACCAATAAAGTAATTTAAAGTGTACAAAAGATGTAAATACATCTTTCTCCAAAGAAAGTACACAAGTAACAAAAAAAACCATGAAAAGATGCTCAACACAGTTAGCTGTCAGGGAAATGCAAATTAAAGCCACAATGAGATAATACTTCACACCTGCTGGATGACTACAATTAAAAAAAGACAGATAATAACAGACATTTACAAGGATGTAGAGAAATTTGAACCCTCATACATTGCTGGTGGGAATGTAAAATGATGCATCCAAATTGGAAAACAGTTTAGCAGTTCCTCAAAATGTTAAACAGAGTTATTATATGACTCAGCTTGTGTTACCTAAGAGAAATTAATAGGCCCACCTGTACGTGAATGGTCATAGCAACACTAGTCATAATCACTAAAAATGGAAGCAATCCATGTGTCTATCAACTAACAAATGGAGCCGGGCTCAGTGGCTCAGCCTGTAATCCTACGCCTTGGAAGACTGAGGTGAGTGGATTGCCTGAGCCCGCGGGTTCGAGACCCGCCTGGGCAACTTGGTGAGACCTCATTTCTACAATAAATCAAAAAAGTTAGCCGGGTGTGGTAGCGTGCGCCTGTAGTTCCAGCTACTTGGAAGGCTGAACGGAAGGATCGCCGGAACCCAGCAGGTCGAGGCTGTGGTGGCTGGGAGCGGCCACTGCACTCCAGTCTGGGTGAGAGAGTGAGACTCCAACTCAAAAAAAAAAAACTAACGAATGGATAAATAAAATGTGGTATCCATGCAACGGAATATTATTTAGCCAAAAAAAGAAGTAACTACCAATATATGCTGCAATGTGGGTGAACTTTGAACACATTATTCCGAGTGAAAGAAGACAGACACAAAAGGCCACATATATGATTTCATTTCTATGAAATGTCCAGAATAGGCAAATCCATAGAAACAGAAAAGTAGAATAGTGTTTGCCAGGGGTGGGTTACCCAGGGAGTGAATGCTAACAGGTACAGGGCTTCTTTACGGAGTAATGAAAGTGTTCTGAAATTAGATTGCGATGATGTTTTTACAATCTATGAATGTCGCCAAAACTGCTGAGTTATATACTTTAAAAGGACAAATTTTTTGATATGCTAACTACAGCTCAATAAAGTTACTTTTTTAAAAGATAATAAATCCCTTAAGGTATATTTTTGTGTTTCCTTCTTCATGTAACCTTTCCTTATCTTACTGTCTTTCATTTTTTTCCCCTCTTGTACTTCATAGCACTTTTGACCAACTTGAACAGAGATTTACTACAATCTACCTTTTATGGGATAATAAATTGCAGACCCCTTGAGGATACTTTTATTATTCAGCTAGTGCAATTCCTCATACAAAATCGTGCTTGATAAAATATTTGGTAAAGTCTAGATTGGGAGGGACAGCTGTAAAAAAATGATAATAATTTTTATTTAAGATAAAAGCTATCCTATCTGCTAAAAGGGTGTGGATGAGGTCAGGGAAGATTTCTAAGTGGAAGTAATGTGTGAACCAAGTCTGTCTGAGGTGGAGCAGGTGCTTCCCACCTGGACTTAGCTGATGGTAAGGAGAGACATTATAATTAGAGGCAGAGTAAGTGAGAAAGCACATGCTGCTCCCATTTCAAACATGTTGTGCTAGAACATGGCGTTGTTACATTTAGGAGTCTTACCACCAAAGATTAATTAACTATGATGATTATTTAAAAATTATCATCATCCTATTTTTTGTGAGGTTGGTGACTCTTTATTTGATTGTAAGGATGTTGGGTACACTTCAGGGTTAGGTATACAAATGTTCATTGTGCAGGTACCCTTGTTGATGAGATATGCCCCTCCCTCCCCTGTCAATTTTCCTCAACTGCCAATCCCACCCCCCTCCCCTGGCAGTTTCCCACTACTGCCAATCCCTTTCTTATAGTATTATGATAATTGCTCAAGGTCCACTTATGAGAACATATGGGACTCTGTTCTTTGTTTCTGTGATAGGTCACTGAGTATGATTGACTCTAAATCCATCCAAGTTGCTGCGAAGTCCCTGTTTGTCCTTCTTTATGGCTGCATAATATTCCATTGTGTATATGTACCACATTTTAAAAATCTAGTCCAGCTTCGATGGGCAGCATGGTTGGTTCCATGTTTTTGCTATTGTGGATAGAGCTGCAACATGTGTGTGCAGGTATCTTTTTGTAGAAGGATTTGAATTCCTTTGGGTATATTCCCAATAGGAGAACTGCTGGGTCATATGGAAGGTCAATTTCTAGTTTTTTCAGAAATTGCCACACTGTCTTCCAAAGAGGTTGCACTAGTTTACATTCCCATCAGCAGTGCAGAAGTGTTCTTTTTTTCTGCATCCTCCCAGCATCTGTTGTTTGTTTTAATAATGATGGACATTCTTAATGGGGTTAGGTGGTATCTCAATGTGGTTTTGATTTGTATTTCTCTGATGATGAGTGAGGCTGAGCACTTTTTCATGTGTCTGTTGGCTGCCCGTATCTCTTCTTTTGAGAAGTGTCCATTCATGTCTTTGCCCACTTTTTAATGGGGCTGCTTGTTTTTTTCTTTTCGGCATGTTTGAGTTCCTTATAGATCTTAGATGTTAGGTCTTTGTCAGATATACAATTGACAAATATTTTTTCCCATTCTGTGGACTGCCTCCCTGCTCTCTTGATGGTTTCTTTTGCTTTGCAGAAGCTTGTCAGTTTGATGAGGTCCCACTTGTCTATCTTATTTCTTATGGTAGGGCACTAAGGGTTTGGATCAGGAATTGGTTGCCAGTTCCAATTTCAATGAGAATGACTCCTACATTTTTAAGATTCTTATAGTTTGAGGTTTTATGTTTAGGTCTTTGATCTATTTAGAGTTAATTTTTGTATATAGTGATGGGTAGGGGTTCTGTTTCAATCTTCTGCATGTGGTCAGCTGGTTTTCCCAGCACCATTTACTGAATAGATTTTCCTCTCCCGAGTGGTTGTTGTGGGAGGCTTTGTCAAAGATGACTTGGTTGAGAAATTGAGACTTTGCTTCCGGAATCTCTGTCCTGTTCCATTGGTCTACATGCCTGTTCTTGTACCAATACCAGGCTGTTTTGATTATTGTAGCCTTATAGTAAAGTTTGAAGTCTAGAAGTGTGATACCTCCTGCTTTGTTTCTTTTGCTAAGGATTGTTTTGGCTATTCGTGGTTGTTTATATTTCCATATGAATTTCTGTATTGTCATTTCCAGGTCTGAGAAGAATGATGTTGGCAACTTAATGGGTATTGCATTGAATCTGTAGATTGCCTTTGGTAGGATGGACATCTTGACAATGTTGATTCTTCCTATCTATGAGCATGGAGTATTTTTCCATTTGTTTGTGTCTTCTTAGATTTCTTAAGCCTGTTTTGTAGTTCTCATTGTACAGGTCTTTCATTTCTCTGGTTAGAAAGATAGGTTGGCAACCCTTAAGCAGTAATTTAGGAAAATATCAAACTTTACTCTTTAGTTGAGATTGATATTTTTAAAAACTTACTATATTTGTGTGTCTATTTTAGGATGGCTTTAGATGACAAGCTCTACCAGAGAGACTTGGAAGTTGCACTAGCTTTGTCAGTGAAGGAACTTCCAACAGACACCACTGATGTGCAGAAGTCTCAAAATAAAAGTAACTTTATTTTCTGTGTATTTAACTTTAAAACTTTCTTGTTGAATTTGCTTATGTCTTTGAATGGGCCTTCACATAAGAAAGAATAAAATTTGAATACTTTGGATTATAAGTAGATCAATTTGCAGAAGATATAATTGGATTCAATTTTTTCCCCCTTTATTATTATTATTTTTTTTATTATAAAGATGTGGGGTACAATTCAGGGTTAGGTATTCAAACGTTGATTATGCAGGTACCCTGGTTGATGAGTATCCCCCTCCCTCCCCTGGCAGTTTCCCTCAGCTGCCAATCCCACTCCCCCTCCCCTGACAGTTTCCCACCACTGCCAATCGTTTTCTTATAGTGGATTCAATTCTCTATTCAGCTGTTTAAATCTCATACAAATGTACATACATTCTGCTTACCACCCAAAGTGGTAAGGACACGGACCATGAGCCTGGATGTTCAAATTGCATATTGATGTACAGTACAAATGGAATTTTTTGATCAATGAATTGATCTGTACGTTCCTAACAATCCACTTTCTTTTCTCCACATCTGCATTAGTTGAACATGACCTGATAATAATAATGTTCATTTTTTGTAAAGGTTAAAGGTGTTAAGTTTGGTAGGCTTAAGAGAATAGCTTCTGGATTTGTCTGTTGATGTTCTGCCTGATATCATGTAGCAGATGGTAATATTGATGTTTTGGAGAGGCAGAAATCATTATTCTTGAGAATGACACTCAAACTGCTGAAAAGCTTTTTGGGATTAATTTTTTTTGGATTAAATTATTTTATATTGGCCAATAATTTAGCCCATTATCTCACTTTGGGATATAGCTAGGGTTTTTTTGTTTGTTTGTTTTTGAAATCAGTATTTCCTCCTACTTAAAAATAAATGAAACTGTTGATTAAAGTACCACTTCTCATTGAATTATGAACTTTGTAGCATTGGAATTTAATAATACCAATAATCTTGTCTTAAAGGCCTCTTAAAATACTTTGGATCATTTTAAGGTTATTATAATGATTGGAAAAGACTTACGTTATGAAGCATGGATTTGCCTACACACAAGTGAGAGTTAACACTGATTGACCATTTCCTGTGTGTGGGGCACTGTAATAAGCAGTGTCCACATATGATCAACATTTATTCTATCTCCAGGTTATAGATGCGGAAATTAGATCTTAGAAAAGATAAGCAACTTGCCTGTGGTCATTTAGCCAGTTTACATGGTTGGATTTTAACCTAAGTTTATTTGATTTCAGAGCCTAAATGTCTAACCATATGCTAGCCTCTCCAAGTAAAATCATTTTGCTTGTCTGAGTTTGGAGTTATTTATCTGTATCTAGATGCGGTTACATTTTAGCACTAATCTTTATATTCTAGACATGGTTGACAAAGGTATATCTGAATTTTCTTTCTTATTCCTTATATTTAGGCATTGAAAAACATGACAATAGTAAAACAGAAACAATGGCTAAATCTCCTCATATCTCTAATTGCAGTGTAGCCAGTGATTATTTAGGTAAGTTTTTGTTACTAATAATAATTTTTCCACCAACAATACTGCTTGTCTAAGTTTCGTTTAAATTCCTGAAATTATAGTGGGAACCAAGGTCTTTAAATTTGTTGAGGCTCTCTCCATCTCATGGTCTTTGTTTCTTTGTGTTTTAGCCTTATTCTTTCTTACTGCAGATCCACTTTCTTTCCTAGTAGAGGGTTATGACTACTCATGGCTTCTAGTCTACAAGAGTGGACCACTAAAGAAAGGGGCTGCATCTTCCCAGTTCGGCAAACGTTGTTTGGGTCTTGGACTTATCCAGAGTTTGTTGCCAGGGCACTGATGTGCCATCATTGACCCACACTGGGGTAGTAAGTTGTCTATTAGCAGAAGCAGAGAGGGATGAATCTGGGCACATAAAAGCAACAGCTTTAATAGAGTCTGCTCTGCAGTTCTTGAAATACCAGCAGTCACAAAAAGATTCCATTGATTTTTATACCTCTCCTGAAGATTTGGATAAGATTACCGAGGAAGATGATGTTCGTGGTGTTCAAGGGAAAAGAAAAGCAGCATCTAAAGCTGCGGTACAGCAGAGGAAGATTCTTCTGGAAGGCAGTGATGGCGATAGTATTAATGACACAGATCCAGAATTTGCAACTGGTAAATTATATCCGCTTCAAAACTAATCTTGTAGAAATTCAGTAAAAAAGTTCTTGGAGGCCATGAATGTGTGCGAAGCACCGTGTTAAACCTTCAGTGTATGCAAACTTTAGGATACCCAGGACTATTGAATTCAGCAGTAGCGTTTGGACAAGAAGCTTTGTCTAGGAGGTAACTTTTAAGCCATGCCTTAAAAAATGAGTAACATTTAGACAAACTGAAGAGGTAAAGTTGCATTTCTGAATGATAGTGAGGCATAAGCAATGGTACAGACAGGTGCACATTCAGGAGTTCAGTGAGGCTTGCTGAGAAGAATGTTACAGATAAAGCTACAGAGGTAGCTAACAGTAATCGTGGAGAGTCTCAGACCCATTTCTCAGAGGTGGAGACTTTTCCCTACAGATTGTAGAGATTCGCAAAATACTATGAGACAAAAGTGATGTGAAATATATGTTTGATTATGAGAGTTTTCAGATTCATCCAGAAATTGGGCAAATGGAAAACATAGTGACCTTGACAGAGCATCATCTTCTGTTAATTAAAAATTAAAATGAATAAGTCCATAAATTTAGGCCAAATCAGATGCTGTATTTTAGACTTTGATATGCTATTGACAAGTCATAACAGATATGTTCATCAGCACTGATTCAACAAATATTTGAATGCCTACTATGTGCACTATATTTCAGACACCAGGCACACAATAGTGAACCAAACAGCTCATGTAACATAGTCACATGTTCTGGCAGTTAGGATGTCTTTGAGGGATCATTAGGGGATAAGAGGATGGCGGAGCTGGAGGAGGAGGTGTTATTTTAGGTAGAGTGGTCAGGGAAGGCTTCTCCGAGGTGACATTTGAGAGTGAAGGCCATGTAGGTATTAGGAGAAAGAGTGTTCCACAGAGGGAATAGCAGGCACAAAGGTCCTGAGGTAGGAGTTTGCTCAGTGTGCTGAGAGTGGTGATGCCATTGCGCCTGAAGCTGAGTGAGGGAAGGGGAAACTGGGATGAGGTGAGAGAGGAAACCGGCCAGGCAGGGTCTTGTGGGCAACTGGAAGTGTCTAGAGAGGAGAGAACGTGATCTCAATTAAAATGTTAAAGGATCCCTAAAGCTGCTAGGTTGAGAATAGACTGTGAGCTGAGCAAGGGTAGAAGTGGTGACCGAAGGTGCCATCAACGGCCCAGGTGAGAGACAGCCATGGCCTGGACCAGAATAGTAGGGGTGAGATGCGGACAGGTCATCAGGTTACACATTTAGAGAAACGGCCTGTAGAATATTTCCTGGTGGATCAGCTGTAGGGAAAGAAGAAAAAACATAATCGAGGATGGCTGAAGTTTTTGGTTGGAATGACTAAGGTGCCCATGGTTATGCACTTGCTGACTTGACTGCTGTTTTGTGTTTTTCTTTCACTGAAATGGAAAAGACTCAGGAGAGGCGCAAGTTTGCTGGATGGGGGGTGGCGACTGGAACCGAGAGTTTGGACCTGCTAGAGTCGCCTCTGACATCCAAATGAGAGGCTCAGTAGGCATCTGAATAAACGAGTTTGGAGTTCAGGAGAGAAGTTCAGACTGGCATGTAAGTGTGGAAACATCACCATGTAGATGGTATGAAGGCCAAGACTCTGGACGAGGTTGAGATCACTTAGAGAATGACTGTAGAGAGAGAAGAGGTCTACATACGAGCTCTAGGACACTACGTTTAGAGGTCAGAAAAATTAGGCGCATTCGGCAAAGGAGATTGAAAAGGAATGGCTAAAAATACAGAACCGAGAGGGAGTATCAAAAGGCTGAGTGAAGAAACCATTGCAAAGAGGAATCAGTTAAACCTAAATGTCTTGTTAGGTCTAATAGGCAACTGAGAGTTGATCAATGGATTTGGCAATGTCCGTGGTGAGCTTGGTAGAAATGAAAGTCCAACTGAACTGAGTTGAAGAGAATGGCTGAAGTGAGGATAAGACAACATTTTAAGGAGTTTTGCTGTAAGTGTAGCAGAGTTATTGGGAAGAAGATTTTCATGGCTGTTATGTCCTCCATGTTTGTAAGTTAATGGAAGTGATCTGGTTAAAACGGAGAAAAATTGATGCCAAAGTTTTAAAAAGAAAAGAAAGAAAACTTAAAATTGAGAATATGCTACCTATTAGCTGAATTTTTTTTTGTTAATATTGGGGGGACAACCAATGCTCCAGAGACCATTATTTGCAGACTTTAGTTTAAGGAGGAACACCTGGAAATGTATGATGGGTTAGAAGAGACAGGACTCAGGAAAATAGTCAGCAACTTTTGTGCTGTAAAAAATGACTCAACATACGAACAGGAGGCGTGGGAGCAGGAGTGTAGAGGTGGGACTCAATATGAAAGATATTGCAAAGGAATTGGCATCTGGGAGCTTGGAGAAACTTTCTTCATTGCTTGCCCTCCTTGAAGCTAAATCCTCTCGGGCTTCCAGAAATAACTTTAATTTGCAGGCTACATTTCTAATAACCTTCATGTGACCTGCTGGCCTTTTATGGCTAATTCTAGATAGCACAGTGACCATTATGTGAGTGTGTGAGTTAATTACTCCTAATTGGTTTTTAAAATTTTATTTCTGTAGAAAAAATCATGGGATAAAGATATCACAATTTGAAGATCATAATGACGTTGATTTAGGTAAAGGTTATCAATGGAAGTTTGGTCAGGATCTTTGCCATGGTGAATTCAGGCTGGCATCTGCTGAACCAGCTAAGAGTGGAGCAAGCATACCTTACGTGCTTTCAGATATGATGTAATATGAAGTACTGAGCATCACGCATGAAGTATATTCTTGCCAAAAAAGATGACCCTGAATCTAATTGAGCCTTGAGAGAACAGAATTCCAGCTGACTGAAAATGGAAGTATAATATTTAAATGATACCTTGAAGAAGAGAACAGACAAATCCAGAGTATAGGACATTCTACAAAATAACTGACCTGGCTACTTCAACAAATCAAAGACTGGGGGAAAGGGAGAGAATATTGCTCTATATTACAGGAGGTTAATGTAGACTGGGTAGAAGATGATACCAAGAAACGAATGTTAATATTGTTAGATATGATAATAACATTGTTGTGTAGGAAAGTCTCCATGTTTTTTAGAGCTGCATTATGAAGTATGTAGGGGTGTAATAATGGAATGCTGAGGATTTATTTTAATATACTGCGAGAAGGGAAGGAAAGAGAAGAAAACAGATAGATGGAACAAATGTAGCAAAATATTGGTAATTGTTAAATCTGGGTGGTTGTTTACTAACTACTGTTGCGTAGGTTTGAAAATTTTCATAATGTGTTTTTTAAAAATAAAATACAGTATTTCATATAGACAGGTATAAATGTGTGGGGATGCTAGTGGTTATCTGAATGGTGAGACTAAAGAGTGGGTTTTCTTCTTAATACTTTTTAAAATATGGTCTACATTTTCTACAGTAAACATATACATTTAATTTTTTATTTTATTTGTACATTTTTGCCTTAAGCATTTTCTATAATAAGCATGCACATAATATTAAAAATATTAAACTGAGCTCGGTGGCTCAGCCTGTTATTCCACGCCTTTGGGAGGCTGAGGTGAGTGGATTGCCTGAGCCCATGGGTTCGAGACCCGCCTGGGCAACTTGGCAAGACCTCATCTCTACAATAAATCAAAAATTAGCCGGGCGTGGTAGCGCACACCTGTAGTTCCAGCTACTTGGAAGGCTGAGGCGGAAGGATCGCCGGAGCCCAGCAGGTCAAGGCTGTGGTGGCCGGGAGCGGCCACTGCACTTCAGTCTGGGCAACAGAGTGAGACTACAACTCAAAAAAAAAAAAAAATTAAAAACTTTTATAAAATATAGAACTAACCCTTATTTGCACTTAATTTTCAGAGTCCATTATTTACAAGGCATGGCTTTTTGGTTCCCACAAAAATAGAAGGCTCACTGCTTAGCTATCAAGTTGGGACATGTTTTTTTCCAGAGCACCTGTAACACTTCTCATATTGCATCACTGGCTTATATCATCTCATGAAGTACGAAAAAGAGTTTGTGGAAGATATAGCATCAACAGCTAAGACTGTCGTGGTATGCTTACTGTTCCCAATTATCAGTGGGTCTCCATTCTAGAATGTTGGACATTTATGCAATTAAGGGAAGTCATACAGTTGTTACCATAAATGTCACTGTCCTGAAAGACTAGCTTTTTGTCATACCCCACCATTCTTTTTAAGTCACTGAAGTAAACTGGTGAAATCTGAGCTAGGGATTGCAGGTGGGAAAGTGTAGCGAGAATAGTAACAGCCAACTTATGTTTTGCTTGCTATTTGCCAGATGTTATTCTAAGCGCTTTATATATTTTAACTCATTTAATCTGCACATCACTCCGTGATGTAGGTTTATAGTTATCCTCATTTTCTAGGTGAGGAAAACTGAGATGCAGTGAAGTTAGTGACCTGTCCGAGGTCATGTGCCATGTGACTGAAGGGCCAGGATTCAAACCCAGGCACCCGCAATCTCAAGCACTGCAGTGTTCTGCTACCAGAACCAGTGTAGCACAAAGGTGCACACGAATCTGGTGCAAAAGCTGTGGACAAAGTTGAAGCCACAGAAGTCCCACTTTTCAGATCAAAGATGAAGCATGTCATCTTCTATTTTAGGTGAAGATTCTGAGGATGATTCTGATTTTGGTGAGGGTGAAGATAACGACGAAGACTTCGCTATGAGAAAAAGTAAAGTTAAAGAAATTAAAAATAAAGAAGTGAAGGTAAAATCCCCAGTACAAAAGAAAGAGAAGAAACCTAAATCCAAATGTAGTGCTTTGGGTAAGCGTGGTCTAAAACACTTAATTTAATTAATTATAAAGGCAGTGTGTTTAGCTTGTTTGCTGTGTTTTTCTAGTCTTTGCCTTTGTTCTCATTGACATTTTGCTAATGCTTATTTCTAGTTAGAATACATGAAAGAAAGCAGGGCAGGGCTGGGGAAGGGAGAACATCAGACAAGAGTACTGAGCCCCGTGACCTCTGCCAGCACATTCTCTGTGTGACCTTGCCTTGGTACTCACAGCCACCCTCTGCGGCTGCTGTTGTCACCTGCGTTTTACAGTGAAAACCTGAGGTTCTCAGCGTTAAATAACTTGTTGGAAATCTTACATCTAATAATTGAGGGGCTAGAATTTGAACCCAGGTTTGTCCATTCAGAGTCTAAGCTGTATCCACTGGATTGCATTTTCTCTTGGCAATTAAACAGTGAAGTGTGCATGATTCTAATTTCTTGCTTGTGTGCTTGCCTTAGCCCGATTTGAGAGCTCTTTTGCTACTTGTTCCCCCCCCACCCAAACAAATTTCATTAGAAACCATTTTTACAGTAAAACTGAAATTTGTGGCAACTTAAATATGCTATACCTGTTTCTTGTGTAAAAGAAGTGAGGCTATTTTTTGAGTTCGTAATATAGGATAGATTATTGTAATCTATCCTATATTAATTGACTTTTTTGTTTATTGATACTCATGTTTATGTCTTAGTTTTTAAAATATATATGCTATTTGACTAAAAGTCTATCATTCATTCTTTCCATTTATTAGTAGGAGTTGCTCTCACCTTAAGGGCATGGTGCTGAGTACTTACTAAGAATTAAATACAGACTTAGTCACATTTCTCCCTCTGCTGTATTCTGAATTAATAAGGTTTTAATTAGAGGTTTTTTTTTTAACTGTCAAATTCACCTGGTTTCCAGAAATTAGGTTTTAAATGCAAGGGCTTTTAGAGATAAAACTGTATATTAGTTTTCTATGACTTTCATAACAAATTGCCACAAACTTGGTGGTTTAAAATAACATATTTATTACAGTTCTGAGGGTCAGGAGTCCAACATGGTTCTCACTGGGCCCAAATCAAGCAGCCGGCAGGGACGTACTCCTCTGTGGAGGTTCTGGGGGAAAACTCACTCTTGGCATTTTCCAGCTCTTGGAGGGCACTGCACCTCTCAGCCTGTGCCCCTTCCATCTTCAAAGCCGGGATAGCAGGACTTTCTCACCAGACTCTCACTCTCCTCCTTCTACCCGCTGACTTATACGTTGGGCTCATCCAGATTATTCAGGATAGTCTTCCACCTCCAGATTCGTAACTTAATTCCATCTGCAAAGTCCCTTTGCTGTGTAAGGTAACATAGTCACATGTTCTGGCAATTAGGATGTCTTTGAGGGATCATTAGACATCTTTGAGGGGCTATCATTCTGCCTTCCATAAGCTACAGTATGAAAAAGTCATTGACAACGTGAATATATTTTATATTTTTTAGATGGTTGTTTATGCTTTTTTACCAAGATATACTAACAACTAAAAATAAACTTTTAGCTTCCAAGTTGGAATTTATTGTTTAAAATCTTTTTTATATCCCTTTGAGCAAGTTGCTTCATAAGGGAGATTAATATATAATATTAGAAGTAAAATTTAACTATTAAGTAATAGGATTAGGAATTAGGAAAAATGGATTCTATTTCTAGTCCTAGTAATGTATTGGGTCACCTTTGAAAGTTTTGTTTTGTTTTGTTTTTTTGTGTTGGAGTCTCACTCTGTCGCCCAGACTGGAGTGCAGTGGCTGCTCCCGGCCACCGAGCCTCGACCTGCTGGGCTCCGACGATCCTTCTGCCTCAGCCTTCCAAGTAGCCGGAATTACAGACATGCGCTACCACACCTAGCTGATTTTTTGATTTATTGTAGAGTTGAGGTCTCGCTGCCCAGGTGGGTCTCAAACCTGCGGGCTCAGGCAATCCACTCACCTTAGCCTCCCAAAGGCGCGGGATTATAGGCTGAGCCACCGAGCCTGGTTTGGGTTTTTTTTTTTTTTAAATCTAGCACACATTATAATTTTTTCCTTGATAGAAAAAAATGTTCAGAACTGTGTTGTCCAATATGAGAGCCACTGGTCATATTTGGCTGTATTACATTTAAGTTCATTAAAATTAAGTAAAATTTTAAGATCAGTTTTTTGGTTTGCTAGCCACATTCCAAGTGAACAGTAACTATTTATGACCTAGAGGCCACCATATCAGACAGCTCAAATAGCCATCATATCAGACAGAACATTTTTTTATCATCACAGAGTTCTGCTGATCTGGGAGATGGAATTGTTAACATTAAGAAAGCATTTGACTGGGCTCTGTGGCTCAAGTCTGTCATCCCAGCACTTTCAGAGGCCGAGGTGAAGGATTGCCTGAGCCCAGCTACGGAGTGAGACTCCAACTTAAAAAAAAAAAAAAAGAAGAGCATTTAGTGAAAATGTTCTTATTCATATGCATTTAGATACCCTTTAGGTATTTTAAAACAAGCATTCTCTGTAAGCGAATTTACATTCCACTTCTGTTCCATTCATTTCTCCCACCAAAAAAAAAAGAACCAAAACCTACTCCCATTCTTGTAGGTAAATGGCACCATCAAGCAATGTGCCCATGGCAGGAACTTGCAAGGGATGGGTTATTTCTTCATCTCCATCGCCACCTGCCGCCAGCTAATTACTAAAACATATCTAAAGTGCTGTTTTTGTATCTATTCTCCACCTTAGTATGCCTCCAAAACCTCTCACATGGTTACCACAATAGCCTTCTAAGTGGTCAACTTCCTCTATGTTACCATCATTGGAAAGATGTTTTTAAAATGCATATCACTCCTAAGAAAAATTTGGATGTAACCAGACCCTTTTATGTGGCCTACAAAGGTCTTCATAAATGATCTGCACTCTCTCTGTCTCTTACCTTTCCTGCCTTTGAGATTTTTCTCCAACCATACCGAATCAGTCAGTACTAGTCCTAGAACTTGGTGCATTCTCCAGCTTTGCATGCTCTACTCCCTCTGCCTGGAAGACTTCCCTCAACAAAGCTTTCCTCTCTAGGTTTGATTCAGCTTGGATCATCTGCATCCACCTTTCTGCAACTTGCAAACACACACACACCCAGATTGCGGTTTTCCTTCCTGCTGGGCATACAACTAGGGTCTGCCACATCCTTTATACATATCTCTTTACTTTCTTGTCCTTCCCACTAAAGTCCATGAAGTCCTTGGGAGCAGGGTCTATGAGTGATATCTTTGTAACCCTAGAGCCTGATACATTGTCTCATTGACCCATACTGATGAGACACTACTGTGTAATAGTTATATGCATGGACTTTGGAGGAAAACCAGGTTTCTAACCCTGGCTCAGACACTTAACTAGCTATCAAGCTGTAGGCAGATTATTTAAATTCTTTGTTTCCTTGTATGTACTGAATTGCCATAAAGGGCAAAAGGTAATGTGTATGATATGCTTATCACATTACCTGACCTGTAAATGTTCATTAAAGATGGCTGTTCTTAGGTTCTTAATAAATGTTTATTGATTAAGGGTCCTTTTAATTTTTCATAAGATTATGCAGCTTTATAATTTGTACACATACATGCTAGACTTAAAGTTTATCTTCCAACGTGACCAACTTTTTTATGTTTATTTTTCAAAGAAGTGACTTCAGTACACTCTGACCCAGCTGCCGTCAAATCGGAATATCACTCCTTACCCAAAAAGATTTCTCATTCTTCAGAGGCCACTAGAAAACCATTACAAATATGCAGTCCTTCAGCTGAAAGCAAGAGACCGAAGTGGGTTCCACCAGGTATGGTATATTTATGAACAAGGGCAGGGGCTTAGAAAATTATCACTGGGGGATTTTTTTTTCCCTAGTTATAAATCATAAAATATGATCATTTTCTCATATTATTACATAATCTTCAAAATTAGACTTTCTAGTTGCTGCATTTTTTCATGTTTTATTTAACCATCCCCTTATTATTGAGCATCTAAGTTGTTTATGATTTTTTTCAATCATATAAATAAGGGTGCAATAAGCACAAACATTCTTATTTTAGAAATCTGTGGGCACATTCCTGATTATTTTCTTAGGAAAAATTTCTAGTAGGAGAATTACAATGTCAAAAGGTGTAAATATTTGAGATTCCTGTATTTATATTTCTGGCAACAATTTTTTTGCTCAGGGCCGGCTGACCTCTTCGTCTACTGAAACCTCGGGATCTGTGTGTGGGAATTCCAGCATTTAACATGCCCTAGCAATCTCAACTTCTGACTCTACAAACTTGACTTATTTCCTTTTGCTCCACAGCCAGGTCTTACTGATCCTTCAAGAATTCTTTGACCTTTACCTCTCTTGACATTACAAAAACCCTAATGCTAACCCAAACTGTTGTTGCCTTTCTAATTAATCCTGTCTTCATTTTCTGGCAGCCACTTCCATGAACCCTCTAAATCAGTGAAATTGATACACTTTTTGTCCCCCAAACACATTGCGTATATTCTTCTGTCAGAGTCTCTCATTCTCCAGGTTCCTCTGTCTGGTATATCTTTCTTCATGTCCCTCTCCTTTTCTAAGTCTTTCCAAATCTACTCTGGTTTTACTTCTTTTGAGTGACCTTTCTTGAGTGGTCCCTAGTGGTCCCTCCCCTAATGATGGCTAGGTATTAATAGGCAGATTTAATTCTGAGCTGTGAGGCTGCATGCTTGCTCATTTATCTGAACCTTCTGTCATCTGAAATATCAGGAGCTAATATATAATCTTTAAAGTTCTTTCTGATTGAAAAATTCTAAGATTTTTGATGAGAATTTAAAAGTTTTTTGGAGAAAGAAAGGAAGAGTAGTTACTGAAATAATGAAGTCATATCATAAAATTAATGTTTTTTCAAAGAACAGTGATTCCCCAAAGAAAGAAATTTGAAAGAAATAATACAATGAATATAGAAATTTAAACGTAGCATCATAAAAAAGATAAAAAGGGAATAGGGAGTGGCATGATAGATATAGAGTTGCTGTCATAAAGCACACTGTTTATAGAGTCGGTGAGTGACCACGTCAGGCATGTGATGCACGTGAGTGAACTGGGCACGTGTAGTAGACTTTGCGAGTGGGGTTATGTTAGACTCAGGAGTTTGTGCCCTTTTGGAAGGATACAGCTGCTACTCAGCTCCATCTGATTGTTTCCATGCAGGATTAGGGGCCTGGTATTTTCAGATATGATTTTTTTTTTTTTTGCAAGAGAAGCCAGAAAACCTAGATCTTAATGCAAAATCTCCTCATTTTTAAAAGTTGACTTTTTAAAAATACCATGTGGACCAAATATCTGGTGTGAGAGCTAGATTTGGCCTTCAGGTACCAGTTTGTTACATGTCTTATACAACTGTGAGAAGACCAGTAAGACCTCAAAGGGGAAATGAATTAGGGACATAAACATACTAATGCCCTCAAGAAATAGAACGAGAAAATATGAGAATTTTATTCTCACTGGTAGCTACGGAAATATAAACTAAATACTATTGAATATTAATAGAATACTATTAAAATGTATTATTGTTATTACACTATACTATTTTATATCTCAAACTAGAAAACAACTAAGCAATATAATCTAGCGCACTGGGTTATAGGGTAGTAGGTATCACAATTTAAAATTTATAATCCCTTTATTGTTCAGTGACTACAGTCATGATCACTAATGTGTATAAATATTGAAATGTAATACTAGATGGAAAGAATTGCTATGTTAGGATGACGGTATAATTGAAACTAGGTTTTTTAAAAACTGGAAAATACTCTTTTCAAGGAGTACTTGTAAAAATTTCAGAACTTCAAAAAATGCATGTGACTTTTCTATTACTTTAGAAATTAGTTTGTGCATTTCTTTATGGCTTTACAAGCAGTGTTACCTGCACCTTACTTTTCTATTTCACCTTTCATGGTGAAATTTTGGTGTCATTACCTTGGCTTCTAGGATATTTGAAAATAGGCAATTCTGTGTTCTTTCTGTTCTGTAGTATTTTCCATTCTTTTGAACTAGTTTATTGCTTGATAGACCCTGGAAAGCAGAATAATGCTTAACTACTTTTTTTGCTTTTTCTGTTTAATTTTTATTTTATTTTTTTAAAGACACAGTCTCATTTCTGTCACCCAGACTGGAGTGCAGTGGTACGATCATAGGTCATGGCAGCCTGGAACACCTGGGCTCAAGCGATCCTCCTGCCTCAGCCTCCTGGGTAGCTGGGACTACAGGCATGTGCTACCATACCCGGCTAATTTTTTTTTTTGTAGAGATGGAGTCTTGCTATATTGCCCAAGCTGTTCTCAAACTCCTAGCCTCAAGCAATCCTCCTGCCTTGTGCTAGGATTCCAGTCATGAACCACCGCACCTGGCCACTTCTGTTTTATAAAATAATTTGTTAAGAGATTTCTGACTTCAGTTGCATCATGTCATATGTTTTCTTTCAGCGGCATCTGGAAGTAGCAGTAATAGCAGCAGCCCACTGGCAGGAGTGTCCGTTAAGTCTCCAAATCAGAGTCTCGCCTTGGCTTGTCCAGATTAGCACGAGTTAAACCTTTGCATCCAAATGCCACTGGCAGTTGAACATGCTTGCAAAGAGATGTGTATTTGAGAGAATTGCCATTTTACAAGTGTGTTTATGTTTGAGGAGGTTATTATAATATAATGGAATCCTTTAACTTGTCATACAAATGATCCCTATCTGTTTTGTGATTACAGTCTCTGAAAAGCTAGTCAAGTCTTCAGTAAGAAGTTTGTTTCTAAGAATTATCTTCTTATGTCATTTCCTTCAGAAGAGCATATTCTATTTTCCTGTCACTTTGACATGGAGGAAGTCCACATCAGATGTGCTTCTTTTCTAGTAACATGATATGTTCCTCTCTAGCTTTGTCTAATTTATGGCACCTTAACTGTTAAGAATTTGTGTGGCGAAGGGAAACATTCCCATTTCTTTCAAGAGACAGTTCTGAAATCTTATAAGCTACTTAAGCTACATTGTCAGTTTTATTGCAAAGATACTTTGTAGTTTAGCCAAATCTTTTTATAGTAAGAATTCAGAATTATTTTACACATTAAAATGGTTGCTGTTTTATAGCATATGTCTCCTACTTAGAGATAAATGGTTTTCTACAGCAAATAGAATTAATGGCATTTTATGAATTCTTCATTGTCAAAAACCTTTAATAAAAGTGGAAATGTTTTCGAGTGCTCTTTTTCTTGATATCATTGCATTCACCTTTCCCGGATTATCTCTACATTTCATGATAAAATGAGAGTCCTGCCTTGTGGTTGTAAATATTAACAGGGGAAAACTGTTTCTTCAAGTCATCACTTTGTTATGCTGGCACTTAGAAAGTAGTTGTCAGGTACTTAGTCATCCCTATTGTGATATTGGATAATATAGCTTTTCAGGAAGCTTAGATCCGAATTTCTTGTGAATAAAAATTATAGCAAATATACTTATGGGGAGAATTTCAACCAGCTCGTGATCATTTCTTCATAAAAGTTCCAAGTCATTGTAGCTATTAAAAAACATATATGACTTAGCTTAAACTTATGGTTTATGGAAACATTTATGTTAACATGAAAAGTACTTTAGAATTACAATTAAAGTGAGCATTTGCCTATTGCTATTGTGTATTTTTTACCTCTTGTCTATTTTCCTACTCTCATTTTTATACTACCCAACCTATGTCCCTTATTAAACATTTTCCAGTGACATAGTATTGAAGTACTCTAGATGGTACAGTTGAACAGCAAACAATAAGTGCCTGCCCTGTATTAGGTACTGGTATTGATTAATTATCTGGCACCAATTGATGAACCTGTTTTTGCGATGTTTTCATAATTAGTGTCTTTCTGTTTGAAATTACCTCAAGCTGTGTTAAAACCAGCATGGCTGAAAGCACTAACTCCTTTGTGTTGCCAAACCCAGTAAACATTTTTCTCCCCCATTTTTATGTACACTATTCATCATACCCTGATTAAAACATTTTATTTCCTTGCCTTGTGACAGCTTTCTTTTGTAATGCTATTCCCACTTCCCTGCCCTCTTTCATTATTTTGCAGCTTTCTAATCTTGTGTGTCACACTACTTGTCTTACCACAGTATCATGTTCTGGGTAGTTTCATTCTTTCCCCCCATCTCACCCCTTCCTTTGTTTTTTTGTTTTTGTTTTTAGCTTAGGTGACAACACCTACGCTGCACCAGGATCTTTAGCCTATGCCTTGCTCTTGACACAAGACCCTTAGCTGAGCAATTGATGTAGTGAATCAGTCACTATATTCAACTCCTCTCACTACCCTTCCCTGTGTTCTGTTAGTAAACACCTGCATCCCCATGGGTGCCGCAGGTGGATTCCTGGGATTTGTTCTGTTCTTTTGCTGTTGCATCCAGTCACCCAACTCTATTCCATTTCCTAAATTTTTCAAAGCTGCTGTATTCTTCTACTCTCCCTTAGTCTGAAACATCATCACTTACTACTTCAAACAGGCATCCTGGCCTTGATTCTCAGCCTCCTCTGGCCTTTTTTCTTTGTTGTTTCTGAGTTGGAGTCTCACTTTTGTCGCCCAGGCTGGAGTGCAGTGGCACGCTGCTCATGGCCACGGTAGCCTTGACCTACTGGGCTTAGGCGATCCTTCTGCTTCAGCCTTCCAAGTAATTGGAACTACAGATGCATGCCACCATGCCCGGCTAGTTTTTGTGATTTATCGTAGAGACGAGGTCTCACCAGGTTGCCCAGCCTGGCCTGGTCTCGAACCCCTGGGCTCAGGCAGTCCTCTCGCCTTGGCCTCCCAAAGTGCTGGGATTACAGTCTGAGCCTCCATGCCCGGCCTCTGTCCTGCCTTCTAAGGTGTTATTGCCACAGGGAGTTTTCTAAAATAAGATCTGAGCGTGGACACTCTTCGTCTGCAATCCACACATAGACCTTAGCCTGTCCAGTTCCCAAGCTACTCAAGTCTGGCAGGCGGCACCCTCTTCCTTCAACCTTGTCCCCTCTGCCCATGTGCATCTGACCCCTGTCCCACCAGACCAGGGCTAGCCCCAATGAACCAAGCTTCCCAATCCCACTGGGCCTTCACACCGGGATGTATCTGCCTTCTTTACACAGCTCCTGCTTGTCCCTGAAGACAGATCCAACTCTTCCCGAAAGCTTCATTTGGAATATTTCATGCCTGTGTCCGGAAAGCCAGCCCAAACTCCCGTCATTCCACGACCAACTTTCCCTTCGGCTCATGCTTTTCCCAAACCTGGTGCCGCGTAGGTGGTGCCCGTCTAATGAGCCAACTACGTCCAGAGCTTTCAAGTCCGCTGATGATGCTCCGTCTGAACAGGGGGAAAGTCGAGCTAATTTCATGTGTCTGGTCTGCGCAGCCAGCTGTAACCCCAGTCTCGGTGCTGGGACTCGGTTCGATCCTTGCCTAACCTTTAAAAAAAAACTGGGGCCAGGAGCCAGGGCCCCCGTGGTGTTCCCAGTCGTCGAGGTCGCGGTGGAAGCCCCGTCGCAGGGTGGGCCAGCCCTCGGCCCCGGAGTCACACAAAGGGCGCGGCCGTCTCCATGGCGACGGCCGCGGGGCGTGGTCCTCCCGGGCCTCGGCGGCCGACTCGGGCCGCCTCCCTCGCGCGGCGGCCGCGCGGTCCGCGCCGGCCCGATGCAGCTCCGCCCCCCCCCCGCCCCCGCCGGATCAAAGTAAGGGCCGGGGGCGAGCCGGCCCCGAGGGGCCCCTGCCCGCCTGGGAACAGGCTTCGGGGGCGACGGGGGCCGAGGGGAGAAGGAACGCAAAGGGGTCGATGGGAGCGCGCGGGGGGGGGGAAGGGGCGGGGCGCGGCGCGCGGAGAGGCGAGGTGCAACTGTGGCGGCTGCTGGCGACGGCTGCGTCCTCGGACCCCAACCCACGACGCGGTTGGAGGACTGTGGCCTGGCCCGCTGCAGCTGAGTGCGGGCTGGGGGCGTCTGGGGCACCCGTGAGACCCACCCCGAGACTGTGCGTCCAGCTGTGACCTCGACGGCTCGGAACGCCAGACTTTTTTCCTCCCTTTCTCCGCCTTCTTGTCTTCCTGCTCACTGCCCGTCCCCTTGGCTGGCGCCGGTGGGTGCCCGCGCCTCGTGTTGAGTCGATGAGGGTCCGGCCGACGGGAAGCTGCTTCCCACCCAGCCTGCGCGCTGGGCGCCGCCGTGCGCAACCAGAGCTCCCCGGGCCTGACCCGGGGCACGAGAGCACGCGGATCGCGCGCCCAGAGTTACACTTGCCTCCCCGGGTGCTGCTTGCTCCCACTCGTAGGAATTTCCAGTCTCGGCGGATTTTTTTTCCCCTAAAGGGAGGAACAACACAATATTTGAGGATTTTTAGCGTCTGTGGCATTGGCTCCATTTGAAGTGGCCACCAGCTTACCAGAGCTTAAGAAACCTGTGACCCCTCTGACATGTTTCAAGTAACTGACAGTGACGTGGGTTTTTTTATTTTTGACTCGGGGGTCTCATTCCGTTGTCCAGACTGGAGTGCAGTGGCATGAGCAAGCTTCACCGCAGCTGAACTCTTGTGCTGAAGGGATCCACCCTCCTCAGCCTCCTGAGTAGCTGGGACCACAGGTGTACACCACAAGGCCCAGCTGTGTGTGTGTGCAGAGACAGAGACAGAGACAAGGTCTCCCTATGTTGCCAATGCTGCTCTCCAACTCCCAGCCTGAAACAATCATCTGGCCTCAGCCCCCCAAAGTGCTAAAATTACAAGTCTGAGCCACCACACCTGGCCAGGATCACCAATCTTAATTCAAGCTTCGCTGCTCAGGTTTAAGAAACTTGGCAAAAACTAGGAGGCCTTGTAAAGAAAAAGTGCAGATGATAGAAATAACAAATGGAATGTCCTTTGTCTTGCTTGAGGGAATTAATCACCTACATGTGGTAGGTATGTAAACCTACGAGTTCCAAGAAATTCTTCAAACATGAACTGTGCCAGATGGATTCTGTGATCAAGCCTATTATTTCTTGTTTTTGTTTTGGATCTTACAGAGAGGGTAGGATGAGTCCTACAGGAAATTCCAAGCGGGATGCCAGCCACTCTTCCCCACTGTTGTCTGCTAGAATACCTGCATATCTCACGTGGGGAGGACCTGGTGCTGGGAGCCAGGGGTTTCACCTGACTCCAAACCCCACATGGCTAAAAAGAGCCACCGCTGGTTGAGGCTGCATCAGCAGAAATGTGATGACCACATCAATGATGTGAAGGTCTCTCTGCTTACCTGAACCATGATTAGAGCATAATCCGGACTCTAGAAAACTGTAGCCGTCCGAAGAGTGATGATACAAACCTACAAAGGGAGAGGGGGTGAAGGGCACACAACCACCCGTTGGGTACCATGTCCATTACTAGGGAGACAGAGGACTCGCTAGAAGCCTAGACCTCACCTGCGTGCGTTTTACGTATGTAGCAAATCCTCACATGTACCCCACAACTCTAAAATAAAAAATAAATACATAAAAACTGAATCTCAATTCAAAAAATAATCACTTTAAAAAGTAAAAGCCAGCCGGGCTCGGTGACTCAGCCTGTAGTCCCTTGCTTTGGGAGGCTGAGGTGAGTGGATTGCCTGAGCCCGCGGGTTCGAGGCCCGCCTGGGCAACTTGGCGAGACCTCATCTCTACAGTAAATCAAAAAAATCAGCCGGTTGTGGTAGCGCGTGCCTGTAATTCCAGCTACTTGGAAGGCTGAGGCGGAAGGATCGCTGGAGCCCAGCAGGTCAAGGCTGCAGTGGCTGACAGAGTGAGACTCCAACCCTTCCCCCCCCAAAAAAGTAAAAGCCTAGAAAACAGGGACATCCACAATGCAGGCTCTCTTTGTCATACCTTACCATCAGGAGAACGGGTTTGAAAAATTCACACAGAATTTCTAGAGATGAGCAGGTGAAGGGAGAGAAGCAAGCTTTTTTCAATTCAAGTTTTGAACATTCAAGAACTGTTGAGTAGAAGAGAAGGCTGGTTTCGTTCTTTGGTGATCTGCAGGGGAGAGCCAGAATTAGTGGAGGATATTTTGCTCAAGATAATTTATTCATTCAACAAATATTTATCACGCACAAACCATATGTAAATTAACAGCTGAGGGTGAAATGGGTTGCCTGGAGAAAGTACGCTCGGAGTCAGAGATGTTATAGAGAGGATTGCTGCCCTGGTTGGGCAAATGGACGAGATGGACTCCAAAACCTCTTTGAGCTCTTAAGAGTCTGTAAATCAGTGAATCCTCAAGAGTTGCAAGGATATATACCAAGGAGTTCTCTTAGGCAGAAATGAGTGTGACTTAAAATACAGTTAGATAGAAGAAATAAGACCTAGAGTTCAATAAATCAGTAGTGTGACTATAGTAAACAGTAATTGGTTGAGTATTCCAAAATAGCTAGTAGAAAATAATTTGAGTGCTATCCAAATTACCCTGATTTGATTATTACATATTATATGAATGCATCAAAATATCACATGTATTTCAAAATATGTACATATCAATAAAAAAATAGTGTAACTTAAGTACATTAAATACATTATCTTCTGTTACCAAACTGCAAAGGGAACCCCTACAAATTGTATGCTGCAACACTTTCTGCCCCAAAGATAGCCCCCAGGGCCTAAAGATGAAACTGCTGACAGTTGCAGTAGAAATACTGAAATTGTAACAGTTAAATCTCAAAAGACACATTTCCTTTTTGGACAGTGAAGTGATCTGTGTGTAGACAATGGGTGTGTATGAAATACCATGCACTGCAGTAAGGCTGGCACCTGTTTGTGAGTCTGTCTTGCTCTTGAGACTTTGAACTCCTTGGAAACAAGGATTTTGTTTTATTTATCTTTGAATTCCCCATGCTTAGCCACAGTAGCTGGTACACCATTGAGGCTCAGAAAATCTTTGATAAATTGATCTTAACCATCTCAGATTTCTCTTCCCTTAGTACTTTCGTACCAAGACTTTTCAACAGACAAGTCACTCTCCTCACCCCTATAAGGAATTAAAAAATAAAATAGAAGCTTACCATCCATGTCCCCAAGAGAGAGACAATCAAGATGAGACCAAAAACACATACACCTAAGATAATTAAGTAATGCTAGAACTGTTGGTCAAGTGACAACATGAGCTCCTTAGACACAAGTGCTGGTAAATTCCAGAGGAAAGAGATCAGTGTGGAGTGATAGGAAAACTCTGATCGACATGCAATATAATAACGAAGATTTCTAGAATTTTAGTTTCGGTTCTCGAACTCTTGGGTTCAAGTGATCCTCCTGCCTCGACCTCCCAAAGTGCTGGGATTACAGGTATGAGCCACCGTGCTCAGCCTTGGTTTCAGTTCTCAAAGGAATATTCACTCTAGATCTAAACTAAGTTTATTAGTTATCTTCAATTCTTCATGCCACATGATACAAACAAAATATAAAAAGCACTTTAATCCTTTGCCTCAAAGTTTGCCACATATTTTGAGGATTAAAAAGTGGTATTTGTAAAACTTTGAGTAAGGTTAAGTGTTATTATTGGCAGCCAGATCGAATGCATGAAGAAAGGCACAAAATAGTCTTTGAAAATCACAGAATTATCCAAGGGAGGGCATTAATGGAATAAGTCACCATAAAAAAAATTTTCAGCCTGACAATATTTTCATAGAATTAAAGTTAAAGAGATTTAGAACTGAAAGGGACTTAAGAAGTCATCTGTCTCGAGATGAGGGAACTGAGTTCGGAGAAGACAAATGGCTCATTCAAAATCATGGCACTGTCTGTTGGTCAGCATTGAGACTAGACTAGATTCTTCCGCATTTTCTTCAGGGTTTGCTCCTTCTCTTGGCCTCCAGAACTGCCAGAGCTAAACTTGATGCAGAGTCTTGGCAGGAAAAATCGTTGTATTCATTCCTTACCGGCGGAATTTTATACACCTCATGCCCTGTTGATGGCCAGAATTCTGCCTGTTTAGTCTCCCACATCATTCCCAAGTTTCTACTTCCACTCTCTCCTCACGGTCATGGCCTTGGTCGAGGCCCTCATCATCTTTTGCCTAGACTCCCAAAATGGCTGCCTAGTCCAGACCATGCTCCACGGTATCGCCAGAGAGATGCTTCACATCTGACCTTGTCAACCCAGGCGTAGCACAGCCACATAGGCTCCAAGAGGGTCCCTGCCTTGGGCCGTGTAACCCTTCACAACCTAACCCACTTCTCTCGCCTTCTGCCAGCAACGTCCAAGGACTGTGCTAAAAATTCTAGAAAAGGCGATGCTCTCTCATATTCCATTCTCTGCGCGTTTTTGTCCACCTGCCTTGGGCTCCCTGCCTCCCTTGCTCGTTCTTCCAGCGTGGCTCTACCTGCTCAGGTGTGAAGGCTTCCTCTGCTCCCCCAGCAGGGGGACTCAACACCCTCAAGCATGTATGCTCCATCAGCTCTTGGCCTGGGCCTTTTTTATCAGTGAGCTCATCACAGGCATTGTCATCATCTGTCTCTGTGCCTCCTCACCTGCATAACGAGTTCTCTTTGAAGACAGAGACTAAGTTGGGTTTATTGGTAAAATTGTTTCAGCAAATGTTTGTAGAGAGAGGAATGAAGGGAAGGAAGAAGTGAAACTACGGTCCTTAGCAGAGAAGTGACTGTAAATTTTTGTTTGCTTTTGCTTAGGATTTCTTTTGTATTGTTTTATGTGGTGTGTGTGTAGTGTTTAGTGTGTGTGTTAAAATGAATGTTCCCATTCACCTCCCCTTGCCTTTCTTCTCAGAGGTCATTATTTTTTACAGTTTATTTCCTCCAGATCCTCCAATATGCCTGTATAAAGACATGCAAACTTTTTAAATTAAATTAACACGGAATCACATTCTATGCATTGTTCTGCTGTGTTTGCTCAATATATTATGGGCATCCATAAAGACTGACCTCATTTTGTTAATGACTGCCTCATATTCCCTAAGACACATGTGTGCCCTGTTTTTTTTTGATTTGATTTGTTTTGTTTTGTTTTGAGTTGGTGTCTCACTCTGTTGCCCAGACTGGAGTGCAGTGGCACTCCCGGCCACTGCAGCCTCAACCTGCTGGGCTCCGGGGATCCTTCCGCCTCAGCCTTCCGAGTAGATGGAACTACAGGCGCGCGCTACCACACTCAGCTAATTTTTGACTTATTGTAGAGATGAGGTCTCGCCAACTTGCTCAGGCGGGTCTCGAACCCGTGGGCTCAGGCAATCCACTCACCTCAGCCTCCCAAAGGCGCGGGATGACAGGCTGAGCCACCAAGCCCAGCTGCCCTGTTTTTTTTAACTTCTCATTATTTGTGAATAAGTATGTCCTGATTTTGCAGTATTTACACTGCGATGAATGTTAGCATGACTTTTCTTCAGTTCTTCGAATAATTTCAAAATTGTGCCGCCATCATCATTTATTAGAGTGTCTGCAAAAGCCTGCCATTAGAGTGATCTGCAGAAGCTGTGATAACATTTGCACTGGTTCCTGTTCTGCCCTCCGTCTTGGATTCTTGATTTCCTTAGCTCTTGCTAGGGTTAGAAGCTGAAAAGGGACTTCCAAGGGACACCGAGTAGAGCTTCAGCAGTGCTCTGCTAATGTAACAAGGAGTATAAGTTTCCTCAGAGCCTTCTAAGACTCACTTTCCACTTATAAAAGTCACTGCTTCCATAAATGTATGCAACTTTCACCAGTCCTATTCACATGGTACTGGAGGTCCTAGCCAGAGCAATCAGGCAAGAGAAATAAATACAAGCATCCACACTGGCAAGGAGAAAGTCAAATTATCTTTATCCACTGATGATATGATGACCTACCTAGAAAACCCTAAAAAATCCTCCAAGAGACCAGACTTGAAAAATGACTTTAGTAGTTTCAGGATACAAAATCAAGTTTGCAGTTCCCCAGGGAATGGGTCTTTTTGCTTGGTATCTTAAATAGCTAGTGCCTGATTATCTCCTCCTGCTTTCCTGGTTCCTACTTCTCCCTCTGCCTTCCTGACCTCGTCTTACCACCAGAAGAAAAACAAGGGAGAAGCAGTCACCCTGCTCCTGCTTCTAGGGCTGCCACCTTCTTTTCTTGAAGCCTGCCTTGCTTTGTTCCCTCCCTGGGGCCGTGGACCATGGCTTAAGAGTTAACTCCTGCTACCAATTTGTATTTTACTCTCCCTTCTGCAGGACTCAAATGGATGCCAAAAAGCCAAGGAAAAGCAGTTTTACTAACTTCCCAATTTTGAAAACAAGCAAGAAAGAAAATTTCACCTCTGCAAAGGTAATGATCCTTGAATTTCTATTGGGGAAGAGAGATCGTATTGTGAAGACTTCGGGACCCAGGAACCTGTGGCGGTGGTTGCACCCTAAGCACCTTTTAGGACTGTACAAGGGGAAAGGTGTGGGGGACCATGTTGGTTGACAGAGCCAGGTCTGGGAGGGCCTGGAGGTAAAATCAGCTGGAGGGCAAGGCCTTATTAACCCAATCGGCGACTTGGACTCAAGAAACCCCTAGGGGAGTTTATCTCCAGTGTATTTTATTCTGCTCTGTGTACCTGGAAGCTTCTTGGAATCGTTTGAAAAAGTATTCAAGAACATTTCCAGAGTTTTTCTAATGTAAACATGGTGTCATTCTTTTTACTCTGCCCTAAAACTAATGAAACATCACACCTCTGGAGGTAAGATTGTTACGTAGTACCTTTGTGATCACTTTGGGTTCAACTTCTTTTTTTTATTTTTATTTTTTTGAGTCAGAGTCTCACTCTGTCACCCAGGCTGGAGTGCAGTGGCACAATCACGGCTCACTGCAACCCCCTACCTCCTGGGCTCAAGTAATTCTCCTGCCTCAGCCTCTCGAGTAGCTGGGATTACAGACATGTGCCACCAGACCCAGCTAAGTTTTTCATTTTTTGCAGAGGTGATATCTCGCTCTGTTGTCCAGGCTGGTCTCGAACTCTTGGGCTCAAGCAGTTCTCCTGTCTCAGCCTCCCAAAGTGCTGGGATTACAGGAGTGAGCCACCACACCTGGCTTGGGTCCAACTTCTAAATCAGGTACATTAAAAAATCTTACATCACTCAATTGGAGTTTCTTAGCTTGTTCGAAAGTTCATATTGTTTGATGTTTTTGTCCTGACAGATTTGCAATAAATGTCAGCCCAAAGGGTACAGGTTTAACTCTCTGATTCTGCCGGCATCGCTGATTGGGAGAGATAGCATTCAGCAGCCTACCAAGGTCTAGTATAAATTCTCCTCCTACAGATCACATAACACCTCCTTAAAATTATGACTCTAGATTATCTCCTCCAAGCAGTGCTCTTGATTTAACCCTAACATTGTCCTCTTCGGGATATATAAGCCATAAAAATGGACCCTAGTGCAAAGTCCATGTTCAAACCTCCAGCCCTGTGTACCACACACAACCAAAAAAAACCCACTTTATTTTGCAATTCCTAAGCACAAATTTTATTAACACTTAGAACACATTTACTTTGATAAAATAAAAATTACTATAAAATGTTTGAAATAGTAAATCTATATAGCAAAACATGATAATATAATAAAGACAGCATTCTGTTCAGGTTTTAAAATAATATTCAAACAGAATGGTCTGGGTCGTAATTTCACTTTAGCAAAATCATCATGAGTTTTGTAACTTGTATTTTCCTTTTCACTGCTTGAGTTCACATTTAATGAGCGCTGAGATGACTCTCACATGAGCCTTAGAGGCAAGTGCTGCTTTTCTACCCATTTTTCAGATGGGGAAATGGATATACAAGCAAGATTAACTAGCCCATGGTCATAAAGCCAGTGAGCAGAGGACAGATTTCAAACCCGTTTTTTTAACTGCTTTGTTCCATAACTCCCTGCTGAGTAATGTCGGCTCTGTTAAATGTTTTATAACGTTTCTTATACCTTTAAATGAATTTTAAGGAAAGTAAGTTCTGCTGCAGTTATGATGACAGGAGTTGTCAAAAATAAAAAATACCACATTCAAGATCACTTCATCTGTGTTGTATTCTAAAAGAATGACTGGCAAGTTCACAGTATCATTTTAAATGATACTTAAACTTGTAACTGTTGTTTCATATTGCTAATTATTCTGATGGATTTCAAATAAATATCCATTCACCATCTGCTGGTTTTCCCCTATGGACTTCTCATCCAATTCAATTTCATAGGTTCAAGTAGGGAAATGCAAGCAAGTCAATAACTGCTCTCTGTACATGACATATTGGGTTTCAGTGAACAGTAATAGATTAATTGGAGGATGAAAATGAGTTACATGAATTATAATTCCCCCACCTAAAAAAACCACTGAAGATGAGAGAGTTATGGATCTCAACATATCAACTCCCCCAAGCAGGTGTTAAAAAAACATGCAAACAAGAAACTTAAAAACACATACATACATTCGTCCCAAAGGAAAAAAGAAAAAAGAAAACATGTTTAAAATTTCAATAAATTGTGGCTGGGCCCAGTGACTTATGCCTATAATCCCAGCACTTTGGGAGGCCGAGGTGAGAGGATTGCTTGAGCCCAAGGGTTCGAGACCAACCTGGGCAACTTGGCGTGCCCTCTACAATAAATCTAGAAAAATTAGCCAGACGTGGTGGCGCACGCCTGTAATTCCAGCTACTTGGAAGGCTGATGTGGAAGGATCGCCTGAGACCAGCAGGTCAAGGCTGCGGTGGCTGTGAGTGTGTCACTTCACTCCAGCCTGGGCAACAGAGTGAGATTCTGACTCAAAAAAAAAATTTCAGTAAATTGATAGCAATTTACATTTTTCACAGTATTCAGTATTACAAATTACCAATATAGTATTTATGATAATAATCAAATATTTAAAATATTTAAAATATGGATCTTGGTTATATTTCAGTCAAGGGAGTTTTTATTTTTTATTTTTTTATTTTTTCATATTTTAAAATTGTGGGGTACAGGTAAGGGTTAGGTATACAAATATGCATTGTACAGGTACCCTTGTTGATGAGGTGTGCCGCGCCCCCATCCCCAGACCGATATCAACTACCATTAATCCCACCTCCCTTCCTCTCCCTGCCCCCGCATAGTTTCCCGCCACTGTCAATCCGTTTTCTTTTTTTTTTTTTTTTTAATGTTTTTTTTTTTTTGAGTTGGAGTCTCACTCTGTCGCCCAGACTGGAGTGCAGTGGCCGCTCCTGGCCACCGCAGTCTCGCCTGCTGGGCTCTGGCGATCCTTCCACCTCAGCCTTCTGAGTAGCCAGAATTACAGGCGCGCGCTACCACGCCCGGCTGATTTTTTGATTTATTGTAGAGATGAGGTCTCGCTGCCCAGGTGGGTCTCGAACCCGCGGGCTCAGGCAATCCACTCACCTCAGCCTCCCAAAGGCGCGGGATTACAGGCTGAGCCACCGAGCCCGGCTGTCAGTCCTTTTCTTATAGTATTACAATGGTTGTTCAAGGACCACTTATGAGTGAGAACATACGATACTCAGATCTTTGTTTCTGTGAGTGATCACTCAGTATTATAAATTCCAGTTCCATCCAGGTTGCTGCGAAATTCATGATTTTGTTCTATTTTATGGCTACATAATATTCCATTGTGTATATGTACCACATTTTAAAATCCAGTCCTCTTTTGATGGACAGCATGGTTGGTTCCATGATTTTGCTATTGTGAACAATGCTGCGAGTTTTTAAAATGTGATTTTAAAAACTTGATTTCACCTGCCCTCAAAAAAACAGTGCGGTCCTCTGACTACTAACTTGGAATTCTTTCTGCAATGCCCCCGCTCATTTGGCTAGCTCCTGGTAAGACCTTAAAGAGCTGTCTACTGCTGAGAGGGGCCTTTGTTTTTGACGCCAGTGAAGGTTCCCCATCCTTTCCGCTTAGCTGGCAAGGATCAAAGAACTCCCAGGAAAATGCTCCGTCCTGTAGATTATTCCAACTGCCAGCAGTGGGGAGCAGATTCCCTCTGGGCCTCAGCCATCTCAACCAGTAAGCTGGAGGACATTTGGCTTTGCTGCACCTCAGCCTTGCCTGGCAACTGGTTTCTGGGACCTGGGTTCCAGGTACCTTTTCATTTTCCTGGAAGGACAGATGTTTTGGTTAAATGTTGAGAGTGGTCATGACTGACCCTCATTTTTTTTGGCAGTGAAGAGTTGGGATTAAATAGACCAATGGTTCTGATTTTTTTTTTTTTTTTTTATTTGGAGTCTCACTCTGTTGCCCAGGCTGAAGTGCAGTGGCACGTTCATGACCCATGCAGTCTTGAACTGCTGGACTCAGGTGATCCTTCCGCCTCAGCCTTCCAAGTTGCCAGAGCTACGGGCGTGCACTACCACAGCTGGCTAATTTTTTGATTTGTTGTAGAGACAAGGTCTCACCATGTTGCTCAGGCTGGTCTCGAACCCTCGGGCTCAGGGAATCTTCTTGCCTCGGCCTCTCAAAGTGCTGGGATTATAGGCTTGAGCCACCACACCGGGCCAGACTAATGGTTCCAAGTATACAAACTTGTTTGTATACTTAGAATCACCCAGTTTTGAAGACTACTGAAATCACAATCTGTAGGCGTCATGGACACTTTTTAGAAATATAATTTTATTTTATTTTAGATTCAGGGGGTACAAGTACGTGTTTGTTACATGAACATATTGTGTCCTGGTGGGGATTGGGCCTTGGGGGACCCGTTTCCCAGGTAGCAAACATTACGTCCAATAGGTAATTTCTGAACTCTATGCTCCCTCTCCCCCTCCCCCCTCCTGTTGTGTCCCCAACGTTGATTATTTCCATCTCTGTTGCTATTTAACCCCCGTATGTGAGAAAACGTGGTGTTTGGTTTTCTGTTTCTGAGTTAGTTTACTTGGGATAATGTTCCCCAGCTCCATCCGTGTTGCTGCAAAGGACATGATTTTGTTCTTTTTTAAAAAGTTATTGTTAAGAGCTGGACCCGGTGGCTCAGCCTGCAATCCCGCGCCTTTGGGAGGCTGAGGTGAGTGGATTGCCTGAGCCCGCGGGTTCGAGACCCACCTGGGCAGGCGTGACCTCATCTCTACAGTCAATCAAAAAATTAGCCGGGCCTGGTAGCACGCGCCTGTAATTCCGGCTACCCGGAAGGCTGAGGCGGGAAGGATCGCCGGAGCCCAGCAGGTGGAGGCTGCGGTGGCCGGGAGCGGCCAGTGCACTCCAGTCTGGGCGACAGAGTGAGACTCCAACTCGAAAAAAAAAAAGTTATTGTTAGGGTACTGGACAGGATGAGGGAAAATGGACGGAGCAAGGGGCGCAGCACTGCTGGGGCTGGCAAGCCGGAGGTGTACTCTGGGAACCCAGAGATCCGAGTAGATGCAAAGAATTGCGACACACAAAGAGGTTTTAAAAAAGAAAAGTTTATTTAAAAAGTAAATTAGAGAGAGAAGGAGAAGGAAGAGAGAAGATTAACCTCCCCAAGGCGGGGGAGGGGGACCAAAGCCAGGAAGCATGGCGACAGCTAGCGCTCAAAGAGCACATGGCGACCAGAGTCTACTAAGGCTAGGCCGCTGGTTGCTTGCGGTTGAGTCCTTTTAGCCATTCCGCTGGCCGAGAAAGATCATTAGGTGATTGGATGGTGGTCTGCTTCCACATCATCAAAGGGGCAGGCAAGCGCAGGTACTGATGATGTCAGGTGATGGACAGCAGGCAGATGGGGGGGTTAGTCACATGATTGCTGCCATGGTGGGTTATTTATGTCACGGAGTTCACAGAAGGCTGATTAGTTAACTCTGGGTGGGGTGAGGTTTCCCACAAGAGACTTGTTAGACATTTGCAATTCACAAACTCAGACATTTGCAACTCACAAACTCTTATGACTTTGGCCTTGACAAGGAATCAAAAGTTTACTAGAGATTATTATGCTAAACCATGAATGGTTTGGGTTGTCCTGATCTTGTATTTGAAGATTTGCCAAGGGGGATGGAATAGGCTGCTGTTTGTCCTGCGGTAGAATGTCTGAATGCTTTCTAATGGTTACACTGAGGCAAAAAGACTAAAGAATAAGCTAAGTTTCTTCTAGGTTTCTATAGGTACCTTTCAGTTATTTTCTATCATGTGGGGACATTTGTCCATTTAAACTTCAGCTGTGAGATCTTAAGTCTCTGACTGTTTGCTGGTTGGGAAACTGGAATAATTATTTCTATATTCCCCGATTGTGGTGATATTAAATGAGGTGAGAGACATGAGCGCTCTGGCTGGCAAATGCTGGGAGCCCAATACATACTGACTACTTTTACCTTCTCTCCTCTCTCCATTTAGCAGAAAGGGTCTTCCTGAAAGAGACAGGCTTATAAATGAGTGTCACACAGTAGAAGAGGATATCTGGGGATCATTCATTCTCACTTCTGCATTTCATCAGTATTCCATATGCAAAAACCAAAACCACAACAAAGCAAACCCTGTCTGACCTTTTGATTTTGCAAAGAAATGGAAATCACAGTCATGACTAATGCAAGTGCATAAAGCAGAGGTTTCAATTGCTAGTTCCATCTGGGTTTGGGGTGGTGCACTGTCACTTATAATGAATTCACCTCTTAAATGCAAAGGGAAGGATCAGACTAGAACTTGTAATGATCACAGACAGTGAAACACTTAAAATACAACCACAAGCCAACAATCCAGAATCAGTGACTCAATGAATGCTAGGTACATGCTACTGTATACTATCTACACTTGGGGTGCACTTGGGGTTCTGAAGGAGAGTTTACATCGTTTTTTCCAATCTTTCCTAGGGCCCCACTCTTCCTCCTGAGATCTACATGGTAAGTGCCAGTTTCTACATTCTGCATTCCCATCCGTGCTCTAATCTCCAATAAGAGAGAGGAGCACAAAGATTTGAGATTATCTTCAATTGCTATGAACAGGATGTGAAGTCAGCAGGCATGGGGGAGTGTCTCTCAGTACTAGAATTAATCAGAGTAGTAGACCCTTGTGTTGAAATCTTGTTCAGGCCAGGAAGAGTAGAGTATCTGTTCGACATTGGAGGCAGGCTAAGTAGATGCTGAAGAAGCAAGCTCCATCCACCCCACGTGTGTTTAGCTTTTTTATTTGTTCCTTTCAACCGTGCTGAGGTCGTCAACGACCCCGTTTCATGGAGGAGGAAACTGAGACCCCAGAAGGCTAAGCAGGATGCCTAAAGTCATTCTAGTAAAAAGCAAAATCAGGATTTGGGTTTTATTCTATAAATCACAAATGTTACACTGTTTTGTTAGTAAATGTTGAGTATACATAAAAGAATATTTAAGAGACACGTGTAAGGTATATTTATATTTATTTAAATATAAATTTATTTAATATTTATTGCATTACAGTATATTCGTGGGATACCCTTTACATTCGTGGGATACCCTTTACATTCGTGGGATACCCTTTACATTCGTGGGATACCCTTTACATTCGTGGGATACCCTTTTACTATATTCAGTGGGATACCCTTTATATTCATGGGATACCCTTTATATTCATGGGATACCCTTTATATTCATGGGATACCCTTTATATTCATGGGATACCCTTTATATTCATGGGATACCCTTCTGTGTATCCAATAAAGGATTTTAGAAAGTCCCACGTGTGTCTTTCCCCGTCCTGTCTCATCCTGCTCGTTGTCCCCTCTGAGATAATCACTCTCTTGAGTGTCACATCTCTTGTTCCATTGCTTTTTGTCAAATGAGAAGGGACTCCCCCCAAAAAAAAACCTCAGAATTATCTTTTGGAGTACAGGTCCCTTGTGACACAGGCTTCCCCTGCTAGGTAAGTGTTCTAGGAACCCATTGGCACCATCCACCTAGTGTTGTTGGGAGGGGCTGTGTTCAGCTTCAGTGAATTTCTTTATCTGGAGATTCTTTCATTCAATACCTGTGCCCGTTTCATGATGGGTAATTTACAAGCGCACCTGCCAACACCGTGCTGAGTGTTCAGCGGTTTTGGTTTTGGTTTTTACCCAAAACGGCATGACTCCTTTGCCCCACCCTCCCTATTCACCAGATCGCAACCTGAGTGACTTTTTTTTGTTTCCCTGGACGAAAAAAGTCCTCAAAGGGTAACGTTTTGCCAGTGTGAAAGAGGTGAAACAAAAAATCGCAGAAGCACTAAAGGGGATCAAAATGGACGAGTTCAAAACTGTTCTGAGCAGTGCAAAAAGCATCTCGATAGGTGCATTGCATCAAATGGAGAGTACTGTGAAGGTGACTGAAGTTTAACCATGGAAGAATAAATACACAATTTTAAATAAATAAATTTTGAGTTTTTGGGGTCCCCCCATGTATGTTTCTAAATCTTCTAAAGTATGTGTTTTAGAGTCTAATAGGTGTAGAGTAGTATCTCATTGTTGTTTTAATTTACAACTGCATAATAACACCATGTTAACATCTTTTTATATGCTGGTTTAACATCTGTATATCTTATTTGGAAGATAGTGTCTATCCAAATATTTTTCTCATTTTGAAAAATCGGATTGCTCTCTTATTGTTGAATATAAGAATTATTTGCAGATTTAAGATACAAGTTCTTTATCAGATATGCGTTTTGTTCATATTTTCTAACAGTCTGTGGCTTGTCTTTTCATTCCCTTAACAGTGTTTTTTGGCAGAGCAAAAGTCCAACATTAATTTTTTCCTTTCATGATTGTCCTTTTCATACTGCAGCTAAAAGGTCATTGCTGAACCCAAGGTCACTTAGATTTTTTTTTTTCCTATTTTATCTTTTAGAAGTTTGATGGTTCTTTGATTTTCATTTAGTTCTCTGAGTAATTTTGAGTTAATTTGTATGAAAGATATAAGTTCTGGGTTTACATTCTTTTTTCTTTTTTTCGTGTAAATATCTAGTTGTTCCAGTACTATTTGTTGGAGAGCTTTCTTTCCCCACTGAGTTGTCTTTTCTCCTTTGTCAATGATAAGTTGACTATATCTGTGTGAGTCTATTTATGGGACCTCTGTCTGTTCCGTTGATCTATGTGTCTACTCATCCTTCAGTATTGCACTGGCTTGATCACTTCAGCCTGGGCAACATAGTGAGACCTCGTCTCAGCCAAAAAAAAAAAAAAAAAATCTAAAAATTAATTAGGCATGGTGATTTGTGCCTGCAGTCCCAGCTACTCAGGAGGCTGAGGTGGAAGGTCAAGGCTGTCAAGGCTGTGGTACAGTAGCTTCATAGTTAAGTCTTGATGTTGGGAAATCAGATTTGTGTTGGCTATTCTGGGTCTTTTGCCTTTCCATATGAACTTTAGAGTTCGCTTGTCAATATCCATAAAAGAACTTGCTGGGATTTGAATTGACATTGCAATGAATCTACAGATCAAATTGGGAAGAAGGAAGAATGAACAACTTAATGATATTGAGTCTTTCAGTCCCTGATTGTAGAAAATCTTTCCATTATTTAACTCTTCCTTGATCCTTCCATCAGGGATTTTTAGTTCTCCTCAAATAGCTCTTGTCCATTTTTTTTTTTTTTAGATTTATAGCTAAGTATTTTTATTTCATGGGGATGTTAATGTAAATGGTGTGGTATTTTTAATTTCAAATTTCAATCGTTCATTTCTGGTCTATAGGAAAGCAATTGACATTTGATTATTAATGTTGTCTTCTGCAGCCTTTATATAATCTTGGGTTGTCATTTCCTGTCTTTAGATAAGTAGAAATACTTAATTAAAAGTAGGTAAATTTATGGTGTTTACTTTTTGTCTTGTTTAAGAAATCATTCCCTACTCTTAAATCGTAAAGGTACTTCTGAAAGTTTTATAATTTTGCCTTTTGTCAGTTCCAAAAAATTCTTCTAGCCATTTTCTCTTTGTGTCTGCTATATTTTTTTCTCTCCTTCTGAAACTCTAACTCTGACTAGATCTTGGTTTATCCTCTATGTCTGTAATCTCTGACCAGATTTTTCACCTTTTTTGTTTCTCTGTGTTGTTTGCTGCTTAATTTCTTCAAACCTGTCTCTTCCAGTTCACTGATACTCTCTTTGGCTATGTATAACATGTTATTAAGTCCATTTTTTTAGTTTTACATTTCAACTCTTATTATTTTTTGGTTTTGAAAGTTCTAGTTTGTATATTTTAAAATCTGCTTGCCTGGGTAGAATCTTACCCCTCACTCACGTTTCTGGTCTCTTTAATTTCTTTAAGCATATTATACATAGTTATTTTATATGTTTAACTGACAATTCCAGTATTTGGATTCTTTTAAGTTGGGGATCTGATTCTGGTGTCTATAGTTTCTGCTAGTTCTCTCTCACAGCACCTTATTGTGTATTGTGTAACTTTTTCTTTACCTTTGTTTTTACTGTGAAGTTACTAGCCTTGTTTTGTAGAAAAAGGACACCGAGCCTGAGGGAGTGTAAATGGTTTGCCAAGATCACACAACTAGCAAGTAGCGGAACAAGAATGCTCGTCAAAGTCTGCCTGACTCCAAAGTCTGTGTACTCTTCTCTATCTTGCGAAACCTTAAAGACCCTTGACTGGGCAGGGTGCCATAGCTCATACCTGTAATCTCAGCACTTTGGGAGGCGGAGGAAGGCGAATCACTTGAACCTTGGAGTTCAAGACCAGCCTGGGCAACATAGTGAGACCACGTCTCTACAAAAAAAAATTAAAAAATTAACTAGGCACGTTGACTTGTGCCTGTAGTCCCAGCAGCTCAGGAGGCCGAGGTGGAGGGAGGTCAAGGCTGCGGTGAGCTATGCTAGAGCCACTGCACTCTAGCCTGGGCAACAGAGTGAGACTCCAACTAAAAAAAATAAAATAAAATAAAAAGGGAGTGAGAGAGAGGAGAAGAAGAAGAAGGGGCAGGGGGAGGGGAGAAGAAGAAGAAATACCCTTGGCTGGTAAACGTTTAAATCAGTTTTCTCACAAGTGATTATCGAGAGCCAAGTTAAAGCCAAGCATTGTCCTTGATGTTGGGAGACAAACATAAGCAATACACATCTTCTTCTTGCATAGTAAGTATGTCTCGTGGGAAAGTCGACATGTAAATGGACAGGTGACAATGAAGCATGGTAGTGTTCTCACTGAACTGCAGAGTTCTTTGAGAGTCTAGACGAAGTTTTCTCAAGCCATTGGCTAATAATGCCCAGGCACATCACTAAGATGCCAGTCAGCTATAGTACTATCATGTGGCATGAATTCCAGGGCTCAGTGGTCACATTTTCTTCTAAAAGTGAATTTTCTCCAGTGAATGATGCCCCCTAGAGTTGTACAAGGAGGCTGCATGGAAACTGGGGGAAGGGCATTTCAGGCAGAAGAAACAGCATGTGTAAGGGCATGGACTAAAGTAAAAGTCGGTAGAAATAGAGTCTTGGAAATCACCTACTTGAACCCTCCTATGTGATTCATAAATTCACTTTATATTATCAAAAATTTTGAGCCGGGCTTGGTGGCTCAGCCTGTAATCCCGTGCCTTTGGGAGGCTGAGGTGAGTGGATTGCCTGAGCCTACAGGTTCGAGACCCGCCTGGGCAGCGAGACCTCATCTCTACAATAAAATAAGAAAATCAGCCGGGCATGGTAGCGCGCACCTGTAATTCCGGCTACTCGGAAGGCTGAGGCAGAAGGTTTGCCAGAGCCCAGCGGGTCGAGCCTGTGGTGGCCGGGAGCGGCCACTGCACTCCAGTCTGAGTGAGTAAGACTCCAGCTCAAAAAAAAGAAAAGAAAAGAAAAGAAAATTTTGTATCTAATTTAAAGAATAAATGCTAGGCCAGGTGCAGTGGCTCAAACCTGTAATCCCAGCACTTTGGGAGGCCTTGGCAAGAGGATTGCCTGAGTCTAGGGATTCAAGATCAGCCTGGGCAACTTGTTGAGACCTCATCTCTACAACATATCAAAAAATTAGCCAGGCATGGTAGCACGTGCCTATAGTTCTGGCTATTTGGAAGGCTGAGGCAGAAGGATCGCCTGAGCCAACAGATTGATGCTCTGGTGGCTGTGAGCATGCCACTGCACTCCAGCCTGGGCGACAGAGTGAGACTCTGACTCGAAAAAAAAAGAATAAATGCTTGCTTTCCTAATGTTTCTATTGCCATCTGTATTCAGGTACCATTAGAAAAGAAGCATAATCTTAATTTTATTTAGAGAGCTTTGGAGTAGGAGTATTTTATAATAATCTCTTGTCACCTAGAGTCATGATAGAACACAGCAGAGGTCAGAGGAGATCACTGGTTGGCAACATAATACCATAAACAGGTTCTCGAGACTGGGTGCAGTGGCTCATACCTGAAATCATAGCACTTTGGGAAGCCAAGGCAGGAGGATAGCTTGAGCCCAGGAGTTCGAGACCAGCCAGGGCAAGATAGCAAGTTTCTCTCTCCTCCTCTCTCTCGCTCTCTCTCTCCCCCCCATATATATATACATATATATATGTATATATATGTGTGTGTGTGTGTGTGTGTGTGTGTGTGTGTATGTGTGTGTGTGTGTGTGTGTGTGTGTGTGTGTATATATATATATATATTTGTTAAGGCACTCAAGGGCTTAAGGTCTAGACTCAGGCTTGCTGCTATTAATTGTGCTATCTTGGACAAGTCATTTGTATATGACCTTAGCCTCTCTTTCTCCATCTATAAAATGAGGACATTGTACCACCAATTCCCTCAGGTTGCATTCAGCATGATGATTTTCCAGGTCCATTTCACAGAGGCTCAGAAGGGGACGTGTCTCCCAAGACCCTTACTGAGTGCATGAGAAAATGACTCCAGGGGCCAGGATGTCTGGACATCCAGACTGTGCCCTTGCCCTTCCTCCAAGGCCGGCAGGATCTCCTTCCTCCACTTCCCCAGGGACAGAGCCTGATGGGCAGAACCCCAGGGAGGCTACAACATCAGTGAAATGAAACCTGGTCCTCCCAAGTGGCTGGTCACGTTCATCTCACTAATGAGTCCCAAGAGTACAGCTGGGGCTGTGGGTGTGACCGGGAGATGGCTCACCCATCTAGTTATCCTGGGCTTCCTCGCACCCAGTACGGGGCTTTGTGGGTAGACTGTTAGCTAGAAGTGTCAGTGGGAGAGCTGCCGGGATCCACCCAAGGTCTGTGGCAGCGATATCAGCTTAATCCCTCGGCTGGGAACCCCTTGGAGCCCAGACATCCCTGTGTCTCCTCCAGCTCTTTGGCACACCGCGGAGGCTCATCATCTAACTTGCTGCGTTCTGCAGGGAATCCCCAGGGAGGAGTTTCCTTTTCTCTCTCTCTCTCTCTCTCTCTCTCTCTCCTCACCACACCCCTCCCTGTGTGAATGCATTTGTTTTGAGCTCTTGGTAGTTCTGGCCTCTGGGAAGGGATTTCGGAGCCTGCAAGAAGGAAGCTGTGATTTGGTATTGAAGGACTTGAACTTTAGCTGCCCATTCAACCACCAGGCACTGGGGGATGTTTTTTTTTTTTAAGTAGGAAAGAGGAAAGCCAGCTGAGAGAAGAAAACTAGCCTGCGAGGTATGACTGAGGTGGGATGGTTGGAGGTATGAAGAGACTGGGTGGGCTAGGGGCAGGGGACCAGGGTGGTCTGGTGCCTGCTGAGAGCCCAGTTGCTTTCTCCCCCAAACTTTCCAGATGAGGACATCCAGCGTTCTGTCCAGGGTAACACGATGGGGCAGTGCTTCTCGGGGTTCTGCTGTAACTAGTCCTAAGCAGGGACCGGGCCTGTTATCCGCTAGCTCCTAGCGTGAGAGGGCAGGACGTATGCTCTTCTGTGGTTCTGGGGTACACGGTGCAGAGCTTTTTACCCAAGGAGGAAGTGCACACGAGTCAGGGCCTGGCATGATAGTGATGTCAAATGAAGAAGGGGAAGGGAGAGTGTCCCAGGAAAGGTCACAGGACTGGGGATCTTGCCCTTCTGTGAACCGCCTACATCCACTCTGACGGAGAGGTTACCTGGTCGGGTCAGTGGGACTCAGATCGGGAACAGGCTTCTGCCAGATAGGGCTTGGAAGATCCTTCTCCCCCCCCCCACAAAATCTCTTTTATCTGGGTCTCCAGTACCTGAGAGTCTTCTTTGAACAACAATTCATTTATTTGGAACAAAGCACTTTCTTTTCTGGACTTTTTTTTGAAAAGGCCTTTGAGAGAAGGGCTATGGCTAGGAAAAGGTCTCTTGAATGAATTAGCTGACTAAGAGTCTTTCCTTCAAGAAGTGCCAGGGAGCAGGCGAGCACTGGTCCTTGGTGGGAATGGAAACCACGAGGAGTGGGGAGGAGGCTGAAATGGAGAGAGGGTGGACTCTCCAGCAGGCGTGGGAGGACTGGAGTCAAAGTTCAAGGGCTTCCAGGGTGGCTTAGAGTGGTTTCAACTCTCTCAAGACAAGTGTTAGGGCTTCCTGCATGCTCCCTCTCTCCTTTGCTCCCTTCTCTTCTTCCCTTCCTTTTTTTTTTTTTTTTTTTTGAGTTGGAGTCTCACTCTGTCGCCGAGACTGGAGTGCAGTGGCTGTTCCCGGCCACCGCAGCCTCTACCTGCTGGGCGGTGATCCTTCCGCCTCAGCCTTCCGAGTAGCTGGAATTACAGGCATGCGCTACCATGCCCAGCTGATTTTTTGGTTTACTGTAGAGATGAGGTCTCACTGCCCAGGCGGATCTCGAACCCGTGGTCTCAGGCAATCCACTCACCTCAGCCTCCCACAAGAGCGGGATTACAGGCTGAACCACCGAGCCCGGCTTCCTTCCTTTTTTTAAAGCAAATGTTTAAGTGCCTCCTAACGTGAGATTGTATGTTAGGTTTCCAGATCCTAAGATAAACCCAGGTCTTTGATGAAGACCAAGACAGATGCCACACAAGCTTGTCCAGCCAACCTTTGAAGATGCTTCCATAGGAACCAGTCCAGAGCGAGGCGGCGGCGGGGGGGGGGTGGTGAAACTGCAAGAAGGGAAGGTCACAGAGGTTTCCTGGAGAAAGCAGTGCCACGACTGGGGCCCAAATACAAGTAAATTCACCAAGTGGATGGCAGAAGGCGTAGAGTGGAGGAAGTGGTAGTAGGTGATGAGAGAACATTCCAAGCCGAAACAGAGCAGAAGCAAAAGTGCTGAGATGTGACCAGGTGCGGTGGCTCATGCCTGTAATCCCAGCCGAGATGGGAGGGTGGCTTGAGCCCAAGAGTTTGAGACCAGCCTAGAGAACATAGTGAGACCTCATCTCTACAAAAAATCAGAAAATTAGCTGGACTTGGTGGTGCATGCCTATAGTCCCAGATACTCGGGAGACTGAGGTGGAAGGGTAGTCTGAGCCCAGGAGTTCGAGGTTGTGGTGAGCCGTGATTGTACTTCAGCCTGGTTGACAGGTGGGGCCCTGACTCAAAAAATAATAATAGTGACGATAATAATAAGGACTGAGATGCGAAACAGTGTGGTGTTTGAAAGTGGCAGATTTCCAATGCCAGGGGCTAAAAGACAAGGGTAGGGCCACGACAAAGGGAGTGGCCAGGAGGGCTTTCTGAACTAGGACTTCTAGCCCCTGGGAAGTCTCTAGGATATGTAAGGCAACATAGTAACAGGATCAGATCTCCTGTTTAATTTTTAAGGCCACTCAGAGGGCAGAGTAGAGGATGCTTTGGGAAGGCAGGGAAACTGCTTAGGAGACAATTCCAAAAGCTGCCTGAACTAGGCAGGGGGTGGGCAAAGGGTCACGAAAGGTCGCTCTATCCTCACATCATTATGCCACCCACAGCCAGAAACTGTAAGTGACATCATGCAAGTCTGAAAACGCATCCCCGTCCTCAGTTCTGATAGTGAGAGGCTGTGCGTATTGTAGACAGCATGTGTTGGTGGCTTTGGATTTGCAATTAAGGTGCTTCTCTGTGACATCGTACATCATACCCAGGGGAAGATCCTGCTCCCTAGCAAGAAGAATGATACTCAGTGAAGACCCTTGCCCCCCGAGACACTTAGCAAGGAAGATGACACTCAGTGAAGGCCCTACCTCCTCCTGACACACTGAGCAAGGAGGATGACACTCCCTCCTGTGACATTCAGCAAATCCAAGATTGGCTTTGGAGATGATGCCAGCTCAGTCCAGGATCTTGTTGTAATGGCATGGGCACTGTCACTCTGGGTAGACTGTATAGGGACTCCTTGATGAACCAGCCAGAGGGACTACAGTTGAGTCCAGGGCTGGCAGGACCTAATGTTTGTTGCCGTAGAACCTCGTGGGAAAAGAGGAGAAGAATTCATAAAAATTAGAATGGATACATCAACATCAATGGCATAAGGAAAACAAAAGTTTGCAGACGGGGGAGATTAATGCCAAAAGAGTCAATTATATTCGAATGTGACTCCCAAATCAGGCTGCACAGAACTCACTAGGGTAGCTTTTTTCTTTTTTTTTCTTAACATGAGTTTCTAGTCTCTACCACTAGGGAGGCTGGACCGTGTGATCTATGCTTAGCACACTGCCTGCCACATAGATGTGTTCAGTAAATATGCTAAGAACAAATGCATCTCCAAGGTTTATTTCAACCCTGTGATTCTATGTTTGGGGGGAGACAGGAGAGAGGCTTCGCTTGAAGAATCTTTGAGGCAGACAGAAGGGCTGGATTATAGGAACCTAACTGAACAGTTTGACACTTTTGCAAGGCATTTTGCATAAAGGCCAGGTGAGAGGCAAGGAGTGGTTTCAACCCTTCCACCTTCCTTCTGATCTGCTTTTAAAACTGAACGCAACTTTTGTTTGAGAAAGTTGAGCACACTTTTGCAACGCCATGAGATTTGACCTTTATGTGTGTACTGAGAACACAGAAGTGTAAGAACCCAAGTGCCTCGCCAGCTCAGAAACAGAGGCGCAAGAGAGACAGATCAGCCCGCCTTGTGGCATGGATGCGGTGCCAGATCCTTGGGTCTCTCACCTAGTGATGGCAAGCACAGCTGGGGACCCCAGGGAACCCCAAGACTCCAGTGTGGGCCTAGATGTAGAAGAATCTTCATGACCTTAGTCTGCCTGTGAGCACAGCATCTCCTATCCCTTCTTTGAATTTCCACTGCTGCTGTTTTCATACCCAGGCCTCTCCCAGTCCAGGTTCCTCGACGCTGCTTTCTAAGCTGTATTCCACTCCAGGCTCTCAAGTTGACTGCAGTTGCTATCGTCTTCTTCGCAAATCATTTATAACTATCTGTTGTAATGCGCTCTGTTTTAAAATAATGACATATATATATAATATGTGTATACATATATATATGTGTGTACATATAAATATGTGTATACATATAAATATACATATATTTTGAGTCAAGGTCTTATCCTTTTGCCCAGGCTGGAGTGCAGTGGCATGATCACGGCTCACTGCAGCCTCAACCTCCTGGGTTCAGGTGATCCTCCCACCTCAGCCTCACGTGTAGCTGGGACTACAGGCATGTACCACCACGCCTAACTAATTTTTAAAATTTTTTTGTAGAGGTGAAGCCTTGCTATGTTTCCCAGGCTGGTCTCAAGCCAAAAGTCTCAAGAAATCTTCCTGCATAGGCTCCCAAAGTGCTGGGATTACAGGCGTGAGCCACGGCAACTGGCCGATAATGTTATTTTTAAATGACAAGAGCAGTATGTGTTCATTCAAAATGTTGGGAAAGTAAAGGAGTTTCACAGTTGAGTTCTGGCTATTTAGAAGCCTCCTGAGACCGGGATGATCACCAAAGAAAGGGCTGAAAAGAGCCCTGTCGGCTTCCTCTGATGCCCTGTCTTCTTATCTCCCAGTTCTTCTGGAGGCTCCTTCCAGTCCCTCTCCGGTGCCCAAGTCTTGGATCACACAGGAAATACTCCCAGTGCTATGAGCCCCTGTGAATAAAATATTTTTTTGTACTGGAGATTCTAGATTGAGATATACAGAGCTTGGGACTATAAAGAGATTCCTGTTTTCTTGGCTTAGCAGTCAGTGAGGGACTGGAGAACAGTGTCACGAAAGCCCACTTTCTTAAGGAAAGTGTTCTTTGGGCCACTGTGAATATGGGTGCCTCCTGGGAACGTCGTGGCAGCATGGAGTGTGGTTGTGGGTCATTGTGTGCCTCTTGAGGAAACTGCTGGAGACAGCAAGCAATAGGCAAGCTCATAAATTTGTGCAACCTAAGGGTGTCTGGGAATGGGGCGTGGGTGTGCAGAGATGTTGAGGCCACCAGTCCTCGGGGTGGCTTTGTCAAGCCTGGGGCAGCTGGACCTCTGGGCTGGTTTCATCAAGCTGTGAGCTGCCCCTTTCTTTACCCTAGGCTGCTGTACACATGTAGTTTTCTGGGTGTGCCATGAGGTGACAGAGGCTGGGAAGCACTGTTCGGTATGACAGTTCTCAGCCTTGGTTCCACAAGAGGGTGAAGGCTGTATTCAAGACACACTCCCAGGGCCAAGTGCAGTGCCTCACTCCTGTAGCCCTAGCACTTTGGGAGGGTGAGGTGAGAGTATCGCTTGCCCAGGAGTTCGAGACCAGCCTAGATAACATAGTGAGACTTTGTCTCTACAAAAAAATTTAAAACATTAGCCAGGCATGGTAGTACGTACCTGTAGTTCCAGCTACTCGGGAGGCTGAGGAGGGAGAATCGCCTAGCCTGGGAGGTCGAGGCTGCGGTGAGCCGTGATCATGTCATTGCACTCCAGCCTTTGTGACAGAGTGGGAACCCAAATTAAAAAAAAAAAAGACACATGCCCAGAGGTCACTTGAATGCATCCTAGAGACTGAGGGGACTCTGCAGGTTACATCCTGCCCAGCTCCCATTCCATGCACTTTTCTCACAGATTTTTTTTTTTGAGTTGGAGTCTCACTCTGTTGCCCAGGCTAGAGTGCAGTGGCACTCTCACAGCCACCCCAGCATCAACCTGCTGGGCTCTGGTGATCCTTCCCTTCAGCCTTCCAAGTAGCCAGAACTACAGGCGCCTGCTACCATGCCTGGCTAATTTTTTTTTTTTTTAATTGTAGAGATGAGGTCTTGCCAAGTTGCTCGGACTGGTCTCGAACCCGCAGGCTCAGGCAATCCACTCGCCTCGGCCTCCCAAAGTGCTGGGATGATAGGCTGAGCCACTCAAGCAGATTCTGGGATATCCAGTGACGGAGAACTCCCTACCTCATGAGCACTCCCATTCCACTTATGACCAGCTCTAGACTTTAGAACACTCTTCTCTTTATTGAACCAGAACCTATACTTCCACACTTGGACCTGGTTCTGTTCTTTGAACCCTGGAGAACAAATGTCGAGTATGTCAAAAGGAATAACTTTCTCCCATCCAAGTACTAACCGGGCCCGACCTGCTTAGCTTCTGAGATCAGACAAGATTGGGTGCATTCAGGGATGAATGGTCACAGACAAAAGCAAAGACTCTTCTGACATTACCCTTCCTCCAGGAGTTTGAGTTTACAATAAATTTTATTTTTAGAACAGTTTCAATTTTCTTTCAATTTTTTAATTTTTTTCTTTTAAAGATATGGGGTACAATTCAGGGTTAGGTATGCAAATGTTCCTTATGCAGGTACCCTTGAGAACAGTTTTAGATTTGCAGAAAAATTGAGCAAATAGCACAGAAAGTGCCCAGATATCTCTCCATACCGTGTACCCAGTTCCCCCTACTATTAATATCTCACACGAGTATGATACATTCGTTAAAAATAATAGACCAATATCGATACTTTATTAACTAAACTTCATACTTTATGCAGATTTCCTTCATTTACCTTTTTATCTATTCCAGGATCCCATTCAGGATCCAACTTTGCATTTGGTTGTCGTGTCTTAGGCCCATCTTGACTGTGACGGTTTTTCAGGTTTTCTTCAGTCTTGATGACCTTGACAGTTTTGAGGAACACCGACCAGACGTATTGTAGGAAGCTTCTCTATTAGAATTCAGCTGTTTTCCTCGTGACTAGATTGGGATTATAGGTTTTGGGAGGAAGATCACTGAGGTGAAGGTGCCGTTTTCATCACATCACATCAAGGGTATGTACTATCGACGTGATTCTTGATTATTCAAGTTTACCTCGGTCACCTGGCCAAGGTAGTGTTTGTCTGACTATAAAATTACTCTTCATCTCCCCTCTCTATACTGTAGTTTTTGAAAACTAGTTACGATGCACAGCCCACATTTAAGGGGCGAAGAGTCATGCTCCCCTGCTCTAGGGTAGAATGTCGGTGTAACTTACTAGGAATTCTTCTGCATGGGAGACTTGTCTCTTCTCCCCCATGTATTTCTTTATTAAGTTATTTGTTTAGCTCTATATAGATTCATGGATATTTATTTTTTACTTTGAGTTGTAATCCAATACTACTCGATTTTGTTGCTCAAGTATTTCCAGCTTTGACTGTTGCGAGCTCCTGTGTCCCTTTGACATGCTCCCATCAGTGAGGGAAGGGTGTTTTTTTGTTGTTTTTGTTTTTAGCCTTTTCTTACTTTCTGTGACTGTAAGATGCTCCCGGCTTATCTTTAATATTTACTGTCTCAGTCCTAGACGCAGTCATTTCTCCAAGGATCCATGGTTCCTCTTCCTGAAGAATGTACTAGAAACCAAGATTTTGGTGCTAAGTGTGCTTGTTTCTACTAGGGTGTTATTTCTTTTAGGACTTCTCAGCTGATAGAGCAAAGAAACGTGTGTGGGTATTGTGTGATAACCCAGTTATATATACCTATCTGTAAATATTTGTGTATGTAATCTGTCATCTGTAGATACAAGTAGTAAGTTAAACATGAGTTCTTATGTCTCCAACTATAATCCATTATCACATGATGAAAATGTTGATGACTTTGCTGATCTACAAATTTCCACTTCCACAGTGAGAAACTTGGTTTCTACCATCTGCCATACATTTATTTAGTTAACTTCCAGTGTACATGTATGAAAGTGTCAGAATTGCTAGTCCTTCCAAATTTTTGTTTCCTTTTGTTATGTTCTTGGATTAAACATTCTCAGCTTCTTTGGCCATTTTAGGCTACACACCCTCCCGTTCATCCTCTATCAGTTCTGAGTCTGTGGTTTCCCTTTTTTCATGGGAAATGAGCAAGGATTACTATTTCCATTTTGTAGCTGAGGAAAATGAACTCTAGCAAACACACTTAAAATACGCAAGGCACTATATACATATCGAGTCACTGACCCCTCACAGTAACCCTATGAGATTGATACTGATATTATTCGGACATTGCATTAGAAAAGGTTAATAACTTGCCCAAATTCAAACAATTAATGAGTAATAGAGCTGGGATTCACAATGAAAGCATTCAGAGCACATACCCATGGCGTGACTTTATGCCACATTGCTGCTGAAGAGATCTTTCTGAAATACTGCTTTGCACATGCAACTCCCAGTCATACAAACTGTCAGTGGTTCACTGTTGCCCATAGGATGCAGAGCAAGCATCTTAGCTTAGTTTCCAGTGTTTTCCATATCCACAGTCAATCTCACAACAACAGCATGAGCAATGAAGAGAACCCTGCATGCTACCTTTCCTCTCAGTTAAAGCCCAGACCAAGACCCACCCCTTCCGGAAGACAGCCTCTCCACCCCCGTCCTCCTGGGTTCACTGCATTCACAGAGATCTCTTCCTTCTTCGTTGACCCTCATTGCCCAAGCCCTTTGTGTGTTATTTGGTCGGGTTGTACTTAGTATTAACAAAGTACTTTTCATTTATCTATCCAATCTCCCTAGCATCCTCAATACCAGCTTGTTATTGACAGTGTTTCAATCCCTACAAAGCTACTTAATATCCAGCTGAAATTACATCACTGCTGTTGGATTAAGAATAAAATGAAACTCTACCAAAAATAAAAAAATAAACATAAACATACCCAGGGATAATGACCTCTAGAAATGGTAGCTTAATACTTTGAATAACTTTTCTTATTTTTTTAAACTGGAAAATTCTGCCTGAAACTTGCCTTATATAGTGCTTATATTTTCTTTTTCTACCTCCTTCTATTCACAGCCATTTTTAAATGCAGTATTTTCTCATATTGATATTATATTTTCCAAGCATCAACTGTTTTTTTCTCTATATTCTATTATGAACTTATTTACTTTCTTGTTGGATTTCACAAATAAAAGAATACTGTTCTAAAAAAAAAAAAAAAAAAAACCTGTAGTTAGCACTGACCCTGCAATTTTGTGGTTATTATTTAGGATGAGATGTAAGTAAAAAAATAAAATGGAGTGTGAGTACTACGTAGCTATGTCAAAAATTGTGATGGTGGCTCTGAAATGACTAAAGTTTGGCAAACAACAGGCTACAGTTTGAATCTAAGTTCTGGTCTTGGTAGTAAATTCAGGGATTCTCCTTTTTCTAGACATCGCTTTTTTTTTTTTAGCCAAAGCTGAGACACAGCTGGGGCCAGCCTCAGTGGAGATTCAGTGGAATTTTTGATTGTGATATTTGCTCAGATATCCTCATTGTCCATTCCATTGCCAAATCCTGCAGATAGCATATGTTAGCAACTTAACGTGATCTGAGATCATGGCCCAGGCTCTGCACAATCCCTTCTCCCTCAGACCACTTCCTTATTCCAGAAATCAAGTTTGACTATTCTAAATAGGACTCATCATTCCAGCTGTGTGGAGACCTTAGCTGTGCTGGCTGATAGTGAATAGAAGAGTTTGCCTAGTTGCCATTTCAACGTGGCCAAGTTTACAGAGGTGAGGCTGGCCCCAGCTGTGTCTCAGCTTTGGATTTAAAAAAAGGGAAGTCTGGAAAAAGGAGAAGCCTTGGGTTTACTTCCAAGACCAGCTTAGATTCAAGCTGTAGTCTGTTGTTTGCTAACCTTTAGTCATTTCAATGTCACCAGCATGATTTTTGACATATCTACATAGCACTCACGCTCCATTTTATTTTTTTTTACTTACATAATAATCTCATCCTAAATAATAACCACCACAAAATCACAGAGTCAGTGCTGATTTCAGATTTTCAGTTGGGTGTTAAAATAAATGCACAGTCATTAGTTACTGTTTGTGTACTGCATACAACTATGTCATTTTCCTCTGTGATGTGCTTACCACCCTCTGGGACACACTGCTCTGGTGTTTTGGTCTTCTCTTCCCACTCCCTTCTAGATGTGAAGTCTCTTCTGATCAGGTCACTGGTGTTCGGGCTGGGTGCCTGTGTTCTGGTGGATTCCACCATGGCACCTTCAGAGCCACACTGAGGGTGAAAAAAGTTCTGAGCAAGACTATGGGCATTCCTCTTCTAAAGAGAAAGAGCAGCTCAGCTTTCATTCCCCACCATATCTAGGGCCTATAATTAAGATTTTGTTTGAAGAAAGGGTTATGTCACTGGGCACGGTGGCCCACGCCTGTCATTCCAGCACTTTGGGAGGCAGAGGTGAGAGGATTGCCTGAGCCCAGGTGTTCAAGGCCAGCCTCGGCAACTTGGCAAGATCTCATCTCTATAATAAATAAAAAAATTAACCAGGCATGGTGGTGTGCGACTGTAGTTCCAGCTAATTGTTAAGCTGAGGCAGAAGGATCACCTGAGCCCATCAGGTTGAGGCTGCAGTAGCTGTGAACAATATATATATTTTTTTGAGTTGGAGTCTCGCTCTGTCGCCCAGACTGGAGTGCAGTGGCCGCTCCTGGCCACCGCAGCCTCGACCTGCTGGGCTCCGGCGATCCTTCCACCTCAGCCTTCCGAGTAGCTGGACCTACAGGCGCGTGCTACCACACCCGGCTAATTTTTTGATTTGTTGTAGAGATGAGTTCTCACCAAGTTGCCCAGGCGGGTCTCGAACCTGCGGGCTCAGGCAATTCACTCATCTCAGCCTCCCAAGGCGCGGGATTACTGGCTGAGCCACCGAGCCCAGCTTCAAAACAATTTTTAAAAGAAAGGGTTATATCAAGGTGTTTGCTTGTTTGTTGTTGCTGTTTTGAGTGAGAAACGATAGGCCCAGCGTAATCCAGGATTAACATTTCCAGAAAGATAATTTGTTTGGGTAGTCATCATTCTTATACTCCTTGAATTGTTCATGGAGCCTTTAGCTCTTCCTATCTCAGGGGCCAAGAGAGCTGGGTTCAGGTATATCATGTTTATTGTAATGAAACAAAATGAATGTCCCTCTGGGATGAAGCCATGGCAAAAACTTAACTAATTTCCTTCCACTTCACCCAGGTGGAGACGAAGCCTTTAGTGCAAGTACGGAAGCCACCTTCCTATACCAAGAACCCCAGGATGACCCGACTCTTGCATCAGGTAGGAAGTGATGGTTAGCATCTTTTCTCTAGGAGAGAATGAGTGTAGGTGGATGGCCAGAGCAGCTTTTACCAGATATTTTTGGTCAGCTCAGCATAGCGTGCTCAGATTATTCTATCCACATCACCAAGACCCAGCTCCACACAATTTTAAATGTTGCTATTCATTGATAGGCAGGTTGTCTCTTAATCAGCCAGCCAATCAATCGATACAGGAGGGTAGGGATCCAAGCAAGTGGGTCAAGTCAATAATGTAGGCTTAGAGGAAATGGAAGCTTATGCTGCACCAAGAAGATTTGCATTATATAGCAGGAAGAATTTCCCCATGTTGGAGTGGTACGCTATTGGATCGATAAGAATAATGGCCAGAACTTATGGAATACTCAGCATAGATGCACACATTTACCTCACAAAAGCCTTATGAGGTCCGTCCCATTTTTGTCCCCGTGGTAGTAATGAAATTAATCAAGTCTTAGAGATTGTCAATGTGACCGGTTGAGGGTCACAGCTAGTGAGTGGTGAAGTGGGAATTTAAACCCAGAGCCCATGTGCCTGCTTATTCTGGGCCCTGGAATATGCTTTTCTCTCCAAGAAGTCTACGAATGGGTTTAGGCCCAGATTTGGGTTAGGTTCACCCCCGTTGTGGGGAAGGGACTAGAAGAAATGGCCCCTGGCTGAATTTCCTTGCCTGAGGCTTCTGTGACTTATTCAGTTTCTCCTTCTGTAGAATATGAACACCAGCATAACTTCACTCCCCTTTGTGGATCCCAAGGGAAAGAGGAATATGGTGAATTTCCCACATGTTAGCAACAGAATCCTGCTGTATCAGGCGAGTACAGGGCAGTGGACATGACTCTGAACAGGTGAAATACCTGGTTTCAGTCCAACACCAAATTTAGAAAGGCCCAGGAAGCTGGGGAAAGGCACAGACAGCTGGAGAGTTGGGTTCTAGTCCTGTTCTCACTCTTTACTATGAACATGAACTTCAGCAAAATAAGTCATTGACCTTCTCTTAGCTGCAAAATGGGCTCTTACTGGGTTGTCATGAGAATTCACCGACGAAAAGAAAAATGAAGTTCTGGTGTATAAATGGTAGAACCGTACAAAATATCATTTTCCTGCCATGTCCCCTACTTTTTCTGGGTAAGGACCAAAAGGTGATAATACATGGCAAACTGCCAAGTTAAAGATGTGTTATACACACATAAGTTCAAGTTCATGTGCCCCTGGGCAAGTTACTTTATCTAGTTGGGAGCTGACCTTTTCGAGAGCAGTGGTAAAAACTGCTCTCATTTCTTCTTACCGTGAGACATCACTGGGACTGTTTACTGCGTACAGTCATGCACAGGACCTTCCAGGGAATACTGTGAGTCAGACAGATACAGTCTTTGTGAGAAAGATCGGGAAAACCTACGATCTCTTAATTACTGGCTTCTTCCTAGAGAGAGAGGCAAAGAGCCTGGCTGGATGTGTGTGACCTTGGTCAGATAAATGGTTTATGACCCCCAGGAGTGGCTTAGGTAGTTCTTTATTGCAAACCTCTTTTCCTGGACAGGAGAATCAAGTTCAAAATAAGATCTCGGCCTCTGAGCTCAAGGCTTTGGAAATACCTTTCCATTCTAGCATTAAAACTCAAGATCTCAACACAGAGGAGAAATCACCCAGGAAGCACAAGGTGCCTCTGACAGCGGCAGGTATGGCTTTGGACAGTAGTGGGGTGGGGGGTGGTGATGGACGGTCGGGGGGGTCGAGTTGAGCTGGAGAGGGCTGAGCTGCCAGGTGCTGGAGTGGTCAATGGAGGCCACAAGCTGAAATGAAAGAAGTTAAGCCTTCAGTCCCCTCCCATGACAGTGAACACAATGGGCTAAGGAAGAGAAAGCACCAGCTCTGTTTCCCCCGTGAACTGCACTGGACAAGAGTCAGAGGTGTCAGTGCGCACAGAGAGAATGGTCTCACTGCCTAGGAAGCCCAACCTGGTAGGAAGGGAGGGGTGGAGGAGGATGTGGTAGAGGCGAAGAGCTCAGAGTGGAAAATACTGAATATTGAATCAGAGCAGGCAGAGTGTGCTGGCGTTGCCCCTTCCGTTTGATAAGGAGGTCTTGGCAGAGGTGCCTCGGGGGAGCTAGAAGGGCTCTTGGTTAGGAACGCAGACACGCACAAGAGCACGGCCAGCCAGGGGGTCGGTCCTCGGCTGTAGCTCCCTTCGGAGACTGCGATGTGCTGGCTGGGCACCCCCGATGAAGCCTGCCAGGTAAAGCCTTTGCAATCGCCTGTGGTCAGGCCTGGAAGATCACACGTAGGTTTCTGGCCAGGAGCCAGACTCCTCAGGGGGTTCAGAGGCTCACAACCTGGGAGGATTCGAAGGAAGAGGACCCAAATCCAGGGAGCAGCCATGATCTGCCAGCATGGTCCAATGGTGCATTTCTTCTGCCACAGCTTCGACATGGAAATTGTTGCCCTCCTTCTTACCCAATCTCAGGAACCAACCATGAGGCGCAAATTCCAGTTCTGAGCTCGTTCTCGCTTTGCAGAGTTGACATCTGCCTCCCTGCTGTCGTAGGCCTTGGTTTTGTCCTCTGGACAAAGCATGAGGGGCGACTCCCTCAAATAAACCGGAATCACTTTTTGAAGGGGGGGACCCCCATAAAACCAGAATTACTCTTTGAAGGTCAGGCCCCTTGTAGTACAGGCTTCCCCCACTAGGTAAATGTTCTAGGAACCCACTGGCATCAGTATGCCAGCTAGCGTTGTTGTGCGAGGCTGCGTTCAGCTTCAGCAAATTGTTTTTGGAGATGCTTTCAACACATTTGCCCATTTCGTGATGGGCGATTTACAAGCACGCCTGCCCACGCCGTGCCGAGGGTTCAGCAGTTTTGACCAAAAACAGCATGACCCCCATAGGCCCACCCTCCCTAGTCACCACATCTCACCCCAGAGACTTTTCTTTGGTTTCCCCGGATGAAGAAAGCCCTCAAAGGAAAATGTTTTGCTCACGTGGAAGAGGTGAAGCAAAAAACAGCACAAGCCCTAAAAGGCATCAAAAGTGACCGAGTTCAAAACTTGTTTTGAGCAGTGGGGAGAGCATCTCACTAGGCGTATTGCATCAAACGAAGAGTACTTTGAAGGTGACTGATGTTTAAATATGTAAGAATAAATCCACAGCTTTTAATAAGTCTGTTTGTTTCGGTTACCCCGCATACATGCCTTATTCCCTGTCACACGGCAGCCCTTAACACGTATGAATACAGAGGTCTTGTCCTTTCTAAGTCTTTTTTTTTTAACCTCTCAGTTCCTTCTTGAGCTCTTCACCAATCAGTCAAATAACATAGTGCCCCCGCTCTGATCCTGGTTTCTCTCCTCCGAGCATTCCCCGGCTTATTGAAATGTGATTCTTTCCCCTGACTGAACACCAGAGCCCTGAAGTAAACTGGCCAGAGTCACATACAACACACATTCCCTCTTTGCAACCTCAGGTACTCCCTGGCTCAGCTGCAGAGTTGAGGGGGAAACCTCCTGGGCCTTCACATTGCCCGTCTGGCCCTGAAGACCTTACAGTGTTCAAAGCCTCTTAAGCAGGCCGGGCGCAGTGGCTCAAGCCTGTGATCCCAGCACTTTGGGAGGCCGAGATGAGAGGGTTGCCTGAGCCCATGGGTTCGAGACCAACCCGGGAGCGCTTGGCGAGATCTCATCTCTACAATAAGTCAAAAAAACTAGCCAGGCATGGTAGCGTGTGCCTGTAGTTCGGGCTCCTTGGAAGGCTGAGGCAGAAGGATTGCGGAGCCCAGCAGGTCGAGGCTGCGGTGGCTGTGTGTGTGCCACTGCACTCCAGCCTGGGTGATGGAGTGAGACTCCAACTCAAAAAAAAAAAAGCCTCTTAAGCTAGGCTAGTTGTGCAGCCTAATTCCACATTAACTTGGCAAATCCCCCTATAAGCTTACAATACTGTCGACACTAAGTTTACTCCTGGAAATTTTTTCCCCACGCTGCTCTAACCACAGGTCTTTGGGGATTCGCTTCTCCCTTTCCCTACCTTTGTGTCTTCTTCCTGATTTGTCAAAATAAATCCAAGACCTTGACATTTATCCTTGTCACATTTCTACCGTGCGAGAGTCCAGGTGTGTGGTCCTCAGAGAGCCACAAAGCTGAGGAAAAGGCCGACTGGCTGGTCAGCTACAAGGGAGGCCATCATTGGTGCCAGGGGCCAATCCTATGTTGCCTCAACTTAACTGACAACTGTGGCGTTTTTCACACAGAGGCCCTAAAGCTTTTTAAGAATCAGCTGTCTCCTTATGAGCAAAGTGAAATTCTGGGCTACAGGGAGCTGTGGTTCCTGGGGCTTAAAGCCGAGAAGCTCAACGTGATTCCTGAAAAGTTCAGCCTGACAAGCTTTGATGATGAGCACGGCTCCTACATGAAGGTGATGGGAGAGAGCATGGGCATGCCGGGGGACTTGGGGACAAGAGATAGTCTGGAAAGGAGAAAGACAGAGGGGTTTTGTTGCAGTTGATGTATCCTGAAGAATTCTGGTGGGGGCAAAGCCAGAGAAATTCCATGGTTAAAACGAGAAATATGCTATCAAGTATGCAAAAGACCGCTCAGGGCAGACTAACTTTCCCCAAGAGTATCTGGGGTCACAGCTTTGCATCCGGGGTGAGCTCCCACAGACTCCTTCCCTGCACAGCCCATTGGAAAAGGCCACACTGTCCCCAACAGTCCCTTTTTTGTCCCCTCCATACAGGCCCATACATGGATCCTTTTGTATTGTATAATAGATGTCACTGCCCCCCTTCCCAGTGGGGCAGATAAAAACAGTATTTGTCACCGAGTCCCTAGTGCAACATGCTTAATTTTATTCTGTTTTCCAAAAACTGTTTCCAAGAACTCCTCCTCCTCTCCTTTTGACCGTATCCTGGGCTTCCCCAGGTTAGGGCCTCTTCCCAGCCTGAAGATGGAGATTGAGCCATGATGCCCATGGCTGAGCATGTCTGGATGTAGTCTCACTTTATTTTGTCAACAAATGTTAATTAAATACCTCCTGAGAACCTACCATAAGCTTGGTATACTCTGAAAATATAGAGGAAACTATCAAAAATGAGCATAGGTAACCATAATCAATGTCAAAGTTGACATGTGAGCAAATAATTATGAAATGAAGTAGCGATGTATAGAAGATACATACAAATGCTAAGAAAACACACACCATATCTATACACCAACATATATGCGGATCCTGTCCTAGTCCTCTCCACTTACATCCTCATGACAGACCCTTCCAAGTAGACCAACCTACTTTCATAGATCAGAAAATCTGTTACATGTTCAAGTTCATGGTCCTGATTCCTCTTGTATGAACAGACCCACACCACACATTTACAAACACTTATCCTTCACCTCTCCCAGACTCATGAGTGTAACACTAGGAATCAGAGATTCACAGAGCTTGGGGACCTTAGAGATCATCTTATTTAAAATTTTCAGTTCATAGGAAAGGGCACTGCAGCTCAGAGTGGGTAAGTGGCTTATCAGAAGCCACCCAGCGGAAGTCTTTTTATTCGAAAATTTCCTGTGGTTTTGACTCCACACCTGTTCCCTAGTTTCCAACACAGGGAGCGACTTGGGTGGTTCTGGCTATTGGAAAATATTTCTTTTCTTAGCCAAGAAAGGTTCTCATCCTATACAGTTAACTCCAGAATAGTATTAATCTGGGCAATTCCAGGGAAGAATGAAATCTGGCCAGGAAGAGGCATAAAGCATTCTCTGATTGGTGGAGTCAATTCAAGGGTTCGAAATAGAACTTTCTCCAAACTAGAGTTGCTGCCCAACTTCAAGAATCATGAAATGTCCAAGCTGAAAGGGACCTTTGTCCTATCCTCTTACTTTTACGTTTAGAAAACTAGAAAACCGGCACTAGAATTACGAGACTTGAGCTAGAACCCACGTTTCCTAAAGAGACCATCCAGTGTTCTTTGCTCTGCCTGGCATGAATGGAGCCTGGGGGACTTTCCCTGGCACCACATCTGTACAACCTAAACGTAACAAGAAGATGAGCTGGGGGTTTGGTCAAGCACCCAGGGCAGTCCATAAAACTCCTTGCCTGCCAGAGTGAGCCATGAACTGGGTTGGGGAGGCAAGGGTCCCGCTGTCAGGGAAAGCGCAGAGCTCACGGCTCCTCTCATGCTCAGCCTGGCTTCTGCAGGTTCTGCACGACCACATTGCCTACCGCTATGAGGTTCTGGAAATGATTGGGAAAGGGTCCTTTGGACAGGTGGCCAAGTGCTTGGATCACAAAAACAATGAGTTGGTGGCCCTGAAGATCATCAGGAACAAGAAGAGGTACGGCTTGGTGGACGGCAAGGCCACAGAAGAGGCATTGTATGACTCTGTCCCCCTGCGACTGCCAGCCCTTTCTGACGCTGCCTCTCCCTCTGGTCTTCCTCTTTCTTTCCCCCTTTCTCTCGCTACCTGTCTGATTTCATTAAGAAACAAAGAGGAGGCAAGAGTGTGGTATTTTAATTTAATTTAATGTTATTTTATTTGAGGTCTCACTCTGATAGCCAGGCTGGAGTGCACGAGCATGATTATAGCTCACCCCAGTCTCGTATTCCCTTGCTCAGGTGATCCCTCCACCTCAGCCTCCTAAGATGCTTGAACTACAGTCACGTGCTGTCATGCCTGGCTAATTTTTTGACTTTTTTGTAGAGGCGAGGTCTCGCTACGTTGCCCAGGCTGGTCTTCAACTCCTGGGCCCAAGCAATCCTCTTACCACAGCCTTCCAAAATGCTGGGATTACAGACATGAGTCACCAGGCCCGGTCTGAGTGTGGCCTTTTCAGCACTTCCCACCACCCTAGACCGTCTTGTTGGTTGGAGTCACAAGCGGGGGGCACTGATTGCTGCAGCATGACATGACACTGTGTTTCTGTCCCCATTCCCACCCTCCCGGCCACTCCCCAATCACCTCAGGTTTCACCACCAGGCCCTGGTGGAGCTGAAGATCCTGGAAGCTCTCAGGAAGAAGGACAAAGACAACACTTACAACGTGGTGCACATGAAGGATTTTTTCTACTTTCGCAACCACCTCTGCATTACCTTTGAACTCCTGGGGTCAGCTGCTTTTTCTTCTTAGCTCTTTCTGTTTTGAAAAGTGCGTAAGTGACAGAAGGGGAACTCTGAGGTCAGAACGCTAGAGTTTTCCGGATGTGATTATTTAATGACTAGGACAGACGTGTTAGCCACTCAGTTATCTAGAATGCCTAGGAGCAAGTAGGCTGAGACACCTCCCTTGGTACACCTGTCACCTGCCAGCATGCCCCGGTGCTGGGTACTGAGCCAGATGACATGACCAAAACAAGTCCCCTGCCCTCAAGAGCTAAACTGAAATATGTCAAAAAAGGGCTTTTCTTTGTCTGCTACCATATTCCTCGTTGGCTTCCTAACCTGATAGGGCAGAGGTTGGAACCCAAAGAACAGGCAGCTGGATGCTCAGAGTGGGAAACGGGCTTTGATTCTCAGTAAATAAGAACAAGAGCAGATATTTGGGTAAAAGAACAGAGTCTGACTTAAATAGACTGGCATTGCCTGGCTGAATATTGGCACTGGCAAGACATGCTCATTGGAAGGGCATGCTAATTTGATTATTTTTCTCTCTGAGAGGACCATTTGATGCAATTTAAATAAAACCAGAAACACAGAATGCACTTGGCAAAGGAGAATCATCAGGGGCGAGCTCTCGGAAACCCAGTATTGCTGGATTCAGCGAACTGGTCGCTCCGTGCTCCATGACACCATCACTGATGGTGAGATTCCAGGAAATTCTAGGTGAATCAGAAGAAAAGCTGACACTCTCCTCATCATCTCTGATGGTTACAAATTGCGATCTCCTCTCCATGTAGAGAGGTGAATTATTTTCTTGGTGGCAAGATGGACAACCCAGGCTGCCTTTCTTGGACCATGAATCATGGTGCAGTTAGGAGGTTGTTGTGATGATAAGGGTTCCAGGCAGGGGAGGGGACGGGGAGTCCAAAACAGAGCCAGGTTAGTTGTAGGGACACTAGTAAGGATGGTACTAGAACTAAGTCCCTCACCTCCATTGCATCCCTCAAGAATGGATGGCTTCCTAGATACTGCCAAAGCTAGATGGTCTTAGAACTGGAAGGTTAGGAGGAACCAGCGAGAGACTGATGTAGAGCCATTTCTGGGTCATGCTCTTTCTCTTCTCTCACCGTCTTGAAGTTTACGTAGAGGTCACAACTGGAAGCTCATAAATAAATTCCTTCCTGCCTTCCTTCCTTCCTTCCTTCCTTCCTTCCTCTCTTTGGCAAATCACAAATAAATGTTTCTTTGTTTCTTTTTAAATAGAGACAGATCCTCATGCCTCAGACTCCCAAGTACAGGCAACATTACACCTGGCTAATTTTCCTATTCTTTTATAGAAGTGGAGTCTCGCTGTGTTGCCCAGGCTGACTTTGAACTCCTGGCCTCAAGTGATCCTCCCACCTCAACCTTCCAAAGTGCCGGGATTATAGGCATAAGCCTCCATGCCCTCTTTTTAAAGATTTTGATTTTATTTTGTTTTAAAGATGTGGGGTACAATTCAGGATTAGGTGTACAAGTGGTTATCGTACAGGTAAAGTTTGGGCCTCCCTTTGGCCCCCACTTTGCCTGGTTTGAGATCAGGTACCCTTATTGAGTCGTGCTCCCACCCCCAACCCTGGCAGTATCCTGCTACAGTCAATCTCTTTCTTACAGTATTATGGTAAATGTTCAGGGTCCACTTATAGTGAGAACATGGGATATTCTGCTCTTTGTTTCTGTGATAGATCACTGAGTATGATAGACTCTAAATCCAGCCAAGTTGCTGCGAAGTCCATATGTTTGTCCTTCTTTATGACTGCATAATACCACATTTAAAAATATCTAGTCCAGTTTCGATGGACAGCATGGTTGGTTCCATGCTTTTGCTATTGTGAATAGTGCTGCAATAAACATGCATGTGTGGGTATCTTTTTTGTAGAATGACTTGAGTTCCTCTGGGTATATTCCCAGTAGGGGGATTGCTGGGTCATATGGAAGGTCGATGTCTAGTTCTTTTAGAAATCACCACACTGTTTTCCAAAGAGGTTGCACTAGTTTGCATTCCTACTAGCAGTGCTTTTTAAATTGCTTTGTCGTAACTCCCAAAACTTACCAGTGGATGTCATATAACGTAGTAGGCTTTTAGATAACGTTGCAAGCTTCTGTCACCCTGGAGAATTTGGGACTATCTGGCAAGAGGGAGCCTTCATTCTGCAAGGCAACAGTCAGATGGGACCAAGCAGTCATACTTGCTTTGGATGGAGTAGAAGCTATTCTGTCTCAGCCCCCATCTGCCCACTCTCTTCTTCCCTTACTTGTCAGAACCTGAAGTCCTTACACAGCCTTATTAGGCCTGGGCAGGAGTGGCTGCTTGATTGAATGACTAGTGGGCTGCCTGGATCCCTCCCCAGGGTCCGAGGAATGCGAACTATATCGGAAGTTTGGTCCAACGTCTTAACACACACACATGACAAAGTGCTTCAGTGGCCTTGTCACATAAGAAAGGAGGGCCCATGGAGAGGCCAGCATGGTTGAACTTCACCCTGGGCTCACCATGGCTCAGTGGGAAAGCCAAGCTTATAGGACATGAAAGCTCGGCCTCCTGGTCTGAGGCTTGCCCACTGCTAGAGGAAAACTGAGTGGTATGAGATTGTCTGCAGGTTCCAAATCAGCATTGCACTACGTACACCTGAGCGCATCACTTTTCTGCCCCTTTCCTTCTCAGCATCAACCTGTACGAGCTGATGAAGAACAATCGCTTCCAAGGCTTCAGTCTGTCGGTCATTCGGCGCTTCACCCTCTCTGTCTTGAAGTGCTTGCAGATGCTTTACATAGAGAAAATCATTCACTGTGATCTCAAGCCCGTGAGTACCAGCCCGTCCTGCCACGGGAGCAGGTTCCCGTTCGTGGGAACGGTTTTCCCGCTTCCATTCCCTAGGGGTCACTGTGGCAGCCGGCGTGGCCTGGCTGCTGGGGTGGAAGCCATGCAGTCTTGGTTGTGGGTTGTGTTAGCCGAGTGAGAAGCAGGGAAGAGATGAATATTGGGGGAATTAAGACAGAGGTGGCGTAATTGAGGCAGACAGGAACAGGGTCTGAGGGCTTTCCTATGAAGGCCTGGGGTGGGGGGAAGTTGGTGTCTTGAGCATCAAGAAGTGCAGTAAGAAGTCCTGGGATTCTGGGTTTATCCTTTTTGCCCTTTCTCAGTGAGAAAATCAACTGTCCCCTGAAGCCCTTAGGAACTCTACCCAGGGGCCTTGAGTTCTCCCTTGTCTGCTCTGCAGAGACATGTCCCATTCTACTAAATCCTCACCATATCCACTCTTGTCTGAGTTTGTCCTAGGGTGTACAGCAAGACCCAGACCACTTTCTCTACTCCAAATGGATGGTAACTCCCTACACTTCCTGCTGGTATTCTGTACTTAGCTCCATTATCGCACAGGTGGTTTTGTGTAGGATTGTTTTTTATCCCTATCCTCCACTGGACTGCAAGCTCCCCAAGGCCAGGAGCCATGGTTTTTCACCACTATGTCCCCAAGATCTGACATGGCACCTGGTTATAGTCATAGTAGGCTGTAAGTAAGTGCTTGTTAAATAACTTAACGGTTCACATGTGCGGAAGTAATACAGAAAGGTAGCTAGAGATGAGGCATAAAGAGCTAGTTTCAGAAACAACCCAATGATTGGAGATATGCAAAGAACACTCCACTTTTCCTCGCTTCAGCCTCCCCACTCCCGAAAATGGCTAATTTTTTTTTTTTTTTTTTTGAGTTGGAGTCTCACTCTGTCGCCCAGACTGGAGTGCAGTGGCCGCTCCCGGCCACCGCAGCCTCGGCCTGCTGGGCTCCGGCGATCCTTCCGCCTCAGCCTTCCGAGTAGCCGGAATTACAGGCATGAGTCACCACGCCCAGCTGATTTTTTAATTTATTGTAGAGATGAGGTCTCGCTGCCCAGGCGGGTCTCGAACCCGCGGGCTCAGGCAATCCACTCACCTCAGCCTCCCAAAGGCGCGGGATTACAGGCTGAGCCACCAAGCCCGGCTTAATTTTTTTTTTTTAAACTGTAACTCATTGGGCAAATTTTGGGTATTTTTATACTTAACTGTAATCAAGCTGGACATGTCCTCTGAGGGCTAACTGGCAGATCCTCACCAGGTTAGTGGTGCATCTAAGTTTCTAATCCTCAGCTTTGCAGCTCTTAAGGGTTAATGACACCCATGGTCTTTGGGCTTAGGGGGCTGATCTCACCAAGGAGACTCGCAAGACACTAGATAGCAAACATATTAGGTAACGGGTTTCCTTGAGAAATAGATCGAGCAGACTGGAAGATGTGTGTCCCTGCAGGGAAGTGTACACACAACCAGGAGAGTGTTTTGTGAGTGTGTATTCAAGAAGCAAGAGATTATTCTCAGGGCCTTAATGGTCAGTGTCGATGAGCTACGCCTGCATCCCTTCCTCGCTCGTGAGGTTTCTTCCAACTAGATGGGAAGGCAGCCCCTTCTAACTGAGGCGCCTTTCCACTGAGCTAGAGACGCACTAGAAGTTCTTGTTCTTCTGAGACTTTTGGTGATTATCTTCTTCTCTAGAAGAGATACTGTGGGCTGAATTTGTATTTATTCTCTTAGTTTGTGGAGACAGAGGATTCAGACCAAGCCTGCTACACCATATCTACAATGGTAGGGGCCCAGTAAGCAATCACATGAGAAATTCATTGGATAGGAAGATCCTTGAAAACATGATTGGGTCTTCCAGTCTTAGCCAGTACTCTCTCCTGCTGAGACGCTCTTCCTTCATATCCCTAACTTCATTGAAACACCTGGCTTCACATCTGTAAGTTCCCCAAAGTCAGCATAGAATCACAAACTCCAATCAAATCACTGCCTTAAAAATTTTCTTGTCCTCTACCATCATAGCAGTATGTTACAGTAGTGGATTTTAATAGAAATGTCAAACAAATTCAGTCAAAGGGATTTCTAAGGTCTTATACAAGCAAAGCCCAGGGCCAGGTGCCAAAGAATATAAAAATAAACTCATAATCTACAGAGTTACATGACCAATGTGATGTAACAGACAAAATATGTGCAAAAGAATCTCTGAAAAACAGTGAATACTGGGCCCAAGTAAGAGGTCCAGACCACAAGTCAAATGAGGAGTCAGAGGGAAGGAAGGATGATGGGACTCCAGAGTAGATGTGGGAGGAGGCCCCTGGATGGAGTTGTTTTTGAACTTGGCCCTGAGACTTGGGGAACATTTGAATGGGAGAACCGAAGGTAAGACTATTTGAGCTTGATGTATGTCTTTTCATCTTCTCTCCAGGAAAATATAGTACTGTACAAAAAGGGCCAAGTCTCCGTGAAAGTCATTGACTTTGGATCGAGCTGTTATGAACATCAGAAAGGTAACATGCCGGTCCCTTTGCCTGTTGCAATTTCTCTTTCTTGACACACAAGGTCTCTAGCCTGGGCTCAACCATCACAACTGCCAGTATGATTTTGCACAAGGTGATTCACTTCTCTGAGCCACAGTTTCTTTATCTATAAAATGATGATTTTGAATTTAATGCCAAAAGGGTGCTTTGAAGCCCTCGAATTCTGTAGATCTGGAACTACCCAAGAGCAGTGGGTCTCAAAACTTAACTATATGTGAGTCAGAATCACTTTGGGCCTCTGAAAAATTAGTTTCCAGGGCTTTACCCCAGCTGTTCCGAATCTGTATTTCTGGGGAGTAGCCAGGAGTCTGCATTTCAGAAAACATGGCCATTCTAACGTTTGGAATCCACTGCCCTAGATATTCTAGGCTTTATACTTTTTTCAGGCTAGAATCCAAAAGTAGCTCTGGAGTATAGTTGCACAGGCTTTATTAAACTTGACTTAGCAGTCTGTTCTTTTGGTGTCTATCAAGTTTGATGTAGAGAACGTGTCCCATTTTACCACTTGACAAATATTTATCGAGTATCTGCTCTGTGTCACTCTCTCTCCTGGGTGCCAGCAACTAAAAAATGAACATTTCCTGTCCTCAGGCTGGTTACAATCTAATCTGAGAGACAGAAAAGATAAAAATATTATATGAGCTGGGTACAATGGTAAGATTATCTGCCAGCTACTCGAAAGGCAGAGATGGGAGAATCCTGTTTGAACCTGGAAATTCAAGGCCAGCCTGGGCAACACAGTGAGACCTTGGTTCGAAAAAAAAAAAAAAGAGAGAGCCGGGCTCGGTGGCTCAGCCTGTAATCCCGCGCTTTTGGGAGGCTGAGGTGAGTGGATTGCCTGAGCCCGCGGGTTCGAGACCCGCCTGGGCAGCGAGACCTCATCTCTACAATAAATCAAAAAATCAGCCGGGCGTGGTAGTGCATGCCTGTCATTCTGGCTACTTGGAAGGCTGAGGCAGAAGGATCGCGGGAGCCCAGTGGGTCGAGGCTGCGGAGGCCGGGAGCGGCCACTGCACTCCAGTCTGGGCGACAGAGTGAGACTCCAACTCAAAAAAAAAAAACAAAAAAGAGAGAGAGAAATAATACATAATACATTTTGTGTAATGATTAGAGATATACACAGACTGTGTTAAGGGCACACAAAAGAGGGACTTTGGGACCAGCCTTTATGTTGGCAGGGGATGTCAGGGGAAGCCTCCTGAGGCAGAAGAAACCACTACCAGATGGATGTTCCCAAACATTCTGCAGAACCACTTTTGAGGACATATGCTCTTTATATCTTTTATGCATGACTCTTATGAGAAATTTTAGCTAGGAAGGAATGCTCCCCACAACTTGTATGGTTACTCTTCTCAGATACTGAAAGCTGAGTAACCTGTTAGTTACCATTTATCTTGGCTGCCAGGATGTGCAGAACTGAATTTGTAACCATTTCATCCCTGGTTTCTGACAGTTACTTCCCTCCTTTTACATATTAGGTTGCTGTGAGGATTTGATGATGCTATATGCAATGCAACTCGTAAGGGCTTGTGGGGTAGACTTCCCTCTCTCTGCCAAGCCTGTACGGGTAAGAGGAGGTGTGGTCTAAATGAGTGGTCATCCTTGATTGTGAAGATATCCTGAAGAACAGTGTTCTGGAGAGAAGAAGGTTTTTCCCGCATGAAGTTTCATTCTCTTTGCTCCCACAGTGTACACCTATATCCAGAGCCGGTTCTACCGATCACCAGAAGTGATCTTGGGCCATCCCTACAGCATGGCCATTGATATGTGGAGTCTGGGCTGCATCATGGCGGAGCTGTACACGGGCAACCCTCTGTTCCCTGGGGAGAATGAAGTGGAACAGCTGGCCTGCATTATGGAGGTAAGGGGGCCCAGCAGGGTGGCTTTGGCCCTCAAACGCTGGACAGCATCAGACTCACCATACTATTGCGGGGAGTTGGGGGGGGGTGTATGTTCCGTCAAAGTATCTTTGAAATCGTGTACCCCTTTGGACATTGTTGACTTGACGTCTAATGTTTTTATCATATACTTAAATAGTTGCAACGGATGTCATTTCCATCCGTTGTAAATAGTGACATTTAAAAATTTCTATAACGGTCTTTCAAATATATCCAAAAGAATCAAAGACAAGAATGACATGATACTTACCAAAGTCTATCTGGAAGCACGCAGACTTCCTTCACGGTCGTATATTACATTTACTTTGATCTTTTTTTTTTTTTTTTTTTTTGAGTTGGTGTCTCACTCTGTCGCCCAGACTGGAGTGCAGTGGCTGCTCCTGGCCACTGCAGCCTTGACCTGCTGGGCTCCGGCGATCCTTCCACCTCAGCTTTTCTAGTAGCTGGAACTACAGATGCACGCTGCCATGCTGGCTAATTTTTGATTTATTGTAGAAACGAGGTCTCGCCAAGTTGCCCAGGCAGGTCTCAAACCCGCGGGCTCAGGCAATCCACTCACCTCGGCCTCCCAAAGTGATGGGATTACAGGCTGAACTACTGAGTTCAGCCCAAACTCTTTTTTTTATACTCTACTTCCTCCACAGAATTTTATTGTAACTTAATACAGTTTTATATTTGGAAATCTTAAAATCAGTCACTATAACTTAATTTATCTCCTGTTGATATAAGATTCACATGTACATTTTTCTCTGGTGAATTACCAGTAAAATATATCTAGTGCACAAATTTAGAACAAAATGAGAAAGTTTATTGACAGTACAGCTCTTAGAGGAAAGAAAAGAGCTGGGTTTTCTCTTTTGTGCTTGGACCTGTAGGCGGGTAGTATTTCTTGCTAGAATGCTTAGGTTCCGGATCAATGCCATTCCAGTTGGCTGGTCAGGTAGATGTCAGTCCAGCAAGGAAATCTGTTCTAGCTATGTTGTCTGATTCAGTGACTCTTTCTGAGTTCTCTGTAAGAATCAAATGGTAGCTGGTCATCAAAAATAATTTTTACCAACCTCTCAGCTGACAACCTGATTACAATGTTGTTAAAAACAACTAATTAGACTTATAAAGGATTGACTTATAAAAACATGTACTGTTCAGTTATTAGTCTTTCACTATTGTTTCTTGGAAGACTCTCTCTCAATAAAGGGCTTTAATTAAGACTCATAATTATTAATTATACCTATTATTATTTCACTAAAAGCCATCTTGTTATGGAGTTAAATTAGGCAAAATGGGGGAAATAACTCTTAAAAGTTTAAAATTTCAAATTTTAGGGTTTTCCCAGTGAACAAAGATATTTTGACTGTGAACAAAGATCTATCATGCCACATTTCTATTTCTCATACTGTCTCAAAGTTACAGATCATCAGAAAGACATACACACCCTTGAGAGTTATTAGTATAGATAATTTCATGTAATGTTTGAAACTAACAGTAAAATATTAAAATAATTTAGGTAAAAATAACAATAAATGGTACCCATGGTAGAATTAACACTGACTTGGGAGTCAGTAAACCCAGGGTCTAGCCCTGGCTCTGTCTTTTTGGCTAGTCATTTGACTATAAAATGAGGGGTATCAGAGTAGTTGACTTCTAATGCATGATTTTATGAAGCGCCCCAAATTATGTATGCTTCCAGTACCAAGGAAAATAAGGCTTGTGGGTCAAATTTCCTACTGCCCCGAACTGACTCAGCTCCTCTTGACCTCAGTGTCAACGGGCTGAAAAGCAGGAGGGCAAGGTCACGGGCAGATTATGGTTGGAAACCCAGCAGCAAGGGTACGTAACCCAGGCTGTAAGTTCTCCATCTCTGTGCACCCCTGTACATTGCAGTAGGTAAAGGGGAACAAGTAGCGGCTACACTTTTCAGGAAGGTATTTTGGCCGGGCTCGGTGGCTCAGCCTGTAATCCCGCACCTTGGGAGGCCGAGGTGAGTGGGTTGCCTGGGCCCGCGGGTTTGAGACCCGCCTGAGCAACTTGGAGAGACCTCATCTCTACAACAAATCAAAAAATGAGCCGGGCATGGTAGCGCGCGCCTGTAGTTCCAGCTACTTGGAAGGCTGAGGTGGAAGGATCGCCGGAGCCCAGCAGGTCGAGGCTGCGGTGGCCGGGAGCAGTCACTGCACTCCAGTCTGGGCGACAGAGTGAGACTCCAACTCAAAAAAAAAAAAAAAAAAAAGAAAGTATTTTGTCTTAGATTGGCCGGACACCCATCTGGTGACTCTCACCCCCTTTTTCCCTCCTCCCTTTCCAGTGCTCCCTGCTGGGATATGTTATTCCTTTATTCAGAAGTAGCAGCATATACACTAGTTTATTTGCTCTGACGATAACATCTAGCCGCTATCAAGTGTGGCCCACTTCTAGTTGGGTCTGATGCCTGATTAGAATAACATGGCCAGTGTTGATTCTTAGGATCCTGAAACAGGCCTGATTAGGGGTTCTAAGAACGAGACGCTGGATCTGTTGTGCCACTGACTTGATGTCATCATCTAATATCCCCCAGTCTTTATCTGTAGAAGGCATAGTTCGACCACAGTCCCCCTTAGCTCTAATAGCCTTTGAACCTGTGCCGCTACAAAGAGTAAACCAACTGAACTGTACTTACCAAAGGTTCTGGGCCTGCCACCAGTCCACTTCATTCAGATGGCCTCCAGGAGACAGACGTTCTTTGGTAAGTTCGCAGGTCTAATTCTCTTTCCCCATCGTGTCTAATGAGGCATCGTGGGCCTTGAGGACACCTCCCATAGCCTGAACCTCACTAAGTTCCTTTCCACTAGCCCAATACCCAGGGCAGGCTGTGAGTACAAGCTTCTTTCGGAAACGCTAAAAGGTATTTAAAAAGAGGGGCAACCCCTTCCGGTCCCCTCTCTCTGTGGGAGCTTTTCTCAATAAACCCTGCTTTTTTAAAAAAAACATATACTTAAAAAGAATCAGTCAGCATGTTAAAGATGGAATGGGGGGGAGTCCCAGTGGCGTTCCATCTCTGTTCACCCCTATACATTGCAGTAGGTAAAGGGGAACAAGTAGCGGCTACACTAGAGATTGCGCAATTTCTAGCCACAACCTTCCATATCCACCTTCCATATCAACTGTGACAATGGCAAATAATGGGGTCTTAGCAGTAAACATGTGCAAGAGCAGGAGAATGACCAGGTCCCTGCTCGGAAGAGCTATCAGCAGATAGTGAAACCTCAAGAGATTATATCTATACTCCCTCCTAGATGTTCTCTCCACCTCCCCAAGTGACTTGCTCTGTCGCACTATTTATGGATGGTTGACAGCCGTGGCACTGAAGTAGGATCATGGAGCACCTCTGCATGCTTGACCCTCAGTTTTTGAGTTTTGGGGCTATTGTATTGTATGTGAGAAATACAAATCCCCATTTGCTTTGGAGTCGTGGCATTAGCACTCCCACTTCATCCTATGTTGCTCTTTTGACAAATGACCCAAGAACCATCAAGTTCACAGTCTTATAAACAACAAGGCTCCTAAGGTTATTACTATGAACTCGCTGTCCATGTACAAGTTTTTCTCATCCCTCCGGCCTGTCCCAATGTCTAACCCTTCTCTCCAGCCCCTTCTTGTTGCCCGGGCCACCTAAGGATCATACTACCCTTGAGACAACATCATTTTGCCGCTAATTAGGGGTACTGACTAGCAGTGGCTGGAGTTTGAGTTGCTGGCCACCCAAGCATGGGAAAAGGAGGGTCAAGACCTGAAGTGGGCAAGGGCTGTTGAAAACGTAGACTCCTGGGTCTGATCTCAATACCTACTACATCATAACTTACGGAAGAGTGTCATGGGAATAGCTTTTTTTGCCACATGCTCAAATGATTCTTACAATAGGGTACATTTGGGAAACATGGAAGAGGATGCAGTTTGCAGAAATGTCCCTTCTTACGCAGGAAGCAAAGATGTGGATATTGCTACCAAAACCCCGCCACCATCCTAAAACCTAGTCCCGACAGTAGAAATCAGGTGGTCTATGAAGTGGACATGTATATATCTTTGCATCTCCCTGCTAAGATACTATATATTCCCTTTCTGCTGGGCCCCCACCTAGATGCTGTCTCATGAGTTCAGTGTTATAGGCTTCAGCTGGGAACCCACAATGTCTTTGTCTAGCAGGAGAGCACCAATATCCCCCATTCGGCTTGCCCAAACCCTTCAAAATCCAAAAGGCTGAATGATGGGTGGCAGGTGGGAAAAGTATGTCTGGGGTCCAAAGATCAGTTCCATTGCTTCTTGTGTAAGTTACATGGAGGAGTCAGACAGATCCTCCTCTGCCTGCCATCAGACTGCCCTGGAAGCGAGGTTAATGTGTGGGCATTGTTCTCAGCAAGGTGTTCACAGCTCCAACCATGATAAGAAGGTGCTGCTCAAAAGATTCAACCTTTAGGACGAATGGCCTGGGACTGACTAATCAGAATGGATGGTTGACAGCCGTGGCCCTGAAGTAGGATCATGGAGCACCTCTGCATGCTTGACCCTCAGCTTTTGAGTGTTTTGGATCATGGAGAGTCCAAGGAGTCCTGGGAGAGGGCTGGGAGCCTGCGGCTGTCGCAGAACTCAGAGCTGTGGTGTGTTACCAAATGGAACAGGAACAGAGTACATTTTAACCCTGACATGGTTGAACTAGTTTATACCAACCAGCATGACCCAAGCCGCTCTCTGTCCCAGAGAATTCCCCATGAGGGTGTTTTTGACCCTCTTGTTGACATGGAAGGTTGTGGCGATACATCGTGCAATTTGCCTACCCATTCTGAGGTCATTCTCCTTTGAAAATAAAAAGTAGGAGGACTAGCAATGACCGTGATTGTATAGCGAGAGTGAGTCCGTGAACTAGCCTGACAACAGCTGGTCAGAAATGTCGCCCCAAATAGCATGGAGTTCCTGTCTGTGGAGTCTCCTTCCCCCCTGTCTGGCTTGATTCCTCATGGCTGACCTCCAGGACACTATAGCTTTTTCTACCTGGGACTTTCTTAGCTTTCTGGGGTTCTTCAAAGGGATTCTGGGTCTGAGACCCTCTTCATCTTGTCAGTGCACAGTGCCCTGACAGCCCTGCCTCCATTGGTGCCTTGCCGATCACCTATCCGTCTTGTCCAGCGCCACTCAAATAGAAAGACAGGCTTATAAAATCCAGGGTCTGAGAACTGCGAGAAGGGCAACTCGGGCTGTGGACGAGGCACACTCCCAGCAATCAGACAGACGACCTCGATGTAATCGACCAGCCACAACATAGCAAAGCACACTACTCAGACAGCCCTTGCTCACCTGTTTTATACCAGAGTTGCAATGAACTTGGGATAGTAGGGGTCTGGAGGATTGAAACAATTTTAGTGTGTTTTATCCATTTTATCCATGTAAAGACGGAGATACACACATACTCATGCTTGGAAGCCTGCCCTGCAGAGGTCTGGTAAGAGCAGATGTTCTTCTGGACGCCCTGCAAAATGGCATGGGTTACACAATCATAGAAGTACTTCATTATGGACCTTCATTATGGACCTTCCGTCATGTGAACTCCACTGAGTTTTCCAGGGAATTCAGTTTAATGTGAGAACTGTGTGTGTGCATACACAAACCCACCTGTGTACATGCAGACTTGCAAGGAGTGAGAACAAACGCTCGGCTCTTCTGAACATGCACACCAGAATCTGGATGTGCAAATGAGCGATCTCTCCCTCGAAGCCTGGCACACAGCATCCTTGGGAAGCCATTGGAGCTCTTTTCAGGACTTCTTTTCAGGGATCATCAGTTATACCTTTGGTGAGGAATTTAATTAGTGGAAATTGTTAGAGAAAGCTATTCCAAGTTATGTCTTGGGCAGCCAACCAAATTTGAGTGTTCCCTTTATAGACAAAGTTTTGGTGCAACTCCAAAGAAGTAATAAGGTTAATTTGCTTGTGTGGCCTGTAAATGAGCTCTGAAAACGTTTTCCTAAAATGGATTTCTTGTTCTACCTCATGGCTGTCCCCAGTTCTCACTTTATTGGGCTAGTAGAGAAGGAGCAAGGGAATAGATAATCCAAAGAGGGACAATGCCCTTTTTGTTCAGAACCTGAATATTTTTTGTCACTCAGATTTATTTTGTTATTGTTTTTGATATTATAACCATCATTATTATTTAACATCAGTTAATGTTAAGCCATTTAAATTATTTGTTTGATTTGGGACGCAGGTGTGTGAAAGAGACTAGAACCTATTGAATAGTAGGAAAATTTGTTTTTAAAGTTAATTGCATTTATTGGGTGGTGTCTGTATGGTTATTTCAAACTGAGACTGGGGGTATGTTTACGTGTGGGAGGTTGGGTGGTATGAAGCAGGTGGGTGGGACAGAGCAAAAAAAGCTCCAACGACCATTCCAAGAAGCAGCATTGTTGAGTGGACAGTTGTGATGAGACCACTGAATATTTACACCTGACTAAATACAGAATGTTGTATTTCTAAAGATTCCAAAGGTTTTCCTAAAAATATAACCAACAACAGGGGGAAAAAAAGATACCCAGATTCCAAGGATCTCACGATGGTGCTGAAAACCTACGACGCGAGCTTCCTGGACTTTCTCAGAAGGTGTTTGGTGTGAGTTTGTTGGGGTATCTTTGACTCTGGGTTTCCTCTTAAATACTGTACTTCACTCATTTGCTGGTGAAAGTCTAAGGCTGGGAGATAGTTATGAAAATAACAATGACAAATACTAACGATCGAGCTTACAAGTCTCCAGATTGCTTTCCCATCTGCTGTCTCATCAGACACCTCTCTGGCCCTCCTGTGTGACTGCCATCTCCCTGGAACATGAGGATGATTGACTCTGTTTGTGGATAGGGAGGCCGGCGCTCAAAGAGGATAAGTGACCTGCCCTGGGTAACAGTGTGTGGGTAGAGTTTGGCCTCCGCTTAGCCTCGGCCTGCCTGACTGCGAGAGTGGCTAATCCTAAATGTCTTCTGTTCTCCTGAACTGAATCCAGCCTCTTTGGAGTGCCTGCTTTAATGATTTGCATACACACCCCATATAAGTATAAACTGGTTTCAGGGCCCCTCCCCCTTCCTCCTAGGATTTAGTGCCCGGATCTTCCTGAATTAGGGAATAAGGAGAAGAATACATTGTAAACCATTTATTATGTACAACTTTTTACCATTTATGTGCGTATTTTGAATCTTAGAAATTAGGTCTGTAACTTAATTCATGGTAAGAAAAGAAACTAGCACATAAAGCCAGCACATTGCCCAGTTGAGGGGTGTTTAGGAAATGTTAACTATTGTGACTATTCTGCCACTATTAAAGAGGTTTTGTAAGTCTGTCTCCACTTAGTGGCAGGTAGATTAGCAATGCAATGTTGGCAAGTCATGATTTCTCTCTGGGCCTCAGCATCCTTTTCTATAAAATGGGATATTCCTAAGGTTCCTTCCAGCTCTGTCAGTCCTATAATTGTTTAGTATTTTTAGAAGACCATATCTTTGTATTTTCTCATTCTTCCAGTGGGGTGGAATCATTTTAGCAAAAGCTCTTCTGGCACTTAAGTACTCTAGGATTTAGATACTAGCTCAGCAGTGAAACCATCACAGAAACTGACAGCTAAGACAGAGATGAGTTATCCAGTGACTAGAACACAGCTCAGCACCAAGGAAGATGTTACTGTCCTCTTTTGTGCAAAGGACTGACTGCTTCCAACTTGCAAGAGGCAATCGAGCTGATGGGGACTGTCACCTTATCCCTATTTTGCTAACTAGCAAATCTTTGGAATGAGTGACTAAAAGTTTTGAGCTAAATTAAATAGGTGCACATGGAAAGCCCTGTGTCTAGACTTTATAGACTAACTCCAAAAGTGCGGGAGAGGAAAGATGTAGATAAACATCAGTTCTTTGACAAAAGAATTGGGAGATCACGTTGTTTAAGACGGTGATGAGTCTAGACATGACAGGTACCAGTTAGACAATAGCTAAAACTTCCTATCTTAGAAGGTGGCCAAAGGGTGAAAACTCTATCATGTGATCAATAGTTAGTAGTGATGTAAACGTTTTCAGATAGTTGAAGGACTATAACATAAGATAAGGATTAGTCATTTCATTTTGTATAATGCTGAGTAGATTAGGACCTGGTAACATTTTTTTCTAGTTAAAAAATAAGCCCAGTTTTAACTCAATGAAAATAAAGACGTTTTAAAGAGTTGGAGTTCGCCGAAATTGGAATAGGAGGTTCTGTGAGTTAGTGCCTCATCACTGAAATTACCTGAAAATAGCAAGGTGATCCCACGATGGGAGTTCTGTGAAATGTGTTCTGTAACTGCATTAGAATTTTGCCTGGATTATATCTTATAAATCTTAAGATTCTAGAGCTCTAATTCTCTTTATGATATATGTGGAGGCCCAAATTCCATAGTTTGGAAACTGAAATGAGAGATAAGATAGCGTAAATAAAAATATCTTTATTGGGTTTTTAAAGTGTTTTAATTAAGGGGACGTAAAATAATAATCCATGCTGGGCTTTGTTGCTGTGCAGATGGGAACCTTCCCTTCGAATGACCCCTGAGCAGGCTCTCAAGCATGCTTGGATTCATGAGTCACGGAACCTCAAGCCACGGCCCAGAGCCCAGACCCTTAGGAAATCCAGTTTCTGTTTCCCCTCTGAGTCAAGGAAGGACAAGGTGCAAGGCTATCATCACTCGAGCAAAACAGGTACAGACCCTCAAATAGCTAGTCCTAGTCCCATCAGGGATCCAGGCATTTCTGAAGGCTTTGTACATCTGTTTCTCTGAACTCATCCTTGGATAAGTCCTCTGGCTGTATCATGACTAGCCATTTCTAACCTTTGGGATTTTCCTCTCTCAGGAAAATTGGTTTTAGCTGGGTTCCTTATCTTTAGGATTTTCCATTTTTCTCCTATATTCAACTCCCTTTCTCCTCTTTCTTCTTTCTTTCACTGTGTCCACCCTTATGCCCTATAATTACCTTCTGAACTTCTGTCAATTACAGATTATGGCATTACGCAAAGTTTTGTATATAATACTGTATAGCCCAGTGATTAAGCATCTGGTCACTGGAGACAGGTTTCCTGGGATTAAATTCTGATTCTGCCACTTACCAGGTGTGGGGCCTCGGGCGATTTACTTAAGCTCTCTGTGGCGCAGTTTCTCCATTTACGAGGATAATGCCTCTTCTCTAGGGTTGCGGAAAGGATCAAACGAAGTAGTAAACGTCCAGTGCTTAGAATAACGCCTGCCACACAGAACATGCTTTACAAATAAACTGTTTTTATATCAATAACCATGACTACCCAAGGTGAGTTTAGCCTAAAGGACAGTTAGCATGTAATTCACATCTGAAGACCTCCTGCTGTCTCCTCTCCCTTTCGGCAGATGACGTCACCGGGGAGACTGCAAACAAAATAAAAGATGGCACCAAGAAGCGTGTTCAGAATTTAGGTCAGCAGGACTCTCTCCAGCACTCAGCTGACACGGCCCAACTGCCTCAGCTAGCAGAAGCTCCCGGAAAGTCAGAGGCTGTTGTCGGGGCCGAGGTGTCCATGACCTCCACAGGACAAAGCAAAAACGCCTCCCTCAAGAACACAAACATTTTACCACCTGTTCTATGACCTTTGCGGAGGGTGCATCCTGTTTCTCTCCATCAGTGATTTGTATTAGAGACAGCACTTATATTGTACAATACTTCAGATTGCTGTTTTTTTAATACATAAAAGTTTGTTTAAAAAAGGCAAAAACTCTATGCACAAGGGCAGTTGGCATGATTCCTCTCATGAAGGATGGAAGAGGATTGTCCTTGCACTTCCCCTCACTCCTGATGTGTTTGTGTGTGGGGGTGGGGTGGGGAGGGAGGAGTTTGAAATTCCTGATGTTACAGCATTGCTAATGGAAGTCTAAATAAAAAAAAAATTTTCTTGTTGCCCATGGCTGCCAGCCTATGTCAGTCAGGATCCTTGTTTGAAAGCGACAGAAACTTGAATTCAAACTAGTTTCAACAACAAAGGACATTTACTAGCTTATATAATTGGGGAATCAGAAAGGGCGGCTGTAGTTTCAGGTGCAGCAGTATGGAGGAATTCAACGTTGTAGGGCTCAGATTCCACCTATTAGCCTTGCTTTAACGTCATTAATGATAGGCTCTTCCGAGAAGTTAAGATGACCACCAACATGCAGCCAAAAGATGCACCCCTCCTTGCTGCCAGGAAGGTCACAGATGTGATTGTCCTTGAGCCGGTCACCATGAGAAATCGGGAAGCTCTGATTGGCTAGCCTGGGCCCCAGGACCACACTGCAGGGGACTGTGACTGGTGCTTCTCTGCAGTGGAGCTGGGGAACCAGGGTTCTCCAAAGGGGGGAAGTTGAGTAAACAAGCAGGTTGTGTTCATTCATCTACCACACCCCAGATCCGGTCATGTCCTCTTTATTTCCCTTTCTCACTGTTACCTACATAAATAATTTACATATGTTGTGATGGTAGGACAGAATTTTACTTGAAATGTAACATCAAAACACCATAAACAGCACAGAAAATATACCTGGCTTCATCGTTTTCATTTAATTGCTGTGTAATTTTGATGAAGGGAGACACCAGGTCATTGAAGCTGTGGGTCTGGATGAGGTCACTCGGAAGCTAGCTACGCAGCTGGAGTAGCGGAAGGTCGAGAGAAAGTCCTGGGAGGGGGTGGAATATACATAAGCAGTTGACAGAGTTGATCAGATCCCCCAAGAGACCTAGAACAGAAAACTAGAATCCAAGAAGGATCAATAACAGAAAATTCCACAGAAAATTCAAGATAAGAACAGAAGACATTTGTGAAGTGGGGCGATGTGGACATCAAGTCAGGCAGTGTCAGAACGGGCAGCCTGTCCCAGGGTCTGGAGCCCAAAAGCCCAGAGCCTGCAAGGAGCTCGGGTCTCGGGAGCGTTCTTGGCGTCATCTTCACCCAGACACACAGGAGGAGCAGACAGCTGCTCTGCGGAGTAACAGAGAACAAGGTGAGACCGGTCTCGTCGTCGGAATGGCTTTGCCTGGATATGAGAAACTCTTTCCGAGGCTCGTGGTTGCCAGAGGCTAAGCGAGTCCCTGGCGCGTTCTGGCTTATTTCCAGGGAATCGCCCGGAGGAAGCGGCGGCGAGCGGTGGCCCAGAGACCGGCGGCGCCAGCAAGGCCGAGCGAGCTCTGGGCCGGCCCGTCTGGCCTCTGCCGCCCGTCGTCCGCCTCCCGCTCCCGGGACGCGCCTCGCCCTCCCCCGGGTCCCAAGGAAGCCAGACCCGAGCCCTGGCGCTGTCACTTTATTGACCGTGCGGACCACAGGCGCATCCGCCGCACCTGCCGACCGGCGCGAGCCGCCCGCGGTGCAGGGGGGCCGCGGCCGGCGTCGGGCTGGGGGGGGCGGCGGGGGCGGGGCGGGGCGGGCCGGTCACAGGCTCGCCATCAGCCAGTCCAGCAGCTGCAGCCGCGTGACGTTGCCCACCGCGTCGTCCAGCTGCCGCTGCTTCTCGTAGCGCAGCACCCGCTGCAGGACCTCGCCCACGCTGCAGCCTTTGTCCACGGCGGCGGCCGAGAGCCGGAGCAGCTGCGGGGGAGAGAGCGCGTGGGCCGAGGCCGGGCGGGCGCCGGGCGCGCCGGCCTCGCCCTCGGCGTCGCGGCCGCTGGGGAGCCGGGCCCGGCGCCGTCGCCCGGGCCGGAGGGCAGCGGCGCCGTCGCGGCTCGCGGCAGCCCAGCCTCCCGGGCCAGTTCGTGCTCCCGCCGAGCCGGGACGACGGGCGGGCGCCACCCCCGGCCGAGGCTCGTTTGCTTTGTGTGCAGACGCGGCTCGCTGCGTTGCCCAGGCTGGGCTCGAGCCCCGGCTGGAGCGGGCCTGTTGTCCGGGCCTCCCGGTCGGTGGACCGCAGGTGCGCGCTGCCATGCCGGCCGCGGCGACCCTCGATTCAAAGGGGCCGCGCCGGCACCCCCTGCTCTCCTAGAGCCCTGAGGTCACGCAGCCTCTCCGTCGTGGTCCAGCGAGGGCGAGAGAGAAATCATCCCGTGGGTGCCGAGTTCCCGCCCCACACCTCGGGGAGCCTGGGACGTCAGAGCAGGAGGCGCCTCCGTCGGTTCCACCCTCGGGACAGCGTTGCCGAGAGAGGCGAAGGGCCTCGGCAGCATCACACCGCTGGGGATGAGCAGAGCCAAAATTCACTCTGAAATCTGAACCGGTGCTGAGCTCTCTTGCCGAGAATCCAAGGAGAAAAGTTAGGTGAGCAACTGCTCTGATATGAACACGGAACCTGCCATCCATCTGGAATTCTAAGGCAACAGACTGTCTCAAGTCACCGGGTTTTTATTGTGTGCGGTCTACTCGACTTTTGGTGCGAGTCAAAAAGCAAACAAACAACCCAATATCGAGAGCCTTTTCAGAAGGAGAAATTTCCATGCGAGACAGAAAATTACATAAAAGTCTAATGCAAAAACCTAAAAACTATTCAAGAGGCTAAATAGCAAAATGTAGAAAGGAAAGTCAGAAAACTTGAAGGTAGAGCCACAGAAATGACCCAGGCTGAACACCACAAGAGACGGATTAAACTTCTCTCAAGAAAGATTTCAAATATAAACAGAGCTCGAAAGCCTGTGGGCAACACCAAAAGCTTTAACATGTCACTAAAATGGCAAAGGCGAAGAGAGAGAGGGTGGTGTGAAAAAAATTAAAGAAATAATGGATAAATACTTCCCTGACTTTCCAAAAAGATACAAACCCATAGATCCAAGAATCTCCGTGTACCTAAAATAAAACACACCCAAAGAAATTCACTCCAAGGCCGCCCATAATCAAATTACTGAAAATGAAAGAATAAGAAAATAGTCTTGAAAACAGAGAAAACCAGTGCATTACTTATGAGGGAACTCCAACTTAAATAACTGCAAATTTCTCCTCAGAAGCCATAAAGGTCAGAAGGAAGTGGCACATCTTTTCAATATAAGCAGAAAAAAAAAAATCTGCCAAATCAGAATTCTATAGCCAGGAGAAATATAATCAGGAATAAAGATCAAATAAAGACATTCTCAGATTGAAGAAAACTAAGAAAATGTATTGCCAGAAAACATATTCTAAAATAATGGCTAGAGGAAGTTCTTCAGAGAGGACAACAACATCTGAAGGAAACTGGGAACACCAAGAGAAAGCTTCTGCACAGTGAAAGAAATCATCATCGAGTAAACAGACAACCTACAAAATAGGAGAAAATATTTGCAAATTATACATGTGACAAACATCTACAATCCAGAATCAACAAAGAACTCAAATAGATCAGCAAGAAAAAAAAACCCTATTAAAAAGTGAGTAAATGACATGGCCGTCCTGACTGGAGTCTCAGTGTAGTGCCAAAAAAAAATTTAAATACCTCAGCATCTTCCTAACCAGAGAAGTGAAAGAACTTTACAATGAAAACTACCAAACTCTTCTCAAAGAAATCAAAGATGACACAAACTAATGGAAAAATACTCCATGCTTATGGATAGGAAGAATCAACATGTTAACAGCTCCATCCTACCAAAGGCAATCTACAGATAAATGCAGTACTCATTAAATTACCAACATCATTCTTCTCAGACCTGGAAATGACAATACAGAAATTCGTATGGAAACATCAACAACCACGAATAGCCAAAACAATCCTTAACAAAAGAAATAAAGTGGGAGGCATTATACTTCCAGACTTTAAACTTTACTATAAAGCTACATTAATCAAAACAGCCTGGTATTGGTACAAGAAGAGGTATGTGGACCAATGGAACAGGATAGAGATTCTGAAAGCAAAACCTCTCAACTTCTCAACCAACTCATCTTCAACCATTGGAACGAGGAGCACCTATTCAGTAAATGGTGCTAGGAAAACTGGCTGACCACACGCAGAAGACTGAAACAGGACCCCTACCTATCCCCATACACAAAAATCAACTCTAAATGGATCAAGGACCTAAACATAAACCTCGAACTGTAAGAATCTTAGAAAACTTAGGAGACGCCCTTACAGAAATCAGAGTACACAATCAATTCCTGATCAAAATCCCAAGTGCCCATGCCATAAGAGATAAGATAGACAAGTGAGACCTCACAAAACTGAAAATCTTCTGCAAAGCAAAAGTAACCATCAAGAGAGTGTGGAGACGGCCCACAGAATGGGGGAAAATGCCAACTGTATTTCTGACAAAGGCCTAACAAACAGGATCTATAAGGAACTCAAACATGCCAAAAGAAAAAAAATAAACAGCTCCATTAAAAAGTGGGCAAAAGACATGAAAAGACACTTCTCAAAAGACACATACAGGCAGCCAACAGACACGTGAAGAAGTGCTCAGCCTCACTAATCATTGGAGAAATGCAGATCAAGACCACATTGAGACACCACCTCACCCCGGTAAGAATGGCCATCGTTAATAAAACTAACAACAGATGCTGGTGAGGATGCAGAGAAAAGGTAAGGCTTCTACACTGCTGGTTGGAATGCAAATTAGTTCAATCTCTTTGGAAAACAGTGTGGTGATTTCCCAAAGAACTGGAAATTGAACTTCCAAATGACTCAGCAATCCCCCTACTGGGAATATACCCAGAGGAACTCAGATCATTCTACAAAAACTATACCCATACACACATGTTTATTGCAGTATTATTCACAATAGCAAAAACATGGAACCAACTGTGCTGCCCTTCAAAACTGGACTGGATTTTTTTTAAATGTAGTATATATACACAATGGACTATTTACGCAGCCACAAAGAAAGACAAACATATGAACTTTGTAGCAACTTGGATGGATTTAGAGTCTATAATACTCAGTGATCTATCACAGAAAAAAAGGACAGAGTACCATATGTTCTCACTCATAAGCAGACCCTGAACATTTACCATAATGCTATAAGAAAGGGATTGGCAGTAGTGGGATACTGCCATGGTAGGGGTGGTAACAAACATCAATAAGGGCACCTGATTCTAACCAGGCAAAGTGGGTACCAAATAGAGGCCCAAGCTTTACTTGTACGATGTCCACTTGTATACCTAATCCTGACTAGTATCCCACATCTTTAACATAAAAAATATATATATGTACATATATAAGAAATTATACTTATGATCAGATGTAGCAATTCCACTCTGTTATTCACCCAAGAGAAACGAAAACACATATCCACACAAAAAGTTGCATTATTTATAATAGACAAAAAGGAAGACAATCCACATGTCCATTAACTGATATTTGGAAAAATAAAATATACTCCATACAATGGAATACTATTCAGCAATGAAAAGGAATAAACTACTGATATATACTACAACATGGATGAACCTCAAAAACGTTATTATAATGTAAGGAGGGAGATGTAAAAGACTACATATTTTATGGGTCTATTACATAAAATGCCAAGAAAGGCAAATCTATAATGATCGCAGCACATGGATGGGGGATGTTTTCATATATAGGAGATTGTTTTCAAAGATAAACAAGTGAGAATAGCCTAGAAAAAAAATTACTAAGTACTAAAAGAAACCATGGGAAAGTTTTGCTAATATCATAAAACCGAGAGTATTTTCCAAACTTTGGAACAAAATCCAGAAAAAATTAAAATGTCTTATATTTGACTAAATTCTGTATGGCAAAACCAAACTAAAACAAAACAAAACAAAAATCAAAACACAAATGGCAAAGGAAATATTTGAAATTAATATCACAAAGGTGGATCTCTTCTAATACATAAAACTCATATAGATCAATAAGAAAAGGATCTACAACATAATAGAAAAAATGGGTAAAGGTTATGAACAATTTAACCATAAAAGAGGAAATCCAAATGGCTCTTCAACATATGCAAAGATACTCAATTCACTCTCATTCTTGATAAGACAAATACAAAGTAAGGCAACACTTGGCAAAGATCACTCACTATTGACTAAAGTGTGGGGAAATTGGCCTCTTAAACTGTTTTAGTAGGTGTGTAAGTTGGTACAAGTTCTAAGGAAGACAGTTTTGGAATACATATCAAGTTGGGCAAATACACACTTGCGGTGACCTTGAAATTCCTTTCCTAGGTATCTAGCACGTGCAGATACATTTGAACCTATGCAACATTTTGTATATCCAAGGACATTTAGTACAGCATTGCCTACAGTAGCACAATATTGGCGACTGAAGTGTCTATATGTAAGGGAGTGGTTCAATAACTTACAAAACCTTCATATCACAGGGTAATATGAAGCTATTTTTTAAAATGTGGCAGCTCTATAGGTTGCAGAAGAGGATATGTACACATACACACACGTGTACAAACTTGATATAATCATTTGTGACTTTAAAAAAACACACACACATATGCACACATACATATGTACAAGTATTTACATATTTCAGGAAAGATAAACAATAAATTGATGGTTTCTGACTGGGTTTTCCCCCAGGAGGGCAATGGGATAGTGCATATGAATAAGAAAAATCCTCTTAATTTTCATTGTGCATTCTTTTGTACATTGAGATTTTGAACTCGGCACATATATTATCTACCAAGAATGCAAATTTATTTAAAGGAATTGGGCTCACAGGCATCCCAATGACACTATGTTCAATTACCTGCATTAGCATGAGAATATCTATACATTAATTTCCTTTTTTTTTAAAGTCATTTTTTGGTATATATGTCATCCAACTGCTCTTCAAAATACAGCATGAAGGGCCTGATGACTCACACCCGTAATCCCAGCACTTTGGGGGCTGAGGAGGGAGGATTGCTTGAGCCCAGCAGTTCAAGACTAGCCTAGGTAACATAACGAGACTCATCTCTACAGAAAAAAAAAAAAAAAATTGGCGGGCGTGGTGGCACATATCTTGTTTGGTCTTGACATAGCTGAATCTGGATACTCTATAAAACTCTGTCTTCCCAGTCATCAGATAAATCCAGGTATACAATTTATAGGGGCTGTAAACACCACTTCTTTAGCAGAAAAAGCCTTTCTCCATACCTTCTGGTTTCTATGAGGATGATATTTTCTAACAATCCCAGCCTCCTGTGCCAATCCTTACTGCGTAATAACAGCCATTGTTCCACTTTCTCAGTCAAGAGACAAAATCAGAGAGAGAGAGAGAGAGAGAGAGAGAGAGAGAGAGAGAGAGAGAGAGAGAGAGAATGTGTGTGTGTGTGTGTGTGTGTGTGTGTGTGTTGTGTTGTGGGAATGGTCTCTCTTTTTGTTTTGTTTTGTTTTTTTTTGAGTCGGAGTCTCACTCTGTCTCCCAGACTGGAGTACAGTGGCCAATCCGGCCACCGCAGCCTCGACCTGCCGGGCTCAGGCTATCCTTCCACCTCAGTCTGCCAAGTAGCTGGAACTACAGGCGCACACACTATGTCCGGCCGATTTTTTGATTTATTGTAGAGATGAGGGCTCGCCAAGTTGCCCAGGCGGGTCTCGAACCCGCGGGCTCAGGCAATTCACTCACCTCAGCCTCCCAAAGCGCAGGATTACAGGCTGAGCCACTGAGCCCAGCTTGGTCTCTCTTTTTGAAACCCTGTTCTGTGGTATGAGGCAGCAGTGTCTTGGGTCAGCGTGTGCCCTCTCCAGACTCAAGCTATCCCTTCAGTGAGCAGTTCCAAGGCTCGCTGGGCACCTTTTGTGGATGACAAGGACTTAGAAGGCAACTTATCCATCTTGATTTCCCATCAGCCTTAGGCTTTCGTCTTACTTTTCAGCTGATTTAGAAATTAGAGTGTGTGTGTGGGGGGGTTATTTATTGAATCCCTTCAAATTCCCAACATCACCCAGACAACCAGCTAAGAGAGTTGTGACAGGTTTGAACAGGTCATAAATCCAGACCTTCGGCCCCACTCCCTATCACATCCCGGGGATACTTTCCGCAGCCTCATTTCACTCTTTGAGCACTGGAGTTGTATCCAAAGCTCAGACTGAAGCCCAGATCTTAATCAGATTCTTTCACCAAATTGCTTGAAGGTTCCTTATCTGTGCGTATCTACCGCTAAATGAAGAAAACAGAGAAAAATATCACTTATCCTTTTTTTGCCCCTTTGCTATGCATCTTATTGGGCAAGATAGAATTTTGCCGTATCCATTATCTTTTCCAAGAGGCAAAATCTTCAAATCCCCCTGTTGCCATTTTATCTTTCCTGTGGCTAGCTTCCCATTTAGAAAGAAACCAGAACTTAAAATCCCTATTAACACTCAACAAAGCTTTCCAAAGTCCTCTGACTTTTGTTTCTTACCTTCCTCTGGATCTCTTCATCATCACCAGCGAAGTACAAAATAGGGACATTGAGCTCAGAGGCAGCCACCCATTGAAGGACGGCTTGGAGTTGCTTGTCTGGACTTGTGTCCATGAGGTTGTGATTGCTGACAATGATCTTGGGTGCTGGACACTCTTCAGGGGACTGTCTTGAGGCACCTCTCAGTTCACTATGGATAGCCTGATAGGCATTGTGCAGGATGGCTTCTGCTGTCTCTGTCCCCTTGACTGCTAAACAATCATACAAATTATCTGGGAAGGCTGTTGTGGGCCCACCGGCATCTCCAGAGTTCTCGTCTCCCAGCTCTGTCAAGTGGGAGTCACAGGACTTGGCAATGATGAGACACAGCTTCATCACTGAGTCCATCAGATGTTCTACCATCTTCCCATCCATGGAGCCATCCAGCTGGTTGACTATCATCTTGGTCATCCCAGAAAGGGGACCACCAGCCTCATCACATTCACATGGGCTGGCAGAAGAAGGGGTCATAGTTCTTTCACACTGGTGCGTATCTCCTTCCCTGACTGGCTCTTCCAGCACCTTGGGTTCAGGGCTGTGGCCACTCTTGAAAATTGTCTCACTAAGTAAGTTCCGTATAAAATTGAAGAAAACACTCATTAGAGTCTTCTTTTCTGCTTGTTCTTGGTTAACACAGGACTTATTGGAAACTTCAGGGGGCTTGTTGGCAGAAAAGTTGGTGGTGCTAGCGGCTTCAAGGAAGCTCCCTGCATCCATTCTTCCTCCCAGGGCCAGGTGGTGTTGAATCAGAAGTAGGGCAGACACAATCAGGTCCTTGGCCCAGGACTTTGAATCACACATCAAATCCTCAGGTTCCTCTGGGTGACACAGAGGAGGGCTGAGGTCACAAGCATCATGAGAATACCCCAAGGGAATGTCAGGTGCAGACCTATACTGTTCATTGGGAGCACCACTTGCTGCCCGCTGCAAACCTGGAGATTTACATTTGCTCTGTTGACTGTCGTGCCAGAGGGACAGCCCCTCCTTGATGATGTGTTCACTCAGCGTTTCGGCACAAGTCTTCTCCTTCGCTGGTTTGGATGCCGAACATACCTTTTCTCTCAATTCGTCTACCGATTTCATTGCGAAGTTCACATTTCGGTTTTTGGGGTCACCCTTCCCTTTCGTGGAGAAAAGGGAAAAACTCTCAGACCTGTCCTCAGTTTTTCTGATAATCTCAGGGACCTTCTTGGCGAGCATCACATCGTATAGCTTGCTCAGCATGGCGTTCATGATGTCCGAGGACTTCTGGCTTCCATGAGAGAAGACATTTCTTTTCACGGCCGAGACAAAGGCTTCGTCAGTCATGAGGGTCCCGGTGGCACTGTGGAGGTTCTTCATGAAGGAGTCAATGAGATCGGAGACCACCTCTTTCGCATGCTTGAGCAGAACCTTCTTCAACACGATGGTGATGATGGTTGTGTCTTTGACTTGGATCCTCAGTGTCCTCATGATGGAGGCCATCATATCAGACACCACGCTGTTGGCATACATCATGATCCCATCACTGACAGGAGCTGCAAAGTCGTCAGGCCTTTCCTGCCCTCGAAAGAGCCTTCTTCCCCCCTCCCTGGTATCACCCGCGTTGCGAGATTCTAGCACCTCCTTGAAGAAGAAAGACTTCCTGGAAGGGCCCTGGCTGCCCTTGTCGCTCTCCTTGATCTTCACGGTGGACTTGTATTTCAAATGACGGAGACTCTGTAATGACCCGGAGGCTCTGTCTCCAGAGCCTGGAGCCTTGTCTGGGACAGCATTTCCGGCACACGCAGAGACGGTCTCATTCACCAGCTCTGATGCCACGTTACTCAGGGTTTTGTTGGGAGGGGGTTCATCTCCCACATACAATGACTGATGGATACATTTGTTTCCAGAACCATCGATTGTCTCATTAATCTCCTTGCGGGCCATAGCTATGACTAGATTTGTGAGGCGATTAGCATAGAAGGAAACTTCATCTACTGAACTCTTGTTACCAATTTGGGCCCTGGGGCCCTGGCAGGGATTCTCTTTGTGGGATATCTTAAAATGCAATCTCCCTGGACTGCCCTTGGTGGTGGTGTTGTAATAGTCCACAGAGAAACCTTTGGAGGGGTCTTCTGCGTTGGTCGTCTCCCCAGGTGATGATTCTCTGGGCTGGAACCTGACGTCTTGGAACCCTGCTGTACTTTTCTCTAGGTCTCTGCGGAGCCAGCTGAGCACTCTGACAGGATCCGTTGAGGCATCCTTCAAAATAAATAAAGATTCATCTGACCACAGCAAAGTAAAGACAGGCGATTTTCAGAACAACCTCACAGGTTAGTTAAAAGTGTCATGCCTCTCAAGCTTGCTCCATCTTTGCAGTAAATGTACACAACATGTATTGAGTGCTTACTAAGTATTGGGCACTGTTCCAGTTATTGTAAGACTATAATCTCATTTAATATTGTTATAGTGAACCTAAATGTTAGCTCTGTTCTTATCATTTTACTGAGGAGGAAATCGAATAACTGAAAGTTTAAGTGAGCTATGCATTTGAAATAATACAGCGAATTCCAGCAGCAGTATGAGGGGTGACCCCCCCAAATAGGAATGTATAAAAGATTGTGTATTAGTCTAATATGTTTACACTTCATTCTCCTTGAAAGCACTCTCTGTTTGACACAATACACCTATTGAGATGCTTTTTCCACTGTTCAAAACAGTTTTTGAACCCATCAATTTTGATGCCTTTTAGTCCTTCCGCCATTTTTTGTTTCATCTCTTCCACGTCAGCAAAATGTTTCCCTCTGAGGACTTTTTTCATCCAGGGAAGCAAAAGTTGCTCAGGGCGAGATCAGGCGAATGGGGATGAGGAGGGTGGAGCTCAGGGTCATGCCGTTTCTGGTCAAAAATTGCTGAACACTCAGGGCGGTGTAGGCAGGTGCGCTTGCATTGTCAATCACCCATCACAAAATGGGCAAACTCATTGAAAGAATCTGCAGAAGAAATTGACCTAAACCAAAGGCAGCCTCTCACAACAACGCTAGCTGGTACACCGATGCCCATGGCTTCCCGGAACACTTACCTAGAGGGGGAAGCCCTGCAAAAGGCCACCTCCAAAAAAAAATTCCAGGTGATTTTTTTGGTCCCCCCTCAGTCAATACCACTAGTACCGCTAATGGCGCAATACAGCTAATCTCAACAGTATTACAGCAGAAATTTCAACTCTGATAGTCTGGCCCCAGATCCTGTGCTCTCAGGTACTACATTTTATTGCTTCTAACAACTATCCTTCAAATCTGATAGTCATCAGCTACACAGAAGAGATAGCATTTGACCTGAATCAGTAGATTTTTTTTCTTACATTGATTATTAGTTGCTATTGTCTGTGGTTTACCTGTTTTTATGCAGGCCTCTTATTACAAGTAGTTTCTAAAAAAATGAGAAAATTCAAGGACAATTATGCATAATTAATCCTTCCGTCAGGCTACACAATTTTTTTTTGAGTTGGGGTCTCACTCTCTCACCCAGCCTGGAGTGCAATGGCATGCTCACGGCCACCGCAGCCTCGATCTGTTGGGCTCAGGTGATCCTTCCACCTCAGCCTTCCAAGCTGGAGCCATACACCTGTGCTACTATACCTGGCTAATTTTTTTTTTTAATTTATTGTAGAGACAAGGTCTCAACATGTTGCCCAGGCTGGTCTCCAACATCTGAGCTCAGGCAAACCTCTTGGCTTGGCCTCCCAAACAGATACAATCTTGGTATGTCAAACGGCTTCCAAAGGACTAACTGACATCACTTGAGTTCACAATCTGATTTATAATTGAAGAGTTAATATCTGTGGGAAATTTATTAATTTTGTTTGAATACAGATTCTTTGATCAATCCTTAGATCACCAGCTGTGATAAGCACATGCACATATTTATATATTTACATACTGTACCATCATCTATAAGTGGAAAAAACTCTTTTCACTTGGACATAGAACAAAATAGGATAGTGTAGATAAGCACATGCACATATTTATATATTTACATACTGTACCATCATCTATAAGTGGAAAAAACTCTTTTCACTTGGACATAGAACAAAATAGGATAGTGTATGTCAACGTGTCCTACTTACTACCAAATATAAGGCATCACTGTAGTTACTGGAGTTCATACTCCTCTCTGTAAGTGACCACGAATACTGTCCATCTTTAAAGTATAATTTGATATTTTTATTGCTAAGCATTATACAGTCATCAGCTACTATTTGTTAAACACTTGAACGTTTGCCAAGAGCTAAGAGCTTTACACACATTAGTTTGATCCTCCTACTCACCCTGTAAGGTAGGTTTTACTCTTTCAGCTTCATGGATAAGAAAACAGAGGCTTAGAGAAGTAAAATAGCTTGGCTAGCATCGTATAGCTGGCCCATGGCTGTTATTCAAATCCAGTTCTGACTCTAAAACCAGGGCACTCCACCCCTCTAGCACCCTGCTGAGTTTTGATGACTTGGAAAGAAGAGAAAAGCAATTGTACTAGTCTTCCTCAGGACTAGTTTAAGCTGCTTGGACCATGTTGGGCTAAAGTCCATGATCCTTGTTTCAAAATCCTCCCAAATGGTTCTCTTAAATTGAATAGCACCTACTACAGGGAACATTTTGTATTGCACTGGAAAATTTATATGTCATCTATATCATACCCTTCCACATTATTCGATTCTCATTTTCTTAGAGTTATTTTACAACTCGAAACTGTAGGTAACTGGTAGCAGTGCAACATAATTCTTGTCTACAGACGTTTAAGGAGACTTCCTCTCCTGCTGTGGAGAAGGTAGGCTTTGCCTGCATGTGCACATGCATGTCAATATTTCTGATCTATTTGTGACCTTTGAACCTCACACCTAGTTTACCTGGGAGGTAAACTGCATCATGAGAGAGGTGTACCAGGTGCAAACAGTTTTCTTGGTTCCCAGAATGGCAAGAGAACTTTGTAGACATTTTGTTTTTCCAGTTTTATTTTTCCTCTCTACTAATTTTATTTTGGTTGTTTAGGGCCAATAATCATTGGTGGCAGCAATGACTGGAAGTTTGATTTTACTGTCTGCCCATTTGGTGACATCTTTAGTAGATTAATGAATTATAGAGCTCTATTGTCTGTTGGGTGAAGGACAGCAGAATACTTGTTTTGCTAGTATTTTTCATCCTTCTTGGACAATTCAGAATTTTGTGCCCACTTGAAAGAAGAACTCTTTGATAAATTAGTTTTATGTTTCTTTCTCTACTTTTGACACATGGCTGAAAGTTTAGTACTGAAGCTTTAAACTGTCTCTATCAGTTCTGTGTCATTGTGTCTGTTCTTCAGAAAAGCCTTAGTTGTAAGTAGTAATGTCTTTCTCCAGATGGTATTATTAAGTTACATGTAAGTCTCTTCAATTAAAGGATCTCTATTCCAATTGGCTTATACATGCATATAAAAATGCTTATGTAAATTGAATATTCTTGAGATCCCCACAAGATAAGGAAATCAAATTTCTAATACATAAAGTATTAGAAGGGAATGCTAGTGAAAAAAGTATAGTACTTTTTAAATAGATTAACTCAGAAACATTTCAGGAACACAAGTTCACATAAATTAGGTAAATGATACTAGTTTAGTAATTTTGGTGCAATAAATAACAGCTGCGTTTTTTCTGATTTGTCAATGTTAAGTATATAAAGTGTACATTTTAGTTTTACTTTGATATGCTCTTCATAAACTCATACAGGTTATAAAGATACAATAAGCTAGTGCTACTTAATGTTGAAGATTATGAAAAATGTAAATTTGTGTTTAACTAAGTTGAAAAACCATTCCGAAAAACTTTATTTCAACAGTTATTATGTTTTATGGTATGCCAGCTTGATGATAAATTTCCAACATCTTTATGTAACTTAAAATACTGAAGTGCTATTAAATTGAGTTAGAAAATCTATATTCACTGAATACATATCTAAGTATAATTAGATGTGATTCACTCAATCATGTCTAAGTAAGATAGAATACTGAAGCACTGATGGCTAAGCATAAAGTTTACAGGCTTTTGCTTCTTATTTTTATTATAGAGTGCCTATGTCTTTGGGTCTGTTAATAAATATTCTCATTTTTGTCACTTAGAGAGGCCGTGTACAGGATGTGTGTGGCTGTTTGAAGTTGTCTCCATATGTGTTCGTGAATTCTGTGCATCTGTGTTTTAGCTGGTGTGTGATAGTGTACAATCACACACTCCCCCTCTAGGTTTTCGTTGTGAAATAGAAAGTACTTTGGTTAAAAGTTATGATTAATAGTAGTGGTTGGGACTATAACCTGGAACAATATTTTCAGAGAAATCGATTGAGTACCAGCTGTTTTTCTAGGAACTGCAGGTAAAACCTGTTGGTGAGAGCCCCTTGGGCTTGACTTCCTAATCACACAATAGCCAGTAAGAAAGGCCTTTAAAAATCAAATCTGACATTCCTTATGAAAACTTTCAGGAAAGCAAACTTAACAAGGCCTGTCAAGCTCCTATGTAAATAATCAGGCCAAATCTGATGACACCAACCTCATTTTGTGATCAAGAATAATCTTGATCATGGGGAAAAACATTGGGCTTCAGTAGAAAATTAAGCATTGCCTACAGTTTACAGCCTACAGTCTGTAGAGTAAGTGCTGTCTGTGCCCTTCCACATTACTTGATTCTAAGTCTATGGGAGCTCTTTCCCCCTCTGTAGGCTGTAGATAATTAAGAGCAATGCAAAATAACTCTTGCCTATCGACATGCAAATTCGGGCCATGGGCGTTCAGCTGGCCTGTCTTCTCCACTGTGAAACAGGCCAGTTTTGCCTCCATTTGCACATTCTTCCTTTTTTTTTTTTTTTGAGTTGGAGTCTCACTCTGTCACCCAGACTGGAGTGCAGTGGTGGCCGCTCCCGGCCACCGCAGCCTCAACCTGCTGGGCTCCGCGATCCTTCCGCCTCAGCCTTCCGAGTAGCCAGAATTACAGGCGTGCGCTACTACGCCCGGCTGATTTTTTGATTTATTGCAGAGATGAGGTCTACGCTGCCCAGGAGGGTCTCGAACCCGCGAGCTCAGGCCATCCACTCACCTCAGCCTCCCAAAGGCGTGGGATTACAGGCTGAGCCACCGAGCCCAGCTTGCACATTCTTTCATATTCCTGGTCTTCAAGTGCATCTTTATTCTCCTTTAAGTTGGTTGTAATACCTCACCAATTTCCTCATTAATGAGTTAAACAAAATCCTTAACGTTAATTTTTCAATCTATATGGGAATTTTGATTTTACCCTTTTTTGAAAATAATCGTTGGATACCCCCTAGTTATTTACAAATAGGCACAGTGGTCTGCAATTGGGCATGTTTCCATAATTGGGCTGTAACTAAGTACATGAAGCCTTATTAGAGTGTAGATGCAGGGTTTATTATTTTATCCATTTCTTTTCACATAGTCATAGGATTCTATTTATATTAAATATTCAGAATAAGCAAATCCATAAAGGCAGAAAGTAGCTGAAGAGTTGCTAGGAGCAGGGGAAGGAAGGGAATAGAGAGTGACTGCTAATGGATATGGAATTTCTTTTTGGGGTGTGATGAAAACATTTTGGAATTAGATAGTAAGGAATATACTAAACCTGTGAATATACTCTGTGACTATACTAAAGACCACTGGGATTTTTTTCGTCTGTTTGTTTCGATTTTTTTTCTTTTTGAGTCTGAATCTTGCTCTGTTACCCAGGCTAGAGTGCAGTGGCACGATCACAGCTCACCACAGCCTCAACCTCCAGGGCCCAGGCAATCCTCTTGCCTCAGCCTCCCAAATAACTGGGACTACAGGTGCACCACCACACCCAGCTAATTTTTGTATTTTTGTAGAGACGAGATCTCACCATGTTGCCTAGGCTGTCTTTTAAAAAATCATAATATAACAAATATGTAACTGTAAACTCTTTGTAAACACTAATTTTAATAGATGTTTGAGAGTTTACTGACTGACAAACAAGAATGAGAGGAAAGAAGAAAGTGTGATGAAATGTGGCAGACAAAAGACAATGATCTTGCCTACAACAAGGTACCACAGTTTGCCCACTTGGCCAGATACTTATATGAAGAAATGTGTAGCTCTTAGAGGGCGAAGATGTTGTTGTTGGCAACTAACCTGCAGTCTATGAGGATGGATTTAAAGAATGTAAGTAGACGGAAAACTCTTTGGAGATCTCGTTTTTCTAAAACATGTCAAACAAGTACTTCCTCTAATGGGCGGTGGTGGGGCGGGGTGGAAGTGTGATGAAGTGGCCAGGAATTCCAGAAGTCAAGTTTTAATCCATAGTAACTTCAAGCAAATTTGGTAAATGCGTTAACACTTTGCCAGGTTCTATTGTGTGTTCTCTTTACTTCATGGAAAGTTAATTCCAAACTTGTCTCTCAGGTACAAAGATTAGCATATGCAATTTTCTTTTATACTTAAAACTCTTTATTTCAAAACTCGGCTGGTGTTTGTGGAGGATTTCCTGGGACTGGGGCTCACCAAACCCCCTTGCCCTCCAGGTTCTTCCAGGACAAGTCAACAGTCCACGGGGGTTCCTAAAGTGGCTGGTGGCCCTGAAGCTGAGGAGTTAATTGGATCAGGCCTGCCCACCTAGTTTGCTTTTGGTAGCTTACATTCTGTTATTTTTTTTCCTTTTTCCAGGAAGCAAGGACATGTAGCTGGAGGCCTCACCACTGAACACCAACACTTAGCCTTCACTGGCTACTTGATGAATACCATGCATAGGTCGCCATGGCAATGGTCACTTCCGTCGTTTTTCAGGGGCTTAAGCCAGCCCCTGTCCAGCTCAGTTGGACCACCTATACTTCACCTGGGTCTGCACAAGTGTTTGAGAGGTGACCTTTGACATTAAAGGACTGAAAACTCTACCCTCAGATCATGCCAACTCTGCCACTTTTTGTACACTTGTCCTGTAGAATGCTGTGAGCCCTGACTATGCCTGCACGGAGCGAATCTGCCACTTCATTTTGCCCACTGCCAACCACCCTTCCCCACACCTGAGACCCTCCACTCCCCTAACCCACAGGTATCCCTAAGTCTCCTCAGGGAGGTGGATTTGAAGGCTGCCCTCTGACTCCTCACTTGGCAGCCTTGCGAATACATGTTTTCTTTTTTGCAAAACCCGTGTCACCGTGATGGCTTGGCTGCGTGAACAGGATGGACACGGATCTAGCTAGTAGCAGCCCTCGGTTTTCTGCCCTTCCAGAGAGCAAATTATTCTCACTCTCGGGGTAAACACACAGCCTGATTCCCGGGGCGGGGGTGGGGGGGGTTGCTGATTGGCTTAGGCACAGGAATTTCCATTTTGTAATGAAAACCTACGAGTCTTATGTGCTGTGATGACTATAGCTATGGCCTCCATGTCTCCAACTGTAATGCTTGCTCTGATTAAGGAACAACAACAAAAACACCTTTAAGTTGGAGGTTTTCTTTCTTTCTTTTTTTTTTTTGAAATCTTTGAGTTGGAGTCTCAGTCTGTCGCCCGGGCTGGAGGGCAGTGACACACTCACGGCCACTGCAGACTCCACCTGCTGGGCTCAGGGGATCCTCCCGCCTCACCCTTCCAAGTAGCTAGAACTACAGGCGTGCACCACCATGCCCAGCTAATTTCTTGATTTACTACAGAGACGAGGTCTTGCCAAGTTGCTCAGACTCTCGAATCCCTGAGCTCAGGCAATCTTCTCGCTTCCGCCTCTCAAAGTGCTGGGATGACAGGCATGAGCCACCAAGCCCAGATAAGTTAGAGGTTTCCTTTCCTTTTCTTTTCTTTTCTCTTTTTTTTTTTGAGTTGGAGTCTCACTCTGTCACCCAGACTGGAGTGCAGTGGTATGCTTCCGGCCACCACAGCCTCGACCTGCTGGGCTCCGGCAATCCTTCCACCTCAGCCTTCCAAGTAGCTGGAACTACAGGCGCGCTACCACACCTGGCTAAGAGGTTTTCAATGTGGCTGCATATTAAACCTACTTTTGAAAATAACTGTTGGTGCTCAAGTCTCACCCCCAGATACTCTGATTCACAGGCATCAGTATGTTTAAAAACACTCGCCTCACCAGATGATTTTCAGGTGGAAAACCACTGTTCTAAGGGGCTTAAACCCTGGAGTCCTTGTCCCATCTCCTCCCATCATTGAGGTTTGAGACACATAACACTAAAAACAAAAAAAACCCTACAGTATAGCCAAGAGCTTTACAATGGAGTCCTTAGAGTTTTGCTAACCTGCAGCACTTACAGGATTTTACTGTTTATGTTTTCTGAAATTTAAAATGTGTGTTATCTTATGTCCACTATTCCACTCTATCCACAGGACTTTGCAAAAGTGGTTGATGTAGCCTCAGTGACAGACTGAAACACCAAGTACCACATTTCTTATCAACACAGTCTATAATTAGACATGCATCTTCTCAAACCCCTTTGCCCCCTGGCAACCTACCTCTTCATACACAATAGAATCCTGAGAAGTTGGGAAAACAGGGTGCCAAATCATCTCTGACTGTTAAGACCATGGCGAATTTTCATGCTCATGAAGTTGAATATAAAAAGGGTTAATGGAGCCGGGCTCGGTGGCTTAGCCTGTAATCCCAGCACTTTGGGAGGCTGAGGTTAAGTGGATTGCCTGAGCCCGCGGGTTCGAGACCCACCTGGGCAACTGGACGAGACCTCATCTCTACAATAAATCAAAAATTAGCCAGGCGTAGTAACGCACGCCTGTAGTTCCAGCTACTTGGAAGGCGGAGGCGGAAGGATCGCCGGAGCCCAGCAGGTCGAGGCTGCGGTGGCCGGGAGCGGCCACTGCACTCCAGTCTGGGTGACAGAGTGAGACTCCAACTCAAAAAAAAAAAAAAAAAAGAAAGAAAAAGGGTTAATGGGTTTATTTTCTCTGCTCATCCATCTTTTGCTTCAGCAGCTTAGTTTGAAGTCAATTACAGACCTTCCTGTCTTATTTCTCTTCAATTTTATAAACTTTATGCAAGTTCTCTGGCTACTTCACATTGTTTTGAAATGACCCATTTAAATCCTCATAGCAGTTACTTCCTAGAAAATCCATTTGGCAGGTAATCATGAACTTCTTTACATTAATGTCCAAGAGTTATTTAGAGCATTTATATTTATATTTTCATATGGATATTTTTTATTTTTCCAAAATGAATAATAAGGTCCCCAGGGGCAGAAACTGTTTAATTCCTTTTTGTATCTCTCAGAGTGTTTCTCACTTGGTAATGAATCAATAAATTTCTGTTCATTTGATTTAACATTGAAACTTATATGCCTTTTGTTACTCCAAAAGTGAAATAAATCAAAGACCTCATAAAAGTAATTGTAGTTGGCCCTAATTCTACCTGGATATTGATTATCTATATGTCTTAATGTCTTATGTAGATCTGTTAGTGTTTTTTCTTTCAGGCTATATATAGGCAGACCAAATTGATTTTGGACATATAGAAGAAGACAGGTCATGTAACATTACAGCAAATAGGTGTTCGCTAAAAGTTAATATGAAGGACGAGGATCACAAAATGATTCCATTAGATTGTGAGACGCTTAAAAGGAGAGGACTCTAGTTTATTTCTGGTCACCTGAGCCACCACACATCGCAGTTACCGATTTCTGTGTCTTTAGTCTCTCCCTCCAAACCCCCCCTTGCTTTGTGGCTCTACAGCTGGGACCTTTAAACATTTCTCCTTTGGCTGTTGGCTTAGTGAAGGGCACTGGGGAGCAGTGTATTGTTATGTCCTGAGGAAAAGGCTCCCGCTGGCCCATCTATTATCTCTGGCAGGTTTCCCTTGGTAGCCATGTTCTTTTCAAAGAGATGCAAAACGGCTTAGGATGAGGGAGAGGTAGCTCTTGCCAGTTCTGAGATCACCCCTGTGAGTTACTCATTTACTCTCTCTCAGCTTGGGGGTCGTAGCGGCTTTCTGTATTTGTTATTTCTGGAATTCCTAAGTCCTCTCCTGTGCCCTTTAATACTTACCACCTTTTCCTAGTAATTTCTTTTGTAATAGTAAGTAACTGGTGTGGTTTTTATCTTCTGACTGGACCCTGCCTGATACAATACCTAACACTATTTAGTAAATGTTTGCTTTGAATGATGAAGGCAGAACAACAATGTTACTTTTTGTTTGTTTGTTTGTTTTTTGAGTTGGAGTCTCACTCCATCGCCCAGACTGTAGTACAGTGGCTGCTCCCGGCCACGGCAGCCTCGACTGCTGGGCTCCAGCAATCCTTCTGCCTCAGCCTTCCAATGAGCCGGAACTACAGGTGCGCACTACCATGCCCGGCTAATTTTTGATTGACTGTAGAGATGAGGTCTCACCAAGTTGCCCAGGCAGGTCTTGAACTCGTGGGCTCAGGCAATTGACTCACCACAGCCTCCCAAGGCATGGGATTACAGGCTTAGCCACCGAGCCCGGCCATATGTTACTTAGATGAGAGTTTATAGTTCTGAGAATTTTTTTTATTTTTTTTTGAGTTGGAGTCTCACTCTGTCGCCCAGACTGGAGTGTAGTGGCCGCTGCCGGCCACCGCAGCCTCCACCTGCCAGGCTCCGGCGATCCTTCCGCCTCAGCCTTCCAAGTAGCCGGAATTGCAGGCATGCGCTACCACGCCCGGCTAATTTTTTGATTTATTGTAGAGGTGAGGTCTCGCTGCCCAGGCGGGTCTCGAACCCGCGGGCTCAGGCAATCCACTCACCTCAGCCTCCCAAAGGCACGGGATTACAGGCTGAGCCACCGAGCCCGGCAGTTCTGAGAATTTTAAGGCATCCTACTATTCAGAAAATATTTTTTGTGAGCCTTGGAGACACTTATCCTCAATCCTATTTATTTGAAAAACAACATTTTACAACTGTTATACACACATATATTCTTCACTTATGGCACATTTTGCCTACTAAATACCATATGGTAAGCATATTTTTTCCAGAAAACCGTAGATGAGAATTTTTTGCTCTGTAGGAGCACGTGCCCTCTCCCCCCCAAGAATCCCCCCTTCAAAAGTAAGAGATAGATGATATGGTGGACAGGATTAGGCTACTGTTGATGTCACCCACATATTCTTATAAGGAGATTGACCCTTACCAATTTCCACTTGGGGGATTGGTTGTCTCCAGGTGAATAGACATCGACTCTGCATACTTCACTTTGACTTTGTAACCAGTCAATTCTGTCTGACATCTGGAAATGGAAAAAAAGGGGGGTCATCAAAGGTGCAGGTTATATGAAAGTAAGGAGAATTAAGCCGAATAGCTGAGGGAAGGAAAGCAGGACCGACGCTTTCAGTGGAGACCGGCCCCGAGAGCTACTTCAGACCCACTCCCCTCTGGATCTTTCCATCCTCAGCTCTCAGCTGCAGGAAGACTTCACAGACATATATGTATCTCAGGCCAGGCTCAGCGGCTCATATCTGTAATCCCAGCGCTTTGGGAGGCTGAGGAGGGAAGACAGTGCTTGGACTCTGGAGTTTGAGACCAGCCTGGGCAATGTAGTGAGACTTCATGTCTATAAAAATAAAGTATAATAATAACCAGGGGAGGTAGTGTGTGTCTAGTCCTTTTGCCATTTGAGGAGGCTGAGGTGGAAGGATCCCCTGAGCCTAGGAGGTTGAGGCTGCAGTGAGCCACGATTGTGCCTCTGCACTCCAGCCTGAGTGACAGAGTGAGACCCTAAGGCAACAAAGAGCAATAAAAATAATGAGTAAATAAATGTTTGTCTCTCTAGTGAATACGCTAGTGCCTGCTACCTGCTACCTGCTACAGGTGCTTAACACATCTTTGTTAAATGAATGAACATGGACGGCCATGTCCTACTCTTTGTGTCCTTACTAGGCAACCCTTCTCAAACCCTACTTCCTGGATTTCCAGTAGACCTTCAACACTCAGTATGACCAAAGTGGAATAAATTTACTTCGTCCTTGCCCCCACATACTTAGTTTTTAAGTGATAGATGTCTTACTTCTAATGAACTTCTAGAGTACTAACTTACTCATATTAGCTGCAAAACTGTCAGCTATTTCTTAAGACCAATCTCTTCACCAATTAGCCAAGGATCCTGGAGGAATTCTGTCTCCATGGTTCAGCCAAATTTCTGAATGCCAGAACAGAGATGTCATGTGTACCATGTGTACCATACAACGGGCCTTTGTTCAAGGTTGCAGTGATATCCTAGCTAATGTGGATTCTTTCAAAGCCCTCCCAACACTTTGCTCTAGGACCTAATCTCAGGAATGGCACATTTTAGTTGTCTTTTTTCACCCCCAGCTTTCCTCTAACTGCTTCCCTCTTTTGCCATTTGAGTCACTATTCTTAAATTGCCTATATCTGCTGCTCTAATTGTCTCTTCTCCCAACTGAGTATCATAGTAGCTATTCTGTATACTCCTTGGCCTTCGGCTTTATTCCCATCAATGGAGACCTGCCCCACTATATCTACGTGGTAGTGTTTGAAAACATGGCCAACTATCACAATGACTCAGTTATTCAATGGTACCAAAAGTATGAGAAACTGGTCTTTGCTCTCATTTTCCATGACGGACCTCCACTTCAGGCTTCCACACCAAAGTTTCCATTTTTCATTACAAACTTCGTTCAGATCTATAATTCTCAATTGTCAAGTTGGAACAAGATGGCCAACTTCTCCTTTCCAGTGTCTCCAACATTGTCTCAAAACAGACACAAATGAAAGGGGATAGGGACTGGACTCGGCTACACTATTTCCGCTTTGCTTCTGGAGCACTGGAAAGAGAAGCACGTTAGCAACAGCCACACAACGGAGACGAGGTCAGTAGGTGGTCAGTCTTCCACTCCATCAAATTGGGAAGCAGAAACGAGCTCCCTCATAGCCTCAAAAGAAAGGCCAAGGAGACCTGGTCAAACCTGTAACGAACCAAAACTTCACCAGTAAAGATGGTAGGTTTGGCTTTAATGCTACTGAGGGAGCAGTTCTTTTCTTTCCAGGGGACTCAGAGGCGAAATTAAAATGGGCTGGGCAGAAGAATTAGGCTGGATTGAACATAAGAAGCTCCCATCACGTGTCACTGAATTCTACCTTCTAACCCCAGAGTGTCAGAAAATGGGCTGTCTTATCAGCCTAGCGGGATTTCCTACCTCTCTAGCACTGGAATAGTGAATGCTGGAAGACTCCAGAGTATTTCTTTTTTTTTTTTTTTGAGTTGGAGCTCACTCTGTCGCCCGGACTGGAGTGCAGTGGCCGCTCCCAGCCACCGCTGCCTCGACCTGCTGGGCTCCGGCGATCCTTCCACCTCAGCCTTCCCAGTAGCCGGAATTACAGGCTCGCGCTACCACGCCCGGCTGATTTTTTGATTTACTGTAGAGATAAGGTCTCGCTGCCCAGGCGGGTCTCGAACCTGCAGGTTCAGGCAATCCACTCACCTCAGCCTCCCAAAGGCGCGGGATTACAGGCTGAGCCACCGAGCCCGGCTCAGAGTATACTTCTAACGTCAGTGGAGATGCTTGGATGTCCTTGCTCAGCTCAATATCTTGTCTCCTCGTCCAGCCTTCCAAACTCCACCCCTTGTTGGGACTAGAGAGTGACATCAAAATCACAACTGGTGACACCATTGTCTCTAACAACTGTAGTGAGACTAAAAAGTTAATCTCAAATTTGCTTGGATAACAAGTTAAAAGATAAATAGTTGTCGGTAACCCCCTCGAGTCCCCTCCCACTATGGGAGATTTTCTGTCTTCTCAAAAAATCTTGCTTTCAAAAAAAAAAAGATAAACAGTTCGAATGGAAAGTAAGTGTCCTGAATTAATGGAACTCAAAACACTTTGTACTTTTTTTTTTATTTTAGGATTTGAGATAAATATACATACTCATGTTATAAAAGGAGTTCACAGTTAATGTCTTCCAGACTAATTAACCTTTGTAGACTATCTCTACTAAGACATTTCAGCAGAAGACATTAGAGCGTTGTACTCTCATCTAGACTATCAACACTGTACCACAATAATGTCTCTATACGTCCCACCCTTCTCCACTGTCCAGGTCAAAAGCTACCACATCCATGAAATATTTTCTACTTATCTAATTGAATGTGGATGTCTCCTCACTTAGTTTCCATCATATTTTGCTTCAACCTCTACATTCTATCTACTGTTTATTTACTCCCATATATTTTATCTCCTTTATTAGGAGGCTTTGTGAGGCCAGAGGCATTCGCTTACTTATCTTGGTATCCCTCAGAGTAGCTTAAAGTTGATGCTCAATAATTATCTGCTGAAACAATGGATATACAAATTCTGCCCATTTCTAATTCCAGATAGCTCACTTTTTTTTTTCGTTTAAATTGGAGATCTGAGAACAATAAAGAAATTTCTTGCTCAAATTTACTAGGGTGGTCATGTGTATATTCAGGCCTTTTGAAGCTCGATTCCTTCTGGGGTTAAGTTCACCCCAGAGGCTTATCCAATGATTTCCTAACAAACCTTCTTATTCCAATGATACAAATAAATCACATCTCAAAATGCTCTTGTTCTCTTCACAAACATAAAGTGCACTTACTATATATCCAGCAAACACTTCACATACATATGTTCTCATGGGTTCACTGTATTTTCTATGTCCTCTGTTCATCTGCATCCATGAACTGGCTTTAGACTTTTAAAACTCCCTAAATAGCCAGGCAGGTTGGCATCTACAAAGAAGTACTTAAATACTTTTTAATGAGAATGACCTTCAGACTTCTAAATCAATGTATGCATTATGAAGTGGAAAAGGCAGAAGATCTAAAGAGTTTAATAAAGTCAACAAATGAATTCATAAACTTCTTTATTGTACATTCAAAAGTTGACAAATAATAGCCTGGAGTTAGGGTGGAAAACAAAACAGAAAATGATGCTTTGCATTCTCTATTAGATTTGATAAGAAAGTTGACTGTATGCACATCGTTAAGACATATGTACCTTAGAAACCGTCTATTCTAACAACCTTATTTTACAGATTATGAAACAGGCTCAGAAGGAAGTATCAGAATCAGTAACGATATTCCTTCAGATATTCCAGCTCTGCAGTTTAATATCCTAGAAGCTGTGAAGTTTTCCTATGGTCAATAAAGAAAAAAGCTGGATTGGACATGAAAAGCTGCCCATTGCTTGCCACTGAATTCTCCCTTCTAACCACAGATGTCAGAAAACAGGCTGTTTCATCTGTCCAGTGGGATTTCCTACCTCTCTAGCACTGGGGTCGTGAACCACAGAAGACTCCAGAGTATCCTTTTAGAGTCAATGAAGATGCTTGCTCGGCTCAAGATTTTGCTTCCTCACCCAGCCTTCCAGCACCTCGCCCTTGTTGGGACTAGAGAGTGACATCAGAATCCCACCTGGTGACATCACTGTCCTATAACAACAGTAGTGAGGCTACTAGAACTTGTGTGATCAGAAGGACAAGAGGAAGGGGGAAGATACACTCAAGGCTCTGAGGTTTAGTTTGAAGGAACTGGACTTGCTTTCCTCTGTTTCTCTTTTTAATGTGTTTAATTTAGGTGAGGGAATATAAGAGGTGAAATTGTGCCAATAAATTTCACTTAAAACAGCAGAGTATTCTGTATCAGCAAACCTAAAAACCTAGATGGATGTAGAGAATAAGAAAAAGAAATGAGGGCCTACAAAATTTCTTTGCAAACCACAGGGAATCACATCATTTTTGGGGATCCAGCCTAGACTCTTTTTATAAACATCTTAGAGTTAAAACAAAAACAAAACCCCAAAACAAAACTTTTGAGATATTTTGTCGAAAATGACCATCTATCGATTCAAATTTATCTCAGATGGTCAGAAATACAGCAGCACTAATCTGTTTTTTGCAACTTGACCTGAGAAACGGTATAGGGATAAATCAGGCCGAGAGGCATTTGGTTAGCAATTTTTTCTAAGCTTGAGGAAGATTATGTTCATTAGTAAATTCTCTTGGAAAATGTTTCCTTAGTGATGTAACATAGGACTAATATATAGTTTCATGAAACAAAAAGAATTTCCAATGAAGGTCACAAGATAATGAAAATAATGATTAAATTTTAACAGATTCAAAAAGGCTACCTTCAATAAATTGATTTATCGGTGACCTTTTATACTATGTCTGTTTCTCCATCTTTAAAATAAAGAAATTGGGTTTACTGATCCTTCCCAGCTCTGACGTTCTATAATTTTGATACTTCAGTGGTATTTAATAGGACTGCATGAACCTGCATATAGCCCTTTGCAGGTGACAACGATCTTCACATCCAGTATGTCATCTGATCCTCACAATAACCTTTTGAGGTAGCAAGCAGGTATTCTTGGAGTAGAAGCTTGCCCAGGTAGTCACTGAGAACAGGAAGAACTGGGAATGGAATCTAACATTCTGGGTTATTAAAATCAGAGTTCTTTCAACTATACCATGGCACCCTGAAACTAAAACCGAAAACAAGGGGCAGTATTTGACTTAGAGATGTTCACTAATCTAATTGGCAATGTTATACAGGCGTTAGGAGATTGCTGATGATAGTGGGAGTCTGTTAATTAGTCAGAACCAGTAAAGTGTGTTAATATTCATACTCACCGCAGAACCAAGTATTAGGAAATCTCACATGCCAAGTGAACATAGGATGAAGCCAAGAAGTACGACAGAGTAGCATTACTAAGCTTCTCTGATAAAACTCAAGGTCTTTTTCTTCTTCCAATTCAGTTTGGTCAGTGACACGGCTGTACCCAGTAGGGCTATGATAGCGTGGAAACACCCCATCTCACAAGTCAAGTAATTTGCAACCGCAACATCCTACAGGTCCTCTGTCTGTACCAGAAACACACACCCTTTCCTCCTGAAAAAAACAAAGCACTGAAAGATTTACAAAACCTAGAAAGACCCCTCCAAACTAGAGGGTTTATTGAAAAACCCGAGGTCTGCTTCACAGGATCACTGGTTGCTGTCTCCTACTCAGTTTGACCAGAATAAGACATTTTAAGATTCAAGTCCTTAGCCTAATCCTTCTGGAATTTCCACCGGCTCCAGATGGATCTTAGGTAGAACAAGGCAGATTCTCAAAGGGGTCCACAGTTAAAAAAAAAAAAAAAAATCCACACCATTGCTTTAGAGCCATTTGCGGTTTCTCCTTAGAAAAAATGTTCAGATGGCATACATGGCCACTAAATTTTACATTAACATTTCAGGAGGTTCACCTATTTCCTGAATTCCACTCATGAATTGCACGGCTGGTTAAGAACTCCTGGTGACAAGTGTTTCGGTCAGTAAAAACTAAAAACAAACACCACCTTGGACAGGAGGGTCAGGAGAAACCTTCTCCGAAGAGGTCACCTAGGAGCAGATTGGAGCCGGCGCAGATATTTGAGCGCGCTTTGGGGAAGAGCCAGCAGCAAGTGCAAAGGCCTGAGAATGTGCTTGGCGGGTTCGACGTGCATTTATCCATTCGGGGCACACCGGTACTGCTCTTCTCTGCCCCGCTTGGCCCTCCTTGTGCCGCCTTCGCCTCCCTCCCTTTCTCCCCTGGGCCTCAGACCTCCCGAGTGCAGGGGCAACGCCCCTCCGCCCCCAGCCCGGGCGGCGCTCTCTGACACCTTCGTGGGGCAGCGAGCCGAGTCCGGAAAGCCGGCTCCTCCTCGTCCGCGGGTTCGGCCACTGGGTAGGGCCGGGGTCGGTCAGTGGCGAACTCGGAACCTCGGGCTCCTCGGACACAGGAGGCGATCGGAACGGTCTGCGGTTCCGGCCCCCAAGCCGTCTTCCTTTCCTTCCCCCGCGCTCCTTCATCCTCCCGCCCTCTCCGCCCCCCACCTCTCCTCTCTCAGCTTCCCTCCCCTCCAACACGACCGCGGCCTCGGACCCGCCCTCTCTTTCGGTCTGCGCCTGCGCAGACAGGCGTGGGACGCAGTTTTTGACCCAGCCTAGTACCCGTAGTCGGCCGGAATAGCCGGCCGCAGGAGATTATGGGAGAAGATGGCGGCAGCCGTTCGCCCGCGGGTAGTCCCGGTTCTGCCAATGTCAGGTAAGTGTCACGGGGAGCCGCGGGCCCTGGCCGGGATTCCGAGACGGGGATCAGAGGTTCGGGAGTAGCGCGGTGCTTAGCGCTCACACCGACTTTCTGGGCCTCTGAGTGTCTCTAGGTCCGGCGTTGCCTGTGTCCGGAGCTGCCTCTTACTTTTCGTTTTGAATTATGAAGATGTGAGGTACAGTTCAGGGTTTGGCATACAAATGTTCATTACGCGGGCGCCCTTGTTGATGAGGTGTGCCCCCCCTTCTCCTTTTCTTTTCCTCTTCCCCGGCTCGCATGTTACATTGTGCCCTTTGAAGGGGACAAAGGGTCTCGAGCAGCGGGGAGCCAAGAGGAGAAGGTAAGGGGACTCGGGAAGGCTCGGGAGAATCAGAGTTCTGACCTGCTCGGAAGGGTTGGGCGGGGGGGCGGCTGATGAGAAATATTTGCACGGGGCGCGGGGCTGGGGGAAGGGAGAGGGGGAAAGGGTAGTGGGGAGAAGGTTTTTCATGGACTGACTTTATGACCTGGTGCAAACCCTTGAATCGGTCTCGGTTCACATTCTTCGTGGCGCAGTGGAGGTGATAATATCACAACCTGAGGGAGTCTCTGAAATTAAGTGAAGTAGTATTTATGAAAGCACCTTTTAGCCAAAAACGTCTCAACATACGGAGAGTGAGTTGTTAGATCGCGATTCTGGGGCCTGGGGAAGGGAGGGGGCGTTCGTGTGTAGAAGAATCGGGAGCTTGGTGGAAAGGAGAGTGACAAGGGAAGGGTATCTTAGAATTTGTCAGCATTGTTCATTTTCCCTTCTATTCTGTTTGGATTTGCTCTCAGTACTCAAAATGAAAACAGATTTGCTTTTCTGCTCACAAAGAGGCTAGACAAGCTAGGAAATTAGGAATTCGGTTACATTTCAACCATTTTTTCATCCTCTACTCGTTTTCAAACGTGCCTCAATCAGCCCCCAAAAGTTGTATTTTTCCGTAGTGTATTTTAGTCACTACAGAATATAATTTGCGCCCCAAATTGACTTATGTCAGAATTACTCATAGAGCTTTATTTGTTAAAAAGCAGTAGCAACACATTGTAGAACTATTTGAATCAATATGTTTGAGATTTTTTTTCCTTTGAACCTTAATTTTTTTAAAAGCACCATAGGTACTTTTGATGTTCAGCTTGAAGCTGAAGATAATTCTTTTTCGTTGTGTATCTTGGGCAAAACTACATACCACTGGGAAGGTCATGGCACATCAAGGTCGTGACACATCATTTTTAGAGGATGGTTTTGTAGCCATGACTGGCGAGGCCATGACAATCCAGGACTTAGCATGGGAACCGAATGAAGACACCCTTCTGGAAGGCAAAGCCCCAGAAGGGATCCATGTGTATGGCAAAGCCCTGCGGAAAGTCTTGAGGAAACTTCTACATGAATGTCCTGTGACTCATGGTCGCCTATTTGTTCCCATTATGTTGTTCAATAATAAAGCAGTTAATGCTTCACCATTGACCATGCCTTAGGAAATGCATATAGCAACCCAACCGGTCACAATGACCCAACCAATTACTCCAGAACCTACTGTGACAAAGTGTACTTTTAACTGTTCTTCTTTATGTTAAAACTATGGTATCGAGAAATGACAGAAACTGAGGAACAAACTAAAGCAAACACAGTTAAGCCATACAAACAACACCAGAGTAGCCACAAGTTTAAAGCTTTGAAACAAGATTACAAACCCTTGCCAACTGTTAGAGCTGACCACCATATAGGCTATAATATGAATGGTAGAATTTGATGGGCATCTAGAGGAAAGAGTAGTATACAAAACTTAGAATGGCTTGACCCTCCACTACCTTATACAGGTGCATATGATGATAATATGGTTAGAAAAGTCTGGATAGATGAAAGACATGTTAAATAAAAAAAATCTTTATCGGAAAAAATAAAACGCAGTGGGCCCCCTTGGTGCCTGCTTTCTAAAACCCAAAAAGGTCAGCACTTAGTAAAAAGTAAAATGATTGGTATATATAAATAAATATAGACACTGCCTCATCACAGACAGCGACCTTTAATTTAAAACTATGTACACGTTATATGCCTAACACCTTTATATCTATATAGACTATTTACCTTTATAAAGCATAAGTTTTACTTTCCACTTGCTAACCTTTTGACTAATATTAACCCTGCCCTTTTAATAAGTTACCACTTCCAAGAACAGCTAGTTTCTTATATGTAGACATTATTAAACCATATAATTATCAGCATTGTAAAATCATTAGTATATCATACAATCGTTTCGATATGTTTTGATTGTTAATTTTTTCCTTTACTGTTAACTTTCTGCTAAGTGTGTGCCAAAAATTATGATATAAATAAATCAGCACTGGTGTGCTTCAGTGCCAGAGTGCCTGAAAAGAAAATCTGGTCACGACTCTTCCTTCCCTCGCCTCATCATGCCTCCTTCTCGGGTCCCCGTGAACCCCCCGGAGCTGGCCTCCGGCACATGACTTCTCAAAAGGCACTTGATGGTTTTTGTTAAATGATTACACTGGTGTGGCATAAGGTAGATTTTGAATGATAGTAAGTACTAACCATAGTTGAATATCTGCTAACCGTAGCTGTAGATTATCAGTTTGTTTCTTCCACTGACATCATAGCTTGTGCTATGTATAACCACTGAGCTTTATTGTCTGTTAAAGTACGCTTTTGAGTAAACTCTGGAGAGACAAGTCTAGTGTTTAACATAATTCAAATACTGTGGGACAAAACTGTGTAAAACAATTGTATACAGTTAAGTGTGGGAAGACCATTAACTGTCATAGTATATCAGAAAAGGAAAAGATTAGTATCATTTAACTTAGGGAGGATTGGAAGTCCAGTGGAGAGTTGCAGTGCTTTCACTGATCTTTTTAGGTTGTTAGGATCTGGAATGTCAGAGAGGCTGGGCATTTGCTAATGGCAATGGCAAAGAGGTGAGAATGGAGGTAGGAGGAATTTGGGAGGCAATGAATGACTACTTTATATCTGGAATAGTGGGAAAGTAGGACTGAAGAAAATTGAGTATATTAGTTAGGATCAGATAATGGAAGCCTTTGAAAGCCTAGCAGAGTTGAGACCAGTGGTCTCCAAAGGAAGTTGTACAAGAGGACCCAATAGGGTATGAAACAAGTTCTAATATAATATTAGAACTCTAAAAAATTTAACAATAATAACAGTAGCTAACACTTAATGTATTTCAAACTGTATGCCAGAAAGATGCTAGGTGCTTTCATATATGCTTTGAGATGTATATATCATATTTGTACTACATAGAACATTTATATAATTTAAAAATAGATACTTATAAAAATGAATGCAGTGGGCAAGCAAATATGTCTGGACTGTTGGTTTGGATATTGCAGTAGGAAACCAGTGTAGGTTTCCGAGCAAAGGAATATAATGACTGCATAATGAATAAATAATGTTATTCTCCTAATGGTGTTATAATAAATGGAAGAAATGGAGAGACTGTGGCCAAAGGGGTAATAATTCCTGTTTATTGAGCACCATTACTTGCAAAGCAGTGTGACAGATGCTTTCCCCTGTGTTATTAGTTCTCATATCACCTTTCTGGTTGTTTTCTGAGGAGCTCTCTGAGCTCCACAAGGCTAGGAATTTTGTCTTTTTTACTGTGATATGGTTTCTAGAATAGTGCTTGGCCGAATTGTTGATCCAACAGGTAATCTTGTGAGGCTAGTGTAACATTACCTTTTGAGGAATTTCAAAGCAGTAATAAGTGAAGCACCTATTTTTTATAGAGTGTTTAATGTGTGCTGCCTAATATGTTAAATGTTTTATGCACATTTACTTGACTCCACATACCAGTCTTTTGAGTTATTAATTCCTCACCTCCAATAATCCTTCCCATTTCATTGGCTCTGCTGTCTTTTCTCTGTCTTTAATCTTGTATCCTCACTTCCTTACTCATCATACTAATCATTCCCTTTCATATGTTCTCAACTCTTAAAACAGTGACCCCAATTAAGCTAAACTTTCCACATATTCCCTGCCTGCCCCTGAACAAGGGAGAATGGGGCTGGGGAAAACACCAAACTAACGGCCTTATTTTAAATTAATGAATGCCAAACTCAAGTAGATTTTCAATGCTACATTTTTTTCTGGAAATTTGCTTACTCTTTCTTCATAATCATTATTTAACATTGCTGATTTCCTAAATCTTCTGATGTATGCTTTTGTCTTATTCTCAGCTTTACAGAGAAATATAGGAATCAGATGAGAACAGTCTTTTTCCCGCCCTGAGAGCTGATAACTGACCCGTGATGATGCTCTGCTTCTCCTCTTGTTACAGGGAAGGAGCCTCTTCTGCCCTGATCTTTGGCCGCTTCCTTCCCTTTGCATTTGGTCCCGTTCTCTCATCCCTACTCATTCCCTCTCCTGAATTGGTAATTTTCTTCCTCTGCCGTCTAAATCCTGTCATTTCCATTAGCCTATAAATGTGTTCTGTCATATTTTAAAAAATAAGAATAAACCCTTCCCTGTCTTCTTGTCCCTCTAGTCCCACATCTCTTTGCCCCTTCCATCTTGTCTCCTCGGGATTGTCTGTCCTTCTCTTACTGCTTTCTTGCCTCAGTCTCATTTGCCTACCTCATTCTGGCTTTCATCCTGGTAGTCTCCTGGTAAGGTCACCTACAAGCAGCAGCCCCCAGATTCTGTGGTCCTCTGACTCCTTTCTGCTTCACTTTCCAGCAGCATTTGATAGAGTTAGCTCTTCTCTCAGAACACTGTATTTGGTTTCTGGATACCATTTTCTTTTGTTTTATTTCCTTCTACTTCACCAGGCTGCTTTTCAGTCTCCTTTACTGGCTCTTTGGAGTAGTCACTAACCTCTCTGAGCTTCTCATCTGTGAAGCTGGCGTAAAAATTGTATCAATTAAAATAAAGCCCATTAAGCAGTTAGAACAATTCTGGGCACTAATTTGGCTGTTAATATGATGTTATTCTTTGTTATTATTATGTGTCTGGCCTGTGATGTTTGCTTCTTGTTATTTTCTTTGTGATGTTTGTTTTTAATTCCTCTGGTTTCAGTCACTATTTGGTGAGGTAGGCTATTTCTTCAATTCCATAGTTTTGAATAGGGAAGAAGTCGTCCCCAGAAAACAAACACAGAATTTTTTTGAAGAAATTTTTATGTCTCTTTTCAGGGTTTCTCAAGTGTACAAAGCACCAATGCTAAGTCCCAAAGTTTGTTGATTGAACAGAAGCTTTTCATCACTTTATTTATACCTTTTAGTTGTTTCTAATTACATGAAAATTGAGCAACTTGTTCTAAAACTCTGTACTAAAGAAATTAGACTGGACTTGAACACTGGAGTGTATCTAAGGAGATTTACATTTTACCATATGAAGAATAGTTGTCAAGGCTGGGTATGTTTAACCGCTAAGAGAATACCTAGTGGAGATATAATGGCTACTCTTAAATGTAGATGAGGGATTAGACTGTTGCTTGTCATTCCAGAAGAACGTAGGGTTGAAAACTGGGAAGCGGTCACTGATTATCCCTGTGGTCGGACCTTCTTTTGATTGAATGGCTCCAAGCTGAAGGGACTGCTAGCTTAAGCAGTGAGTTTTCCAACGCTGCAGGTGTTCAGGCCAAAGCCAGACAGTTTTAGACATAAGCCTTGGTGTGCCAACTTTGAGGGTTCCTCCTATTTCCAAGAATCTGAGTCTGTGAAAAAGAAATGGTGAGAACTTTGGCAAATCACTTGCTATTAACCTTTCTAAAAGTCAGAAAATCTTTTCTTAAGGGCTTCACTCCTTTTATCGTCATTTTTGATGTTTTTCAGTGTTTCTGTTAAGTATGATCTGCACTCTTTTTTTAATGTTCTGTACTGACAACCTATATACCGCCAACCTCTCATTTTTCATTAGTCATCAGTTTCAGAGTGTGTTCCAGGTAAGTCTTTGGCTCTTGCCCTGTGCTGGGCTTGTTCATTCCTATGGCTGCATTGTTAACGTAGGTGTTGTGTTTCTTCTGGAATTCTATTCTTTCTGTTACTCCTCTTGAAAGCCTTTCTTAAAACACTTTATCCAGGTTTCCAGTCTCATGATTATATGATTTCTTGCTCCTGTACTTTGTAATCTCGGTCCTTTCACCATGCAGGTTTAGACTCTCTTAATTAGTAATGGTGTAATTACAGACAAACAGTTTAATGTGATCTATCTTCTCAGCTAAGTTATATCTTACAGGGTAGGCAGTTTACTTTCTAATTTTTATGTGTTTCCTCATGCCCTGTGGATTCTGTGTCGCGACAGTTTGTGTTTATTGTTGTTGTTGGTATTTACATTTCTAAAGTACTAATTGCAAAGTAATGTCATGAGATCTAAGGAAAGAAGCTATTTGCATTCACCAATGCATGAGATATAGATGAACCTGTGCCAATTTTGTGTACTCTGGGGTTTTGCTTAAGGTTCTACTATCACTGCAATCGCCACATGTGTGTTTCATGGCCCACCCTGTCGCCACCTTCATCATGCTCTCATACCTCATGGAAAGGTGGGCGTTCCTCCATCAGTGGATTTGTGGCCACTGTGTTTGGAGCAACTGGATTCCTGGGCCACTGTGTGGTCAACCACCTTGTGAGTAAAGTTCCTTGAGTTCGGTGCGCTCCATCACCATTGGTTAGGACTGCTTGATGAGACGATAAGCTGTGTTTCTCTTCATTTTGGCAGTATTATGAATTAATCCTGTCTTGGATTTATGTAACTTTTTTTTTTTGAGTTGGAGTCTCACTCTGTCGCCCGAACTGGAGTGCAGTGGCCGCTCCTGGCTACCTCAGCCTCGACCTGCTGGGCTCCGGCGATCCTTCGGCCTCAGCCTTCCAAGTAGCCGGAATTACAGGCATGCGCTACCACACCCCGGCTGATTTTTTGATTTATTGTAGAGATGAGGTCTCACCAAGTTGCCCAGGCGGGTCTCGAACACGCAGGCTCAGGCAATCCACTCACCTCAGCCTCCCAAAGGCGCGGGATTACAGGATGAGCCACCAAGCCCGGCTTTTATGTAACTTTTATCTGCTGTGAGATTAAGAGCACACCCACGCCTCCTATATAAGATATTAAGATGTGAATGAGGGACTCTGAAAAGTTATGACAAAAAAAGTTATGGTAAAATATACTTTTTGCTAAACATAATATCAATTCACATATCATAAGTAGAATTTAAATATTTGCCAAATCACTGTTGTATAACATAATCCATGTTACGTTGATGTTGATTCTTGCTTTAATCCATTCTCTTTTAGGACGTATGGGGTCACAGGTGATCATACCCTATCGTTGTGACACATATGACATCATGCACCTTCGTCCCATGGGTGACCTGGGTCAGCTTATCTTTCTGGTATGAACACTTATGAGTGATTATTAGAGTTGAAAAATATAAATTACTAAATTCATTTTTAAGAGTAGGAGGTAGTATACTAAAGCAGTGGTTTTGTCCCAGAATGGAATAAGAACGTCCTCCATTCACACAGTATTCTTTCGGCTGACTTCCTCTGTTACATCTTATGTTTTGGCACACAAGCTCTAGACTAGCAGTTGACAGATTTTTCCTGTAAAGAGCCAGATAGTACATATTTTAGGCTTTGCAGATTGCAGAGTCTTTGTCATCATTACCCACTTCTGCCCTTGTAGCCTAAAAGCAGCCATAGACCATTTGTAAACAAATGGATGTGGTTGCGTTCCGATAAAACTTGATTTACATAATTAGACTATAGGCCAAATTTGACCTCTGAACTATAGTACTCCAACTCCTGCTCTAGACCTGTGGTATCCAATGTGGTGGCCACTAGCCACATGTAGCTCTTGAACACTTGAAATGTGACTAGTCTGAACTGTGCTGCAAGTATGAAATACACACCAGATTTCAAAGACTTAATATGAGGAAAATACTATATAATATATCATGAATAAGTTTTTGCATCTAGTACTTATGGAAATATATTGGATGCATAGGCCAAATAAAGTGTATTTCTTTTTCTTTTTTTTTTTTTGATTTGGAGTCTCACTCTGTCACCCAGCTGGAGTGCAGTGGCTGCTCCCAGCCACCACAGCCTCGACCTTCTGGGCTCCGGCGATCCTTCCGCCTCAGCCTTCCAAGTAGCTGGAACTACAGGCGCGCGCTACCACGCCCGGCTAATTTTTTGATTTATTGTAGAGATGAGGTCTCACCAAGTTGCCCAGGCGGGTCTCGAACACGCAGGCTCAGGCAATCCACTCACCTCAGCCTCCCAAAGGCGCGGGATTACAGGGTGAGCCAAAGTGTATTTCTAATGTGAATTTCAGTTATTTTTTGCTCTTTTAAATGTGTCTAGTAGAAAATTCAGAATGACATATGTGTCTCTTGTTATATTTCTATTGGACAGCATTTTTATAAACAGAAAAGTCCACATCTGTATTTTTTTGTGACTTGGTCTGCTTGACATAGATTTAACAGAACAGTCCTTACAGGCTCTTCCTTTAGGCCAGTAGTTGTCAAGGGGTAAGCAGCGGGGAGAGAGTGGGGAGACCCTTAAGGGAGTGATTAAATATATGGGAGGCTCTTGTGGTTGACACAGTGACTGGCGAGCCATTCTGGCTTATTAGGTAGAGGCCAGGGAGGCTAAGTGTCCTACAGAGCACAGGACAGGTCCTTTTCACAAAGAGTTGTTCCCAAATGCCAGCAGCCAGCCTATTAATTACTGGGGGCCTTGATGCCTGGGTTTACTGTTCTTATAGCTGACTTTCTACTTTTATCATCCTATATGGAACTAAGCACTTCTCTCAACACACTTTTCCTTTAAAAAAATGTTTGGTAAACATACTTAACATTTCTGGTATTATAGTCCTAATGATTATTTGTAATTCCTTTTAATTTTGACTTACTTTTAATTGCATTTTCATTTTACTTACTGAATGTTCACAAGCTAATGCATCTATTGTAAATATCTTGTTTCTAAAATGTTTTACTTTTCCAAAATCTTATATTCAGCTATTTTCTTGGTATTAATGTTACAGGAGCTTAGCCCTTTCCTAGTTCATTATGACTGTAGTTTATTGGCCAGCTAAAGTATTTCAAAAATGATACTAGCTTGCAGATGTAGAATCATTGGAATTGAGCCATAAGACATTTATTCCCTTCTTTCTACAGAAATTTTTACTGTGTATCTGACCTTGAACAGAGCTCTGAGTATGTTTTGAAGAGCAAGACCACAGTGTCTCATATCTATTTATGTGTCTGTTTTTGAGAAGGGTAGACCATTTTGAGTGTGGAGTACTGATTCTCCAGCTTAGTTTTTGTCTGATGCTGTTGTCTGAACAACCACGTGATAGACCAACCTGAGAGGACCTTTTGGAGACTAGGTTCCCTTTGATTTCTCTCCAGGGCTCTTGGGCCCTTCGCACATAGATGTGTCCCTTCTATGCCGAGTCAGTTTGGGTTCTTCCCCTCCCAACCTTTTCATCTTTTCTAAGAAAATCTTTTTTATCTCTTTATGTGTAGAGCTACCTATTTGCTGAGTTTTTCACCCAGTATCCAACAACAGTGTGATCATCAATCTTGTTGGACGAGACTGGGAAGCCAAGTTAGTCTTTTACTCTCATTTTATTTCATTTTATTTTATGTTTTGGCATAAGTGTCTGTCAGGGCTTAGTAGACTTTTATTGGGCATTTTATATATGACAGGTATTGACACTTAGTGACATTTTCAATTAGTCAATAAAGGTTGATTGTGCAACTACTTATATACCTTGTGACAGCCCTTAGGAGATGTGGCAAGTCTGGTGCAAGCCAGCAGTGTGAGGTAGTGCCCCATCAAACACCAGTGTGGGCTGTATTGGTATGGGTGATGTTACCACCTTGACAGAATGACCAGGGTTGGGCCTGTTTGGATCTTTCCATTTGGAATGGGTCCTAACCCTGCTCTACTGTTTAGCAAGTTGAACATTAGCTTTTCTTGTGGGGACAGTGTTCTAGATCTCTTCTCTGCATTGTTAATTGAAGGTGGCATGAGTGCTGATTTGAAACAGTTTTTTTAGCCTTTGTGTGGGTTATCAACAAATAATGTTTCAGTCTTACAGTTCCACAAAACTTTGTTCACATTTTTTATTAACATTTATTAAGGTTAGAATTAGATTTATTTATGTATGTCTGTCTCATCAAATAGTATATAAGTTATTTGAAGACTTAGAGGGTCTTTGTCAATCTTATGTCCCCCTTAGTGATTAATACAATGCATTGCACAGAGTAGGCATTTGGTTAACAATATTGAATTACATTGGTGACTAATTTTCTTTCTTCTTTTTTTTCTTTTTTTAGGGGACGATTTTATTTTATTTTTATTTTGAAGATGTAGAGTCAATTGAGGTTAGGTATACAAATGTTCTTTATGCAGGTACCCTTGTTGATGAGATGAGCCCCTCCCTTCCCTGGCAGTTTCCCTCAACTGCCAATCCCACTCCCCCTTCCCTGGCAGTTTCCCGCTACTGCCGATCCCTTTCTTATAGTATTATGATAATTGTTCAAAGTCTGCTTATGAGTGAGAACATACAGTACCCTCTTCTTTGTTTCTGTGATAGATCACTGAGTATGATAGACTCTAAATTCATCCAAATTGCTGCAGAGTTCATATGTTTATCCTTCTTTATGGTTGTATGATATCCCATTGTGTACATGTACCATATTTTTTTTTTATCCAGTCCAGCTTCGATGGGCAGTATGGTTGGCTCCATGTTTTTGCTGTTGTGAATAGAGCTGCACAAACATGCATGTGCAGGTATCTTTATGGTAGAATGACTGACTAATAGTCTTGGTTCTTTTTTTTTCCCCTGAGGGAAATAGTGTCTCTCGGAGGTAAGAAATTATTTTCTTTCCAGCCCCCAACACTTCCCTCCTCCCCACCAACCAGTAGAGTCAGGATTTCTTAAAAGGCCTGAGCCTCGGGATTCTTGAAAACACAGAATATTATGTGTGCTGGATTTATAACTTAGAGTAGGCCTTAAATTATGTAGAGTAGTAACAGTGAGCAGACCTGTAAATTAAAAAAAAATCAGGTTTGGCTTTAAGTTAAATCATTGCTGTTTAAAATTTTAATGTTATAAATTCCAGTACTATCATGAAAACCAACTTATCCCAGAAAGCTTTGAAATCCTGAGTCTGGAGTTCTTAACCAGTCCCTTTGTTTTTCTTCCAGAAACTTCGATTTTGAGGATGTTTTTGTGAAGATTCCCCGAGCAATTGCTCAAGTGTCCAAGGAAGCTGGAGTAGAAAAATTCATTCACATTTCACATCTGCATGCTGATATTAAAAGTTCTTCTAGATATTTGAGACATAAGGTAAATAACAAGTTGATTTGGAAAGTGGTTCACAGAGCTAGAGTTTCTTGGCTCCATTAAAACATGATTTAAGTGAAAAATGTTTCTCATTGACATTCCAGAATTACAAGGCTTTCTAATTCCCTCCATCCAGAACTAGGTATGTGTGTTGTGTTTTGATGTTTTGGTTGACTGCCTTCTGTGCAGGGAACTGTGCTAAGGGCCTTCAAAGATGGATAGACTGTATTATCATTGACCCTCAGGTGATGAAAGTTTCTTTGGGGCATAATAGGATCACACAGACACCATCATAAAATGTAGCATATGATGCTTGCCAAAGTAGTCATACCTGCATCAGGTATCACGGTTGAAGGACCTTCTTTCTTTCTCCAATTCGCTGCATAGTAACAGTTTTATGGCACCCTTAAAGGGGTGATGTGAAGGCTGAGGATGACAGATAAATACTTGCCAATGAAAGTGGCTTTTCACATAGTACTTAGACTCCTTCTACTACCAGAAAGCCCATACCTAGAAACTGACCACTTTAGTTTGGAGTCAGTCTATATACACACACAAACACACACACACATGTATCTATAATACCTAATATATGTTAGTCTTCATCCAGAATTCCTGACGAATAACTTTCATAGCCATTGTTATAATTTTTTATTATAATGTTAAGACACTTTAGGCCTCAAAAATAGTCTTCAAAAAGCAGAATCTCTCTGAACTTCTCCTGCCATCCTTTACCTGCCCAAGGCAGGACTCTGATCTAATTGGGATAGTCATAAAACCCTCATTCCAACGAGGATACTGCCCCATACCCTAGAAGAAGAAATACTACCCAGAGAGGCCAGAAAAAAAATCTAAACAGGCATGCTTTGCTGGGTTTTCCCACTCAGTTTATTAATACTAAAAAGTCACACTCTTTTGATCCAATCACATTTGACATGGGTATCCCTACTTCAGTCATGCCTGGCCAATAAATTCTCCAAAAATTACCCAGACATGGTGCCATGTGCTTGTGCTACTGCTCAGGAGGTTGAGGTGGGAGTTTCAGAAGTTTGAGTCTGCATTGAGCTGTGATTGTCCGCTGCACTCAGCCTGGGTGACAGAGCAAGACGCTGTCTCTAAAGACAAAAACAAAAACAGAAAGAAGAAAAAAAAAACCTTTCAACATAATTATCCATACTTTAATCATGCCTATCCAATAAAGTCTCCATAAAAGAACCCAAAAGATGAAATTCAAAAAACTTTCAAATAAGTAAACACATACAACTTGACAAAAACCAAAAACTTATATATCTGCCAAAAAGGTGCCTCACTCCAACTCCACAAAAGGAAAATCTCCTGGACTTGAGATCCTTGCAAGCCTCACCCTATATATCTCTTTGTCTGTTTATGACCTTTAGAATATCCTTTACAATAAACCAATAAACATAAATATTTCCTAAATTCCATAATCCACTCTAACAAATTAACCAAACCTCAAAGGAGTTCATAAAAAGCCCAGCTTAAAACTAGCCAATCAGACATCCAGATTTATGACTAAACTTGAAAAAACTAAGCCCTCAATCTGTGACATCTGACACTATCACCAAATAAATAGTGCCCACATTAAATTAAATTAAATTAAAAGACACCCAATAAATGCCCACATTAAATTAAATTAAATTAAAAGACACCCAATAAATGCCCACAATTCCTTGCTTATAATTTTAAAATCCCCCGCATTTAGTCACAAAAGTCTTCTGCATTAATTATTATGATAAAATAAAAATAAAAACTTTAAGTTGCTTTCCTCACAGCCTTTATTATTAGGATCTCAGAAAGGGTGTGAGTTTCTGAGGCTACCCTTGACATTCAGTTTCTGCCACATAAAAGCCTGTTTTGAGTCATACTGATGAGCACAACAGAGTTCTTTTTGACCTGTTGCATTCATTTATTGAACAAAGTATTAAGCACCTACTGTGTGTCATCCATTGTGTTAGACACTGCGAAACAGTATTAAGTAAAATAGGCATGATCCTAACTCGTATTTTATCCACTAGGGAAAATAATTCCAGATGCACCAAGTATTGTAAAGTAGCAAACTGCCATCGAGCATATAAAGGAGGAGAGAGAGAACACCTGTTAGTCAGCAGCATTTACTTACTAGTATCAAAACATTGAACGTAAACTGTACCCAGCACAGTGGTGTAAGCCAGGAGGATTGCTTGGGCCCAGGAGTTTAAGACCAGCCTAGGCAACTTAGCAAGACCTTATCTCTACAAGAAGTAAAAAAAAAAAAATTAGCCCGATGTGGTGGCGCACACCTGTAGTCTCAGCTACTCAAGAGGCTGAGATGGAACCATCGCCTGAGCCCAGGAGGTTGAGGTTGTGGCAAGCTGTGATTGTCCTACTGCACTGCAGCCTGTGTGACAGAGTGAGACCTTGGTTCAAAAAAAGAAAAACGAAAAAACCATTGTAAACTGTATTAAACATTAAGGGACTTTATAGGCCCAGATATCTAAAACAAATTGGCCAGGGTTTCTTAGGGCTCCAGCTTTGTTTCTCTGATTCCCCGCTGTGCCTTTCTCTTTGTGTGGCTTTGTTTCTCATAGTGGCAAGCTAGATTATAGTACATCTGAGCCTCACCTTTCCATACTTTGTTGAAGAAAGAAAATGAATGAGTGAAGCACTTGTGCCTGCCTCTGCCTGAGCATTCATTAAATCATCTGAATTTCCTGATTGTTTGGAAGTGGGGGAGTGTCAGCATTGAGAGACAGAGAAGAGTCCAAGACGGCCAGCCTCCCGGGTGGATGGCGGTAGGTTGAATAAGATGGGAAATCCTGGCCAAGGACCAGGCTTTATGGCGGTGGTTCTTCGCCTTAGTAGCTCATCAGAAGCACTGAGGGAGCGTTTAAAAATCCTGATGCCCAGGCTGCCCCTGAGACCAATGAAAACAGAATGAATGCCTGAGGGGGAACTTGGGCCATCTGTGATTTTAACTCTCTGGGTAATTCAGAGTGCAGCAGAGATTGAGGAGCACGGTTTTACTTGAGAGAATGGAAGATGATCCAGGGCTGTACTTGGGTTTCAGGTGTGTGCCAGTCGTCCAGGTCCCAGTGGTGAATGGGGCTCCTGATCCTGGAGCTCAGAAGAGCAGTCTGATTGGAGATATACTTGGGAGTAGCTGCCATTATTGTTAGCGGAAGCAACGGGAGGAGATACGATGGCCCCACGAGGAAGTGTAGACTGAGAAGAGAGCTTTGAACTGGTCCCGGAGAAGTGCCAATGGTGACGATCTGGTGGAGGAGGAGGCCCCTGCAGAACCAAATCCAACCAAAAGACTGAGCAGGAGTGGCCGTGGGCAGGCAGGAGGGAAGCCAGGAGAACGCGAGGCTGTGGAAGCCGAGGTGAGGCAGCGAGGGAGGAAGGAGGGATTCTTACGAGGGCCACCAGGGAGTCAAGGAAGATCAGGATTGTGGCGTCATCTTGGATCTGTTGACTTGGAGGTCATCGGTGATCTTACCAAGAATCGTTTCATGGGGAGGGGCCGGGGGTAAAAAAGAATCTCTCAGTGCTGGGGTTGGAGGTGAACAAGAGTACAGTGAGTGAAGACTGAGTTGGAACCAAGGCCTTGGGGACAGTAAGGGCAGGCGCGTTCTCAAGTGGCTTGGCTGGCAAGAGAAAGACAGGAGAGAGGGTAGAAGCTGGGTGAGGGTACTTGGATTTGGATTTTATTTCCCTGTTAGCACAGAGGCTCTCCATTGTTGGCGGGCTGGTGGGAAGGCGCTGGTGAAGGGAGCGAGGCTAAAGGTGTGCGAGAGAGAGTGAAGGGGCGTGAGCTCCCTAGCCCTAGAGCTGGCCCGCCCCTCCTTTCCAATAAGACAGGGGGAGAAAACGAGGCTTCCTCCGCCTGAGTTTGTCGATTTAATGGTGAGGCCTTGGGTTGTTTTTCTCTGCTGCCTTTATTTTCTCTTTGAATTAGAAAGTGAAGGCATTTACTGGAAAGAAGAGAAGAGAAAGGGAAGTCAAATTTAAACAGAATAGAAAATGTTTGAATTGTCATATGGGAAAGTAAATTAGAGGAAAACACCTTCTGGGAAATGTTGAGGGCCCAGTTAAAACTGGTGGTGTGAATTTAGAGTGTTACCAAGTTCTGATTTTATGTATTTATTTTTCTTCAGCTGCTGAAGGCAGTAGGTGTGCATGGGTAAAAGAGGCAATTGGGGTTCTTCTAGGAGAAGGATTTTACCTGATAAGTGGAGTAAAGGACAAAGGGACAAGGTAACTTGCAATATTAGTGAGACAGTGATTGAAAAGATGGGCCATGGAATCTAAGTCTGGAATACAAGGGAAGGACAGGAAAACTTAGGAGGGGTTGACAGGAGAAAAGCAGAATCAGTGAACTAGAGTTCCTGGGAAGGTTGAGTAATGGGTATCCTAGGAGCAGATGAACAAGGAACCAAACAGGCTGGAAACTAGGTGTTGATCTTCTGGGAGCAGGATGACTTTATTATCTCAGATTAAGGACACTTTCAGTTATGGACATGGTCTGTGGTGTGACTGAGTGGAGAATGGCAGAAATGGAGTAAAGGGGTCATTGGAGTTGAGAAACTCAAGAATATCAGAGGTCCAAGTACAGCTGGACATTGATGTCACCCCCAGTGGCAGTATAGGTGGAAAGGGTGACTTAACCCGGTGCTGATGTCTTCATTGAATGGGAAGGTTTGTCCTGGAGGTTAGTAGATTACAAGTAAGGTGTATTATAGCAGCTGACAGTAAGAAGGTGACTCTCCCAGACATTTTCTAGATAGGTGTGTGCTGCTGCCACTTTTGTTATTTAAGCTCTTTGCCACCATGCTCTCCTTTCTCTGGCAGGTTGATAGATTGTTGACACAAACCAATGACTGTAAATAAAAGGAAAAATGGAGGCTGGAAAAATTCTCATCTACTTTTTCTCCTTTCTTCTTCAGCATAAGCTTCTGTAGAATAAAAATGGGAAGAAACCCAACAGAAGCTATAAGGGGCAGGACATTTTTGTGTATTCTTTTTTTAAAAGCATTCAGTGTAATTAAGTTTTATAAGTAGTTTGATTACCTTTATCTGGAGGAAAATATGACCTTTGAAGCACAAGTAGTATCCTGAATGTGGAAAGAACAGAAGATTTGTCTAAGTGTCTCAGAGCTTAGAACCAATTTGTTTGGTTGTTTGTTTAGGCTGTTAGAGAGAAAGTAGTGAGAGACGCCTTTCCAGAAGCAACTATCACAAAGCCATTAGACATCTTTGGAAGAGAGGGTAGAATTCTCAATCACTTTGCAAGTACGTATTCTTTCTTAATAGAAGAAGAGAGGGATACTAATTAACAAAGTTGAAGTTGAGAGTAAGCTAACAGTGCTCTCCGATTGACAGATTAAAGTTATTTTTTTTTCATACTTAATGTCATCTTCGTTACTCAACATCAAAAGAAGCATCTTAGATTAATAGCGAGAACATGGACTTGGGCATCAGAGACTTCAGTTTAATCTTGGCCTAACTAGCTTTGTGACCTTGGCCAGATTTTAGGATATCCTGCACAGTAGGTTTATTGCTCTAAACCACACCCCCTAGTCCTCTCCTCCCCCCACTTGTTCTTCCTATTTTTCCTACCCCCCTACTCCTACTCTCACCTCCTGGCAAACACTCACCTTTCTACTGTTGCTATAGTCTTGTCTTTTCCAGAATGTCATACAGTGGGAATAGTACAGTATATAGCGTTTTAAGATGACTTTTTTCACTTGGCCGTATACATTTTAGGTTCTTTCATGTCTTGATGTGGCCTGATGACTCATTTCTTCATTAGCTGAATAGTATTCCTCCGAATGCGTCCTCTTGTATAGGATTTTTCTTTATCCAGTTACGTTGTTACCATGTGTTTTTCCCCCTCTAGCCTGTGTCCACTTTCATTCTGTAATTCTACTTTTAAAGATATTGTAGTAAAATAATGAAAAATTGGCCATCAGCTATGGACTGAATTTTGTCCCCCCAGAATTCACATTAAAGCCTTAACCCCCAATGTGACTTTATTTGGAGATAGGGCTTTGAGAAGTAATTATGGCTAAATGAGGTCGTGAAGATGGGGTCCTAACTCAGTAGGATTGGTGGCCTATAAGAAGAGGAAGAGAGAGAGATCTTTCTCTGTGTGTGTGCATATGTTAAGGAAAGGTCATGTGAGGACACAGCAAGAAGTTGGCTGCCCACAAGCCAGGAAGAAGGCCCTCACCAGGGACCAAGTTGCCTGCCACATGGATCTTGGGCTTCCTTGCTGCTAGAGCTCTGAGAAATCAAATTTCTGATGTTTGAGCCACCAGTCTATGGCATTTTGTTAAGTCAGCCTGCGCAGACTGACACAGTTTTGGTACCAAGAAGTAAGTGGGGATGCTGCTGTAGCAAATACCTAGAAGTGTGGAAGGGCCTTCGGTAGAGGTTGGAAGAGTTTGAGGTGCCTGTTAGAAACATGCACGCTAAGGGCAGTTTTCATCCTGTCTGAGACGGAAATGAGGAATTTGGTATGGGAAAGGGGAGGAAAGGTGATCCGTGCAGAAAACTGGCTGAACTGTGGTTTAGTGGAAGGCAGAACTTGCAAGTGATGGAGTTCTTTATTTAGCTGAGGAGATTTCTAAGCAGAGTTGAAGGAGCACCTTGGGTGCTCCCGACTACTAATAAGAAAATGAGAAAAGAGGGAAATGAAGAAGGAATCGTTAAGCAAAGGAACCAGAATTTGAAGATTTTTAAAGTTCTCAACCTAACCACACTGCAAAAAACGAGAAAGCTTGTTCTGAAGAGAACGCTGAGGGCGTGGATGGAAAACCTTTTGATGTAGGGATCCTGGATGTGACTCAGGACCAGTAAGCCGTCTCGGCAGAAGCCAGGAACACACTTGGGACTGTATCAGCAAGGATGCCACCAGCTTGAATTAGGACAGAGTGAAGGACGGCTGTCAGATTTCTTTCTTTTTGTTTTTTTTTTTGAGTTGGAGTCTCACTCTGTTGCCCAGACTGGAGTGCAGTGGCCGCTCTCGGCCACTGCAGCCTCGACCTGCTGGGCTCCGGCGATCCTTCCGCCTCAGCCTTCCAAGTAGCTGGAACTACAGGCGTGCGCTACCACGCCCGGCTAATAATTTTTTGATTTATTGTAGAGATGACGTCTCGCCAAGTTGCCCAGGCGGGTCTTGAACCCGCGGGCTCAGGCAATCCACTCACCTCAGCCTCCCAAAGGCATGGGATTACAGGCTGAGCCACCAAGCCCGGCTGACTGTCAGATTTCTTAGATCCTACAGGATCAGAGCACAGAGCTGTGAATGTGAGCAATTCTTCAAGAAAAGGGAAGAAGGACCCCAAAAGTGGTTCAGTGACTTTGAGGGCAGCCTCCTTGGCTTCAAAGCATGGGACCATTGTTTCAGTTTAAACAGCCCACATGGCCTTTGCCAGAGGCCTTAGGGGAGGGGCCACCTAGTCTTGGAGGTAGGGCTGCCTGGAGCCTTGGGGGAGGGCTGCCTGGACCCTTGGGGGAGAGCTCCCCTGGAGCCTTTGAGGTGTGGCCCCCAACCCTACCCAGCAAAGCCACTGAGGTGGATTTGCAGCCCCAGTGGGTCCTGAAGGTAGGACCACAACTCTGTGGATCTGGAAGGCAAGACATCTAGGCAAAGAGGATTATTCCTGAATCTTAAGATCTTTAGAATTTGCCTTGCTAGGTTTGGGGTCCTTTTTCTTTCTTATGTCACCCTTTTGGAAGGGAATGTTATTCCTATGCCTGTCCCACCATCATATTTTGGAAGCACATAACTTGTCTGGTTTCACAGGTTCAGAACTGGAGAGGAATTTTGACTCAGGATGACTTAAGATACTTTGAGTCTCATCCATGTCTCATTTGGATGAGATCTGGATGTGATTTTGGACTTGAGAGTTGATACTAGAATGAGTTAAGATTTGGGGGGCTTAGAGTAAGACACTATCTTAACGATTTCTAAGAGTACAGTTCAGTAGTATTAAGATATTCACATCGTTGTGCAACAATCTCCAGATCTTTTTCATTGTGTCTAAGAAGTCCTTGCCAAGTCCAATGTCATGACGCTCTTCCCCTATGTTCTTGTCTAAGAGTTTTGTAGTGTTAGCTGGCTTTTAGCTAGCTCTTGGGCTTAGGTCTTGGATCCATTTCAAGTTAATTTTTATAGATAGTATGAGGTAGGGGTCCCTTACATTTTTTTTGCACGTGCATTTCTAGTCTTCTCAGTCATATTTGTGGAATAGAAGACTGTCCTTTCCGTACTGAATGGTCTTGGTGCCCGTGCTGAAAATCATTTGACCAGAAATGCAAGGGTTATTTCTCTGTCCATTAGTCTGTATGTCTCTCTTTATGCCACTGTTTTGATTGTTGTATACTGTTTTGATTACTGCAGCTTTGTAGAAAGTCTTGAAATCAGGAAGTGTGAGGCCTTCAGATTTGTTCCTCCTGTTCAAGATTGTCTTGGCTGTTTAAGTACCACGTGAATTTTAGGATGGGTTTTTCTATGTTTCTGTAAGAAACGTCGTTGGGGTTTTGATAGGGATTGCATTACATCTGTAGATTGCTCTGTGTGGTATTGGCATCTCTTTGTGTCTGTCTCGTGCTACAAGAAAATGTCACGGGCTGGGCAGTCTGCAAGTACAGAAGTTTATGTCTCGCCATTCAGGAGGCTGGGAAGGTGAAGATCGAGGTGCCGGCGTCTGGTCGGGGCCTTCTTGTTGCTTCCTCCGTGGGGGAAGGCGACGGCAGGAGAGACAAAGGCTGTGTGTGTCCTCGCGTGGCAGCAGACCAGAAGAGCAAGTCAGCTGCATGCGGCGTGATGCCTCCTTTACGCGAGGCTTGATCGCGTTTGTAGGGAGGAGCTCCATGGCCTAATCAACTCTTAATATTATCATGTTGGCAACACTGAATTTTGGAGATGACATATTTAGACCCTAGCAACATCTTTTTTGTCTTTTTTTTTGAGTTGGAGTCTCACTCTGTCACCCAGACTGGAGTGCAGTGGCCGCTCCCGGCCACGGCAGCCTCGCCTGCCGGGCTCAGGTGAACCTTCCGCCTCTGCCTTCCGAGTAGCCGGAACTACAGGCGCATGCTACCACACCCAGCTAATTTTTAGATTTGTTGTAGAGATGAGGTCTCGCCAAGTTGCCCAGGTGGGTCTCGAACCCGTGGGCTCAGGCAATCCACTCACCTCAGCCTCCCAAAGCGCGGGATTACAGGCTGAGCCACCGAGCCCAGCTCCCTAGCAACATCTTTTTTTTTTTTTTGAGTTGGAATCTCACTCTGTCACCCAGACTGGAGTGCAGTGGCCTCTCCCGGCCATCACAGCCTCGACCTGCTGGGCTCCGGCGATCCTTCCGCCTCAGCCTTCCAAGTAGCTAGAACTACAGGCGCGCGCTACCACACCCGGCTCATTTTTTGATTGATTGTAGAGATGAGGTCTTGCCAAGTTGCCCAGGTGGGTCTCGAACCCGTGGGCTCAGGCAATCCACTCACCTCAGCCTCCCAAGGCGCTGGATTACAGGCTGAGCCACCGAGCCCGGCTCCCTAGCGACATCTTTTTTTTTTTTGAGTTGGAGTCTCACTCTGTCACCCAGACTGGAGTGCAGTGGCCGCTCCCGGCTCCGCAGCCTCAAACTGCTGGGCTCCGGGTATCCTTCCACCTCAGCCTTCCAAGTAGCCGGAATTACAGGCATGCACTGCCACGCCCGGCTGATTTATTTATTTATTGTAGAGATGAGGTCTCGCTGCCCAGGCGGGTCTCGAACCCGCGGGCTCAGGCAATCCACTCACCTCAGCCTCCCAAAGGTGCAGGATTACAGGCTGAGCCACCGAGCCCGACCCTAGCAACATCTTAACAATATTGACATTTCCAGTCCATGAACTTGGGGTGCCTTTAATTGTGTCTTCTTTAACTTCTTTCAGCAGTGTTCTGTAGTTTTCACTGTACATGTCTTCTGCCACCTTTTTATTTCTAAGTATTGTATTCTTTTTGGTGCTGTTATAAATAATTTCTACTTTTAAGGGCATTAAAGGAATTTTTAATCTTTATAGTTAATCTATTTGAACTTGTTTTAGGTTATAGTATGAAGTGAGCCATTATCTTTTTAAAAAGTTTGTTTTTAAACAGTAGAATGGTTGTCCCAGCACTGTATGTTAAATAGTACTTTAATTTCCCACAGATTTGTTATACCGTGTTCATCATACACTAAATTTCCATTTTTAACAGATCTTTTCTGGGTTAATGATGCTCTATGACTCATCTGTTGAGTTTTGTGTTCTTCCTTCGAATGGATACAGTTAGAGTCCAGTCTTGGGCCTGGCCATATTGGGCCATGTTAGGCTGAACCGGGGTCCTCAGTAGTGGCACCATGGATGTTTTGGGTTGGATAATTCTTTTTTATGGGAATTGTTATAGGATGCTTCACAGCGTTTCTGGCCCCTAGCCATGAGATACCAGTCGTACCACCCCTAGTTGTGACAACTAAAAATGTCTCCAGACAGTTGTCCGCTGTCCCCGGGTGCCAAAATCACCCCTGATTGAGAAGCAAAGGGTCTAAACAATATACAGTTGCTGTTTTGAAAATCCAAATGGTGGAATGCCAGCAATTCCATGTCGTCCAGCCTAATGCGATGGCTTAATAACAGAGTTGAGAGTTGGCAAGATAGTGAACAAAGGCAAATCAACAAGGCCTAAACAATCTGAAAATAAATGTGCCCTGGCTAGGGAGAATACTCAAGTGAACCCTCTAATGTGGGATTATTTGGGGTCTTCAGAAGGCGCTTTCTTTGGGGAGCTTTCTGGAAATAGACAATGTCATTCTTTTGTCACGTTGTCTTGGTTGTGACTGTGAGGCCAGCTTTCTTTTCTCCCTCTTTCACCTTTCTTCCTCCTTCTCTCCCTCCCTTTCTTTCTAACTCTCCCTCTATCTCTTTTTCTCTCTTTATTTTTCAACAATTAGTTAAACTTATGTTACAATTTCTTGCAGGTTGTAGATGTATCCAAAGGAATTGTTAATGCGGTTAAGGATCCAGATGCCAAACGGAAAACATTTGCTTTTGTTGGGTAAGTGCCTAGAACTTGTCTTTTAAATTGTGCTATTAAAATGAAGGAATCAATGTTGAAATGAGTCACTAACAGATTTAGTTGCATCTTTACAGTATTAGAATTTCCTGAATGCTTACATAAAATTAGAATTTGAGGGAACCTGGGAATCTACAGTAGTAAGTGATTCCTCTGTCACCAAAGTCTGAGAACCACTGTCATTGACACTTACATATACTTACTTAGTCTGGTAATCCTTAGGGATAGTAGCACTCCAGTGATGTAATGTTTTTAATATGAGAAAGATATTAGTATAAACTCTAAGACACAAACAAAACACTTTTAGGAATTGCATATAGTTGCCAAATCAAATTCATGTTGATAGTGTATCACAATGTCTCCAAAGGTTGAAAATTGTTATTTCAGAGTAGATTACTAGTGTTGTACACAGCTGAATATTTGTCATGTGCTCTTTCTCACTCTTAGGAAAAATAGGAGCAGGTATGCTATGTGACTTTTCTGAAATTATTAAATCATATCATAGCTAGGTTTAGGACTTTTTTTTCTGAATTAGCTAACAGTCAAAAGCTAAGACTTTATCTGCTAAGTGGAGAGGTATCAAATTGACCGAATAAGTGATCTAGAACCTGGTCATTCTGTAAAGCAGACCTATGACACTTGATATCCCATGAACAGGAGAGAACTGACTCAGTAATTAAGTGATAGCCTAATTCCTGAGACGTATTTGTCTCTAGAGGAAAGCTACACTTTTCTTTCTAAGCCAATAGGCACAGTATATATTCCCAGAATTCTGGGTTTATACGTTATTAGTGATGTTTCACTGTTATTAATTTAGTTTACTAAAACATTTTTTCAGTGCAAAAAACTATTGGTGTTCCATGTCAACTAGCTGCTGCAAAATATGTTTCTCTTTTAGTTCTCAGTTTGATACATTTGCATGCAAGCAGCTAGATACTCTAGCAAAATTATTCATAAAAAATGTGTTCAGCAGAGGTTTCCTAAAATACTGGACTCAAAAGACTTCAGGTTCCAGTTAAAAGGTATGGAGACTAGGATTCCAGGGAATTCACGAGTAGGAATGGCTTTGTGAACTCTCTTGCTTGTCACTTGGAAGACATGGCTCTGGAGAAGTTGGGCATTTTCCTCTTGACCTTTGCCCAGGCACTGTTGTCTCTTCTGGCTCCACTAAGTTGTTCTTGTTTGGTGTAGTGCTGGAAAAAGTAAAACTAGACATGGCAGTATAGGTATTTTTCCTTGTGAAATTGTAGAGCTGCATCCTCACTTTTCTTTTTGTCTCTTCTTCCCCTGGAGAATGTTTTGCCTATTTTCCTGATATTTTGAGGCTAAGGCAGAGACATAAAACTTTACCTTTTCTCCTAAGCTTTTTGTAATTATTAATAATATTATGTTGGTCCATTCATGAAATATTGACACACACACACAACCGTGAGAACTAATAAGTTCGGCAAAGTCACAGTGATAAAATCAATATAGAAACATCAGTTTCTACATACTAGTATATGAAAAATTTTAAAATAAATAAGAAAATAATTTTATTCACAATAGCATCACAAAGAATAAAATACTTAGATATAAATTTAACGAGAGATGTACAAGATCTGTACACTGAAAATTATAAGACATTGCTGAGGGAAATCAAAGAACATCTAATAATTGTTAGGACGTACCATGTTCATGAATTGAATGAGTCGGTACTATTAAAATGATAATATCCCTCAAATTAACCTACAGATTCAAGTTAATTTTATCAAAATTCCAGCAGATTAAATTGACAAACCCATTCTCAATATATATGGTAACACAAAGGCCCACAGCAGCCAAAACCATTAGGTTTGTGAAGTTCAAAACTTATTCTACAACTATTAATTACCAAGATAGTATGGCGCTGACCTAAGAGTAGACCCATAGATCAGTTAGACAGAATTGATCGTCCAGGAAAAAGCCTTTGTGGACAATTAATTTTTGACGAAGGTACTATGGCCCTTTAATTGGGAATGGATAGTCTTTTCAGCAAATGGTTTTGGGCTGTCTGCATGCAAAAAGATGAGTATAGACGGTTACCTCACACTGTACATGAAAAAATAAGCTCAAAATCATTCAGAAACCTAAATGTAAGAGTTAAAACTATAAAAAGTATGGAAGACAGATAGGACATTTTCTAGACCTTGGGTTAGGCAATGATTTTCTGCTATGACATTGAGAAAACATCCATAAAAGAGAAAATTGCAAATTAGACTTCATTACAGTGAAATCTTGTATTTCAAAAGACACCAAAAGGACAAGCTACAGACTGGGGGAAATATTTGTTAATCACATATCTGATAAAGTACTGGTATCCAGAATATAGTGACATCTCTCAGCACTCAAAAATGAAGAGAATCCAATTTTAAAAATGGACCAATGGTATGAATAAACATAGCACTACAGAAGACATACTAATGGCTAAAAAGCATAAGAGAAGGTGCTCCGTTCATTAGGGAAAATGCAAATCAGAGTGCGATACCACTTCACAGACAGAAGTGAAAAATGTTGGCTTTTGGAAGTGTAAATTGTATATCCACTTTGAAAACAATTTGGCATCCTCTTAAAAAGTCAAACATAAATTTACCATATGGCCAAGCAATTTTACTCATAGCTGTTTACGCAAGAGAAACGAAAATGTGTCCCCGTAAGGACTTGCACATGAATGTTCATAGCAGCATCACCATAATAGCTAGAAACTGGAAACCTCCCACACATCCATCAACCGATGAACAGAGAAATAAAATGTGGCCTACTCATATAATAGAACACCATAAAACAATAAAAAAAGGAATGAAATACTGACACATGTTACACGTGTGAACCTCAGAAACATTATGGTAACAGAAAGAAGCCAGACACAGAAGACCACATGTTGTATGGCTCCTTCTATATGAAATATCCATAAAAGGCAAAATGTAGTAGGTTTGTGGTTGCCTGAGGCTGGGGTAAGACTAGAATAACCATATATGGGTGTGAAGGACTTTACTTGAGTAAGGAAAAATATTTTAAAACTGATTATGGTGACAACTGTACAACTTGTTAAATTTATGAAAATTCATTGAACTATACACTAAACTGAGTGAATTTTAATGTTTATAAATTATGACACAATAGTGAATAGCATGAATAAAGTTTCTGCTTTTGTGCTGCTTATTGATTAGCAGTGGTGAGAAGTGTATGTAATAATTAAGCAAAATAATTGAGTGCGGTGACTCATGCCTGTAATCCCTGCTTTTGGGAGGTGGAGGCAAGAGGATTGCCGGAGTCCAGGGGTTTGAGAGCAGCCTGGGCAACTTTTCAAGACCTCATGTCTACAATAGATAAAACAATTAGTCGGGTGTCATGTCATGCGCCTGTGGTTCTGGCTACTTGGGAGGCCTTGGCAGAAAGATCACCTGAGCCCAGCTGGTTGAGGCTGCGGTGGCTGTAAGCGTGTCACTGCACTCCAGCCTGGGTGGCAGAGTGAGACTCCTACTCAAAAATAATAATAATGACAATTATGCAAAATTGTATAAAATAAACGACCATGACGCAAAAGGGAAAGTCCAGCAAACTGGAAAGAAAACCAGATGCAGGGAGTTGGCAACTCTGTGGGGTGCTGCCCAGAGCCTGAGTGAGTGACAGCCTGGAGAGTCGCGGTCACCTTACCCGGAGCATTTGGGACAAAGGGCGGTTTAAATGACAGCGAGATTTGAATGGCAGACGGGATTGGAGGCAACAGGCAGGCAGCTCTTTGGAGAGGCTTCCCTGTCCAGGGGGCGGATGAAGGGGACAAGAGGTGGGCCTGGGAGGTGAATGTGCTAGCAAGGGAGGGCCCACCCTGGATTTTGAAGGCCGAGGGTCTCGTCTATAAGTGAGTAGGGTGGCCCAAGAAAGAGATGGCACTCAGGAGATGGGGGGCACAAAGGAGCGGAGTCCTTCAGGGGCTGGGAGGAGCTGGGTCCCGAGAGCAGTGGGGGTTTGGCCTCTGTGAAAGGCAAAGAAGTCAAGGACATGTGCAGCTGCGGGTAGGTGTGGTTATGGGAGCTTCGGGGAGTAGCTTTTCTCGTTGTGGCGTGTGGAGGTTATCAACAAAACGGCAGGATGGAGTGGGTCAGAAAAGTGTCTGGAAAACTTGAGAACGGAGAAGACAGAAAGTATTGCCTGGGAGAACAGGAGAGAGCGTTTCCCAGGGGAGCGTAGTCGGATTGCCAAGCAGAACGGAGTGTTGCGTTTGAAATGACTGCTCCAAAAGTTAAGATGAAGTCAGTCGGCTCAGCTTGGGGAAAACACAACTTTCTGGGGTCCAGGTCCAGAGAAGGCAGATGTGTGGGTTAACCCGAGTAGGGGCTTTGCTGGGCGAAGGTGGTGGAGACCGGGCTGGGAGACAGGGTTTTGCTGAGGATGTTTTCCGAGGAACGACCGTAGTGCTGAGCTGTGGAGTCTGAGCCGGAAGGACGTGGGCGTCAACGTAGCTTCCTCTCTGAGCGAGGGCACGTAAACTTGTCTTCCAGTCCCTGTTAATGGAACACTAAGTGCTTTAGAACAGCCGAAGAGGAAACATAGTCCATCTAGTTATTTTACTCACATCAATTTTGTTTGTCATCATAAAAATTCATGTTGTTCTTGGTACAGCATGTGTTTTATGCCCTGTAATGATCCTTACAAATCCTTCTGGAATTTTAAGAAATCTGTTTAAGGACTTTGTTATATTCCCTAGCTGACATTTTCACATTGTCTTTTTGATAAAATGTGTCAGGATGACGAGGCTCTCACTGAATGACCTTTATCCAGTTCTTGGCTATTATAGATTTTCTGAGGCAAAAGGGACTAGGAAAATGGATGAAGAAATATTAGCCGGGTTCGGTGGCTCAACCTGTAATCCCAGCACTTTGGGAGGCCGAGGCAAGTGGATTGCCTGAGCCCGCGCGTTCGAGACCCACCTGGGCAACTTGGCAAGACCTTGTATCTACAATACATCAAAAATTAGCCGGGCATGGTAGCGAGTGCCTGTAGTTCCAGCTACTTGGAAGACTGAGGCAGAAGGATTGCCGGAGCCCAACAGGTCGAGGTTGTGGTGGCCAGGAGCGTGCCACTGCACTCCAGCCTGGGAGACAGAGTGATACTCCAACTCTAAAAAAAAAATAGTGATTTGGTACATATCTTAAATAGTCATAAATATCGGTTCATGTATTGCCAAAATTGTTGGGAAGCAGGGACTTGGGGCTGGTCACTTCAGAGTTTGAATTGGAGGGAGGCCATGAAGAGCTCTGATATACGTGAATACCAGCCAGAGGATGATGCCATTATTATGCTCAACTCCAATATTGGGACAAAGGTTACACTGCGTTAAAAAAATCATTCAAGCCAGGCTCGGTGGCTCAGCCTGTAATCCCGCGCCTTTGGGAGGCTGAGGTGAGTGGGTTGCCTGAGCCCACGGGTTCGAGACCCACCTGGGCAGCGAGACCTCATCTCTACAATAAATCAGAAAATCGGCCGGGTGTGGTAGCGCATGCCTGTAATTCCGGCTACTTGGAAGGCTGAGACGGAAGGATCACTGGAGCCCAGCAGGCGAGGCTGCGGTGCCCGGGAGCGGCCACTGCACTCCAGTCTGGGCAACCGAGTGAGACTCCAAGTCAAAAAAAAAAAAAAAAAGAAATATTAACATGTATGACAAGCAATAATTATTAAAGCCAGGTTGTATTGGTACAAAACTTTTTAAATACGTGAAAAGAAGAAAAAGCCCAGAATCAATCCTACTGTTTTTAAAAATATAGTGTGTGATAAGGGTGACATTTTAGTGTATGGTGAAAGAATTGATCCAGTAAATGATTCAACAAATGGTATTGAAGCAGTTGACTTACATCTTGGGCATAATATAATTCCATTTTTACCTTACATTATGTACAAAAGTCTCACAGAAGGAAAACGTTAGACAAAATATGTAGAAATTTATGTCACTTTAGAGGGTTTTCTAAATATGAAACCAAACCATAAAATAAAACAAATGAGTGGTTTTGATAAAATAAAATGATTAAACTTTAAGATGATAAAATACCACAAACAAAAGGCAAACACAAACAATAAAATATATTTCAAAGAAATCGTAAATAGTGAAACCTCATGTTTTAATTACTAGATTTTTTTTTACCTAGCAGATTGGGAAAATGTGTTCATTTTTTATGACTAAATTCATTTTTCTTACTAACATTGCAGGTAAACAGATATACCATTTTGGAAAGCAGTTCGGGAGTAGTCAATAAAGCCGTAAAATTTAAATATATGCTTTTACACAGTTCTACATCTGTAGAAATTATTCTAAATATATAATCATGGATAAGTGCACATATTTACTACAAAAATGTCCATTAAAGCATTATTTTATTAAAGAGAAAGATTTTTGATAGCCTAAATATTTCAAAACTGGGAGTTGGTAAAATAATTATCATTGCATGCAATGCATGTGTGGTCATTAAATATGTCAGAATATTTAATGACATGGAATGATGGTTGTGATGTTGTGTTAAATGGAAAAGACACTACAGAGTAGGATGGATTGTGCAATCTTATTTTTATAAAAGCAAAAATGATGTGTACATATGAGGGGAGGAGAAAGCTATGTATCAAATTCATTAACCTTGCCTTTCATAATGTGTTGCAGACCACTGCCCTGCTTGAACTCTGCTGAAAACATACTTGGCATATATGCAAAGTCACAACCAGCCAAGAATGCCTACAATGGCAAAGCCAATAGGCATGTATGCTGAGGTAAGTTCTAAAATGCAGTGTCTGTTGTGTTAGAATGGATACAATGTTATATATTGTCTTTCAAGCAGCTGCACTATATTTTGTAAACAGTCACGCTTTATCACAAAAGCTTTCTAAGATCAAAACTGGGAGTTTTTTTGGCCCCTCTATACTTTGTCCTTGAAGACTACATCATTTTGTACTTATAAAAGTCTGATGGGTAAGAAACTCTGGGCCTTTGTCTTGTGAGGCAAAGTACCCCCTGGTTCCCCTACCTTCTAGTTCTAAAACTGTTTTGTGAATAGTGTTATACCGTGCCGTTCCTCTTTCAGGATCCTTTACCACCCAGCCATGCAGGACGCAGCAATAATGGTATGTGTGTGTGTTTTTGTTTTTGTTTTTGTTTTATTATAGAGATGTGGGCAGGTACCCTTGTTGATGAGGTATGCCCCTCCCTCCACTAGCAGTTTCCCTCAACTGCCCTCTCCCCTGTTAGTTTCCCACTACTGCCAAATGCTTTCTTATAGTATTATAATTGTTCGAGGTCTGCTTATGAGTGAGAACATATGGTACTCTGGTCTTTGTTTCTGTGAGAGATCACTGAGTATGATCAACTCCAAATCCATCCAAGTGGTTGTGATCCATCCATATATTTGTCCTTCTTTATGGCTGCGTGGTATTCCATTGCGTGTATGTACCACATTTTCTTTATCCAGTCCAACTTCGATGGGCAACATGGTTGGTTCCATGTTTTTGCTATTGTGAACAGAGCTGCAACAAACATACATGTGTAGGTATCTTTTTTGTAGAATGATTTGAGTTCCTCTGGGTATATTCCCAACAGGGGAGTTGCTGGGTCATGTGGAAGGCCAATTTCTAGTTCTTTCAGAAATTGGCACACGTCTTTCAAAGAGGTTCCACTAGTTGGCATTCTCACCAGTAGTGTAGAAGCGTTCCTTTTTCTCCACATCCTCACCAGCATCTGTTGTTGTTTGTTTTATTAATAATGGCCATTCTTACTGGGGTTAGGTAATATCTCAATGTGGTTTTGATTTGCATTTCTCTTATGATGAGTGGGGCTGAGCACTTTTTCATGTGTCTGTTGGCTGCCCGTATATCTTCTGAGAAGTGTCTATTCATGTCTTTTGTCCACATTTTAAAGGGGCTGTTTGTTTTTTTCCTTTTAGCGCATTTGAGTCCCTTGTAGATCCTAGATGTTAGGCCTTTGTCAGATACATAGTTGGCAAATATTTTTTCCCAGTCTGTGGGCTGTCTTCCTGCTCTCTTGATGGCTTCTTTTGCTTTGCAGAAGCTTGTTAGTTTGATGAGGTCCCACTTGTCTATCTTATTTCTTAATGTTTTGGCCTTTAGGGTTCTGAATAGGAATTGGTTGCCAGTTCCAATTTCCATAAGGGTGTTTCCTGCATTTTCTACAATTCTTGTATTTTGGGGTTTTACATTTAGGTTTTTGATGCTTTTAGAGTTAATTTTTATATATGCTGATAGGTAGGAGTCCTGTTTCAATCTTCTGCATGTGGTCAGCCAGTTTTCCCAGCACCATTTATTGAGTAGGTTCTCCTCTTCCCAGTGGCTGTTGTTGGAGGCTTTGTCAAAGATGAGTTGGTTGAGGAATTGAGGCTTTGCTTCTGGAATCTCTATCCTGTTCCATTGGTCTATGTGCCTGTTCTTATACCAATACCAGGCTGTTTTGATTACTGTCACCTTGTAATAAAGTTTGATGTCTGGAAGTGTGATACCTCCTGCTTTGTGTCTTTTGTTAAGGATTGTTTTGGCTATTCGTGGTTGTTTATGTTTCCATATGAATTTCTGTCCTGTCATTTCCAGGTCTGAGAAGAATGATGTTGGTAACTTAATGGGTATTGTGTTGAATCTGTAGATTGCCTTTGGTAGAATGGACATTTTAACAATGTTAATTCTTCCTATCCATGAGCATGGAATATTTTTCCATTTGTTTGTGTCTTCTTGGATTTCTTTGAGCAGTGTTTTGTAGTTCTCATTGTAAAGGTCGTTCACTTCTCTGGTTAGGAAGATGTCGAGGCATTTCATTTTTTTGGTGGCTATTGTGAATGGGATTGTGCTTTTAATTTGAGTCTCTGCCTGCTTATTGTTGGTGTATAGGAATGCGACTGTCTTTTGCATATTTATTTTGTACCCTGAGACTTTGCCAAAGTCCTTTATCAGTGCAAGCAGGTTTTTGAGAGATTCTCTTGGATTTTCAAGATATAGGATCATATCATCAGCAAAGAGGGGTAACTTGACTTCCTCTTTTGCTATTTGGATGCCCCTGATTTCCTTCTCTTGTCTAATTGCCCGAGCTAGAACTTCCAATACAGTATTGAACAAGAGGGGTGAGAGTGGGCAACATTGTCTTGTTCCAGTTTTCAAGAGAAATGTTTCCAGTTTCTGTCCATTTAGCAATATGTTAGCTGGGGGTTTATCGTAGCTGGCACTTACTATTTTGATGTATGTTCCTTCTGTACCTAGGTTTTTGAAGTTTTTTATCAAGACAGGATGCTGGATTTTATCAAAAACTTTTTCTGCATCTAGTGATATCATTATGTGGTTCTTGTTTTTACATCTGTTGATGTATTTAATTGCATTTATGGTCTTGCAAATGTTGAACCAGCCCTGCATTCTGGGGATGAAGCCTACTTGGCCATGGTGGATGATATGAGCATTTTTTTGTGTGCTAATTTATATTTACTACAGTGCCATATATGTTTTCTTTTTAATGAGATTACGTTGTTTTTTTTTTAAAGGAAAATTCGTGAGGAGCAAATAATTTGATGAGCTGTGTGTTTCTCTTTCTAGGCCAAACCAGTACCTCTTCTTTGACCTGGTCAGTACATCTTTGCTTGGCTCACAGGCCCTTCCTTGCACACCCTTTGCCACATTTTGCCCATTGGTAGATGCAGTGCTGCTTTTGTGTGCCTTCTGAAGAAGAGCCAAGTCCATTCCCTTGTTCCTAAATCCCTCCCTTAGGGTTACACAGAGCTTGTCCATTACAGTGAAGGGCTGTCCTCCCCGTGTCATGATATCAGCCTAGGCAAGAATCGGAAGTAGATTTCTGTGGACAAAAAGACAATGTGTATTGGGAGGTGAAATCTGCAATTGGCCAGAAGCTCCGACAACCGCTGACGAAATCTGGAGATGCGTCTTGCTGGGCAGGTGGCGTGAGAGACGGGCAAGTCTCCTCCCATGTCACATCACTCGCCCAAAAGTGGGAAAAGGCCTCTCTTGTATTAAGTCATCCTGGTCGTGTAGTTGGGGAAGGAGCCAGGCGAATTCAGATTCGGCTTGTGGTTGCCTTCCCTTCTTTCCCTGCTGCTCGATTCACTTCTTCCCCTTGTGGGTTTGGAATCTTAGCTTTATCATGCCACACCTGAGGGGTCAGTGTGATGACGATGTTTCCTAAGAGTGTTCTTCTTCTTCTTAGGCTGTTTTCCTCGTCTCACTTTATACCTGTACTGATCTATAAAGTGGGCGGGGAGAGTGTGTAGGCTGAGTGGAAGAGCAGGGCCTCAGGAGGGGGAGGAATTCCTCCACGGCAGGGACCTGCAGCGTAAGAAACAGATCTGGGAGGCCGAAGTAAGGAGTGGTAAGACATTTCAGTGGACGGAAGTCTGGATGCCAAAGGGAAGGATGTGTTTTAAGGAAAGAGTGGATGTCTGAAGGAGGGGGGCATTGCGGTTTTGCGCCCTTGTAGCTCCAGCACCTAGAACAGTGCCTGGCACGCAGGAGGTACTCGATTGACGTGGTTGGAATGAAGTCTTACTCAAAAGTCCGAGAAGACAAAGGACCGATAAATATCAATGACCGACCAGTAAAGACGTTTGTGACCACAGCTTCAGTGCAGTGGAAGTTGTGTAAGCCAGAGTACAGTGGCATGCTGTCATGATTGTTTGTGAAATGGAGTTATAGATGGATTAAGAAAGCTCACAGCATAACCCACTGGGGACACCGGAGACCAGAAACGATCTGTTGTTGTTGATCTGTTGTTGAGTGCAGCAAGTGGGAGTAGTAAGGGGTGTTTTTTTATTGAGCTATGCTAGCCCCCCAAATCACCTTTTTCTGCTAGTGGCCAGAATCTGAAACTTTATGTGTTGCTGGAGAAATTTGGCCAGCTTCCTGTTTTGTTTATCCATTGGACTGATGTTTCTCAAGCTTTTATAATCCTGTCGAACCCTGTGTTCCTGAATTTTTACCAAGGCCCCCTGAGTAAATAAGGTAAAAGCAGAGCTGGTCTGGTTGTAGTGATGAATGATGCTCAGTAGAGCATGGTCTCCTAGCCCCAGCCCCCTGCCCTCACTGGGCCTTCAAGGAATTCCTGGGGTCCCGCAGATGCTAGTTTAAAACCCTGCCCTGAAGATACTCACAATGGAACTCAGAGGACATGTCAGGAGCACCCTCCGTTTTCAGTGACAGTGAGGAAATGGCATTAATCGAGGTAGGGAGCCCCTCCTGTCCTGGGATTTACATATTCTCTTGATCTGAATCGTAGCTCTTAGGCTTCTTTTTAGCTTTTGGATGTTTTAGTTCCCAGGGACCCCCCAGCTTTTAGGGATTGCATTTTGTGTTTTGCACACCACTTGGCTTGTCCCACATCCTAACAGGAGTGTATTTGGATGTCCGAGGCTTAGATTAGATGGAATTTGATTAAACGTTGGATCTTTTTTGTTTGGCCTGTTGTTTGTTGGGTTTATTTCATTTTGTGATAAGGTCTGTTGTCTCTGTAGAGGACAAGGTACGCCATGAGTTGCAGCTGTCATCTGTGTGGCATTAGCAAACAGGCACTAAAAGGCCAAGGTGGCTTCACAGGTCATGGAGCTGGGAAATTAGTTCTTTTCTTTAAAAACAAAAAAGGAGGAGGCAGGTAGAAGATGGCGGTTGAGCCAGTCGGACTATGTGAGTCCCCGTGTGAGTGAGTGTATGGAAAATTTTGTGTACGTGCTGGTGAGCAAGAGGGTGTGTGAGTGGCTGACTAAGGGCTAGGGAGCTAGCAGCCAGGGCTCTCCAGGTGCAGTGGATGGTGCCACAGCTGCTGGGCTTGGACCCTAGTGATTCTCGGGACACAGAGACTGAGCCCCATTTTTTTTTTTTAATCAGCAAGACCCTCTCTGGGAAGAAAATGCTGGGAGAGACTGTCTAAGTGGAGGCTCACGAGCAAGTGGCCAAGCCCCTAGTGCAATAGCTGGTGCTGCGGCTTCTCTGCTTGGTCCCTGGCTCTTCTGTGGTCGCAAAAACCACATGCCTTTTTTTAAAATGGACAGTTTTCTTGTGAAAAGTGGCAGGGAAAAACTATCACCCCGGGCGCTCCCTCACCATTGACAAAGGAGACGGCCAGCTCCAGGCTTTGTGCCTGGCAGAGCACTGGCAGCAGAGGCCGCAGAGGGAGTCCAGAGGCAAAGTTCCACAGCAGGGGACAAGAGAGGCACCCCACCAGCATCTTGAAGGTGGGGCAGGAAAGTCCTCCAACTCGCTCACCACGGAGCAACAGACCCGATCTCTGTGACTGGCAGATCAACTACTCAGGGATTGCTCGTGATCCAGAGGGAATATCCTGAAAGCAAACTTCGGAGGGACCTGTCGAGTGCTGAGTTCCAGGCGCCCCACCCCCTACCCTGATCCAGCCTCGACACAGGATGTGGCCAGAAAAGAACCAGAAAGGACTCCAAAGAGATCAGTGGCGAGTCCAGGGCTGGCCCAAACCCCCTCCTGCCCCGCAATCCTCTGGACATCAGACCCACAGAACTGGGCCACTACTGAGAGGGATAAGCCCAGGCAGAGCCTGGACGACAGTCGCAGTAGAACTCCATTCCAGGATAGTCCTGGCTGGGGCACCCCCTGCGAGTACATGTCGGGGAAGAGACAGCCCTGCAACTCCCCACAGGAAGAGCTCTCCCTGACCACACGAGAGTGGGAGGGGAGGACTACAGCCCCACCCACCTCCACTGCCCCTCCTCCTTCCTTGCTCTGGACACCAAGGAGAGAGTATTATAATACTATAAGAAAGGGATTGGTAGTAGTGGGAAACTGTCAGGGGAGAGGGGTGGGATTGGCAGTTGAGGGAAACTGCTAGTGGAGGGAGGGACAAATCTCATCAACAAGGGTACCTGCATAATCAACATTTGTATACCTAACCCTGAATTGTACCCCACATCTTATAATTAAAAAAATAATAATTCAACCATTGCTTCGCTAAGCCATGGTCGCCATGTTTCCTTGCCTTGGCCACCTCCGCTATCTTGAGAAGGTGAATCTCTTTCTCTAATTTACTTTTTACATACACTATATTTTCTAAATTAAAAAAAAATTCAGTGAGTTTCTGCTTCTATAGCAGCCTTTCTTCCTTATAGGTTTGCTTAAATATTGGGCAGAGAGGCTCCTATCACATGTGCTATATATTCCTTTTCCAGATGGATAGCAAGATTGTTTGAAATAAGCCCGTTTGAGCCCTGGACAACGAGGGATAAAGTGGAGCGGGTAAGGCGTGTGGTAAACATCCGCCAGGGTAGGTGCTGGCAGAGAGCTGCAGGGACAGGGAAGTTAGGATGTATTTCTGTTTGCTTGCTTGGATTATTTCCGTGCTCTTGTCTGCTGTTTCTGCGGGGAGGTCAGCCCCTCGACCAAGCACTGACACTCAGCCGCTCTCATCCTGCTCCTGGCTTCGCCTTCTGCCTGACATTATCAGTGTTTTTTCCCCACTGGATCCTTCCCATCAGCACGAAAGCATGCCTGGTGTCTCCCCAGGCCTTTTCGAGGTAAAGCTAAGTCCTCCCTCGTGGGTGTCTCTTCGGCCACTTTCCTGTTTGTGTTCCTTCGCATCCTAACTCCTCAAAAGAGCTGTCGATTCCTGCCATTGACAGTTTCTTCATCTTTTCTTTAACTGCGTCAATCAGGCTTTTATTCCCGTCTCTCCCCCCGTCAAAGGTCGCCCCTGATCTCCTTGTCACCAAATCCAGTGTCACCTCTCAGACCTCATCTCACATGCGTGTGCTTGTGCTTCTAGGGAGAATGCCAAGTAATACGAAAATGTAAAAAAATGATGCTATACCAAGTACTGTATTCCGTCTCTGCCTTTGAAAACCTATGGACTGCGTATTGGCGAGAGAAGCCAAGTTGTCCCCTGAACGTGGCCTAGAAGCTACACTGTGGAGGAGACGAGCAAAGAGTCCTTAGGAGCAGTCGGTTTTCTAGCTCTGTGATGAGCATGAGTCGTGAGTCATGAGTCAACCAGTTGAGTGTAGTTGGAGCAGAAAGGCTATTGGGCTGTTTCCAACGGATGAGGAGCAGATTCGACATCGTCTCCTAATTTCCGAAGCCAAAGCGGAGTCAGAGAATCTGTGCTCCGGTCCCAGTTTTATTCCTGCCCCTTCCTGCTCAGAGGCGAAGACATGGGCTTCCCGCTTCAGATCTACTCCTTTTAAACCTGTGGGTAGATCGGCTCATCTCGTGCCAATGTCTTGTGCTCATGGCTACTGCCGGGGACATTGAGCTGATATTTGGTGATCTTGCCTTTTTCTCCCCCTTAAGCCCTCTTTCTGTGTTCTACTTTTAGATAGTTGCATGGATCAAAAACTGCCACGTGCTCTTTGAAAGCAGCTAAGTGACACTAATGGGACTCAGATCAGCTCGAGTGTCTAGATGTTGGCTGTGTTGGCACTTGGAGTTGGTGGCCAGTTTTCAGCCTTCTCTGTGGTCTCTGTTCTTTCAAAGATTCACATCCCAGACAAGACATTGCCTCACCTGCCCGGCTTAGAAGACCTTGGCATTCAGGCAACCCCGCTGGAGCTCAAGGCCATCGAGGTGCTGCGGCGTCACCGCACATACCGCTGGCTGTCTGCCGAAATTGAGGATGTGAAGCCGGCCAAGACAGTCAATATTTAGTCGAGCAGCCCTTGGGTCTTGGTGTTGTTTGGGTCACCTAGCTAGTGACCAGCCTACATTCTTTAGAGAACCCTGTACATAGCGAATAAGTTTCCTCTATTAAAAGATCTGAGGTTGAATTCTGCAGTATTTCCTTTCTTGATTTATAAAGGGAGAAATTTAATCGTTTAGAACTTCAGCGTAATTTTCTTTAGATACAAGTTTAATGACATTTATTGTTTATTTTCTGAAATGCCAGAGGGTTTGAATTTCCCTACGTCAGGCTACTTCTAGCATATGTCCTAGCAGTCAAAGATCCCTTTTTAATGCCAAATTATTGTGAAGACCCAAGTGATAATGTGATTCTAAATCTCCATTAAATGAGAAAATATACATACAGTGTTCCCTAGCTAATCTGAATTTTTTCACACCTAAGATATGTTTTTGCAATTTATTTCAGTAATGTCTATAAACATTTTTTAAATCGTACATATATGTAAAAACATGGTCGACATGGGTTCTCAGACGCAGCAACTTCACAGTCTTCTTGGATCTGAGCTGTCTGCGGCCTCCAGCCCCATGCTGTTAGGACCACATCTGGGTTATTTCAGATGCCTGTCTCTCTCTTCCAAGAGGGGCCTCATCCTCTATGTCAGTGATGCCAGCACTTACGAATCCGGACCTTTTGCTTAAGCTGTTAAAATTGCAGCCAATGTTCAGGTGAACGATGAGTTTAGTGTTGGCAAATCCCTTACTGTGGTGTGATGAGAACTCCCTTCATTCGTGGTGCAGTCACACACCACTTTCCCAGGTGGCTCGAGGATGGTCACTGTGTCCCACTGGCTCTTGACCTCCTGATCTGTGGGTCGGGGATGTCAGTGAAAACCCCGTTCAGTTATAGTAATGCCCGTCTCATCTTTTTGGAGAAAGGTACTTGAGTGTCGAAGGTAAGTCCTTCCCCTGTCGTCTCTGAATGTGCCAGAATCTTTTTGTCCCAGAGTGGGCCAATATGTGCCACTCATGGTATGATCCCAGGATCGGCAGCCTCAGCATCACATGGGAGCCTGCTCGAAATGCAGAATCTCAGGCCCTGTCCCAAGCCTGAGGAATCAGAATCTGCATTTTGGCCAGGCCTCCGGGAGGTCTTTGTGCATGGTGTAGCACGAGAAGCCCTGCTGTCCCAGAGAGCTGCAGCAGAGTTCAGTGTGATTCCTGTTTCCATCGGGGGCTGAGCCAGACGCAGGCCTCTACAAGGAGGGCCCGGGAATTGTATTTTATTAAACATGCCAGTGTATTCACACGCACACTGGTATGTGATGATCAGTATACGAGGGAAAGGAGCAAACTCCAAGTTCATGCTTTATTTTATAAGGTGAGATATCGCCTGTTATTTTGGAGAACACCCTTGCTGGCCATCAGCCGGGCCGGAATGTCCACAGATGGGTGGATTTGATTAGAAAGGAACTGTCATTCTGTAATGAACAGTGTCCTCTCTTATAATATCTGCATTTTCTTTTTTTAAGTCTTTTTTTTTTTTTTGAGTTAGAGTCTCACTCTGTCGCCCAGACTGGAGTGCAGTGGAACGCTCCCAGCCACCAGAGCCTCGACTCGCAGGGCTCCAGTGATCCTTCCGCCTCAGCTTTCCAAGGAGCCAGAATTACAGGCGTGCTACCACGCCCAACTAATTTTCGATTTATTGAAGAGACTAGGTCTCGCCAAGTTGCCCGGGCGGGTCTGGAACCCACGGGCTCAGGCAATCCACTCACCTCGACCTCCCAAAGCGCTGGGATTATGGGCTGAGCTACCAAGCCTGGCCTTTTAATTCTTAAAAAAAAATTTTATTGATATATAATAGATGCTCATAATTTGGGGGTACATGTGATAATTTGATATATTCATATAATCAGGGTAATTGAGACATACTTCACCCTAAATATATATCTTTTCTTTATGCTGGGAAGTTTCAAATCATTCTTCACTAGCTATTTGAAGTGTACAGTACAGTAGATTAATGTTAACTGTAGTCACCTGCTGGTCTACGGAACACCAGGTCTTATTTCTTATAACTAATTCTCTGCACTTTCTAGCAATACTGTTTTTGTCTCTCGTATCGTAACTCAGGATGCTACATGGCTTACTTTTTCTAAAACTGTAATTCAATCAGGATAGTTTTTCTTTGCTGTCCATTCAGTGCCCTCTTCTGTAATAAAAGTTTTATAATGTACCTTTTATTATCCTGATATGGAAGTCATAGTTATCATAACCTCTCTGTCTATAGAACCAAAATATAATTAATGCCATATGTCAACAAGGACTCAAAGGAAAACATGATGACTAACACGTGTCCACATCTGTGAGCACAGCGTCACTGAAGGCGTCGTGAGTTGTCGATTGCTTGCATCCACGAGGGCAGTCACCTTGGATACCACAGCAGCAAACAGACTGGTGTGATGCAGGGATAGGCTGTCTTAGTCACTTACGTACTGTCAGCACCGTTGCTGTTGTTTCCAGAAGCGGCAACTTCTGAAATGGTGAGCCACTTCTTGTGAAGTTCAAAACCAAAATATATTCCCCCCTAAATTGACATGGTACTTGCATTCTTAGAAAAGGCAACATATATTAAGTTCATATACATATATTGAATTCATACTGAAGAATATTTATATCTGTAAAACAGATTCCAAGTTCAGATGACTGTGAATCGTCTTCTGGAAGTCACGTGAGGTTTGTGTCAATTCCTAATTTTTAAGTTTGACACCAGGGTGTGTCCGTTCTTGGTTCCCACTCTCTAAATGCCCACAGTGCTCTTCAATCATTGTTTTACCACAAAATATATTCACATTTTAAGAGATGTTATCTATGTATTATTTTTTGAAGTTGAATTACAGCAGCAACGGCAGTATGATGTTTGCTCAAAAGATGTCATTAATCAAGTGAATGTTAGCGTGACCATGTGACACGCAGGACAGTCAAAGAAAATGGTGGAAGCACCGTTTTCAGTCAAGGAATGCAAGACCATTTTGAATGATATTTGCAATTCAAGATTGTTGTGGAAGTATGTGTGATAATGGAGGCGTGGGTATGCAACAGAACCTCCCAGATGCCCCCAAACTGCATATATTTGTGATAACTCTGAGACACGTGGTTCTGTGTGTGATGTGCCTAAGGGAAGGTCCAGGAGGCCTGGCACAGGAGCAAGTCCTGCAGTAGTTTGCTGTCATCATAAGTTTCTGGGTACTGATGCCAACCACTTTGAGCACCTCTTGCAATTGCCGAGGTCAAATGTGACTTGCATTCATGTTTTGTTATTGGTATATATTGAGTATTACAGTTTTAGTAGTTTTTTCCTTTCTCAAAATGTGGATACGTACTTTTGGTACCCTCTGTATTTGAGGTGGTGAGTGTGATGTTTACCCTAATTGGATCATTATACAAGGTGTACATACGAGGGTGGGGTATCCAGATAAACCAGGAATTTATTTATTAAAAAACGGTATTCTTACATGTTTAAACTGCAGTCACCTTCAGAGTACTCTCTGTTGGTTGCAATACAACTATTGAGATGCTTTTTCCACTGCTCAAAACAGCTTTTGAACGTATCCATTTTTATGCCTTTTAGTGCTTCTGCTGTTTTTTGTTTCACCTCTTCCACGTTGCAAAACGTTTCCCTTTGAGGACTATTTTTCACCTGGGGAAATAACAAAAAGTCACTCTGGGCAAGGTCGGTTGAATAGGGTAGCAGGGCACAGGCATCATGCCGCCTTTGGTCAAAAACTGCTGAACATTGCGTGGTGTGGGAAGGTGCTCTCATAAGTCGCACATCATGAAATGGCAAAGCATTGAAAGAATCTCCAAAAATAATTAGCTGAAGCCAAATGCAGCCTCTCACAACAATGCTAGCTGGTACACTGATGCCAGTGGATTCTTAGAGCACCTGATGGGGGAAAACCAACCTCCAGAGAATAATTCTGGTTTTGGGGGGGTTCCCTCTTGTATATTGAAACATCACATTTGCCCAATCAATATGTACAATTATGTGTCAATTAAAAATAAAACTTAAAAATAAAATGTTAAATTATTAAATATGATAAAACTTTAAATACCAACAGGCAGGGAATTTCCCCAAATTTACTCTAAAATATCAACAAGGGTTTGAGTTACTACATTCTCTATACTTAAAAGTCTTTCAGAGGTTGAAGACCTTTACCAGCAGCCTTGGTCCATTTCTGTTGCTATAACAAAATCCCTAAGACTGGGTAATTTGTAATATTAATGTATTTCTCACAGGCCTGAAGGCTGGGAGAGAGTTCAAGATCAAGGTGCCAGCAGACTGGGTCTGGTGAGGGCTGCTTCTGCTTCAGAGATGGTGCCTTCTGGCTGGCTGCTTCCTCACATGGAGAAAGGGTACCAGGGCACTCTTCAACCTTTTCTAAGAGCGCCAGTCCCGTTCACGAGGGCAGAGTTTTCATGTCCCCGTCACCCCCTAAAGGCCCTGCCTCTTAATACTGCTGCATTGGGGTCTGAGGTCAACATGAATTTTGGAGGAACACAACATACAAACCTTGGCACCGACTTAGGAAACACTTTTACCAGCCTTAGCTAGTGGGTTATTCTCTTCTCCGTGTGTGGAGATTGCATATGACCAGGTATTGTGAGCTGGGCATTAGACATGGAATATCACACCCAGGGTGATTCTCTCCATGATAAAGAGGGGTGAGTGAATCTCCATTTATAGGGGCCATTCCTGTAGAGCAGCGGTCCTCAACCTTTTTGGCATCAGGCCGGTTTTGTGGAAGACGGTTTTTCCGTGGACAGAGTTGGGGAGATGGTTTCAGGATGATTCAAGCCATAACGTTTATTGTGCAATTCTATTATTAATACATTGTAATATATAACAAAATAATTCTACAACTCACCATTAAAAAAAATAGAGGCACAGACGGAAGCAATCCATAAAGTAATGGGTGGGCCAAGCGTGGACTAAAAAAATAAGTGTCAGATTCTGACGGAAAGCCTGCCACCACATGCAGCTGTGCAACTGAAGTACAGCAACTCCCTTGCCGCTCACTGATCAAGTGTTGATATGAATCTGCAAGCAATTGGTTGATGATGGTCTCTGCAGTCAACCTCATGCTAATGTTCGCCTGTATTTGCAGCCTCTCCCCACTGTATCACCACCTCAACTCCACCCCAAGTCATCAGGCAGTAGATTTGCATAAGGACCATAAGGAATGCGCAACCTACATCCCTTACATGCAAAGTTCACAATAGAGTTGCACTCCTTTGAGAATGATCTGACAGGAGGTGGAGCTCAGGCGGTCATGCGAGCCCAGGGAGCAGCTGTGAGTACAGATGAAGCTTTGCTGGTTTGCCAGCTCATCTCCTGCTGTGCAGCCTGGTTCCTAACAGGCCACAGACTGGTACTGGTCCATGGCCTTGGGTTGGGGAACCCCGCTGTAGACTTCAAGCCATGCCCTCCTGGAGCTGCACTGGTTGCCCATATCCTCTGGATCCATGTTGCATATTATTTGGTGCTGTGCTCACAGCTAATTTGAGCCTGCAAGACTGTCAGCCCACCCTGTTATCATTTATCTGCATTTATCATTAAACCTGTGTGATTCGACAAATCTGTTTACCCTCTGATTCTGCTTTAAAGTCCTTTCACGTTCTTTCTGAGTCCTTCTGTGAATCTCCTTCAGATTTGCTAGGCCCGAAGATCATCTCACACCCTTTGTCCTAATGTCAAAAATAAGTTCAATGATGGAAGAGATATGGAAATACGTGCAAAGAGCTCTGAGAGTATAAAGAAGAGTCCATCTCTGGGAGAGTCAGAGAAAATGCCATAGAATAGAGTTTTCAAAGCTGAGTCTTGAGGCCAACCCCAAAATGTGTGGGTTGGGGGGAACTGAGGAGGAAGCAGTCGTTCATACTGTGCCGAGAATAGCATGACCGCCGGGGTCTTGGGTGAAGAGGTGGTTTTTCGTGGGAGGCAGAATCAATGTGTCGGGGAGTACACAAGTGAGGAGTCTGACCTTCATCTTGGAGATAATGCAGAGCAGGTGAGCTCTATGCAGATTTGGCTCAAATATGAGCCCCACCACTTCTTAGCAGTGAGGTTTGGACGAGTCCCCTGATCGCTCTTTCTCAGCCTCACTTTTCTTGCCTATAAAATGGAGCTGATAATAATAACCACATGATGGGATGGTGGTGAGGAATTAAATGAGATAATGCATATAAAATCTGAGCCTGGCACATCCTGAGAACTAAGTAAACGTGAGCTGTTAACCATTTAAGAAGGAAATACCAAGCCGGTCTGACTCCATACATTTGTTTCCTGGCTTAATAAAATAGCTGTCATTCCTGAGAGAGGGAGTGATCCCAATTTTCTAAATGATGGAAGCAGGGCCTGTTAGAAGGCAAACTGCCCCTTAGTAAGGAGCTGAGTTGGTTTTCGACCTCCATCTATCTGACTCCAAAGCGGATGCCTTGTTCCAGGAAGGGCTTAGGGATGCTTAGGAGAAACACATCGTCAGATTTACATTCTAGAAGGTCATGGAGTGATGGGAAGCATGGTGGAATGGAAGGCATATTTGAAGAAACCCTTCCCGTGAAGGAATAAGCACGAGGAAGAGAATGAAGTGAGGAGAGACTTTTATTTGAAAAGATTATTGCAAGGGAGGGACTGGGGGTCCTGCAGTAAAGGAGAGACACTGGCCAGGCTCGGTGGCTCAGCCTGTAATCCTGTGCTTTGGGAGGCTGAGGTGAGCGGATTGCCTGAGCCCGCGGGTTCGAGACCTGCCTGGGCAACTTGGCGAGACCCATCTCTACAATAAATCAAAAACTAGCCGGGCGTGGTAGCGCGCACCTGTGGTTCCAGCTACTTGGAAGGCTGAGGCGGAAGGATTGCTGGAGCCCAGCAGGTCGAGGCTGCGGTGGCCGGGAGCAGCCACTGCACTCCAGTCTGGGCGACAGAGTGAGACTCCAACTCAAAAAATAAATAAAATAAAGGAGAGACACTATAATGAAGTCTGAGCTCAAGTTCTGCAGCAGAAGGTGGTGGGGGTTTTGAGGGCTGAACAAGCTGCGGAAAAGTCTGGGGACGTGGAGTCATTGGATTCTGTGGGACTCAAAGTGAGAGAGGTTATGGGGCCTCTGTGATTGCTGGTTGGCTTTATCCAAAGGAAAAATAAACTTGTGCTACCCTTTTGACAGGAGGGAGTCCTGCAGCTTGGAGCAAGGTGCCCTCCTAATTGGGCACCCTTCCTTCCCACAGAAGAATGAGAGATGGGGTGTTGTCTCTGATGATAACATTTCAGGGTATGGCCCCTGGGTCCTTGAGAAAGACAGTGCTGAGCTGTAAAACTGGCAAGAGGCTGGAAGATCATTTACATCCCATTGAGGCCCAGAGAGAATTTACAATTGCAAGTTTTCTAAACAAAATGCTCTCAGGAAAGGGAGGCCAGGGGCCTAATGTCCAGAAGAAGCCTGGCTAAAGTTGAGTTAGGCGGATGGGAGTGTGAAAGCCGTCTTGGTCAGAGGGAAGGAAAGGTGTCAGCACCTTGATGGGAGCAGACGGTGGTCCCGGCAGAGAGAGGGCACGACTTGTGGTGCTAGACCCCGGAGGAAGGGTCGGGGACTGAAACCAGAGCATAGAGGGGGTTAGCCTCATACTCCAGGATTGGGTGGGCTCGTAGTAATGATATATGAAGGCATATTAAAGAAAGCCCACTCCTGATGGAAAGTGTGACTTCATGTTTTGTCACTCTCTGCGTTCCTTTAAAACCTATAAACTAGAATGTGAGGCACATGAGAGCAGGGCTATTTTTCTGTCACAGTCACGGCTTATGTCCACGACACTTAGATCAGTGTCAGGCATCTGGTGAATACATACATGAATAGGATGGAGAGACTCTTCCTTATACTTAGATGGAAACTCCATCTGACTCCAAATTGCTCCAGTTTTGTTCAGATAATAACTAAATTCAGTGTTAGGGTACAGACAGGGTGAGTTTGGATGGATGGAGAGGGAGAGATGCAGGGAGGCACATCACCGACAGAGGCAAGCCGGAGGTGCGCGCTGGCAACCCAGAGTTCGGAGTAAATGTAAAGAATTGCAACACACAGAGGTGAAAGGAGATAAGATTTATTTAAGAAAGCTTCACCCCCCACACGGAGTGGGCCAACACTCTAGGTGAGTGTGGCATCGCAGCCCCCCCAAAGCCCTGGCTTAAATCCTTTTCCTTGGCGATGTTGCAATCAGGTAGACGTGACTGCAGTGACTTCCTTATCGACCACCTTTGGGTGTCTCAGAGAACCTGTGACACAGAGACCCACTAATGTCCGCTCACATTATCATAGCCCCTAGAGAAGGGCATGACAAGGATTCTAATTATCCTGCACCTTCCCAAACGGCTTTCCTTAGAGCTAAGGGAGAGTGCACCTCCCCTTATCTCTTAGGCATTCCCAGTGGGTAGCTTCCAGGGATCCTTGCCTTCCCTGTGGATAGTACCCAATTTACTGGAAGATCAAATCCCCACCTGCTCCGCCTCTGAGCGGTCATAACTTTTGTAATTACAAGTTTCATGACTTTTACAATCCTTGCCCAATGCATGATGTCCTAGGCCTTGTAAATTCCCTTTACTCTAGGCCAGCTTGACTGCCACTATGAGATACCTCCTATACCTGTCAGCAGGAAGTCTGTTTCTGAAAAGACAAAGTCGGCAAAGTTAATTTTACTTCAAGTGTCCATTTCTCCAAAAGTATAGCTTCTACTTTCTCATCACTATATTAAGGTTTTAGGAACGAGATGAAAAATGGCCTTCAGCTCTCTGTCTGTCCTTTCATTCGTAAAGGAAATTTCAAGTTATAATAATTTCAAGTTATAATAGACTCAATTTGGTAATTAGGATGTCCGGTCTTATGAAATAATTAAAATTTCAGCTTGACAGTTTTACATTTCCCCTCTGTCCCCAGCTGAGATCTAAGAAGACCATATAGTTGGCTACTTTCTGGGTTTCCATTTTTCTTGATCCTCAGTTTACCAACAGAGGTTGTTTACTCTCTGAGAGTGGGCCACAGGGGAGAGGGGATTGGGAGGAGAGGGCAGTCTTATGGGATAAGGGTCTTCACCACAGATGTCTGGGCCTTCTTGGCAGCAGATGTTTAAAGCTGAACCTGGTGATACTTTAGGGAAAGAGATGATGGTTTTGAGGCAGGGTAGCCAGTGTAGTTTAGACATAGATAGATGAGTTTCGTGTGGGCAGGTCCAAATTAAAACAGGGCAGGCATTCAGACATCTTTCTTATTGGTATATGACCTTCATCCGACTGACCAGGCACACCAGATCTGACCACCTTGCAGGCTGGAATGTGGAACTCCCAGTACATAAATCACAGAAACGTAAGGAATTGTCCAAAACACAAACGTGATTTTTTTTGCCCAAATCTAGTTAGGCCATAACTTTCACTATTTAGAAGGTCCTTGTGACCTAAAAAGGTTGAGAGACGGTCATCAAAACTCATGACGAGATACCTGCAGCCTACACCTCGTAGTTCATGGTTAGCTTAATCACTGTTGAAACCTTGTATAAAACTTCTTGTCAAAGGCAAGCACGTGTCCCTTCTCTTCAGGCATCCATGCTCTCCCTTGAGTGTGTCTTTTTCTCTCTAATAAATTCTTTCTTAAACTAATCTTTGGACTCTCTCTGAAATTCTTTATGTGGCAAAGGCAAGCACCCATGGAGCAACATACCACACTCCACCCAGCATCATCTTGGGAGGGTCACTGAAACTGTGGAAGTAGATGCTGAGGACAAAGTATCGTATTAATAAAACATTGCCTATTAACACCTTAGCACAAATGGAAGTAGCTACACCTTGCTGATAAGGACTGAATGGCTGAATACGGACGAATGATTTATGGAGGTGTGGAGAGGCAGTTGATGGAAACAGTAGTAGGAAATTCAGATGAAGGAATCGTAAGGACATTTCAGTGATCTAGTCCAAGCTCCACATTTTATCACTGTAGAAACTAAAAACAAGAGAGGTGACAGATTTATATCATCTGGGGATGGGGGAGAAAAAGCAAATCTTTGCTGGGGCCAGGCAGTTCATAAATTGGGCACTAGGAAGTAGAGTGTAGGGGAAAGTTTGTACTTCAGTGGAAAATTGTGTATTGTCTTGTCTCGAGTCTGGACTAAAACATACTGCTCCTAGCTTTCAGATTCTGAGTCTAGGAGATGCTTTACTGCAGATAACTGACAGTAATACAAAACAATTATTGTCTAAAGACTTGTAAATTCTGGCTTGTGCAGGTTCAGCTGACCTCCCGTCCCCAGTTTTGTCTCCGTGGACGATCTTCCTTACCTGTGGATTCTCTTTGGAACTGGTTGTAACTCCATCCCGTGCTCTTCATCAAAATTAAGTAAACACTTCAACATGTATTTTTTCTCATATCTGTTCGGGAGTCACAATTTTTATCTTTATTTCAAAATTATTATTACATTGTAATATGTAACAAAATAATTCTACAACTCACCATTAAAAAAAAAGAGGCACAGACGGAAGTGATCCATAAAATAATGGGTGGGCCATGCGTGGACTAAAAAAATAAGTGTCAGATTCTGACGGAAAGCCTGCCACCGCATGCAGCTGTGCAACTGAAGTATAGCAACTCCCTTGCCGCTCACTGATCGGGTGTTGATATTAGTCTGCAAGCAACTGGTTGATGATGGTCTCTGTGCAGTCAAAACTCATGCTAATGTTCGTCTGTATTTGCAGCCTCTCCCCAGTGTGAGTATCACCGCCTCAGCTCCACCCCAGGTCATCAGGCAGTAGATTTGCAGAAGGACCACAAGGAACTGGTTATAACTCCAAAATTAAGTAAACACTTTAACATGTATTTTTTCTCATATCTGGTTGGGAGTCACAATTTTTATCTTTATTTCAAAATTATCCTTGAACAAAAAGGAACTGTGGTGAACCAGGCAGCCTGTGCACTTCACTCCAGCTGATTGTTTCCTGGTGGGGAGGTCGGTCAGTGTTGCCAGAACTCCAGTTTCTCAAGGAAAACTGAAAATCTAATTTTTATGAATATGTAAAAACCCTTTTATGTTTAAATATTGGCACCTAAACAAACAAAAAAGAATGTGTGCCTAGTCAAACTCACAGGGGCCAGATCTGTTCCCTTGGCCGCTTGTTGGGTCAGGAAAACAAGAAACCTGGACCCAACAAGGAGTACTATGGGCTAACCTGGGTTTGTCCAAGTGGCTCCTGCATATACGAGGGGACACCCAAGAAAACCCGGAATTATCTTTTGGTGGGTGGGCCCCTTGTAATACAAGCTTCCTCCTCTAGGTAAATGTTCTAGGAACCCATAAGCATCAGGGTACCAACTAGCATTGTTGTAAGTGGCTGTGTTCAGCTTCAGTGAGGGTTTTTTGTTTTTGTTTTTTTTGAGAGTCTTTCAAGGCATTTGCCCGGTTCATGATGGGTGGCTCCGGAGAGTACTGGCCCACACTGTGCTGAGTGTGCGCAATTTTTGACCAAAACCAGCTTGACCCCCATGCCGCACATTCTGCACATTCCTATTCACCCAATCTCGCCCTGAGCGACTTTTTCATTGTTTCCCCAGTTGAAAGAAGTCCTCAAAGGGAAACTTTTTGCCAGTGTCGAAAAGGCGAAATGAAAACTGGCAGAAGCACTAAAAGGCATCAAAATTGATGGGTTCAAAAACTGTTTTGATCAGTGGGAAATGTCTCAATAGGTGTATTGCATCAAAGGGAGAGTACTTTGAAGGTGACTGAAGTTTACACATGCAACAATAAATGCACAGTTTTTAAATTAATGAATGCCAGATTTTGGGTGTCCACTCTTGTACTTTCTCATTCTTACCCCAACCCTCTTAAGTAGATATCATCAATCCATTTTACAGGACAGCCACAAAATGCCCAGAGTCAGATCGCAGCAGGACCAGACCCAGGTTTTCTGACCAGAGCTGTTCTTGGAGCAGTGAGAGGCAGAGGAGGAAAGGAAAGGGCTTGCTTTACAGTTTCGCCTAGAGCCAGCCCAAGTCTGAGCCATGTGAGATCACAAGAATGTAATTTAAAGAATTTACCAGAGCCCTGTTGAGGACAGCTGCCTGGAAGATTCCGACTCAAGAAACCTTGGATATGAGCTGTTTGGCCTTTTTCACAAGCAGGTTTTGAAAGGCAAAAAGAAGAGCAAGGATACAAGGGGCTGATACAAGGTTGTCAGGAGTTCCTATTAGCTTACAGATACAATGACATCAATTCGTGATTGGCTATACACTGTCGAACTATTCAGTATGAGTTACGGTGTCCAGTGGGGGACACTGTTAGGTTAACTTAGAGCTACTCGGGGTGTCTGTCTGTCTAGAGTCCATACAGCCAGCACCTCCAAGAGAGGATTACTTTGCTCATAGGAGTGAATGGGACATGACTGCTGCCTCATTTCAGTGACTCCCTGGAACAGATAATTTAGGGGACATTCGTATTCCACAAAGGAAAGTTTCCCTTTTTTTTTTTTTTTGATCCGAACGATTGTTTTGTTTTCAGTGATTACAAATCTAGCCTAGTACTTAGATAGTCTGAATCCAATGATTCTAAGTCAAAATAAAAGGAAAACCATGAACATGTTACTAGAAAAGTAATCGCTCTGATGAATTTTTTTAAAAAAGAGCCGTTCGGGTTTTGAGTTTCCTTTATAGGTTTCATGACATAAAGCACTGATTTATTCATTCATTTGTCTAAAAAATTACTGGCCTATTTTCTCACTTTTAAAAATGTTTGACTCTAAAACATTTGAGTTTTATTTTGGGGCACAGTAGATAGTGAATCTGTGACTTCCTGTCCTTTTTCTGTTTTTTACTAAATAATCGTTGATATCCTCTATGTCATAGGCGAGAGGTTAAATGCGTGAATTCTGGCTTCAGATCCCAACTTCAATAACTGCTAGCTTGGTGGTCTTGGGCAAGGTTCTTAACCTCTCTCTGCCTTAGGTTGTTCATCTATAAAATGGGTATAACTGTGTCTACTAATTTCATAGTTGTGAAAATTAAATGAATTAATGTATGTAGAACACATTGAAACCTGATTAAGTGCCACATATGTGTTGGCTATTGTTATATACCAAATCTTGTTACTATGTGGGTCTGTTTTGAAGCTCTACTGTTTCACAGATATACTTTGTGCCAAGTTGGATTCTATTTTAATTATTGCATCTTTATAGCATTTTTGATACCCGCTGAAACACACCTAAAATCCGCCTTGGTCCTTGATGGATCCAGACCTTGGGTTGAGAAGAGAAGAACATATTTTCTTCAAGAAAGCATTCTGAAGACTCACCAGTTCACTGTATTGTTTCACTTCTTTGTTAATTCTTTTACTAAATACTTAGGACGACACTAGTATGTCCAACTCTATGTTATGTTATGCGAGTCAGAGATGAAGGAGGTATTTTCTCCGTCTTTGAGGCACTTAAGTCTAGAGGGGAAGACATGTATGTAAGCAGATAAATTAAAATACACCCAGGTAGTGTTATTTCAGATATACAAGCAAAGCAACAGTGATCATTTTCCTAGCTGAGTGAGGAGTTAGGAAGAGCATCAGAGGAAAACTGAGCCATAAGTTGAACTCTGAATGGTAGGAGTTTGACTCATTATGAATTGAGAGAAAAGAAGAAGGAAATACTAAGCAGGAGAAACAAAGGCCTGACACTGTGAGGACACTCGGCTGGACAAGAACCGGGGGTCAGCCAGGCACACGTGCAGCACGTTAGTGGGTTTGAATCCCATCCAGCTGGAAACAGGAGCCACTGAAAGGCTTGAAGCAAAACAGCAAGATCAGACTTGTGTTGTAGAAAGATCGCGCTGAATGGACACATGAACGGAATCAGAAGAGGACAGAACTGCAGGCAGGGAGGCCAGCTGAGTCTGGGAGGTCACTCAAGCAAGACTCGGTGATAGCTTAGAAGAGTGGAGAGAGAAAAGCGGACCAGTTTGAAAGACATTTAGGAAACTGAATCGACACATCTTGGTGATAAACTGGATGTGGAAGATGAAGGTGAAGAATCAAGGATGCTTCCAAGAATCCTGTCTTGGGAACCTGTCTGACTGGTCATGCGTCTGAAACATGAAGCATTGAAAAGTGAGCAGATTCATTGGGAGAAGAAGATGAATTAACTTTGGAGGTGTCTGTGGAACATCCAAGTGGAAATTGCAAAAAGCATTTGGCCAACATGCCTATGAAGGTCAGTCTAATTAGTAATCAGAGAAATTCAAATTTAGATGACCTACCATATTAGTTAATAATAATAATTTTAAACAGAAAATTATTGGTCAATCTCTCTCTCTCTCTCTCTCTCTCTCCCTCTCTCTCCCCCTAACACTTCCTTCCGTTGAAATCTTTAAAATATTCCTTCTCTGGTAACTTATACTTGAAACTGTTAAGAGGCCCCACATGGTGGCTCATGCCTGTAATTTTGGAAGGCTGAGGTGAGAGTCCAGGAGTTTGAGACAAGTCAGGAAAACATATTAAGACCCTGTCTCTACCAAAAAGAAGAAGCAGCAGGAGGAGAAGGGGAAATAAAATAAACAAATAAGAGCAAAATACTGAGGTGGAAGCAGAAGCAGTGTGGAGGATAGAAGCCTTGGTGCTCTGCTAGCTCACTGTTGACCTTCTGACCTTTACATCCTCCCAAGTGTCTCTGGGTGGGATCCCTAGAACTTCTCTGAGGATGGTGGGAAAAACCACTGGCTTAGAGCACTAGGGATGAAAAGTTACGTTCCCTGGAAAGGTAGAACTAGGCTTAGTAACTGGCAGGAGAGTGTCCCAGTGGCAAATTGCCCAGGAAAGAAAAGGACAGGCCAGAAAGCCTGCATCACAAGCTGCACTGGGGTGGGAGAAGGAACACAGGGGAGGAGGGCTGACTTCCAGAATCCACCTCAGCCTTGAAGCACAGAGCCTTTACTAGAGACACTCTACCAGTTGGAGAGTCATGCTGTTCCCTATCTGAATAAATCAGCTACACCCAAAATCAAGCTAAGATACCCATCATGAACATACACACATGCACCTAAAAAATATACATAATGGCTTGTCTCTTACTGTGGTTCGTGCTATCTTCCTGAAAAGGTGTGAGAAAATTTATATGTTAAAACCCCAGAGGGTGGAGCCTATTCCCAGAGGGATAGAAGTGCAGCAAAATCTCTAAATAAGTATTTGAGCACATTTTCCTCCTTGCTTCTCAAGCCCGTTGTGGCAGCATTAAAAATGGCACAGAGACATCACAGCAATAGTACTAGCTGCCCAGAAGTATCCCACAGCCCAGGCACCTCCAACCTTTTATGGAAATAGCAACCTTTACCCACTCCACTATACAGAAACACAAACTCCACCACCAACACCGCCACTGCACCGTGGATGCTTCTTTCATCATCTTTTTTCCTGTCTTGATGTTGTGCGCCATCCCACCTTTGGATGAAACTGGAGTTCTGTCTAGGCACTACTGGTCCAAAGTCTGTGGCTAAGAGCTGAGTCCTAAAGAAAGAGGAAGAGAAAGAGAACACCAGGAAATCATTTCAAGTATTTATTTAGTGGCCTCTTTGGCTGTCTTACATTTCTTTGGTGATTTCCGAAAAAGACATTTTTCCTGGAGTTGTAATTGCCTTTGTTTTTCTTTTTCTGAAAAGACATACCCTTTAATTGTATAATTGGACTCTTCTATTTTGTTAACTGTGCAGTATTATGAATAGTCACATAAAAGGTTTTTTATGTGCATTCATTTTTATTTTTCTCGGGTTGCTGCCTAGGAGAGGAACAGCTGGATCATTCACATCAGCCCTTTAAAAGCAAAGCGTTTGCTCTGACTAGTAGCTGCAGAGGAAGTCAGAGAGCTTGCAAGCATGAGGAGGATGTGATGTACTGCTACTGGTTCTGGTGACAGAGAGGACCAGCTGGCAAGGATCTCAGGTAGCTTGCAGGAGCTGAGAGCAGCACTGACTCACAACCAGCAAGCAGCTGGGGCTATAGCTCCCGTTCTATAGCTACAAGGAACTGAATTCTGCCAACAACCGGAACAACCTCATAAGCAAATTCTTCCCCAGAGACTACAGATACAAGCCAGCTCAGCTGACACCTTGAGTTTGACCTCAAGAGATGCTTGGCAGAGGACCCAGTTGACACTCAGACTTCCGACCTACAAAACTGTGTGGTTTTAGTAATTTGTTACTCAGCAACAGAAAGTTAATACACTTACTTTTTGTTCTCATTGTTTTATCAATTGCTCGCTCCATGATTGTAGATTTGTCCATTTTACCTTTAGTTCTCTCAGTTTTTGCTTTGTATATTTTGATGTCCTGTTATGAGGTTGTTAACTAAAATTAAGGCTCTTGAGACAGAAATAATTTTATAAAGTTGTATTGGAAGCCAAATGTGAGGATTGGCCTGGGAAAACACACCAATAAAGCTGGAAAAGTCCTGGAGTCTGTTACAAGTTGAAAGACTTTTATGGGAAAGTTCAAGAAGGGAGGGTGACTCCCTTATACCAAACTTGCCTAGTCTGGTTTTTTTTATTGGAGATACAATAGAGGATATTCCCATTGTATACAGATTGCAAAAAAATAGGCTAAAATGTTTACATGCAAGACAATCAGTAAAACTTTATGATTCAGAAATAAAGCAGTCTCCTTTTCAATGTCACTGGGATTTGCATTAATCATTTTGTCAATAATTTGAGGAATTCATGATTAGAGTTTATTTTTTTTATGAGTTGGGGTCTCACTATATCCCCCATGTTGCAGTGCAGTGGCACAATCATGGCTCACTGCAGCCTATAACTCCTGGGCTCATGTAATCCTTCTGCCCCAGCCTCTCAAGTAGTTGAGACTACGAGTGCACAACACTGTACCCAGCTAATTTTTTTATTTTTGGTAGAGATGAGGTTTATGTTGCCCAGATTGTTCTCAAACTCCTGGACTGAAACAATTCTCCTGCCTTGGCCTCCCAAAGTGCTAAGATTAGGGGCATGAGCCGCCATGCCCAGTCAGATTATTTATGTAGGGACTAGAAGTTGTCGTAAGTCACAAGGCCTTCCCAAGACAGGTTAATCTGGAAGCTTGTTTACCTTTCAAGTGAACTGTAGCTTAGCAAGGTACATATACATTCAGAATTGTTATGTCCTACTGACTGGCCTTTTTGTTATTATAAAAATTACCTATCTCTGGTAATTCTCTTTAAAGTCGTCTTTGTCTGGTATTAATAAAACCACACTAGCTTTTTCATGCTTACTGTTTGTTTATTTTTCAAATCTTTTCTTTTTTATTTTTACATTTTTTAAAAATTTTGTTTTACGTTTTTTATTTTTATTTTAATTTTATCTTCTAAAAAATTTTATTTTAAAGATGAGAGGTACAATTCAGGGTTCAGTATACAAATGTTCATTTTCCAGATATCCTTGTTGATAAGGTATACCCCTCTGACAGCTTCCCACTAATGCCAATCCCACCTCCACCCAGGAGTTTCTCACTACTGCCAATCCTTTTCTTATAGTATTACGATAATTGCTCAAGGTCTGCTTATAAATGAGAACATGTGATACTCAGTTCTTTGTTTCTGTGATAGATCACTCAGTATTATAGACTCTAAGTCCATCCAAGTTGCTGTGATGTTCATAATTTTTTCCTTCTTTATGGCTGCATAATATTCCATCCTATATATGTACCACATTTTTTTTAATCCAGTCCTTTTTCGATGGCCAGCACAGTTGGTTCCATGTTTTTGCTATTGTGGACAATGCTGCAATAAACATACGTATGCAGGTATCTTTTTCATAGAGTGATTTGAGTTCCTCCAGGTATATTCTCAGTAGCGGGATTGTAGGGTCGAATGGAAGGTCGATTTTTAGATCTTTAGGAATCACCAAACTGTTTTCCATACAGGTTGTATTAGTTTACACTCCCATCAACAGTGTAGAAGAGTTCGCTTTTCCCCACATCTTCTCCAGCATCTGTTGTTTTTTGAGTTATTGGTGATGACCATTCTGACTGGAGTTAGATGGTATCTTGGTGTGGTTGTAATTTGCATTTCTTTGATGACTGAGCATTTTTAAATGTATATTGGCAGCTCATATGTCTCCTTTTGGGAAATGTCTATTCATATCTTTTGCTCACATTGCAAGGGGGTTTGTTGCTTTTTCCTTTTTGACATGTTTGAGTTCCATGTAGATCCTAGATGTTAGGCCTTTGTCAGACATACAGTTGGCAAATATTTTTTCCCAGTCTGTGCGCTGTCTCCTTGCTTTCTTGGTGGTTTCTTTGGCTTTGCAAAAGCTTGCCAGTTTGATGAGGTCCCACTTGCATGTCTTATCTCTTACGGCGTGGGCACTTGAGGTTTGGATCAAGAATTGGTTGCCAGTTCTGTTCCAGTTTCCATAAGGGTGTCTCCTGAATTTTCTAGATCTCACAGCTTAAGGTTTTACCTTTAGGTATTTGATCCAGTTAGAGTTGATTTTGTGTATGGTGCTAGGTATGGGTCTTGTTTTAATCTTCTGCATGTGGTCAGCCAGCTTTCGCAGCACCATTTACTGAATAGGTTCTCCTCTTCCCAGTGGTTGTTGGTGGAGGCTTTGTTGAAGATGAGTTGTTTGAGAAGTTGAAGTTTTGCTTCTGGAATCTGTATTCTGTTCCATTGGTCTCTTTGCCTGTTCTTGTACCAATACCAGGCTGTTTTGATTATTGTCACTTTATAATAAAGCTTCAAGTCTGGGAGCATGATGCCTCCTCTTTGTTTTTTGTTTGTTTGTTTATTGTTTTTTATTTTTGCTGAGGATTGTTTTGGCTATTCCTGGCCATTTATGTTTCCATATGAATTCCTGTATTGTCATTTCCAGGTCTGAGAAGAATGCTGTTGGAAATTTAATGTGTATTGCATTAATCTGTAGAATACGTTAGGTAGGAAGGACAGCTTAACAATGTTGATTCTTCCGATCCATGAGCATGGAATATTTTTCTATTTGTTTGTGTCATCTTTGATTTCTTTGAGCAGTGTTTTGTAGTTTTCATTGTAAAGGTCTTTCACTTCTCTGGTTAGGAAGATACCAAGGTATTTGATTTTTTTATGGCTATTGTGAATTGGATTGTGCTTTTTATTTGGGTTTCTGTTTGTTTATTGTTGGTGTATAGAAATGTGACTGTCTTTTGCACATTTACTTTATACCCTTATTTTATCTCCTTAATGCAAGAGGGTTTTTTGACAGATTCTCTTGGGCTTTCGAGGTATAGAATCATGTCATCTACAAAGAGAGCTAACTTGACTTCCTCTTTTCCTGTTTGGATACACCTGACTTACTTTTCTTGTCTGATTGCTCCTGGTAGGACTTCCAAAACTATGTTAACAAGGAGAGGTGATAGTGGGCATCCTTGTCTTGTTCTAGTTTTCAGAGGAAATGGTTCCAATTTCTGTCTGTTTAACAGTATGCTGGCTGTGGTTTCTCGTAGATGGGTCTTGCTATTTTGAGGTGTGTCCCATCTATCAAGAGTTTTTATCCAGAAGGGTGCTGGATTTTATCAAAAGCTTTTTTTGTGTCTAATGATATAATCATGTGGTTTTTGTCTTTACCTCTGTTGATGTATTTAATTATGTTTATGGTCTTGCAGATATTGAACCAGCCCTGCATTCCAGGGATGAAGCCTACTTGGTCAAGGTGGATGTTTTTTGAGGTGTGTTCCTGGATCTGGTTTGCTAGGATCTTGTTGAGAATTTTAGCATCTATGTTCATCAAGAATATTGGCCTGTAGTTCTCTTTCTTTGTTGGATCCTTATCTGATTGGGATATTAATGTGATGTTAGCTTCATAAAACGATTTGGGGAGAGTTCCATCTTTCTCAATTGCCTGGAATACTTTCAGTAGGATTGGTATCAGTTCATCCTTGTATGTTTTGTAGAATTCTGCTGGAAAGCCATCTTGTCCAGAGCTTCTTTTTTGTAGGTAATTTTCTTATGACACAGTCAATTTCCTGGGTTGTTATTGGTCTATTTTAGGGTCTCAATTTCCTCTTGTTTCAATCTAGGGAGGTTGTGTGATATCAGAAAGACCTCTGTTTCCTTTGGGTTTTCAGGTTTTTTCCATAGATGTTTACATAGTAGTCTCTGATAATCTTTTGCATTTCTTCAGGGTCAATTGTGACTTGATCTTTGGCATTTCTGATTGTGTTTATTTGGGCTTTTTCTCTCTTTTTTTTTTAATCAGTCTAACTAGGGGTCCATCCATCTTGTTTATCCTTTCAAAGAACCAGCTTTCTGTTTCATTGATTGTTTGTATTATATTTTTGTCTTTTGTGTACCAAATTTGGGCTTTGATTTTGGTGATCTGAACTCTTCTTCTGAAGTTAGTGTTTTGATGGTCTTGTTTTTCCATCTTCCTTAGGTGATTTGTTAGCCTGTTAACTGTGATCTTTCCATTTTCTTCATGTGTGTTCACAGAGATATGAATGCCCCTCTTAGGACTACTTTCATGGCATCCCAGGTGTTTTGATAAGATGTTTCTTCATTTTCATTTGTTTTCAGGTATCTTTAACCTCTGTTTTGATTTCCATGTTGACCCAGGAGTTGTTTAGAATCATGCTATTTGGTGTCCATGTCTTTGTGGGTTTTGGGGGAACTTTGTTGATGTTGACACTTATTTTTATTCTACTTTGGTCTGAGAAAGTGCATGAAACGTGTTTATGCTTGATTTATGATTGAGGATGTGGTTGATATTAGAGTACGCTCCATGTGGTTATAAGTAGAATGTATATTCTGTGGTTGTTGGGTGGAGTGTTCTGTAGTTATCAATTAAGTCCATTTGGTCAAGCATCACATTGCAGTTCTGGATGTCCTTGTTGAATTTTTGTCTGGATGATCTGTCTAGGGTGGTGATGGGGTATTTAAGTCCCCAGCTATGATAGTGTAGAGACAATATCATTTTTAGTTTAAGAAGCTGCTTTATGAAAGTTGGTCCTCCTATGTTGAGTTCATATATGTTTAGGATGGATATTTCTTGTTGATGGATTGAACCTTTTATCATTATATAGTGACGTTATGTGTCTTTTTAAATTTTTGATAACTTAAAGGATATTTTGTTTGATACTAAGATCACCAACTCCTGCTTTCTTTTGTGTTTCATTCGCCTCAAATTTTGTGTCCCACCCTCTTACTTGAGTCTGTAAGTGTCCTTTCTGGTGAGATGAGTCTCTTGAAGGCAATACATTGTTGCCTCGTGATAGTTTATCCATTTTGTCATTCTGTGTCTTTTCAGTGGTGCGTTTAGTCCATTCACATTCAGACTAATTATTAAGATGTGAGAGTTTATCCCATTATGAGGTTCTTATAGAGTTTGTTGTTGCTGCAGTTTGTTTATTTCCTTGTTGTCTTTCTTTTGATATTTAGGCTGAGTCATGTGTGGTTTTAATCCTTTTCCTGCATACAAGGGCACTATCATTCCTTTTTTTTTATTCCTTTCTTCTGTGTTTAATACCTTCTTAAGTGTTTCTTGTAGAGCTGGTCTTGAGGCAGTGTAAGCTCTTGGTGATTGAACATCTTGGAAGGATTTTAATTCTCCATCATTGATGAAGTTTAGCTTATCTGGGTTGGTAATTCTTGATTGAAATTGTTTATTTTTGAGAACTTTGAAGATTGGGCTCCAAGCTCTCCTACCCTGAAGTGTTTCTATAGATAAGTCTGCTGCTATTTTAATTGGTCTTCCCTGTTAGGTAGTCCAACCTTTTTCTCTTGCTGCCTTTAGGGTTTTTTCTTTTATATCTACTTTGTTTAGGACAATTACTATGTGTCTAGGAATTGGTATTTTCATGTCTTGCAGGGGTTCTCTAAATCTGTGTTTGAAGGGTCACATCACTGATGAGATGAGGGAAGTTTTCCTTGATGACTTAATGTTTGTTCCAGGGTGGTTGCTCTCTCTATATATATATCTGCCTCAGGGATTCCAATTACTCTTAGGTTTGGCCTCTTGAAATAATTGCACATCTCTTAAAGGTTTTGTTCTGTCTTTTAAAGCTTCTTTTCTATATTTTTAACAGTTTTGTTTCGTTTCATATTTTGGCTCTCGAGCTCTGAGCTTCTTCCTTCTGCTTGGTTAATTCTACTACCCATGATTATCATTTTGTTATATTTTGTTCATTGTATTCTTTATTGCTGTTATCTCAGTTATCAACGCCTTCATTCTTTCCTCTTGTCTCTCCTCAACTCTATTTATTCTCTCTATTAATGTCTTGATATATGGGTTTGTGGTTTGAGACCAGTCATTCCAGAGGCTCTTCATTGTTTGCATTCCAAAGTCTGTATTCTCATTGGTTGACCTCCCAGGGGTCTGTGTGAGAACTTCTTCCTTTGGTTTTTCTTCATTTCTGTAGATTTTCTTCTGCTGTTTTTTAAACCTCTTCTTTAATTCTGTTGTTCAGAGATGGGGAGAATAACTTTTACTTCTGTTTGCTCAATCTCTCTTTTTTTTCTTATGTGGATCCTCTGGCTTTGTCCATTTCTGAAACTGGATTGTGGGTGGGGGTGTACTTTTTGCAATTTTGAGATTGAATTGTTGGGGGAGCTGTGATTCAGAAAGTATCTGCAGATCCCAGTATCCACTGACAGGTGTGTGGGCCCCCTGGCACCCACTTCCCACTGCCTTACAATCTATCCTTGCAGTAGGGGTATAGGCTTGTCCCCCTGAAAGCAAAATGAGGTACGAAAAAGGAAAATAATGGAAAAAGGAAGGAGGAGGCTGAAAGGAAGTTGGAGAGAGAGAAGAAGAAGACACAAAGACAGACAGAAAAGATTAAAAAACATAAACACACAGACAATCATACAAACACACAAACTGACAAAAAAAATTCCTATTGATGTACTCTCCCTCAAAAATACCCATACATGAACAGGAAGTCTTAAAAAAGCAGCAATAAAATAACAGAAACAAAGCAAGTATGAAAATTTAATCAAAAACAAAGAAAGAGAGAAGAGGGAAGAAACCTAAACAAAAAAAAAAATGAAAACAAACTAAACAAATGAACAAACAAAAAAACTCACTCTGAGGCTTCAACTTCAACCTTCTTTCACCTCTGGTCTCCAGTCCCTCCCCTCTGCTCTCAGCGCAGGCTGATATTTTGGTCAGCATTGGTCAGATGCCACACAGACTACTGTGGGAGGAGGGTGGATCAGATCAGGACTCCTGCCTTCTCTTAATGAAAAGGCAATGATGGGTTTTTAAAAAATGATCCATGTACATATGGATATTTCCTTTTGATCTGACATTTTCTCAGTGGGATGGTCGAGTATTTTGTGATTTTAGAACCTCTTTGACTTCAACAAGCTACCACAAAATGAAATAGGATTATTAAGTCAACTGTGAATAATAAAAATGTCTTTGCCAGCCCTTGGGGCCTGCAGGTAAATGATTTCATGGATAAACCTGGGCATGAACACAGGAGAGGACTGGCTCACTGTCATTAAAGTCACCTGATGATACAAGCTGGACAACCAGCATTTTTCTTATCAGTGAGGTCAGAAATGCCTCTGCTTAAAGCTGCTGTGACTTGGCATACCTATTTGGATGGAGACCTTGAGGGACCTGTTGGGGAGAACTTGGTGATCACCTGGGGACACAACTTGTAAACATACCTCATCTAGAAATTTTGCTAAAACTCCTGAGCTTGGAGAGATACCCAGCTTGTGCCAACTTCTGTGTTGCAAGCTCCAGATGCTTTCTCTCTGCTGGGCCAGGTGGGATTCCCCAAGCTTTACCCTTAAAACATCTCCTCAAAGCGCAGAACCAGGATGGAAAGTTCCAGGCTCAGATACTTGAATAGGGCTATGTTGCCTTTACCATACTCTGCTTGAGTGTTCAGCCTCCCGTCATGACCACACTAGGTATGAGTCTGTCTTCCCAGACAAGGTCAAACTCAACCAAGAAAAGGGGCTCACCTTTCTCTCCATGACATCACTGATGAGTAATCACAGGTTGACTAGGGGATATAAGTAGTCGTTTTTGAGATAATTTGAGTCCAAGTCCTGAAACAGGAAATATAGGAGTTGGAGAAGGATGGAATCTTAAACTATTCCCATTGTGTTGGTCAGGTTTCTCAGAAGCAGACCCTGCGATGGAGATTCTGGAACTAATGGCATAGCGAGGGAGTGCTCTTCGAGGAACCCAGTGAGGGGTGCAGCTTAGGGCAGGGGAACCCACCAGGCAAGGTCTGCTTGTAGCTGAAATGTGTCCTCATCTTGAACGCCTGGAAAGTTCTGGAAGGGGGCATAGTCCCCAGAGTTGCTCTGTGTTGAAGTGGGGGGCCAAGCTATTATATCTTTATACCCATCAGTCACGGGAAGGAGTGTCTCTCAGTGTCTCTGGGCACAGCAACTTCAGAGGTGAGGTCGTGGTGGAGGGTGCATCTGAGAGCACCTATGCTCAGCACTGGATTGTGGGTACCCAGGCCTGTTAATAGACACCTAGGGAAGGCACTAAGACAGTGTTGATGGTGTGGTAGAAGACAAAGCTCGGATGCATGGCCACAGTGGGTTTCTTAGGATACCCCCAGGTCTCAGCCTTGGGTCACTCAGGGAGGGTAGGGGTCGTACCCACAGAGCAGACACTTCTCCGTCCTGCACACACAGGGGCAGGACTGGGTTACCCTCATGACATGAATGTCTACCCTGCTCCCCTGCCGCATGAGTTCTTCTGACCCAGGAGGAAAGCCAGGGTTCAGGCTGCACCTTTCAGTACCACTCAGCTACTGGAGTCTTCGGGCATCATGCCAGGCCCAGGGGTGGGAACATCATGAAGTCCTCAAGGGCTGTGCTGGAGCAGAGGTTGCAGATTGCATGCTTGACAGCTGCCTCCTGCTGTGAAAATTGTGTGTGCACTTAAAAAAAAAACACCAAAAGCCTGAGACAACATCAGGATACTTCCTGGAACACCCAGGCTTTTAAATTCTGCTGCTGCTGTTTCATGAATCTGCATTCCTACTGTGTGGCCTCATCTTCTCACATGGCTGCAGGCATGCAGTGGCTGCACCCTCCACACAGGGCTTTTGCTCTTTGGCTTGTTGGGACTCAGCTCCCTGGTCCCTGAAGGTGTCTAAGGGTGTGACCCCAGAATCTGTTCCTAGAAACTCAAGACTAACAGAGGGACACACAGTGACGTTTGCAAATTCATATAGTAAGAGAAATGAGGAGGCCCCCAAAGAACTGGGGCCCTGGGGTCAGGGCAGAGCAAGGTCACCCGAGAGGGGAAGGAGCAGCCAATGTGGCCAAGAGGTGAGACTTGGTCCCAGACGGATGGGTCAAGCCCAGGACAGGCGCCCATGTCATCATGTCATTCTCAGGGTTCTGACACTCTGACACATCGTTCGCAGGCTGAGTCAGGCCCAGTGGGTTTGGCCTCCACAGTGCCATTCACTGTGAGGGCTTATGTCTCTGCACCCTGTCCCCCTTCCTCCAGACCTCAGGTTGTCTCACCTGAACCAATGCCTTTGCCCCTTCTGCATGCCCCCGCTGCCCTGTCCCTTCTCCCCATCTCCAGCCACTACCACAGTTTTATCCCAGCCTCCACAGTCACCCGCTTTCAGGTCAGCCAGATCATACTTCTTCTTGAAAAAAAATGCCCATGGGCCCCAAAGCCTGGGTTGAGGTCAGGCTTCTTAGTCCAGTGGTCAACACCCAAGGAAGTCAACCAGTTAAGTCATCTATGTGAAAAGACAGCCCCAATGTCTCAGGAGGCTATTTGTGGAACACTCTAGATTCTGAATTAACACAGCAAAGTAACAACTGTCAGCAAGTGCCCCACTCAGGAAGCCTCGGATACTCCACAGATTCTGGAAGAAGATGACCCATGGAGCCCTCATGGAGTGCACGTTGCTGACCTGTGTTCTGCACAAGAGCCATCAAGGCAGAAGAGACAGCCAGTTGGAGAAATTGAGGAGGATGCTGGAGCCCTGGCCTGGAAGAGCCCTCCATTCCTCCCCTACTGCCCATGCCAGAATTGAATTGTGCTCTGTGGGGCACCCAACTCCACCCCCCCCACAAACACACAATTATTGGTGCATAGAAAAATCAATGATGCATCTTAGATTCAACGAAATGTGATATATTACATATAAAATGAAATGTATGCTAGGTTCATTTTCTGGATTATCCAGTATATTTATATTTTCTACTTCTTGTCAATTTCACCAATATGATAGTGCTTTGTAATTTTTAGCTGTAATGTTTCTTTTAACATCTCGTGGTATAATTTCTTCCTTATGACTTGTTCTTTCTAAAATGTTGCAGGCTATTTTTTTTCATTCCAGATTAATATTAGAATTAATGTTTCAAGTTCTCACACATCACTCATATTGATAAATGAATAATTTTTAAAAACTCTGCTAGGATTCTTATTGTATCTTCATTAGCCCTGTGAATAAATATGGGGAGAATTGATATCTTTTGTATCATTAAAATTTATTTATATGACTTTTTTATATTTCTAGTTAATGGTATTTTTTCATAGTTATATATTTTAATGCTATTAAGAATAGAATAGAATTCTGTTTTCATTAGGTCTCTATTTGATTATTTTTGGTATCCAGGACAATTAATGATTTTTATATTTTGATTTTGTAACTAGCCACCATTCTAAACTTTCTTAATTATTTTCAAACTATGTTTTTATGATTTTAAGAAGCTTATAAACTTCATGTTAATCAACACTTTAAATACTTTAGGAAAACCATGTAAAAACTGCCACTTTAAATGTATGCATTGATTGTACAACACATTCTAATGTTTTAAAAATTCAGCATCTTAGAATGAAGAAACTTAGATTTTATAAGTGAAAAAACCATATTATTGACATATAAGAATAACATCGGCTCTGTTCTCATACCTTCTCTTCTTATTTCTCGCTTATATGTTGTTTTACTGTCTAATACTAGTGCTGTTGTTCTAGATTTTAATGAGAAGGGCTCTAGTGCAGTGGTTTTTAATTACCAAATTTTTCTGTAGTGTGGGGAAAGTCATGAGCCTTTTGAAAATCTGATGATATTGGGCCCAGTGGCTCAGCCTGTAATCCCGCGCCTTGGGAGGCTGAGGTGAGTGGATTGCCTGAGCCCATGGGTTCAAGACCTGCCTGGGCAACTTGGCGAGACCTCATCTCTACAATAAATCAAAAATTAGCCAGGCATGGTAGCATGTGCCTATAGTTCCAGCTACTTGGAAAGCTGAAGCGGAAGGATTGCTGGAGCCCAGCAGGTCAAGGCTGCGGTGGCCAGGAGCGGCCATTGCACTCCAGTCTGGGAGACATAGTAAGACTCCAACTCAAAAAAAAATAAAAACTCTGATGAAAGGCATGCATTCTATCCTCTGAATAAAAGCAATGTGCACTCACATTCAGACCTCTAGTGCCTAACTTTCAAAATTCTCCCAATCCCCTATAAAAGGTGTCTACCAACCATCAAAGACCATAAAACCTGATTCAGAATTCTTGCACGAGGAGTCTACTTATGGATGAATGTTAGGTGTTAACATATCATCTTTGCTTGGTTAAGACATGCTCTTTATTTCTGTTTCATTTCTTCTGCTTAAAGTTGGTGATTTGTGTTGCATTTTATTAAATATTACTCAGATATTTCAGTAGAATGCATTGTCATTCTCATTTCTTCAGCCCTCCCTGTACTCACACGTTTTGCCACACGGCCATGCAGTTTCTCCTGCAAGAAGAGTAGATTTCTCTGCACTGCTGTTGTTCAAACAAGTATGTGACTTCCTTTGGTCAATTGGATGTTAGCTGGTAGCTGACTGGATGTGAGCAGAGGCTAAAAAAATGTTTGTGTGGTTCGGTTTCCCATCTTGTGCTCCTCCTCACCACAAGAAGAGCATGCTAGGAGTGGCCTTCTGGTCCACCAGCAATGAGAGACAAGTAGACAAATGGCCACTGGAAGTTGAAGACAAGTGACATGAGCACAACTGAAATTAATTGACCTACAGTTTACCCACAGACATATATGCAGAATACTTCTCTGTGGTTCGATGTCTCGTATGAGTCAGGGTTGTCCAGAAAAACACAACCAATTGGGGAGGGGGGAGAGAGGAGGAGAGGGATTGGGGGGGGTGAGAGAGGGAAGCAGAGAAGAGGGAAGAGAGAGAGAGAAAAGAGAAAGAGAGAGGGGCAAGGAGGGGGGAGGGGAGGGGACAGAGGTAGAGCAGGGGGCAGAGAGAGAGAGAGAGAGAGAGAGGCTAGAGAACCAGGGAAGCCAGTAGCATGGTTAGTTCAAGTCCTAAGGCCTGAGAACCTGGGGGGCAGGTGGGGACTGTGCAAGCCCTAGAGTCCAAAGGCCAGAAAACCTGAAGCTTTGATGTGTAAGGACAGGAGTATATGAGTGTCCAGGATCCAGGAGAGAGAGAGAGAGAGAGAAAGAGAGAGAGAGAGAGAAGGAGGGAGAAGGAGAGTGAGAAAGAGAAAGAGAGGAGGTAGGGAGGGCAGGGAAAGAGAGAGAGAGAGATTGAGAGAACACAAGCCAGCAAATTTTCCTTTCCATGTTTGTTCTATCCAGGTCCTCAGACAGTTGGATGGTGCCTGCCCGAGTTGGGTGAGGGTGGATCTTCCTTTTTCAGTCCGTTAATTCAAATGTTCTCACTGATATATCCAGAGATAATGTTTTACCAGCTATCTGGGTATCTCCTAATCCAGTCAAGTTGGCAACGAAAATTCACAGTCCCAATCACTGAGTTTGGGTACTGGCTTGTTCCATAGAACTTTAAAGCTAACCAAAACAGGTATTTATCTGTTGTATTATCAGTCCATTGTTACATAACCAAATTACTGCCATCTTAGTGACTTAAAACAGCACAGAATTTTCATGGATGCCTGGAATGGTTTAGCTAGGTCCTCTGCTCAGGTTCTCACAAGGCTTGAATCAAGGTATCAACAAAATTGTGTTCCTATGTAGACATCTGACTGGGAAAGAATCCACTTCCATGCTCAATCAGGGTTGCTGGCAGAACTCACTTTCTTACAGCCATATTGCCAAAGTCCCTTTTCCCCCCTTTGACAATTTCTAGGTCAAGAGCCATGCTTAGCTACTAGAGGTCACTTCAGGTCTTTGACATGTGGCCCCTCTGTAGAGCCATGTGTCACAACAAGGCAGCCTACTTTTTAAAAGCCAGAGAGAGGAGAGAAGGGAGAGAGAGCGTTTTTGTTCAAGACTTTCTCCTAAAGGGCTTGCCTGATTAGGCTAGGCCCACCCAAGATAATATGTCTTTTGAGTAACTCAGAGTCAACTGATTAAGAGTTCTTATTACATCTGTAAAACCCCGTCATCTTTATCATATTCCATTGGTTAGAAGCAAGTTACAGTTCCTACTACAGTCAAGGAGCAGGGATTATGTAAACTAATTGGGAGTCATCCTAGAATTCTGCCCTACCACAATCTCGTACTTAGTATGGCTAATCATATTAACATGTTAATGTAATATTTACAAGTTAAATCACTCGACATTCCTAGAGCAAATTATGCTTGGTTATAATGTATAACTCTTTAAAAATGCTGCTGGTTTTATTTCATTGGTAATTTCTTATGTACCTTTGTTCTCAGATTAAGGTATAAAGGAGATTGATCTGTAGTTTCTTTGCCATTCTTACAGAACACTTATCACTTATCAATAACAAAAAGTGAAGATAACATTGTAAAACACATTTGAAAGTCTACTGTATCTTTCAGGGCTCAGTCAGGGAAACAGAATCACTACAAATATTATGAGAATAAGAACGAGAACTCACACGGATCAGAAGAGATCTAGGAACATAAACCATGGGTGAAGTGAGGGGAAGTAGACGACTCAGAGGAGCCATGATTTACCGGCTGCGCCTGGCTGGCTAGCTGAACGGACAAGTTAGAGCTCGTGGTCCTGGGGGCACTGTTGGAAGACGAGCTGCCCGTGGAACAAAGCAAGGTGAGGCCATGCCAGGACCCGCCAGGCAGCTCTGCATCTGTCTGACACGGTGGATGCCCACCCCAACCTCGGATAACGACCTCAGCTTCCTTCCCACCCTGGGAAGCTCACGTGAGCGCCTCCTTGGTCATTCTGGGAAGCAGCGTTTTGGGTCTCAGACAAGAGTGGTAGTGCCAAGCTGACAAGGCACAAGCCAGGTCCACCTATCATTTTCTGGTGTTTGAAATGAGCCTGACAGCGTGGGAAATACATTCCTTGACGGATGGAAAGGACTCGCCCGTAAATCTCTGGATGCTGGACAGGGTCACAAATAGACATGAAGTGAAAGATACAGAGGAGACAAGCTTTCAAGTCGGGCAGAGAGAGGGCAGATTCCTGGCCAGTTACAGCCCTCTCCCGGCTCACAGGGAGCACTGGTTTCTGGCCTTCCAGCTAAGAGCCGGAGTGATCCCACAGAGGTGGAATTGCTTTTTGGAGCAAAGGACAGGTGGATGCATACTCAGAGAGTGCCTGGAATGGGAACAATTGCTTTCCTTCACCATCTGTACAGTTTTATCCTTTCCTTGTCAACCTTTGATCTATTATTTCCTTTTTTTTTCTCAGAAGTTTAGATGAATCGTTCACTTTCATTGTCATTTTGGTTTTGTTTCAGTCAACCACTGCTTCACTGACTGGTTCCTTGTTTCATGTTTTATGCTGTCTGGATTATATACTCTTCACATATTTTCCTCTCAGTTACTTACAATGTATACATGAAGACTTAATGATTCTAGTCGTCATTTCCTTTATAGTTAGAGAAACAAAGGTTAAGGTAGAGCTTTAAGTAGTTGAAACCATAACTATCTCTTGTTTCATAGTTACTTAAAATTCCTTTTCTAGTATCTTTGTCGTATCCGAGTCTGTTTTTAGCATTCACTTTGTCCCTTCACACGGTTCTACCTTGCTTTTTAGCATGCCTTGTGGCATTCTGTTGAAAGTCAGACATATGTTGGGTACTAAAAACTGAGGTAAACAGTCCTTGACGCGAGGGTGTATGTTAATCTCAGCAGGAGTTGGGCTGCATTTAATGTCCGTTGTAGCTGTAAGTGCCAGAAGCTTCGGACTCCTCCGATGCCACGGTTTTTGTCTCCCTTGTTGACGTTAGACTTCCCTACGAACTCCTCCTCAGAAAATGTGTGTCTGCGGCATGTTCTGTTGTTATCACCCACCCCCCACCACTATGATAATAACCCATGGGTGTCCTGGCAACGTGTAGACGAGCAGGGTCGTTCTATACGCTGATTAAATCTCAGTATTTTGGTGGGCTTGCTGCTCAGAGTTGAGACCTTCACCAGTGCTGATCCACTTGTGGAATGACAAGTGCCCCTGCTCCCTTCCTGGCTTCAGCCTTCCCAAGCCACTTCCTCGAAGCGGTAACTCCAGCGTACCGTGTCCTCACGGCTGCCCTCGGGAGTTGCCATAGGACGCCGGAGAGACCTTGAATGGGGAGGAATAACCTTCCTCGGCGGGGGTCAAGCTTCAGAACAAAAGTAAGTGAGGAGCTTGGAGGTTACCGTTTCCATTCCAACAACAAGCAAGTGGGCAAACTGGAAATCAAGACTTTTCTTAGACTCATCAACGAGGTGGTGGGACAAGCCACTTGGATACCTGGAGGAATGGGGCCATCCCGCGAGACACCAGTGGGAAGTCCAGTGGGAAAAGGACTCCCCGTTGTCACCATGTGGTATTCTTCTAGCCTTTCCATGAGAACTCGGCAGGCTTCCTGGAGGCGAAGCTCACCGAGTTATGGGGGCTTCCCTAAGACTCCAACCGCAGTAACCGCTCGTTCTCACATGAGTCCACATGCAGCCTCTGGCAAATCCTCAGCGTCATCATTGGAGCTGTCCTGTCAGGTTACAGCTCCTGTGGCTTCAGCTCCAAGCAAACGGACATCTGTTGTGGTGTCTCACTGATGGCCCCGTCCCTCCAGGTATCAAAGTGACTTTGTCCCACCACCTCATTGATGAGTCTAAGAAAAGTCTTGATTTCCAATTTGCCTCACTTTCTTGTTGTTGGAATGGAAACAGGAACTTTCAGGCTCTTTACATGTTGGAACTGAAAAGGCATGTCTTTGTTACCTTTTCAACATAGACACAAAAGGAGTCTTTTATCGGTTATTTTGATTAATTCAGATGCAGAGTCTAACCAGCCACCGAACAGGTAGAAATCTGAAGCTCTGGGTTCACTGTATAAATGTTAAGTACACCTTTGTGTATTATTGTTTAGAATGGGAATTGATGGCAATAATGGTCTGGGAGGAAGCACTGAAGATTTTATTATAGGTTATGTCTAGCCGGGCTCGGTGGCTCAGCCTGTAATCCCAGCGCTTTGGGAGGCCGAAGTGAGTGGATTGCCTGAGCCCACAGGTTCGAGACCCGCCCGGGCAACTTGGTGAGACCTCATCTCTACAATAAATAAAAAACTAGCCGGGCGTGGTAGCATGCTCTGTAGTTCCAGCTACTTGGAAGGCTGAGGTAGAAGGATCGCCGGAGCCCAGCAGGTCGAGGTGGTGGCTGCGAGTGGCCACTGCACTCAAGTCTGGGTGACAGAGTGAGACTCCAACTCAAAAAAAAAAAAAGAAAAGAAAAGATTATGTCTATTACAGTGTGAATTCTGGGTACTTCTTCCTTTTTTCACTCTTGTAGACACGATCAAGCTAGACTCATGGCCTTCTGCAAAAAAAGAAAAAGGAAAAAGGTGTTATCTGTGGGGCTCAGCGGGTCTCCCGAAATCACAGAGCAAAGTTGCCAGTCTAGGTCACAGGTCTCATGCTCCCAGGACAGGCCCATCATGGTATATGGACACATGTGAAGGGAAATGTCAGAATTTAAAAATAAGTCACCAATCATGAGACGCAATCGTTATTTTTTAGAAACAAGTGTGAGAGGTATACACTATGAAACTGACCTAAGCAAGAGTTGAGATGCAGAATTGCACAATGGCCCCTTGAGACAGGAGGCGAGGGACAGGTACAGCCGTGACTGCGGGCCAGCCCCTGAGCGGCATGCCCTGGTGTCTGAGACAGGCTTCTCAAGGTGGACTGGGCATCTCCTCATGTGGCAAGGCTGGAGAGAATATAAGGAGGAGGAAATTCACTTTAGCCAAATAAATATCTACTATATTGCATTTCATTCACTCCTCTGCTCACTCCTGTGAAAGAGTAATTGAGTGAGGACCAATGGGAGGTCCAAACTTTACCTGTACAATGACTGCTTGTGTCCTGACTTGTACCCACATCTTTAAAATAAATAAAGCCGGGCTCGGTGGCTCAGCCTGTCATCCCGCGCCTTTGGGAGGCTGAAGTGAGTGGATTGCCTGAGCCCGCGGGTTCGAGACCCGCCTGGGCAGGCGAGACCTCATCTCCACAATAAATAAAAAATTAGCTGGGGGTGGTAGCGCACACCTGTAGTTCCAGCTACTTGGAAGGCTGAGGCGGAAGGATCGCCGGAGCCCAGCAGGTCAAGGCTGCGGTGGCCGGGAGCGGCCACTGCACTCCAGTCTGGGCGACAGAGTGAGACTCCAACTCAAAATAATAATAATAATAATAAATTTTTAAAAAGAATAATCAACGAAGCATTCTTTACGTATTAATGAATGAGCAGTACCTGCCATGTTCTGTCCTTGGTGCTGCTGATAGACAAATAAGTGGGACCTAGTTTATTCTCAGGGAGCTTGTTGAGCAGTGGAGGGCAGACAGGCAGCCAGGTCACTGTTCCAGCGAGACATGTGCTAAAGAAGTCTTTGCAAGTTTCCTTGGAATAGCTTTAGACTCCTCTGAGTCTGAGCCCTGCCCGGGTGGAGACAGGGGATGGCAAGAAGGGTGTCCTACACCAGGGTCATGAGATGCCATGGGAGAGAGTGGGCATGGGGGTGAGAGGGAAGGGTAAGGGAGGCAGGGGAAGAGCTCGCGTGCAGGCTGGAGGCCCAGGGTGCGGGGAAGCCTGACGTACTCAGGAAGTGTCTGGTTCCATGCGCACACCACTTAGGGTGAGGCAGATGGGTCAGGATAATGTCTTGGTTCTTGGGCAATGGGAGTGCTGAAGAGATTTCAGCAGGACAGGCTCCTGGTCAGATTTGTGCTTAAGGGAGATCACTGCGGTAATTACATAGGAAATGGATTGGTGTATGTAAGACTGGTAGCACAGAGACTGACTGAGAAACTCAGGCAGAAGTGCTAAGAGCTCAAAATAATGGTAGTGGTGAGGGAGAAAGACTAGAGGACGGAATAGATGTTAAGGAAACAAAATGGCAGCCCTGAATGGCCAACCTGATGAAGAGGGTGAGCGAAAGGGATGCATCTGTATAACCCAGATCTAGGTGGGAGGTAATGAAGAGATGGGTTGTTCTGTTTGTGTGATAAGAAACAAAGAGGAACCTTTGGATGTGTGTGTGGTGGGGGGGGAGTATAGAATGACTGCAGTGTGAGTGTGTTGATGGAACTTCCGATCGGATGTGTCCAAACTTCGGGATTGAAGAAAGACCGACGCTTGGACGGAAGACTCTGAAGCAGACCCTTGTCTCCGCCCTCCCAGCCGGTATTCCTTGGTCCACCCAGAAGTTGCTTGGGCGCAATTCCCATTCAGAACTGTGGCTTTCTGTGTCTCTCTGCCTGAGACAGTCTCTGGCCTCCCAGAGGAGAGGACCCCTCGGGAACAACCCTCAGTTGTGAGGATGCTGCTGGATAGATGCCAGCTTCTTGGAGAGAAGAATCCACTCTGCGTGCATTCTGTGTCATCGTTTCTCAAAGTTTATCCCAATGCTTTCCCCCTGGAAAAAAATTGTTAAAACTCAGATTCTGGACTCCCTTCAGAGACTTGAACTTGGGCTCTGATTTATTAGGTCTGATGGAGAGGAGAAGGATAAGATTTGCAAATTTTTTTGTTGTTTTTTAGAGATAAGTTTCCTCTGTCACCCAGGCCTGATCTCTTCAGTGGCACGATCCTGGCTCACTGTAACTTCAACCTCCTGGGCTCAGAGGCTACTCCCACCTCAGGCTCTTGAATAGCTAAGACTACGGGTACAACCACCACACCTAGCTAACTTTCCCTTTTTTAATAGACAAAGTGTCACTCTGTGGCCCAAGCTGGTCTTGAAATCCTGACCTCCCACCTTGCTTCCCAAAGCACGTGGATTATAGATATGAGCCACCACACCAGGCAAGGATTTGCATTTCTCTACAGGTCAAAATCACAACAAGATATAATGTTACCCCAGTCAAAATAGCTGTTATTAAAAAGACCAAAAAAAAATAGATGCCAGTGAGGATGTGGGGGAAAGGGAACTCTTATCCACTATGAATAGGAATGCAAATTAGTATAACCACTATGTAAACCAGTATGGAGAGTTCTCAAAAAACTAAAAATAGAACTACCACACAATCCAGCAATTCCACTACTAGGTATTTCTCCAAAGAAAAAGAAGTCAGTATATCAAAGTGATGCCTGCACTTATGTGTTTATCACAGCATTATTCACAATTGCAAAGATATGGAATCAACCTAAGTGTCCATCAGTATACAAATGGATAAAGAACATGTGATATATGTGTGTGTATAATTAAATATATATATAATTAAATATATATAGGAAATGTCTACAATGGAATGCTATTTGGCATGAAAAACAATAAAAATCATGTCATTTGCAGCAACATGGATGGAACTGAGGGCCATCATGTTAAGTGAAATAAGCCAGGAACAGAAAGATAAAAATGACATGCTAGGACCCATAGGTAGGAGCTGAAAACTTGATCTCATGGAAATAGAGAATAGAATAATAGATCCCAGAAACTGGGGCTAGCGTGAAGGTGCGAGAGGGAAATGAAGAGAGGCTGCTGAATGGGCACAAGGATGCAGGCGAATAGAAGAAGCGAGTCCTAATATTCGATAGCAGACTGGGGTGACTACAGAGAGCAGCAATATGTGTGTATACTCCAAAGGAGATAGAAGAAAGAACTTGAGACGTTACCAACACACCGAGATGATAAATACGCAGTGATAGAAATTCCAGATTCCAGACTTGATTATTACACATTCTATGCATGTAACACATACGCATATGTACCCCATAACATGTGATATGTTATGTATCCAGAAGATAAAATAACATTTTAAAAGATTTGCATTTCTTCCGTGCAGCGGCTCTCATAGGGAGCCCAGGGGTTGGCTCCCAGTCTGGGGGAGGGGCAACCCTCCTATTTAAAGCTGACGTTATTGATTTTCTCCCTTTCCTGTCTTCCTTACTTCTTGGGATCACACCCCAAATGAACTGCTGGCACTCAAATCCTTGTCTGAGGTCTGCTTTGGGCAAATCCTAATTGTGATAGCTACTAAGGCCCTCGTCTTATCTGTAATAAGGGAATAACTGGAGAAGCGACTCAGAACTGCCATCAGAATTAGAACAGATTAGATATGCATGAGGAAGCCGGGCTCGGTGGCTCAGCCTGTCATCCCGTGATTTGGGAGGCCGAGGCGAGTGGATTGCCTGAGCCCGTGGGTTCGAGACCCACCTGGGCAACTTGGCAAGACCGCATCTCTACAATAAATCAAAAATATTAGCCGGGCATGATAGCATGCACCTGTAGTTCCAGCTACTTGGAAGGCTGAGGCGGAAGGATCGCCGGAGCCCAGCTTGTCGAGGCTGCGGTGGCCGGGAGCGGCCACTGCACTCCAGTCTGGGTGACAGAGTGAGACTCCAACTCAAAAAAAAAAAAAAGACATGCTTGAGGGACTCTCAGGTTAAAACGGCAGTGGGGGAGTTATATCTGCTTCCCCATCCCTCCCTTTGAAATATTTCTGAAAATATTTACAGAGAGAAGGAGGAAAATTTCAACAGGCATGGAAACCTGGTTTATTGATCCATGTTATTAGAGATCCTGGAAGGAATTCTTTTTTGTTTTGCTTTGTTTTGTTTGTTTGTTTGTTTTGAGTCGGAGTCTCACTCTGTCGCCGAGACTGGAGTGCAGCGGCCGCTCCCGGCCACCACAGCCTCAACCTGCTGGGCTCCGGCGATCCTTCCGCCTCAGCCTTCCGAGTAGCCGGAATTACAGGCGCGCGCTACCACGCCCGGCTGATTTTTGATTTATTGTAGAGATGAGGTCTCACCTGCCCAGGCGGGTCTCGAACCCACGGGCTCGGGCAATCCACTCACCTCAGCCTCCCAAAGGCGCGGGATTACAGGCTGAGCCCAGCGGAAGGAATTCTTAACAACCACATGCAGGCAGAGCCCAGGTCTGTCCCCCTCCTTTGTTATGTATTTCATCTTTGGTGAGGAAGCGCTAGTTCTTAATGCTGTTGCACTGCTTTTGAGAAGTTAGTAAAGTTTCGTTTCTATTGTTGTTGCTGCTGTTGTTGTTATTATTATTATTGTTATTATTATTATTATTATTATTATACAATGTATGAGAAGTGAATGTTAGTTATTATTGTCATTGTTGATGCCATTTTATGAGGAGAGACCAAAAAAAGAAAGAAAAAACCTGGAATTTATTTATAAAAACTTGTGTATTTATTCTTGCATGTTTAAACTTCTGTCACCTTCAAAGTACTCTCCATTCGATGCAACACGCTTCTTGAGTCACTTTTTTCCACTGCTCAAAACAGTTTTTGAACTCGTTGATTTTGTTACCTTTTAGTTTCACCTCTTCCACATCTGCAAAACGTTTCCTCTTTGAGGACTTTGTTCATCCAGGGAAACAAACAAACAAGAAGAACATCGCTCAGGACAAAATCAGGTGCATAGGATGGATGGGGCACACAGGCCATGCCATTTGGGGTCCAAAACTGCGGAACGCTCAGCGCAGTGCAGGCAGGTGAGCTTCTAAATCACGCATCATGAAATGAGCAAAAAGCCTCTCACAACCACACTAGCTGGTGCGCCGATGTAGATGGGTTCCTAGAACACTCACCTGGCGGGGTAAGCCTGTACTACACGGGGCCCACTCTCCAGAAGATAATTGCAGGTTTTGGGGGGGGTCCCCACTTATTGGTGGAGCCCACAGATCCTCTGAAACCAAAGCAGAACTTTATGCTTCGGCGAAGGGAAGGGCCCAGTTTTTATCCGCTTTTTCAAGGAATCCTCAAAGGGATACAATCTTTGATTGAGAGGGCAATGTAAGTCTGTGAGAGCCAGTGAGACTGAAACCAGGAAAACAGTTATATGTGCAGATTGCTAGGGGAACCAGGAAAACGGGCCAAGCTTGCGCCCTAGGGGGCAGCTGCTTACAGGGACAACAAAGAGAGATGGTGGCGATGTGGATGGCGAAGAGAAGAAACTGCCAGTGAGAGGACAGTCAATGGTGGCAAACTGTCCAGAGAAACAGGCAGGTGAAAGGGGACCACCACGTGTGCAAGGCATTTGGGGGGGAGGGCGGGGCAGGAAGCAACCGGGGATGGCTCAGGTGCTGTAGAGGGCAACCAAGAAGAGAAAAGGCGTCAACGGAAGATCCCAACAACTCTGCCAGGAGGTCTGACTGCAAGGGGCTGTGGAAGGCACCGGCAGTGCAGGATGGCAGTGGGCCACTGAGGGGGGTATTGGGGAAAAATCCTTGTAAAACGTTGATTAAAAAAAAAAGAAGCAGCAGACCAGAAATGTTTACAAAAGCATGGCATCTTTCATCGCTGTTTTAAATATGGAAACTGAGGCCCAGGGAAGTAGAAACAGATCTGTCTGGTTTCATTTAACCCGTTAGCCTCAGAACTGGAAGTTGGCTTCAGTCTGTCTCTTGGTGAGTAACATCTCCACCGCATGCTATTTCTTAGAATTGTCCAAAAGTCCTTGCAGCCACAAACACCCACCTTCCCATGACTGTGACGCTGGATTGGCATTCTTCCATCGAGTCATTTTCCAAGGTGTCCGCACTGCCCTTTCTCAGGATGGCTTTTCAGGGTATGAGACCCCCAGAAGGGGCAATGCAAGCGCAGTGTGTGGACAGGTCAGGCAAAAGTTACAGTGTGAGAAACGGGGAATTACCACCAACATACTCACTTTCTTCTTTCTCACTGTGTTCATCCTTTCTGTCTGGTTCTGCTCTCACTTCCTGGACAGGAGGAGAACTATCAGATTGCTGGATTTTAAAAAGTAAAAAACTGCAAGCAGAAGCATGCCCTTCTCCTCTGGTTCTTAGCATTCTGGAATGCACCTGTGTTAAAATATGAAGAAAGAAAGCGAATATATATTACGCATTTTCCAACTTAACTTAAAATGCATTATGTTCTGCTTTGTTCTCTGGAATTCGTCTTATTAAGGGGACAGGTCCATGTGGCTTAATTCTGAGTCAGTTTGCTCACGTCTTTGTAATTCAGTGGCAAGAATTTGTGTCCCCAGGCATCAAATTAATCTTTTTATTTTTTATTTTTGGACCGTAAGCAACACATACAAAATATAGACCTCTTTGTGTTATCTCTTTGTTTACCTAGTATGCAATGCATTCCCATCTTCTGATTCCACCAAATCTTAAATTTCTCCCTTTAAAGAAGAAGACTTTCTGAATGATTTTTTTTTAACACAGTATAACCTTTGTCCCAATATTGGAGTTGAGCATAATAATGGCATCATCCTCTGGCTGGTATTCATGTATATCAGAGCTCTTCATGGCCTCCCTCCGATCCAAACTCTGAGGCGACCAGCCCCCAAGTCCCTGCCTTCCCAACAACTTTGGCAACAGGTGAACTGATATTTTATGACTATTTAAGATATGTACCAAATCATTATTTTTTTTAGAGTTGGAGTCTCACTCTGTCGCCCAGGCTAGAGTGCAGTGGCATGCTCCCGGCCACCACAACCTCGACCTTTTGGGCTCCCGCAATCCTTCTGCCTCAGTCTTCCAAGTAGCTGGAACTACAGGCATGCGCTACCACACCCGGCTGATTTTTGATTTATTGTAGAGATGAGGTCTCGCTGCCCAGGCGAGTCTCGAACCCACGGGCTCAGGCAATCCACTCACCTCAGCCTCCCAAAGGCGCGGATTACAGGTTGAGCCACCAAGCCCAGATTTCTGCTTGCTTTTAAAAGTGGGCTGATGCTGGGCTCGGTGGCTCAGCCTGTCGTCCCAGCACTTTGGGACGCCAAGGTGAGTGGATTGCCTGAGCCCGTGGGTTCGAGACCCACCCGGGCCACTTGGTGAGACCTCAAAAAATGAGCTGGGCGTGGTAACGCGCACCTGTAGTTCTGGCTACTTGGAAGGCTGAGGCGGAAGGATCCCCAGAGCCCAGCAGGTCGATGCTGGTGTGGCTGCAAGTGTGCCGCTGCACTCCAGCCTGGGCCACAGAGTGAGGCTCCAACTCAAAAAAAAAAAAAAAAAAAAAGTGGGCAGAGGGGAACTGTTGGATATGTATGCCTGATATTGAAATTTAAAATTAAAGCAATTTTATTTTTTCATTCATTTTATTTCTTTACAAATTAGAAGAGCTAGGAATCCCATGTCTTCTGCATGAATCCACATATGCCTTTGCACACACACATGCATACATACACACACATGCCTGTGCACCCACACACACATACAGATTCCATTTGTAGGGTACCCCATTCTTTTCTAAGCATCTTGGAGGGTCAGAATTTAAAATAAACTTCAAACATTTTTTAGGCCCTATATAAAGAAAAGGGTCCCTTCCATCTAATGACTTACTCTCTGCTTGATCACTTCTAATAATAGGGAACTCACTACTTCCAGATACAGCATGTTTCCCATTTAGACCATTGACGGTCAGATTTTGACTTGATATAAAGATGAGCTTTCTGTTTCCTCATTTACTGAATACTCTTGACATTCCAGGCACTGAGCTCAACCTTCCACACATTATCATCTCTGTCAATTATATCAACAGCCTTATGAGATAGAAATTGTTTTATGGAGGAGAAAACTGAGGCTTAAAGAGACAGTTTGCTAATTGCTAGCAAGAGGTCAGGTTGGGATTTGATCCTTGGTCTGTACTCAGCCTTGAACACTCAACTTGATCTTCTATCCTATGGTCTGTCCTGCATCTTGGGGCAAGTCTCGTTCCTCTTCCCATGAAAAGTCCCAGTAGCAGGGTTCAGAAAACTCTCCCATTCTCTCCTGCTCACCCCCATCCCTACCCTTCCCTACAGCCTCATCTTTTCCAGAGTAAACATCTCATTCCCCAAATCCAGCAACCTTTTCCTAAGCACAGTGTAAGTGACGGGTAGCCCTTGGTGGATGTCATTGTTGAGGAAACAGATCCCACTGATAGCTTCTCCCTGGTGGTCATTTCCTCTCTACACTGTCCTCAGGTGCAAACGAGGAGGCCTGCCAAGGGTCAGAGGTGAAGTCCTCAAACAACCACACCACCACGCAGCACCTAGCAGCCAGCAGCCTCCTCCCACTGGGCAGAAGCATGTCCTTCAGCACATTCATCCAGCCTGAAAATATTCCCCTGGGAATCGTCTCTCTTGCCGACTGGACTCTGAGATCCTTAAGGAAGGCTTTATTTACCTTTGTTCTGGCACTACCTAGTGTAGCTCAGGTATACAACTGAAGCTCAACAACTCCGTGGAAGGGAAGGAAGGAAGGAAGGACTCGATTAGGGATACCAATTATTTGACACATATGAAATGAAAGCTATTCAGATAAATAAAGTCATTTCCTGTGATAGAAAAATAAATTTTTAAAAAGCAGTATTTATTGAGAGGACAGAAAAGCTCCCACAGTGGGAGGGGACCCGAAGGGGTTGCCCAATAGGAAACATTTTTTTAAAATTGGAATATCATTATTGACCAGTTATAGAGATAACCTAGTGATATTCCACCATTTGGGAACTACCTTTTAGTTCTTACTGGAAAAGTAGTAAATTGGAGCTCCAGATCACAACACTTTCATTTTCTTGTTCTTGAAAATCAAAATTAGATATCAGAATTTTTTAAAAAAATAAAATACAAGTTGGAATTTCCACCTTCCTTTGAGAAGCTGACAGTTCTGGACAATTATTTCTTCCCAGCAAAAGCTTGCTAGAGCTGAGTAGCAGGTACGGCTTTCGAAGGAGCTCCCGATCTCAAGTTCATGGCGGACCCCACCTGACCCCGCCACTGTGTAATTCCCCTCTGCCCCAAGAGCTGTCTGCATGTGTGGCCCCTGCCTTTAATCTATGTGCCTTATTTTAACAGTAAGCAAGAGTGAAAGGAGTACTTTCCTTCATTTGGGCCCACGGATGCATGCAAGAATACTCCAGCTCTGAAAGCCCTTACTTCTGTGTCTTGTCTTAGCCTGACCAGCTCAGGCCAGCAACACAGAAGTTAGCCAGTACAGCCTTGCTACATGATAACGCCATGCCCCTTGACTTACCAGTTAATAGTTTAGTCTAGATGTCTCATTTTTAAATAATTGTAGCACATCAGATTTCATTTTGCTTTGAGAATTTGTGAGAGTTTCTCAAGACTTGCCCCCCTGGTGTGGAGCCGAACAAGACAACAAAATCATCATGGCTCTGCATCTCCTGGTTCCCCCAAAGCCCTACTCTTTCCATGATCGTCTGCATGTGACAAAGCCATCTTGCCTTTTCAAATGCCCATTCTGCAGATTCCCCCATCCCCACCTCACCTGCCAAACTCAGGCAGGAGCTGTTCATTTCAGGGAACCCAGAGCAGCATCTGGCTTCTGGGAGTGTGTAGACTGTCTCTGTGGTATGGCCTTACTGGCGAATCCCCGAGGGCCAGGAGGCAGGAGAACTAGCAGCACCTCTGCAGGCAGGGATGACTTCCCGATACTCAGTTCTGGAGACAGGCAGGTGAGCTATGGGGCCTGCTAGTGGGCTACTAGGTATATCAGATGACTGAGTCTACCGCGTTTTGCTTGATGCTGCCGAGCTGCCTGCAAGATGATTTCTTGAGCAAAGGGGGTAAGTCAGGGAAAGCTTTCATGTGGCTGCTTCCAGATGTTGCTCTGTGATTGACAGCTCTTCATTCAGCTTCCCATTAAGGCACCTGCAGATAATGAGATATCTTGAAACTGGAATTTGCAGCACCTGAGCCTGCCGGGAATATTATCATCAGTGTTCTAGCAAGCCAATCTCTCTGCACACATGACCTCTACAAACTTGAAATGTCAAAGCACAGCCAGGAACTGAAACCAAGGCCACTCCAACCCAAGTGGCTACTGTCTCTTGAATGTACAGAAAAGTCCTTTATCTCAGGAGAATTATGAATTACCAGAAAATAGTGATCTTTTCTCTAACCTATCTGTATTTAGAAGGTATATATGTCTGTCTTTTGTCATTCTCATAGCCTGCGTGTGGGAAGACCTGGAAAACAGAGGCCTCAGCGTTTTCCCCCTGTGAATCCAAGACTGTTTGGGGGCTATTTCAGGCCATTAAATTTCCGCGTTCTCACTGGCAATTTGGGGCCTTAATTTTGGAGTTTTTACAGCCACCTAGATCTTGCTATCCTATCAGATAGGCTAAAGATGGAGAGGATTTGGTCCTAAAATTGGAGTTGGAATTTTAATCTTCCACGTGTTTCATTTCTTCTATTCCCTTCCACTTGGGCTATGAGCTTAGAGCTGTTAGCGCAAGGAGCCAATGGACCTACCTGCTCAATTGGGCTTCTAGTCTGTGCCATTCGCTATGTTGGGTGTGAATTAACAGTGGATTGGGGAAGGAAGGGCATACCTCATCAACAAAGATACCTGCATAATCAATGTTTGTATTACCTAACCCTGAATTGTACCCCATATCTTTATAATTAAAAAAAGAAAAAGATGATGATATTGAAACTTCTAAGAAAAAACCAAACAAACAACAAAAAAACCACAGTGGATTAGACATTTCAGGAATTTGCCACATATAGAGGGTGGCACTGACTGAGGGTCATATTATCACTGAACACGGGAAAGCAGAGGGTGTGGTGACTAGTGGGGTGATGGTAGCAGGAGAGAGGTATTCAGAGAGTACATTCTTGGAGTTGGGTAGGATCTTTTGCCAGGCTTTAACTGATGGGAGCGAGGGTCACAGATGGGCAGGTTTTACATACAGACAGATCTGCATGAACAAGAGTCTATAGGCCTTGAGGTCCATAGCACATTCAGGTGGCAGCAAGTGGTCTGGTAGGCCTGGATCACAGAGTATTTGGGCACAATGGGAGGCTTGGCTAGAGAGGACAGCTAAGTCTTCCTATGAAGGGCCTGACAGCCAGAAGGACTAGACCACTTCCCCAAAGCCTGAGGACTTGGAGTCTGTAGTGCTAGCTCCTTCTACCTTTCTCCCCTTTCCTCCTTTCCACACTGTTGATGAGCCAGTGCTCTGCCACTCCCCTCCACTCCCCATCCATGCAAGGGCTGACCCTACAGCTAAGTTCTAAGGGCAGACACAGGAGCCACGTTCAAGAGTACTTGATGTGCTCTTGAAGGTCAGTCACAGTGATCAGTTAGGATGGACTATGACCCAAATTGGACCAGTGACAATCAGCCCTGTAATTTAGCTGGTGTTTTCACAAATGAGGTATTCTGTTTCCCCTGGGATTTCTAAGCAGGCAAAATGTAAGCTTGGCACTGCTGCGGGTTATCTTGGAACTTGGAGAGAGTCTGCCTATGTCTGTGCCAGTGTGGAGGAACACAGAACAGAGACTGAGAAAGGCGGAGGTCTGTTGGCGTCATTCACACCTGACCTCACCCATTGCTAAAGTCAACTTTCACCCCCGGATTTTACATGGAGGTGCTACCTTTTTATTTGTTAGTTGAAACACATTTGAATTGAACGTCTGTCTCTTGAAACCCCAAAGAATCATAACGTACATAACAGTATGCACTGGCATAGCAAGTCGTTCTGTTCTCAACCCTAGTGGTTTTGTGGGTAACCCAGGAGCACTTTGATTAGATGAAAGGAAATTAGGATGAAGTATAAACACGTGAAGGCTATGCCTACACAGTTTTCTAGACATCTTACTACCTCTCCACTTACCTGGGCTCTCTCTAAGACCCCAGACCCCATTGACAGGAGTAAAGACATTCCTACCACCCCCTCAGTGCAGCCCTTCCACCGGCCCACGAGACAAGGTCCAGCTGGATTCCCAAAACAACAGCTACCACAGTAGAACACTCAGACAAACCAGCCCAAGTGAAGATACACCACTCAAGAGCCCTCTCCCGAAAGGCTCCGAATCCCACTGAAGCTGGACCCTAACCCCGGTCCACACTGACGGGCTGGTGTGGGCTGACGCAGAGGGTGGACCCTGCTCTGGGCAAAAGCCCAAGTCGTACCGAGGCCCAACCCTCCAGAGAGCCGTTGGCCTGTACTTGATGTCTGAAGTCAGCCTTCTCTCCGTGGGGCTTTCTCTCCCTGGGGGCGTGGACAGTGGTCTTCCTGCTGATCTGGGAGGCCTGGGTGCCTGCTTTCTTCTGTGGAGCCTGGACAGCAGTCCTTTTCTCGGTGTCAGGAGACAAATTCAGCCCAGAGAGTTTCTGTCCTGTTATGCCGAGGAGAGTTCAGCAGGCTAAGGAAGACTTAACATATTCCTAAAAAGCATCCTGAATATGATGGTGCAATAACTGGGTAAGGTTGAATTGTGTTCAGGTTGAATTGTGTTCAGGTTGAATTGTGTTCCAGTGCATCGGAACCCCACCCCCTCAGGCAAACACACACAAACACACACATACACACAGAAACATGCATGCACACACATTGATATAAGTACATACAAAACCATACATGTACACATGCAGGCAAACATATAAACATGCATGCCTATCAACACACATCTATATGAACACAGGCACACCTACACAAACACGGATACACAGAAGCGCCCACAGACTTACATAGATACACACAAACACACACATGCACACACACAGACAACTTTTTAAAGACACAAAGGAGTCCACCAGGGAAAATTCACTCAACCTGTCTGCCACGTCAGCCAGACCAAACAACAGCGACATGGATCCCCACTGAGTAACTGACATTACCCCAGGATCCCTGGAAAGTATTTCTTCCCCTTTTCCCTGCAATAGCATCTTAGGACAAAGAGAAACTTCCAGTAGCAGAAACAGGCCTCACAGGTTAACATTAGAACTCTCTCTAGAAAGGCACACAAATGTGCTCAAATACAGAACAAATAATTTATCGTCAGCCTCATTCTCCCTTGCTCAAATACCTGGAGGCTCTTGAGCAGTCCACCCCAGACTGGAAAGCGAGCATCCCTCGTCTCCAGAGCCTGTCCAGTCGGGCATAGACAGCAGCCGGCTGGGTGGGGCTGTGGGAAGGGGTGGGGAGAGAAAATGGCCACCCTGTTGCCAGGTCCTTCTGTGTGGCCCTGTCAGGAAGGGGCTGGAGCTCCAGCTGGGGTTGGCTGGCTCCCTCTAAGTACTAATGCCATGAGGGTGGTGGGGGACAGAATAGGGCAGCTGCAAATGCAAATCACCCCGGGGAAGGTGACAACTAGACAAAGTTTTCGACAATAAGATTCCAGATACTGCTGATGGGAGGAAAGCTCAATATTTTAGTCTCAGCACCAATTTGCTTCAATCTTCTACAACTCCCATGCAGCACTGCCCACAGCTGCACGCTGTAAACAACAAACAAATCTATCTCCATGAGTCCTGCTGACGCCGGAAGAAAAGTGCCTGAGCCTAAGATATGCACAGATGCAAAGCCTCTCCCGAGCTTGGCATGCTCTACATTCAGCCTCTCTAACTTAATATTGTTATTACAAAGCGATTGGTCCCCTGGTAGCTAGCTGTCTCAACGCAGTGTGTCTTCTTCCAGTTAATCTGACAACTCCAAGAAGCATCAAGGACCCAATTAAGAAGACATATCTTATCAAGGAGATTATTTTGCATAACAGAATACAAATGACGAATAAAAATTTAATGGGTGTTTTTTTGAGTTGGAATCTCACTCTGTCTCCCAAGCTGGAGTGTAGGGGCACGCTCACGGGCACTGCAGCCTCAGCCTGCTGGGCTCAGGCGATCCTTCCGCCTCAGCCTTCCAAGTAGCTAAAAATGTAATGTTTAATAACAGTACAAAGAGGGCTGTAGATATGGAATGCCAGCTCTGCAATTAAACAGCCAAGCACAGCAACAGAAGCAGGGGCATGTCATGAGACAACTCTCTAGTGTTAATTTTAAAAGTCCAGCCGGGCTCGGTGGCTCAGCCTGTCATCCCGCGCCTTTGGGAGGCTGAGGTGAGTGGACTGCCTGAGCCCGTGGGTTCGAGACCCGCCTGGGCAGCGAGACCTCATCTCTACAATAAATCAAAAAATCAGCCGGGCGTGGTAGCGCATGCCTGTAATTCCGGCTACTCAGAAGGCTGAGGCGGAAGGATCGCCGGAGCCCAGCAGGCAAGGCTGCGGTGGCCGGGAGCGGCCACTGCACTCCAGTCTGGGTGACAGAGTGAGACTCCAACGCAAAAACAAATAAAAAAAATAAAATAAAATCAATAAATAAATAAATGAAAGAATAAATAAAATGCAACCTGAGTCACAATACTACTGACTCATGCCAATAAACAACCAGAGCGATTTTTTGATATCAACTTTGGTCCAGTAAAGACTTCTCCCAAACTTGAAATTATGCAATTAACTTTTTCAACCTAAGCACAGGACTTCGTAATTATCTCTTTTTTTTTCTTTTTTGAGTCCCACCTCTTCCTAGCTGGGTGACTCTTGGCAAGCCACGTCATCCCGCGCAGCCTCGGTCTCCCCATCTGCAGAGCAGGGGTGACGGCAAGAGCCGCGTGCTCGGCTCTCGGGAGGCCGTGGTCGCCAGACACACAGGAGCGCTCGCCGGCCGGGAACAGTCGTCCCCTTCCCAGAGCGCGGGCGGCGGCCGAGTTGGGCTGTGTGGGAGCGGGAGTGGCGCGCAGGGCCGGGCCCAGAGGAGCCAGGACGGGAGGGGCGGTGTGTGGGTGCGGCGGCTCCCGGGAGGCCACAGACCCGCCCTGTCAGTCGGAGGGGCAGCCTGCCCAGGCCTCGCCCCTGCAACTCGGAGGGCTTGTTCAGAGAGAGATGTGCTTCCGTGAGACGAAAATTTGCTTCTTCCGCTTTTGCACGAGGGAGGGTCCTTATTCCTGGAGGAGTGGGTCTGCTTTAGCCTGGGGTGTTCTGCTTTTAAGCTGTCTCAGGCAGGGCTCGGGGGCTCAGCCTGTCATCCCAGCACTTTGGGAGGCCGCGGCGAGTGGACTGCCTGAGCCCGAGGGTTCGAGACCCGCCTGGGCAACTTGGCAAGCCCTCGACTCTACAATAAATCAAAAAAACCTAGCCGGGCGTGGTAGCACGCGACTGTAGTTCCAGCTACCCGGAAGGCTGAGGCGGAAGGATCGCCGGAGCCCAGCAGGTCGAGGCTGCGGTGGCCGGGAGTGGCCGCTGCACTCCAGTCTGGGTGACAGAGTGAGACTCCGACTAAAAAAAAAAAAAAAAAAAAAAATTTTTTTTAAGTCCAACACGATGGAATATTATGCAGCCATAAAGAACAAAATCACGAACTTCACAAAAACCTAGATGGACTTAGAGTCTATAATACTGAGTGATCTTTCACAGAAGCAAAGAAATGAGTATCACATGTTCTCACTCATAAGCGGACCTTGAACAATTATCGCAATACTACAGAAAAAAAAAGGATTGGCAGTAGCAGGAATCTGCCGGGAGCGGAGTGGAGAAGCGGGATTGGCAGTCGTGGGAATCTGCCTGGGGAAGGGAGGGCACACCCCATCCACAAGGGTAGCTGCATAATGAACATTTGTATACCTAACCCTGAATTGTACTCCACATCTTTTTTAAAAAATTAAAATAAAAAAGTCTATAAAGACTTGCTCTGACCCATCCAGGACGATGGACTGGCAGTTAAATGTAGTAGAAACTGTTCACCCCAGGAGAAAAAGTAGAAAGGAAACAAGTAGAAAGGAAAAAAAGAAAGAAAGAAAGAAAGAGGGAACAGAAACAACATCAAGCAATGCACCAGTGTCAAAAGCTTCAATAATTGCTAAACACAGCGGATTACTCCGTCTCCAATTTCACTAATCCAAAAAGGTTCCCGAGTCGACTGTGTGAGATTAGCTCCACCTCACGTGTCCCCCTGCATTTGGAGTCTCTGTCTGTTCATTTGCATCTTTCGCCAAGGCTTGCTAAGAATTCAGTTCCTTGGCTCTTGAGTACGAAGTCAGACATTGGAGGGGACTCTGCATTTTCTCACTGAGGGCGGTACTTAAATGGCATCACTCCTCAAACATTTATGGATTAAACTAAACGGCATAATTACCGTAACTCTCCTATTTGTGAGAAGAAAGGGGGGGGATGAAAAAAATCTTTCTAAATACCCGTGGTTTCATGGCAGGATGGCTCCATTCTTGTCTAATGTCTCATATCATTGGGAGCAAGATGTTTAATCATGGGATTAACAGGAAGCGAGCGGCGAGGGAAGCTAAAAGAGCTGACTGCGAGGAGGGTCACTCTTTATTTTTTATTTATTTATTTTGAGTTGGAGTCTCCCTCTGTCGCCCAGACTGGAGTGCAGCGGCCGCTCCCGGCCACCACAGCCTCGACCCGCTGGGCTCTGGCGATCCTTCCGCCTCAGCCTTCCGAGTACCTGGAGCTACAGGCATGCGCCACCACGCCCGGCTCATTTTTTGATTTATTGTAGAGATGAGGTCTCACCAAGTTGCCCAGGCGGGTCTCGAACCCGCGGTCTCAGGCAATCCACTCACCTCGGCCTCCCAAAGCTCGGGATTACAGGCCGAGCATGGAATTAACAGGAAGCGAGCGATGAGGGAAGCTAAGAAAGGGAAGCTAAAAGAGGGAGTCTCACTCTTTTATTAGAGGTGTGTTTTGCAAAGCTCAGAAGCAAAAGGTTGCTTCTGAAAGCCCTTATTAAAATGAGATCCCTGCCACAGACATAGAAGCTGTCTTGGGAAATACCTGTTGTTCTACCTGTGTTTGAAAATCTTGAAACCTGCCAGAGAGAGGCGCAGAAGCCAGTGCTGGGCTGGGCCTAGGAAGTCGGCCCAGGGCCACACAGAGGAAGCAGGGAAGTTGACAAGGGAAGTGAGGAACTTCCTGCTTGATTTCCAAAAGTGCACCTCGTGGTGTGTTTCAGATGGGGAAGGGGAATGTGCTTGGAGAAGGAAAATAACAGAGCAACAAGTCAAACAAATAGGGTGGGCCTGCAAGAAGCCACACTCCCCCCAGAAAAGTGCAAAATGCCTGGTCCTTAGGAAGGATAAGACATCACTGTGTGGACCTCACCTGTGCCAAGGGGTACTGTGCCTGTGTACTTGACCATGTTTGGAGAAGCGCGAATGGACTGAGTGTAACACCCGGAGAGTTGCGTTGGTCTGGAAGGGTCTGCAGCATGCAGGAGCCAAGTCCATTTTCAACAATGTGCTGGTTCAGACCGGACCCAAGAGGTGTCCTTGCAGGAGTCAGGCCACAGACATCTGCTCCGGATCCTTGGGTGTGTGCTTTCCAACTCCAGCTTAAACAGTCTTACATGGTCTGGCTCTGGACCTTTGCTTCTATTTTCCTAAATATTTCCTAGCTGAAATGCCCTACATTCCACCCCTCTCCAAATCTCTGCGAACAAACAAAGGAGGCATGGAGATTCCAAGTGGAGCCCCACTGATGTTGGCCTGTCCTTCCTGATTTAACATAAAGCGAAAGAACTTTAGGCACAGAAAGAGGCAATTGCAATCAGATCCAATGATAACAGCCTCACCTCCTCCAGGAAGCCTCCTCTGATTTTCTTAGGCTGCATTTCTGTCCCTCATTCTTTTATGTTTCTTAGCAAGCCACTAGAAACACTGTTTTTGAATGATCGGGGTTTTTTTTTCCTGTCTTCTTTTCTGAGTGTAAGCCTCTTAAGGCCATGACAATATTTCTTCATCTCGTCATCCTGCAGACCAAGATCAGTAATGGGACGAAATAGGTGCTCAGTACTTATTTTTTAATGCATGCACCTTGGCACCCAGACCCTCATTTTGCAATGTACTATGCAGACATAGGCCTTTTCCTTCCAGCTCTAAATGCCATGACCCAGTGCTGGGCCTCTGACCCCTCTGCTCCAGGAAATAACAGGTTTGCAGAGGGCATGGGCATGTAAGATGTGTAGTTATTAGTCACGCTCATAAAGAGATGATTAATGGAAAATCCAGAAGGTCCAGGTGAGGGGATAATGTGATGAAAAGTCACTTACTGTAACGTTTGGAGATACTGAAAGAGGCACAGGACAAGATGGTGGTATAAACCAAGCGTCTATTGGGGTAAGGAACTCCCGGGCGAGGTCCGGGAAGATGAGCCAGGGGAGTCGCGCCCAAGGAGGGGTGGTTTGGGGTTTTAAGGGTGGTGTATTCAGGAGGGTGTTGGGGGCGGCAGCGAAGCGGGGAGCGCATCCGGCGTGGGCTGGAAAGCCCCTGTCTGGCCCTTTGTGGCAGCTAACAGCAGGTTCCAGAAGGTTTCAAGTGAGATATGCAGATGTGGGCTTGGGGCGGATGGGCAGAGAGGGAGGGGGTAGCGGGGTGGAAGGGTAGAGGGGTGTAGGTGAGTGCTGCTTCCCTCCAAACCTAACACTTGCTACCTCTATCTTCCTTTATTTCTGTGTATCAGCAGTTGCCATTACAAGCGTCCTTAGGACTGGACTATCTTTTCGTCTTTCTGTTCCTAACATCTAGGACAAGCCTGATTCATAGTGGGTACCCAGATAACATTTGCAGATAAATCCGTGAGTGGGCCTGGGTTCCAGTACACGAAGTCCCTTTCTTATAACAACCTAGAAACCAGACAGTGCCCATGCCCTCTGGTTCTTCTGAGCCCATGCCAAACACACCCGGAGGCAGGAAGGTTGCAGGAAAGGCAAAAGTCATTTACATCAAAGTTATTCTCGAAAATTCCTTAGGGCAGAATTCTGTTAGAAACCCACAGCGGCCCCCCAGTCAGTTGGGCAAATCATTTTCCCCTCCAGCCTTAGAGTATATCATTGAATCTTGGGAGGAGTACTAGAAGTAGCTAGCTTACCTTTAGAATCCATATTGTGTAAAAAATATGTCTTTCACTTTGTAAAACTGAACTCAGTGTGGTAAGACAATTCCACCACGAGGCTGAGAACAACTGAGGATATACCTTGAAGTCTCACTGCCCATCACACGCTCATCCTGGAAGAACATAAGCATCAAAATTCCCTGCACTGTCATATCAGTGGGGACCCGGTGGTGCTCATTCACAAGGGGAAACAACAGAGGCTCAAGTCAGTATAGATGACCCAAGCAGGTGGCTTCTGAGACCAGCCTTGCTCTGGCCAGACGGGTGCCTGGCCAGAGCTTGGATGGGCTCCACCAGGGACGTGAGAGCAGGAAGCTCATTACCACAAGCTCTTCAGCTCTCTTCTGCTTCCTGATTCATCGTGTTTTATTAGCTCTCTTGTCTCTGATGAACCTCTGCACAAGAGGAGCTCTTGGAAACAGCTAGAGCAAGTCGCTTCATCGGGTGGAGTCTGGCAGACAGGTTCCTAGATCCAGCCGCCAAGCCACTCAAGCTCCCACTTCAATGGCAGGAAGAGAGAGAGGCAGCAGAAAGCGACTCTGCTCCCCCACCTCCTTGTTCAGCTCACCCACAAGTCAATGCAACCAGCCAAGGTCAGGGGAAAGGCTTCTGCTCCAAAACAGTGGACGTGGGGTTCAGATATCCCTTTCTACCAACGAGTTTTTTCTTTTTTTAAGTAAAAATGTCTCTTTAGCTCTCTCTTACTTCCTTTGTTGTTGCTTTTATGTTGTGCCTGTTTGTAAAAGGAACTAGGGGAAGGCTTTCCTTGGAATAGACACCACCCTGTGCCCTCCTTCCTCGCCTGAACTTTTTCTCTCTCATTCACTCTCTCCTCTTTTTCTTGTTGCTTTCAATTTATGGTCAACTACAAACGAAAAGGGGGAAATCAAAGGCCTTATTTTTAATTATTTTAATGCAATGTTTTAGGTCTTTTAAAACTCTGACCCGAAATGTGAGAACACAGCTGTGCACCGCCAGCCATATTTGGCTTTATAGCCTCATAAGCATTCAGACTCACAAGGGACACGCTATGGGAGATGGTCCAAGAGCAGACCCGAGGGTCCCAAACCCTAGCCTTCCTTCCCCGGGACAGAGTCTGGGCTGTGTCCCCTTATTTCTTCCCATTCAGAGTTTTGCTTTCACACGATCATGCCATCAGACTATAGTCAGTGTCAAGGACCAAGGTAGGACGCTGACACCCAAAGCCACAACTGACCCAGAAGGAGGCTCCCATATACCGTAGGTAGGGGTCGTATTTTAAGGATTTCTGGAGTGGAGGCGAAAAGCGCTGTCTATCAAATGAGTGTGTTGGTCTCACACAGGGCAGGAAAATAGGTTTCAATTTGTATACCAACAGTGATGGATTGGTAATAGTGGCTTGGAATGCTGAAATCAAGAGGGTTCTGTGGCCTTGCCTGGGCTGAGCAAAACAGTAGCCTGGTGGGGACAGGGGTGGCAGTGAGTTTGGCCACTGAGCCAACAGAGAGAAAGTCTCCAACCTGTTTTCTTTCTGGGGCTAGAATCTCTGCGCTCATGTTCAAGTCTAGGCAAAGTATTTTAAAACCAAGAAACACTCAGTAAATCTCTACCAAATCCATTAATCAACTCACTTTCCTTGAGTCACCATTTTGGCAAATTGAATACTCTATGGAAATTGGTTACTCCATGAGATTAATCACTTTCCCTCCTCACTCACCCTCACTGTTGTTTGGAAAAAGCCCTGAGATATTAGAGTCCAGAACTCAGTTATTTGAGTTACTCTGATGGTGATTAGCAAAACACAATATATGCATCCTTTGAGGGGAGATACAGTTTCATGAACATGGTAGTTGCATTTTCTTTGATGTTTTTGGAGTTGCAATATCCATTTGCATCACAACTTGTGTTCACAATTTTTTAAAAAGAAAAAAGAAAAAATGTAAAGATTATGAAATGTATTTCCTGTGATATTTAATAGTCACATTGAAGCACTGACATACATTGTACTGTATTTGCAAACCTCTGTTTCCTTTGACAATTGCACCTCGCCGGGCGCGGTGGCTCACGCCTATAATCTCAGCACTTTGGGATGCTGAGGTGAGAGGATTACCTGAGTTTGAGATCAGCCTGGGCAACTTGGCGAGACCTCATGTCTACAATAAATCAAAAAATTAGCTGGGCATAATAGCACGAGCCTGCAGTTCCAGCTACTTGGAAGGCAGAGACGGAAAGATCGTCTGAGCTCAGCAGGTCGAGGCCACGGTGGCTGTGAGCAGGCCACTGCACTTCAGCCTGGGCAACAGAATGAGATTCCGACTCAAGGAAAAAAAAAAAGAAAAAGAAAATTACACCTCAGCATGTAATTCACCAAAATAACTCATTTTATACAGCACAATGTAGTGAAATAACTTATTTCGAATGTGTGGATATGAATAGATTTAACACATCTGCATTGAACAAAACGAATTCATCTAAAAGCTGAGAAACTGCTGTACTCTTTTGAGAGATACCAATTATTTTGCCATTCCCTTCAGTTTACTTGTTTGTTTTTGTTCAATTTCTTTAGGAATTAGGAAAGGAGAAAAGTAGAAACACCAGTTAGGTCCTTCTCTACTTGGAATAAGGGAATGAGGCATAAATAATCATTTGCATTATACCTTATTTTATGCTGTATTGTTTCCTCCTCCCAGCTCCCAGCCCCAAAGAATGCAGACACCAGCAGGGCCCGCTGGCCACTGAGGGAACAGGAATCACCCAGTCGCCGTGTTCTGACAGGTTGTCACATTATTTTTCCCTGTGGGGTCTTTGGTCCCTCCATCGAGCCTTCTTCTCCATCCCCAGAGACTAGAGGCCTCTACACAAGGCTCCCAAAGCAAAGCAAAGCAAGATCGATGCCCTACGAATGGCTGTTTCCAGGCAGGCTCATGATTCGATGCATGGAGCAGCCCGTTCTTCCCCGTTGCAGGTTCCCACACTGGTCACCAAAGCGGGAGCTCGGAACCAGGGCGGCAAGAATTCAACCTTTGCTCATCCTTGAGCACAAATAATCTTCCACATTCCTCTCATCTCCTCAGCTCCGGCCCTCTCACCTCACCTATCCCAAATCTTTTTGAAGTGTCCGCAGGTCTTCTTGGACTATCATGAATCAAACTGCCGTTGGACGGAGGTGAAAATCAAAAGTTTCAAAAGATTCAAAAGTTTGACTGCTGCATGTTAAAAAACAACAACAACAAAAAAAAAACAATCATCTGAACGTCAACCAAGGAGAGTCCCATCTTCTATTCCCACAGCCACCCATGGGCCTTTCTTCTCCCTGGTGCCCATTAAAGCAAGTAGAGGCTGAACGAAGCCTATGGGCTGGAGACTGAGCCAGACCTGGGAGGCTTGGAGACGCCACTGTGAGAACATTCATGCATTTCTCTATTTCTTGTGACTCTATTGGGACCCATCATGGCTGAATCAAGTCCCTGGGAAGGAGCTGCTGCTTAGGAAGTTGAATAAAGGAGAGGGCAGTGTTGGGAGCCAACATCTCTAGCTACATGGCTGAGGCCTGTAAAGGCCCATCTGGAAGATCGCCTCTGACATAGGATATCAGTTATACCTAGAATATTGGCGTGTGATTAGTGACCAGTGTGCATACATGGCAGTAAAACTTATAAGTAAATCTCTATACACCTGATGGGAAGTTGCACAGCAGAATTATATGACCTTGTCCCTTCTAAGTTGTATTTCATTCTAGATATTTTCAAATTTCTATTTCCTGGTAGACTGGTGAGTCAGCTCTTGTTCCCGAAAGCAGTTTCCCCTAGAGCTAGGATCAGAAACTAAATTACCATAATAGTTATATCGCCCTGCCCCTAGCCAGGCAGAACGATTTCTTTTGTTTCGTTACATACCGAAACTCTGTTTGCTTCAGTCCGGGGCCATCAGCATGGCATTTCCTTGCTTTTGTTTTGTTACATACCGAAACTCTGTTTGCTTCAGCCCGAGGCCATGGCGGCCATGCATTTCCTTATTCAAGAGTGTGACGCTACTATTTGATTTCTAGAGTAGACTTGCTAGGATAAAATATATACATATACACTTATGGTTACATTTTAGAGTATATTTGAGTAAATTTATGCTTGCTGTTTTGTTTCCTTTGGCTACATTATTCAAATATAATAGTTACTATACAATTTATAAAAGATAAGGTATTAGCTTAATAGGATACAGCATAGTATTAAAGGTCAATCATTAGAAAAATTAAAGTTTAGACATAAGAAATTCATTTAAGTCATGGTAAGGTTTTATAATTTAAGAATAAGTTTTAATCGTTATAGAATTACAGGCTACTACGTTGAACCATAATAGATTAATAGAATAACTGAGTCATTTAAGTAAACTTATAGATTATTATATAGTGTTAAGTTGAAAATATTAATCGTTAAAAATATTAGGAGTCAGTGAACTTGGATTTAACTTGGAAAAGTTTTTTGTATCAGGGTTTGAAACAAAGAGTATAATATGAATGATTTATTGAACATTATGGAAAACACTTTGAACAATCTGTATTGAAATTGTACACCTGTGAATTTAATGTAAGTTTTGTGAAGCACGTCATGCATCATGGAATTGTAATTGTTTGCTTGGAACTTGCAAGTCTCGTGATGGTTTTGTGATGGTCTTCTGATGCGTAATTTGCATAAGAATTTGTATGCCCCCAACAAGTGATTATCATACTGATAGAGGGTACAGAAAAAGGTATATAAGTTGGAAGGAGTCCCAATAAAATTTGGCTTCAGTCCTGATCAGACTGTTCCCAGAAGAACTGCCTCTGAGTGGTCTCTTCTCTCCGTCTTGATTCACCGTTGCGGTCCTAACCCACCCTTGGTCGGGGCTGGCACCCGACAGGGCAGGGTTTCTCAGAGCCTCTCCCCCGTCTGGTATGGGACGGGCCTCGCCGAGCCCCAGCACGACCCCCGCATCTCACAAGGCAACCACAAATTCGGTCCTTTCTCCACGCAGCCTTCTCGGTCCTGCCCTGGACAGGACATCTCTTGGTACAACCCATATCCTCCCACAGTGCTTAGCTTACACTGCCAGGTTCTGGCACGCTCATCTCATCTCCCAGGTCGGCAAGGATCTGGGACTCAACAGGAGAGCCAGGAGGAGGGAGGAGGGGTTAAGAGCTGGAATCGGGAGCTGTGAAACCCTGGATCAGAGCTCTGGCTTCTCCGGTTGTCAGATTTTGAAACTTCTGGCTTCCTCTCTAAACTTCCAATTCCTTTTGGTAAAATGTGAATAATCAAGCTGAATATAAGGGTCGTCAAGAGGACATAAAGCTGCAGAGGAAGCATTCTCTTATTCCACAAGTATTTACTGAGCAACTCCTTGGTGCCAGCCTCTTGCCAACCTCAGGGGATGCAGCAGGGTCAGAATGGACAAGACCCCACCCTCCTGGAGACATACGGTAATCACAAATCACATCAAAAAATAAAGCACACACTGTTTCAAGCAGCACAGTGAGAAAAGGAAGTGGACCGCTGAAGAGGCCGAAGCCCATCCTCAGTGGGGAGAGGCTCACCCGGCTGCAGGAACAGGGTCAGCTGATGACCTCTCGCTGTCGGCCCCTGAGGGTCCACCTCAGCTGTGGGGGAGAGCGGCCTCGACAGAGGTCTCGCCCTTTCAAGGGCAGCCTCAGTTGGGAACTCAGCAAGGTGACTGTAAAAGCCCAACCGTTTCGGCTTACTAGGGGACACTGTGATTGGGAGAGTCTCACTCCCAAGCCGCCTGTCTCAATCACGCTTCCTCCTCTGCCCAGTCTCTCCTTCCTCTTCCCTACACGGGTGTTGATCTCTCTTAAACAGGTTGCATCCTAAAGTCCGCCTCTGAGTCTGCTTCCTCCTGGAAAACTCAACCTGGGTCACAGAGTAAGGGGACAGGGCTCACGTGTGTTTCAGGTAGAGGGGTCGGGGAAAAGACTTCCTGCGGAGGTAGCATTTGAGCAGAGCCCAGACGTAGGGGCAGGAGCAGTGAGGTGATCTGGGGGAGACTGGTCCACAGCAGAGACACACGCACGTGTGAGGCACGCAGAGAGGCCAATGTGATCCGAGAGCAGCGGGGAGAGGACGAGTTCGGAACGGGAGACGCTGTCACGGGAAGCTGGTTGGTTGTGGCTTTTAGTAGGAGAGATACAGGGAGCCATGTGGGTTTTGAGTTGACACATCCTGTCCTCTGTTTCCAATGGAGAACCCTGGCTGCTGTGTGGAAGATGGCCGGGGGGGAGGTCGGGGAGCAGGTGAAGCAGAGGTAGTTTGGTGGCCTCTGGCAAGAGAGGACCGTCGCTACCTGTAAGGTAATCACAGTTGTTCTTGTGGTTGTAATAGAGTAACAATATAAGAATAATAGTAGCAGTTTCGTCATAGTAGAGGCTGGCAGGCAGAAAGGAGGGAGCTTCCCTCCAACCCACAGCGCTGGTTTTGCCCGGCCGGCAGTATCCACATGCCATTTGTGTGTGTGGCCCTCTGTGTAAGGCCCCCTGGGTGCAGTGAGTGTCAGACCAGACCCGTAGCGATCATAGCCACACACTTAGGCTCATTCTAGGCTAGGAGACAACACACTGCACCCACATACTCCGTGTCCACATTCTTTGCTTAGACTTGCCAGTGTCTATTTCATTTTCCAGAAAGTGTTTCACTTGTTTCGGCTGCCGTGAGGTCTTCTTTTGTAGAGGGCTGGGCAGAGTATGTGTTCTGTGGCGCACCCAAGATGTGGCCTGGGGAGGCTGAGTTTCAGCCTCTGTCCTCTCCCTTATCTTACTGTCTCTCTCTTCGTTTCTCTTTGGCCCCAGGATTGTCCACAGGTTGCTGCTGCCATGCAAACAGGCAGCCCCCCTCAGGAGAGGGATCGTGAGGCCCCAGCTCTGGAGCAAATTCCATAATCAACTAGACGGAGTGATGTGTTTAGGAGGCCGAGGCTGATAGTAACTATAATTCCCATTTCCTGGGCATTCTGCTCTGGAATAAACCTAGATGTCAGACAGCCCAGCCAAGAGCTAGCATACCTGTCTGAACTAGTCTTGTGCCAGCGGAGACGCGTCAGAAGGGAAAAACATTTAGCCAGCTGTCTGATGCAGATAGGTTCTTTTCAGCCAAATGAAGAATGATCATCTATACATGGGCATACGGGTATGTTACATGTGGATGCATACTACAGCGTGGAGCCTCTCTCCTTTGGTGCTCATGAGGTACTGTTCCAGGAGTCATGCAGTGACTGAAGAGATGCAGTCGCAAGATTTTAGGCCCCGCCTGGCCCACCCAGAGTCAGATGAGAGCTGAGCGGAGCCCCTTCCTATCACGCTGCCCCATGGGGTACCCAGCCCAGGATATTCACATACCCAGTGTCAGAATATGAAAATGTTTAGCTCTCTCTGGGTGGAATTAAGAGGTAGTAATTTATTTATTTATTTATTTATTTTTATTTATTTTTGAGTCAGAGTCTCACTCTGTCGCCCAGACTGGAGGGCAGTGGCCGCTCCCGGCCACCGCAGCCTCGACCTGCTGGGCTCCGGCGATCCTTCCGCCTCAGCCTTCCGAGTAGCCGGAATTACAGGCGTGCGCTACCACGCCCAGCTGATTTTTTGATTTATTGTAGAGAGGAGGTCTCACTGCCCAGGCGGGTCTCGAACCCGCGGGCTCAGGCAATCCACTCACCTCAGCCTCCCAAGACGCGTTATAAATGCCCTTATTTAACCAAAACATCCGAGGAAACACCATTCAGCTCAAGCCCTATGAGCAAATTTCAAAGCACAGATTTTGCTGGTAAAATAGCCCCATTCTTCCTTTTCCTAGTCAAATATGCCTTTAAGCCCCGAGAATCCTTTTCACTAAGCCAGCAGCTCCAGCCTACGCAATGGTTTCATCGTAGTTCTCTGAGAATTAACCCTTTACAAATCATATGACATAAAAAGAAAAACAGGTAACACTGTCTTTAAGTAATGAGAAATTCTGAGCTAAAGTGCCTCTTAAAGAAATCCTATAGGTCGCTGGAGCCCAGTAGGTCGAGGCTGCGGTGGCCGGGAGCGTGCCACTGCACTCCAGTCTGGGCAACCCAGTGAGACTCCAACTCAAAAAAAAAAAGAAGGAAAGAAATCCTATAAATTGCCAAATTTCTAGTCTTCTGGCAAGCTTTCCGTTTAGAACAAAATCAATGATCAGTGGCTGCAATGAGCCGGCCTTAGGCTTGCATGCCTCCAGAGCAGGGACAACTCATAGATGAAAGGTGACATTTAAGAAAAAAAAAAAAGCTGACACTGAGTCCATCACTTCTGCCATAAAGCAGCTTCAAATATGAAGACGTTCTTCATCTGTGCTGCATCATTGGCACCAGAAATCATTTTTCTCTCCGTCTGGTACGCACTTGAACTGCAGCCGCGCTCCCCGGAGACTCCGGATTTTACCAAGGCCTCATAACATATTGACAGTGGGCATGGCAGCGTTTATGTACACTAACCGCTCAACTGGAGCCTCCCCTCCCCCGTCCTGCAGACGCAAACCACGTCAGCCGCACAGGGACTCTGGGATGGTTGACACGTGCATGCCCTGTGGCTCTCCCCAGTTCCGCCTTCCCTGGCCACAGCCCTGGCCTTGCCCCTGCCTGGTGTCCCAGCTGTCCCTGCACAGACCTGGCCTCTTGTGGGCAGCTCCAATCCCACCAGGACGCCACAGCCTTTGGTCTTAGAAAGCTTCGGCCGCAGAGAGGAAAGTCTTGCACCCTAAGCAGACATCAGCTGGTCTTCCTTTGGTGCTCATGGCATGCTGGTCTCTGTGTCATGATTCAGAGAAACAAGGACATCTCAGCTTCTGTGCCTGTCCTCACAGCACTCACTGCTCCGTGATGAAGGCTGTGACATGCCTACCTGGAGAGACCCACACTGTTTCCTTGGAGGAGGCCCACAGCCTGGCGTGCGTCACACAGGAAGAGTGTGTGCTGGGTGACCAGGTCTCACAAGGACACCGGGGAATCCCTTTGGATGGAAAAGACCCTCTTGGGGCCCTCACAGCTCTAGTTGCATGGAAGCCCGAGGAAGGACATGCACCTGGAACCGGAAGAAAGGCACTGTTAGGGTGTGCCCACCAAGAAGGAGAGCGCCCAGGGTGACTCTGGGTCCTGGCATTGCATGGCTTTCTTGAGAGAACTGGGGCTTGAGACCTCAGAAGCTGTCCTACTTTTGTGGCACACAGACGCCCTCAACCACTTCCACCCTCCCCCTAAAGCTTCGTCGGAATGTCGTCTTCCTCTCCAGATGGGGATCCAGCCCCAAGGCAAGAACATTTCTTCCGTGGGAAGCAGCTCTAGGGGACTGGTGTGACAGAGCTGTCACTGCATGTTTGGGTATTGGGGTGGTGTGGAACAGTTGGCAGGTGGATGGCGGGTCTCCTGGTTGTCCCAACCAGTACTCGTTCCTGTGGCCCTAGGGTATCAGAACCCAAGGGAGTCAGACAGGGCAGGACAGGCGGTGCAGCGTTCACTCAAACCCCAGGGCTGGGGTGAGGGGGCAGGGCGACTTCTCCGGCGGGAGCAGCACCCAGAGCCATGGTGCTTTCAGCGCATTAAGTGAAAAAGTTTTCATCCAATCAAAATGGGAAGAAAAATACATTTTTAGAGCCGAAGATTAGATTTGCCATTACATCAACACGGTTGTAAAATATAATTTCGAATATTTTCCTGAAGGAAGAGACCCTCACAGACAAAAGCGCTTGGGGCCCCGTCAGAGGGGGCACATAGCCAGTGCCCAGTGGTTGGGCTGGGGTCTCCAAAGCCCGAAGCCGCTGGACAGGCCCTCCGGAGACACGCCATGCTCGCTCTTGGAGTCCAGGTAGCTTTGGCTTCTGACCCAGTGCCTGGGTCTCTCCCTCTGGACACTCATGCGACACTGGGAGGATGGGGGCTGGGGCAGGAGGCAATGCTCTTCCATGGACCCTCCAAGTGCCGTGTCCACAACTGGATGCCGGGAGACCCAGCCCTGACTCCAGGGAGCGACTGTCCGGTAAGCCTGCGTATCCAGCCTGCGAAGAACTGCAGCTTAGGAGAAAGGCGATGGATGCAGCAGAGGGACTGGAGTGAACCTGCTGGAGTGACGGGGCGCTCCGTGGGGAGGGCTCAGAGTCACTTTAACCCCAGGCGTCCCCAACTCCTACCCCACCCTCCTTCCCGACACACACATCTTTCATCTGCTCACGCCTTTGCTCTGGCCTTGCCCTCTTGGTCAGAAGGGCCCTCACAGACCCCCTCCCACGGAGGGCTTTTCCTCCAGGCCCCTCTCAGTGTCCCCTCCTCTACAGAGGAGCCCACCACCCCGGGAAGGATCATTCTGGTTGGTTCCGCCACCAACGTGCCGGGCGACTTTCAACACGATGCTCAATCCCTCTGAGGTTCAGTCTTCTGACCTGTTAAATAAAAGGAAAGGTCCCAAGCACGTGGTGTACAGCGGGTGCTTAATACACAGTAGCAACTCGAGGAAGCACTGAAAAATTAACAGGCGTAGACCTTCACACTGAACTACTTTCTCAGTCACTTTGCAGGACTCCTGCCTACCCCGTCCCCTCTGAAGAGTGTGCTAGGGTCTTCCCTCCGTCCTCAAGGCCACCTTGCATTTGACTTTTCGCAGGGACTTTTCCCAGGAACCAGAATGTGTCGGTGTCACTCCCCAAACTCCTCACTCTCCCAGAGTCCCCATCAGACACTCCAGGAGCAATCCAGGTGCTCAGGATCCACTTTGTGTCCCAGAAAAACGTGTGTGTGTGCTTTTCAGAGGGCACGGAGGGAATGCCAAAGGAGACGTGTGGCTGGCCCCTCACCCCAACTCCAAGGTCCGCAGAGCAGAGCAGAGCCTTGGCGCACAGGGTGGGAGGGGGAGGGGGGAGAGGCCCCTGCTCCATCTTCCCCAGCCAGCACACAGGGATCGGGTCGCCCTGAGGACGAGGCAGGTAAAAGCCCCGGGCAGCCAGGCCCAGCGGGCTGCGGGGCCAGAAGCACAGCCGGGTGTGGGGGAGGCTGCACCTGCCTCCCACCTCCCACCCGCCCCCCCACGCCCAAGTAGGCCCCGACTCTCCTGTCTTTAACAACCCAACCCACCACAGAGGAACAGATTGGCAGCGAGATGCATGCCGCTTTTGGCAGTTCCAGCGAGTGGAGAGTGGATTACCAGGGCATTCAGACGAAGGGGAAGGGAAGAAAAAGAGTGCACAAGATGGGGAGACCATCCAGGAAGGCCGTGCGGAGAGCCACCCCGGCCATCTGCCACGACTTCACATACCGCTGCGGAAACGGATAGACACCGCCTCGGCAAGGCCCAGCCTTCAGAGGAGTCCATCAATCAAAAAAAAAAAAATTCTAGCCGGGCTCGGTGGGCTCAGCCTGTCATCCCGCGCCTTTGGGAGGCTGAGGTGAGTAGATTGCCTGAGCCCGTGGGCTCGAGACCCGCCTGGGCAGCGAGACCTCATCTCTACAATAAATCAAAAAATCAGCCGGGCGTGGTAGCGCACGCCTGTAATTCCGGCTACTCGGAAGGCGGAGGCGGAAGGATCGCTGGAGCCCAGCAGGTGAAGGCTGCGGTGGCCGGGAGCGGCCACTGCACTCCAGTCTGGGCGACAGAGTGAGACTCCGACTCAAAAAAAAAAAAAAAATTCTTATGAAACTTAATCATAGAGGACCGTGTGAGGGAGTGGGGAACAAATTAAGTTACCACGGCATTAGATACGGGAAATGATTTCTGTCAGCCCCATCATTACTACAATCATAATACGTTAATTATATATTTCATTAAGTGGATTCGAGTCTGCACAGAGGAAATCACAGAGGCTTTGAGTCATTCGCCAAGCATGGTGGAAGGACTCCTGTGAATGGAACCCAGTTAATCTGGAAAACCTTCACATGCCGAATGTGGTTTTTTTCGTCTTTTGTGACCCTGGCCCTGGTCTAAGACTAAGAATTCTGCCCAGTGGAGCAAGTGCCTAGTTCCTGGGTTGCTTAGAGGAGCATCTGTGGCTGCTTCCAGGAGCCAAAATCAGAACATGAGGCCCACGTGTTGGATCCCGGCAGCCAGGGAGTCTTTCTGTCTTGCTCCTCCCGGCTGCCAGTGGGCAAAGTGATGCCGCAGGCCTCCAAGGGGGACGGAAGCCTCTGAGCTTTGCCAGCAAAGGCTGGTCAAGGCTTCATGAGGTCCACAACCAGTGGACAACTGGTGCAGTGAGAAGACCATCACAGCGCCCGTCACCCCGTGGGCCCACCTGCATTCTGTCCACCTTGCACACGTGGGTCCTTCCCGTGTGGTCTTTGGAGAAACCCCGCCCCTGGAAGAGAGCTTTAACGAGCTCAAGTGGGACCTCACTGAAAGCAGAAGCCTGCCCAACTACAGCAGGATGGCGCACAACTCACGGAAAGACGCAACCAGATCATCGGACGCACATATTTCAGGCCATCTCGAGTAATCCTCCCTCCCATTGGGCCCTGCTGGCCTAGTAAGCCACAGAGCAAGAGGGCTGTGTAGCCATTTGGTGTCCAGGCCCCCTTGTGTGTAGCGCTGACACAGGAAATGGGCTGAGGGTACACACCTGTGTCACCAAAGTCCCCTGGGGCCACCAGGGTGCAGTCTGTCCCTCTGTCAGCAGACTCTCTTGTCTTGTCCCTGTTCAACCTCAGAATCCAGCTGGATAGGAGGAGGCTGTTCATCTCCTCTCCTTAGTTCAGGGAGGCAGAGGTCACCATGGAGCAAACCCCCACCTCTGCAGCCCTTCCTTCTCGGTTCTGAAGGCCTTTCCGTAGTTAAGGGGCAGTTGAGACATAAAGAAAGGAAAATAATAGTAATTATTTTTCAGAAAGAGGAGATATCCAGTGCATGTAAATTTCCTGGGTCGTCCTTGAGTGCTCAGTTATCCGTAGTGGCCACAAGGAAGCCTTGACACAGAGGAGGAAATGGAGAAGGCAGGCACCCAGGGCCCACCTGGAGTGCATGGAGGTGTAAGTGATGAGAAACGGTGAGCTGATCTGATGAAAACCACGTCAGCCTCTCTAGGGAGATATTACTCTCCTCGTTAGTCCACTAATTGGCCTTATGTCATCTGAAGACTGCCGCACATTCCTTACAGGCCTGCCAAGCTTCTTTAACCATATCCAGGAAAAAAAAGGTAAAAATCCATCACCCCCGTAACAGAAACAACAAGGAAATTAATAGGAGTCGTATTCCTTCTCGGGAGTCAGTTGAGAGACCCAACCCAAGCCCCTTGCTTCTGATTCAGCTACCCACTCCTCAGCTCCTCAAATTATAAAAAACATTGCATGAATATATGCGTTGGATGGTTGGGGGAGGAGCTTGTCTCAGACACGGCAGGATGTTTCGTCAATTCCATAAGGAGAACAAAGGCTCTGGCTGGGGCCCCAGGATCCCTCTTTGCACAGAAACAAAATCCTAATGTGAGAGGATGATTCAGGAAGAAGTCTGTTTTCAGGGAGAGTCTGACCTGATGCAGGAGAATCAGTTTCATCCCTGATGTAACACCAGGCTCCGCCTCCCATCACAACAGTGCGGGAAGTACAAAAACACACCCGGGAAACTCAGACTGAGACTGGTGCTATCGGTGGCCTGGAGCTTACAATAACTGTTAAAAATCAAGTGCATTTTTCATTATTCTTTAGCAAAGAGGTATGATTTAATGATATAAGTTAACGATGGATGATAATTTAAAGTGATGACAATAGTTTAATTATTCACACACACATAAAAATTAACTCTATAACATATTTCTTTGTAAGAACAGGTTCATTTAAAACATTTTGAACTAGCCGGGCTCGGTGGCTCAGCCTGTAATCCCGTGCTTTGGGAGGCTGAGATGAGTGGATTGCCTGAGCCCGCGGGTTCGGGACCCGCCTGGGCAACTTGGCGAGACCTCATCTCTACAATAAATCAAAAATTAGCCGGGCGTGGTAGCGCGCGCCTGTAGTTCCAGCTGCTTGGAAGGCTGAGGCGGAAGGATCGCCTGAGCCCAGCAGGTCGAGGCTGCGGTGGCCGGGAGTGGCCACTGCACTCCAGGCTGGGCGACAGAGTGAGACGCCAACTCAAAAAAAAAAAAAAATTCCTCTCCCTCCTCTTAGTCATAGGAGGAGTGGAAGGAGAGTCATTTAAGCTGAGAATGAAATGCCATTGGGGTGTTGGAAGAGTACTGAATAAAGGCTGTGACCCTTAGCCGGTGATGTCTGACTGGTGCTCCGTAAATACCATTTATAATTTGTTGACTGATACCTCCTCGCTACGTAAAGTTGCTGCACAAACCAGGTACTCACTATTATGTGACCTTCTCTTGTTTTATTTTGTAATTATCGCCAACTAATTTTTTTTCCCCTAACTTTATAGCCAGATAGATCCAGGTCGAAAACCAACTCAGCTCCTTACTAAGGGGCAGTTTGCCTTCTATCAGCCCCTGCTTCCATCATTTAGAAAATAGGAATCCCTCCCTCTCTCAGGAATGGCAGCTATTTTATTAAGCCAGGAAACAAATGTATGGAGCCAGATCGGCTTGGTATTTCCTTCTTAAATGGTAACAGCTCACGTTTACTTAGTTCTCAGGATGTGCCAGGTTCAGATTTCATATGCATTATCTCATTTAATTCCTCACCACCATCTCATGATGTGGTTATTATTATCATCTCCATTTTATAGGCAAGAAAAGTGAGGCTGAGAAGAGCGATCAGGTGACTCGTCCAAACCTCACTGCTAAGAAGTGGTGGGGCTCATATTTGAGCCAAATCTGCATAGAGCTCACCTGCTCTGCATTATCTCCAAGATGAAGGTCAGACTCCTCACTTGTGTACTCCCTGACACATTGATTCTGCCTCCCACGAAAAACCACCTCTTCACCCAAGCCCCAGGGCATTTGCTCATGCTGCTCTCTTCACAGTAGGAACGACGGCTTCCTCCTCAATTCCCCCTGCTCCCACACATTTCGGGGTTGGCCTCAAGACTCAGCTTTGAAAACGTGTATTCTACGGAGTTTTCTCTGACTCTCCCAGAGGTGGACTCTCTCCTGTCCTCTCAGAGCTCTTTGCACGTATTTCCAGATCTGCTTGCATCACTGAACTTATTTTTGACATTAGGAAAAAGGGTGCCAGGTGATCTTCGGGGATAGCAAAGCTGAGGGAGATATGCAGGCCTCAGAAAGAACGTGAAAGGACTTTAAAGCAGAATCAGAGGGTAAATAGATCTGTTGAATCACACAGGTTTACCGATAAATGCAGGTAAGTGATGAATGATAACAGGGTGGGCTGACAGTCTTGCGGGCTCAGATGAGCTGTGAGCATCAAGTAACACGTAACACGGATCCAGAGGATATGGGCAACCAGTGCACCTCCAGGAGGGCATGGCTTGAAGTCTCTACAGCAGGGGTCTCCGACCCCAGGGCCATGGACCAGTACCTGTCTGTTGGGAACCAGGCTGCACAGCAGGAGATAAGCTAGCCAGCAAGAAAAGCTCCATCTGTACTCACAGCTACTCTCTGTGGCTCGCAGATCAGCGGCCGCGTTAGATTCTCAAAGGAGCACGAACCTATCGTGAACTGTGCATGCGAGGGATTAGGCTGCGTGTTCCTTATGGTCCTTATGCAAACCTAATGTCTGAAGACCTGAGGTGGAGCTGAGGCGGTGATACTCGCACTGGGGAGAGGCTGCAAATGCAGACGAACATTAGCATGAGGTTTGACTGCACAGAGACCACCATCTACCAGTTGTTTGCAGACTCATATCAACACCCGATCAGTGAGCGGCAAGGGAGTTGCTGTACTTCAGTTGCACAGCTGCATCCGGTGGCAGGCTTTCCGTCAGAATCTGACACTTATTTTTTTAGTCCACGCTTGGCCCACCCATTACTTTATGGATTGCTTCCGTCTGTGCCTCTATTTTTTTTAATGGTGAGTTGTAGAATTATTTTGTTATATATTACAATGTATTAATAATAGAATTGCACAATAAACGTTATGGCTTGAATCATCCTGAAACCATCTCCCCAACTCTGTCCACGGAAAAACCGTCTTCCACAAAACCGGCCTGATGCCAAAAAGGTTGAGGACCGCTGCTCTACAGGAATGGCCCCTATAAATGGAGATTCACTCACCCCTCTTTATCATGGAGAGAATCACCCTGGGTGTGATATTCCATGTCTAATGCCCAGCTCACAATACCTGGTCATATGCAATCTCCACACACGGAGAAGAGAATAACCCACTAGCTAAGGCTGGTAAAAGTATTTCCTGAGTCGGTGTTTAGGTTTGTATGTTGTGTTCCTCCAAAATTCATGTTGACCTCAGACCCCAATGCAGCAGTATTAAGAGGCAGGGCCTTTAGGGGGTGACGGGGACATGAAAACTCTGCCCTCGTGAACGGGACTGGCGCTCTTAGAAAAGGTTGAAGAGTGCCCTGGTACCCTTTCTCCATGTGAGGAAGCAGCCAGCCAGAAGGCACCATCTCTGAAGCAGAAGCAGCCCTCACCAGACCCAGTCTGCTGGCACCTTGATCTTGAACTCTCTCCCAGCCTTCAGGCCTGTGAGAAATACATTAATATTACAAATTACCCAGTCTTAGGGATTTTGTTATAGCAACAGAAATGGACCAAGGCTGCTGGTAAAGGTCTTCAACCTCTGAAAGACTTTTAAGTATAGAGAATGTAGTAACTCAAACCCTTGTTGATATTTTAGAGTAAATTTGGGGAAATTCCCTGCCTGTTGGTATTTAAAGTTTTATCATATTTAATAATTTAACATTTTATTTTTAAGTTTTATTTTTAATTGACACATAATTGTACATATTGATTGGGCAAATGTGATGTTTCAATATACAAGAGGGAACCCCCCCAAAACCAGAATTATTCTCTGGAGGTTGGTTTTCCCCCATCAGGTGCTCTAAGAATCCACTGGCATCAGTGTACCAGCTAGCATTGTTGTGAGAGGCTGCATTTGGCTTCAGCTAATTATTTTTGGAGATTCTTTCAATGCTTTGCCATTTCATGATGTGCGACTTATGAGAGCACCTTCCCACACCACGCAATGTTCAGCAGTTTTTGACCAAAGGCGGCATGATGCCTGTGCCCTGCTACCCTATTCAACCGACCTTGCCCAGAGTGACTTTTTGTTATTTCCCCAGGTGAAAAATAGTCCTCAAAGGGAAACGTTTTGCAACGTGGAAGAGGTGAAACAAAAAACAGCAGAAGCACTAAAAGGCATAAAAATGGATACGTTCAAAAGCTGTTTTGAGCAGTGGAAAAAGCATCTCAATAGTTGTATTGCAACCAACAGAGAGTACTCTGAAGGTGACTGCAGTTTAAACATGTAAGAATACCGTTTTTTAATAAATAAATTCCTGGTTTATCTGGATACCCCACCCTCGTATGTACACCTTGTATAATGATCCAATTAGGGTAAACATCACACTCACCACCTCAAATACAGAGGGTACCAAAAGTACGTATCCACATTTTGAGAAAGGAAAAAACTACTAAAACTGTAATACTCAATATATACCAATAACAAAACATGAATGCAAGTCACATTTGACCTCGGCAATTGCAAGAGGTGCTCAAAGTGGTTGGCATCAGTACCCAGAAACTTATGATGACAGCAAACTACTGCAGGACTTGCTCCTGTGCCAGGCCTCCTGGACCTTCCCTTAGGCACATCACACACAGAACCACGTGTCTCAGAGTTATCACAAATATATGCAGTTTGGGGGCATCTGGGAGGTTCTGTTGCATACCCACGCCTCCATTATCACACATACTTCCACAACAATCTTGAATTGCAAATATCATTCAAAATGGTCTTGCATTCCTTGACTGAAAACGGTGCTTCCACCATTTTCTTTGACTGTCCTGCGTGTCACATGGTCACGCTAACATTCACTTGATTAATGACATCTTTTGAGCAAACATCATACTGCCGTTGCTGCTGTAATTCAACTTCAAAAAATAATACATAGATAACATCTCTTAAAATGTGAATATATTTTGTGGTAAAACAATGATTGAAGAGCACTGTGGGCATTTAGAGAGTGGGAACCAAGAACGGACACACCCTGGTGTCAAACTTAAAAATTAGGAATTGACACAAACCTCACGTGACTTCCAGAAGACGATTCACAGTCATCTGAACTTGGAATCTGTTTTACAGATATAAATATTCTTCAGTATGAATTCAATATATGTATATGAACTTAATATATGTTGCCTTTTCTAAGAATGCAAGTACCATGTCAATTTAGGGGGGAATATATTTTGGTTTTGAACTTCACAAGAAGTGGCTCACCATTTCAGAAGTTGCCGCTTCTGGAAACAACAGCAACGGTGCTGACAGTACGTAAGTGACTAAGACAGCCTATCCCTGCATCACACCAGTCTGTTTGCTGCTGTGGTATCCAAGGTGACTGCCCTCGTGGATGCAAGCAATCGACAACTCACGACGCCTTCAGTGACGCTGTGCTCACAGATGTGTACACATGTTAGTTATCATGTTTTCCTTTAAGTTCTTGTTGACATATGGCATTTATTTTGGTTCTATAGACAGATGGGTTATGATAACTATGACTTCCATATCAGGATAATAAAAGGTACATTATAAAACTTTTATTACAGAAGAGGGCACTGAATGGACAGCAAAGAAAAACTATCCTGATTGAATTACAGTTTTAGAAAAAGTAGCCATGTAGCATCCTGAGTTATGATATGAGAGATAAAAACAGCATTGCTAGAAAGTGCAGAGAATTAGTCAGACAGAAGAAATAAGACCTGGTGTTCCATAGACCAGCAGGTGACTATAGTTAACATTAATCTACTGTACTGTACATTTCTAATGGCTAGAAGAGAATGATATGAATGTTCCTAGCACAAAGAAAAGGTACATATTTAGGGTGAAGTATATCCCAATTACCTAATTATATGACTATATCAAATTATCACATGTAGCCCCAAAATATGTACATCTATTATGTATCAATAAAAATTTTTTTTAAGAATTAAAAAAAGAGCCGGGCTCGGTGGCTCAGCCTGTAATCCCGCACCTTTGGGAGGCTGAGGTGAGTGGATTGCCTGAGCCCGTGGGTTCGAGACCCACCTGGGCAGGCGAGACCTCATCACTACAAAAAATTAGCCGGGCATGGTAGTGCGTGCCTGTAGTTCCAGCTACTTGGAAGGCTGAGGTGGAAGGATCGCCAGAGCCCAGCAGGTCGAGGCTGCGGTGACCGGGAGCGGCCACTGCACTCCAGTCTGGGCGACAGAGTGAGACTTCAACTCAAAAAAAAGAAAATGCAGATGTTATAAGAGAGGACACTGTACATTACAGAATGACAGTTCCTTTCTAATCAAACCCACCCACCTGTGGGCCTACTGGCCCAGCTGATGGCCAGCAAGGATGTTCTCCAAAATAACAGGCGATATCTCACCTTATAAAATAAAGCATGAACTTGGAGTTTGCTCCTTTCCCTCGTATACTGATCATCACATACCAGTGTGCGTGTGAATACACTGGCATGTTTAATAAAATACAATTCCCGGGCCCTCCTTGTAGAGGCCTGCGTCTGGCTCAGCCACCCGATGGAAACAGGAGTCACACTGAACTCTGCTGCAGCTCTCTGGGACAGCAGGGCTTCTCGTGCTACACCATGCACAAAGACCTCCCGGAGGCCTGGCCAAAATGCAGATTCTGATTCCTCAGGCTTGGGACAGGGCCTGAGATTCTGCATTTCGAGCAGGCTCCCATGTGATGCTGAGGCTGCCGATCCTGGGATCATACCATGAGTGGCACATATTGGCCCACTCTGGGACAAAAAGATTCTGGCACATTCAGAGACGACAGGGGAAGGACTTACCTTCGACACTCAAGTACCTTTCTCCAAAAAGATGAGACGGGCATTACTATAACTGAACGGGGTTTTCACTGACATCCCCGACCCACAGATCAGGAGGTCAAGAGCCAGTGGGACACAGTGACCATCCTCGAGCCACCTGGGAAAGTGGTGTGTGACTGCACCACGAATGAAGGGAGTTCTCATCACACCACAGTAAGGGATTTGCCAACACTAAACTCATCGTTCACCTGAACATTGGCTGCAATTTTAACAGCTTAAGCAAAAGGTCCGGATTCGTAAGTGCTGGCATCACTGACATAGAGGATGAGGCCCCTCTTGGAAGAGAGAGACAGGCATCTGAAATAACCCAGATGTGGTCCTAACAGCACGGGGCTGGAGGCCGCAGACAGCTCAGATCCAAGAAGACTGTGAAGTTGCTGCAAGCGTCTGAGAACCCATGTCGACCATGTTTTTACATGTATGTACGATTTAAAAAATGTTTATAGACATTACTGAAATAAATTGCAAAAACATATCTTAGGTGTGAAAAAATTCAGATTAGCTAGGGAACACTGTATGTATATTTTCTCATTTAATGGAGATTTAGAATCACATTATCACTTGGGTCTTCACAATAATTTGGCATTAAAAAGGGATCTTTGACTGCTAGGACATATGCTAAAAGTAGCCTGACGTAGGGAAATGCAAACCCTCTGGCATTTCAGAAAATAAACAATAAATGTCATTAAACTTGTATCTAAAGAAAATTACGCTGAAGTTCTAAACGATTAAATTTCTCCCTTTATAAATCAAGAAAGGAAATACTGCAGAATTCAACCTCAGATCTTTTAATAGAGGAAACTTATTCGCTATGTACAGGGTTCTCTAAAGAATGTAGGCTGGTCACTAGCTAGGTGACCCAAACAACACCAAGACCCAAGGGCTGCTCGACTAAATATTGACCGTCTTGGCCGGCTTCACATCCTCGATTTCGGCAGACAGCCAGCGGTATGTGCGGTGACGCCGCAGCACCTCGATGGCCTTGAGCTCCAGCGGGGTTGCCTGAACGCCAAGGTCTTCTAAGCCGGGCAGGTGAGGCAATATCTTGTCTGTGATGTGAATCTTTGAAAGAACAGAGACCACAGAGAAGGCTGAAAACTGGCCACCAACTCCAAGTGCCAACACAGCCAACATCTAGACACTCGAGCTGATCTGAGTCCCATTAGTGCACTCAGCTGCTTTCAAAGAGCATGTGGTAATTTTTGATCCATGCAACTATCTAAAAGTAGAACACAGAAAGAGGGCTTAAGGGGGGAGAAAAAGGCAAGATCACCAAATATCAGCTCAAAGTCCCCGGCAGTAGCCATGAGCACAAGACATTGGCACGAGATGAGCCGATCTACCCACAGGTTTAAAAGGAGTAGATCTGAAGCGGGAAGCCCATGTCTTCGCCTTTGCCAGGGAGGCTGAGCAGGAAGGGGCAGGAATAAAACTGGGACCGGAGCACAGATTCTCTGACTCCGCTTTGGCTTCGGAAATTAGGAGACGATGTCGAATCTGCTCCTCATCCGTTGAAAAACAGCCCAATAGCCTTTCTGCTCCAACTACACTCAACTGGTTGACTCATGACTCACGACTCATGCTCATCACAGAGCTAGAAAACCGACTGCTCCTAAGGACTCTTTGCTCGTCTCCTCCACAGTGTAGCTTCTAGGCCACGTTCAGGGGACAACTTGGCTTCTCTCGCCAATACACAGTCCATAGGTTTTCAAAGGCAGAGACGGAATACAGTACTTGGTATAGCATCATTTTTTTACATTTTCGTATTACTTGGCATTCTCCCTAGAAGCACAAGCACACGCATGTGAGATGAGGTCTGAGAGGTGACACTGGATTTGGTGACAAGGAGATCAGGGGTGACCTTTGACGGGGGGAGAGACGGGAATAAAAGCCTGATTGACGCAGTTAAAGAAAAGATGAAGAAACTGTCAATGGCAGGAATCGACAGCTCTTTTGAGGAGTTAGGATGCGAAGGAACACAAACAGGAAAGTGGCCGGAAGAGACACCCACGAGGGAGGACTTAGCTTTACCTCGAAAAGGCCTGGGGAGACACCAGGCATGCTTTCGTGCTGATGGGAAGGATCCAGTGGGGGAAAAACACTGATAATGTCAGGCAGAAGGCGAAGCCAGGAGCAGGATGAGAGCGGCTGAGTGTCAGTGCCTGGTCGAGGGGCCGACCTCCCCGCAGAAACAGCAGACAAGAGCGTGGGAATAATCCAAGCAAGCGACCAGAAATAGATCCTAACTTCCCTGTCCCTGCAGCTCTCTGCCAGCACCTTCCCTGGCGGATGTTTACCACACGCCTTACCCGCTCCACTTTATCCCTCGTTGTCCAGGGCTCAAACGGGCTTATTTCAAACAATCTTGCTATCCATCTGGAAAAGGAATATATAGCACATGTGATAGGAGCCTCTCTGCCCAATATTTAAGCAAACCTATAAGGAAGAAAGGCTGCTATAGAAGCAGAAACTCACTGAATTTTTTAAATTTGGAAAATATAGTTTATGTAAAAAGTAAATCAGAGAGAGAGAGAAGAGATTCACCTCCTTAAGGTAGGGGAGGCAGCCAAGGCAAGGAAACGTGACAACCATGGCTTAGCAAAGCAATAGCCAAATTTTTTTTTAAGAAAAGAACTAATATCCCAGCTCCATGACCTGTGAAGCCACCTCTGCCTTATAGTGCCTATTTGCTAATGCCACCCAGATGACAGCTGTAATTCGTGGTACACCTTGTCCTCTACAGAGACACATCTTAACACAAAATGAGATAAACCCAACAAACAACAGGGCAAAGAAAAAAGATCCAACATTCAATAAAATTCTATCTAATCTAAGCCTTGGACATCCAAATACACTCCTGTTAGGATGTGGAAGAAGCCAAGTGGTATGCAAAATACAAAATGCAATCCCTTAAAGCTGGGGTCTCTGGAAACCAAAACATCCAAAAGCTAAAAAGAAGCCTAAGACCTATGATTCAAATCAGGAGTAGAATATATAAAACCCAGGACAGGAGGGGCTGTCTACCTTGATTACTGCCATCTCTTCACTGTCAGTGAAAACGGAGGATGCTCCTGACATGTCCTCTGAGTTCCATCATGAGTATCCTGAGGGCAGTGGGTTTTAAACTAGTATCTGAGGGACCCCAGGAATTCCTTGGAGGCCTGGTGAGAATGGAGGCTGGGGCTGGGAGACCATGCTCTGCTGAGAATCACTCATCACTACAAGTAGATCAGCTCTGCTTTTACCTTATTACTCAGTGGGCCTTGGTAAAGATTCAGAAACACAGGGTTCCACAGCTTTCTAAATCTTGAAAAGCATCATTCCAATGGATAGTATTTATAAACAAAAAAGGAAGCCGGTCAAATTTCTCCAGCAACATATAAAGCCTCCGATTCCAGCCGTTAGCAGAAAAAGGTAATTTGGGGGGCTAACATAGCTTAATAAAAACACCCCTTACTACTCCACGCACTGTACTCTGGCTCAACAACAACAGATCGTTTCTGGTCTCCGGTGTCCTCAGTGGGTCATGCCAACTCCACCTAGAACTCAGTTTCACCAACAACCATGACAGCGAGCCACTGGCTTACACAACCTCCACTGCACTGAAGCTGTGGTCACAAACGTCTTTACTGGTCGGTCACTGATATTTATCGGTCCTTTGTCTTCTCGGACTTTTGAGTAAGACTTCATTCCAACCACGTCAATCAAGTGCCTCCTGCGTGCCAGGCACTGTTCTAGGTGCTGAAGCTACAAGGGCGCAAAACCGCAATGCCCCCCTCCTTCAGACATCCACTCTTTCCTTAAAACACATCCTTCCCTTTGGCATCCAGACTTCCGTCCACTGAAATGTCTTACCACTCCTTACTTTCGGCCTCCCAGATCTGTTTCTTACGCTGCAGGTCCCTGCCGTGGAGGAATTCCTCCCCTTCCTGAGGCCTTGCTCTTCCACTCAGCCTACACACTCTCCCCGCCCACTTTATAGATCAGTACAGGTATAAAGTGAGACGAGGAAAACAGCCTAAGAAGAAGAAGAACACTCTTAGGAAACATCGTCATCACACTGCATTCTAATTTTCCATCTGTTTGTCTGATCCGTGAGCGTCTCCCTGACTGGACCCCTCAGGTGTGGCATGATAAAGCTAAGATTCCAAACCCACAAGGGGAAGCAATGAATCGAGCAGCAGGGAAAGAAGGGAAGACAACCACAAGCCGAGTCTGAATTCGCCTGGCTCCTTCCCCAACTACATGACCAGACTGACTTAATACAAGAGAGGCCTTTTCCCACTTTTGGGCGAGTGATGTGACATGGGAGGAGACTTGCCCGTCTCTCACGCCATCTGCCCAGCAAGACGCATCTCCAGACTTCGTCAGCAGTTGTCGGATCATCTGGCCAATTGCAGATTTCACCTCCCAACACATGTTGTCTTTTTGTCCCCACGAATCTACTTCCGATTCTTGCCAAGGTGATATCATGACACAAAAGCAGCACTGCACTTACCGATAGGCAAAACGTGGCAAGGGGTATGGGAGGAAGGGCCTATGAGCCACAGCAAAGATGTACTGCACCAGGTCAAAGAGGAGGTACCGGTTTGGCCTAGGAAGAGACAACAGACCATTCGTTAACTTATTTGCTCCTCACAAATTTGCTTTTTTAAAAAAATAACATTTTCTCATACAAAGAAAATATATACACACTGTAGCAATTATACATTAGCACACAAAAAAGCACTCATAATCCCATAATGAAAGATAAAGTTAATGAATACGATACATAGCTTTTTCATCCCTCACACACACACATCATTTTTGCTTTTATAAATATAAGATTGCACAATCCATCCTACTCTGTAGTGTCTTTTCCATTTAACACAACTTCATAACCATCATTCCATGTCATTAAATATTCTCTGTCACATTTAAAGACTGCACCTACGGCCGTTGCATGTAATCATAATTATTTTGCCAATTCCCAGTTTTGAAATATTTAGGCTATTCAAAATCTTTCTCCTTTATAAAACAATGCTTTAATGGACATTTTTTGCAGAAAATATGGGCACTTATCCATGATTATGTATTCAGAATAATTTCTACAGTAGTGGAACTACGTCAAAGCATATATTTTAAGGCTTTTAATGACTAATCCTAAACTGCTTTCCAAAATGGTATATCTGTTTATATACAATGTTAGTAAGACTGCCCCCTCCACCAAAAGTGAGTTTAGTCATAAAAAATAAACACATTTTGCCAATCTGCTACACAAAAAAACCTAGTAATTAAAACATGAGGTTTTACTATTTACTATTTCTTTGAAAAACATTTTGTTTGTATTTTGCCTTTTGTTTGTGGTGTTTTGCAATCTAAAAGTTTAAACATTCTATTTCATCAAAACTACCCATTTATTTTCTTTTATCGCTTGGTTTCATATTTAGAAAACCCTCTGTAGTGTCCTAAGATTCTATATATTTTGTCTAACATTTTCCTTCTGTGACAGATTTTTGTATGTGATGTAAGGTAAAGATGGAACTACATTTTGCCCAAGATGTAAGTCAGCTGCTTCAACACCATTTGTTGAATCATTTACTGGATCAACTCTTTCCCTATAGAGAGAAATGTCACCCTTATCACACACTATATTTTTACATACAATACGATTGTTTCTGGATTTTTTCTTCTTTTCAAGTATTTAAAAAGTTTTGTACCAATATAACCTGGCTTTAATCATTATTGCTTGTCATACATATTAATATTTCTTCACTCATTTTCCTAATCCCTTTTGCCTCAGAAAATCTATAATAGCTAAGAATTGGATAAAGGTGATTCAGTGAGAATCTCATCATCCTGTCATATTTTATCAAAAAGACAACATGAAAATGTCAGCTAGGGGATATAACAAAGTCCTTAAACAGATTTCTTACAAGTCCAGAAGGATTTGTAAGGATCATTACAGGGCATAAAACACATGCTGTACCAAGAACAACATGAATTTTTATGATGACAAACAAAACTGATATGAGTAAAATAACTAGACGGACTATGTTTCCTCTTCGGCTGTTCTAAAGCACTTAGTGTTCCATTAACAGGGACTGGAAGACAAGTTTACGTGCCCTCGCTCAGAGAGGAAGCTACGTTGACGCCCACGTCCTTCCGGCTCAGACTCCACAGCTCAGCACTACGGTCGTTCCTCGGAAAACATCCTCAGCAAAACCCTGTCTCCCAGCCCAGTCTCCACCACCTTTGCCCAGCAAAGCCCCTACTCGGGTTAACCCACACATCTGCCTTCTCTGGACCTGGACCCCAGAAAGTTGTGTTTTCCCCAAGCTGAGCCGACTGACTTCATCTTAACTTTTGGAGCAGTCATTTCAAACGGAACACTCCGTTCTGCTTGGCAATCCGACTATGCTCCCCTGGGAAACGCTCTCTCCTGTTCTCCCAGGCAATACTTTCTGTCTTCTCCGTTCTCAAGTTTTCCAGACACTTTTCTGACCCACTCCATCCTGCCGTTTTGTTGATAACCTCCACACGCCACAACGAGAAAAGCTACTCCCCGAAGCTCCCATAACCACACCTACCCGCAGCTGCACATGTCCTTGACTTCTTTGCCTTTCACAGAGGCCAAACCCCCACTGCTCTCGGGACCCAGCTCCTCCCAACCCCTGAAGGACTCCGCTCCTTTGTGCCCCCCATCTCCTGAGTGCCATCTCTTTCTTGGGCCACCCTACTCACTTATAGACGAGACCCTCGGCCTTCAAAATCCAGGGTGGGCCCTCCCTTGCTAGCACATTCACCTCCCAGGCCCACCTCTTGTCCCCTTCATCCGCCCCCTGGACAGGGAAGCCTCTCCAAAGAGCTGCCTGCCTGTTGCCTCCAATCCCGTCTGCCATTCAAATCTCGCTGTCATTTAAACCGCCCTTTGTCCCAAATGCTCCGGGTAAGGTGACCGCGACTCTCCAGGCTGTCACTCACTCAGGCTCTGGGCAGCACCCCACAGAGTTGCCAACTCCCTGCATCTGGTTTTCTTTCCAGTTTGCTGGACTTTCCCTTTTGCGTCATGGTCGTTTATTTTATACAATTTTGCATAATTGTCATTATTATTATTTTTGAGTAGGAATCTCACTCTGCCACCCAGGCTGGAGTGCAGTGACACGCTTACAGCCACCGCAGCCTCAACCAGCTGGGCTCAGGTGATCCTTCTGCCAAGGCCTCCCAAGTAGCCAGAACCACAGGCGCATGACACGACACCCAACTAATTTTTTTATCTATTGTATAGATGAGGTCTTGAAAAGTTGCCCAAGCTGGTCTCAAACCCCTGGACTCCAGCAATCCTCTTGCCTCCGCCTCCCAAAAGCTGGGATTACAGGCGGGAGCCACTGCACTCAATTATTTTGCTTAATTATTACATATACTTCTCACCACTGCTAATCAATAAGCAGCACAAAAGCAGAAACTTTATTCATACTATTCACTATTGTGTCATAATTTATAAACATTAAAATTCACTCAGTTTAGTGCATAGTTCAATGAATTTTCATAAATTTAACAAGTTGTACAGTTGTCACCATAATCACTTTTAAAATATTTTTCCTTACTCAAGTAAAGTCCTTCACACCCATATATGGTTATTCTAGTCTTACCCCAGCCTCAGGCAACCACAAACTTACTTACATTTGCCTTTTATAGATATTTTATATAAAAGGACCCATACAACATGCAGTCTTCTGTGTCTGGCTTCTTTCAGTTACCATAATGTTTCTGAGGTTCACATGTGTAACATGTGTATTTCATTCCTTTTTTTATTGTTTTATGGTATTCTATTGTATGAGTAGGCCACATTTTATTTCTCTGTTCATCGGTTGATGGATGTGTGGGATGTTTCCAATTTCTAGCTATTATGATAATGCTGCTATGAAAATTCATGTGCAATCCTTATGGGGACACATTTTTGTTTCTCTTGAGTAAACAGCTAGGAGTAAAATTGCTTGGCCATATGGTAAATTTATGTTTGACTTTTTAAGAGGATGCCACACTGTTTCTATTTTTTTTTTGAGTTGGAGTCTCACTCGGTCGCCCAGACTGGAGTGCAGTGGCCACTCCTGGCCACCGCAGTCTCGACCTGCTGGGCTCCAGTGATCCTTCCGCCTCAGCCTTCCAAGTAGCCGGAACTACAGGTGCGCGCTACCACACCCAGCTGATTTTTTAATTTATTGTAGAGATGAGGTCTCGCTGCCCAGGCGGGTCTTGAACCCGCGGGCTCAGGCAATCCACTCACCTTAGCCTCCCAAAGGCGTGGGATTACAGGCTGAGCCACCGAGCCCGGCCAAACTGTTTTCTAAAGTGGATGCACAATTTACACTCCCATCGGCCAACATTTCTTACTTCTGTCTGTGAAGTGGTATCGCATTCTGATTTGCATTTTCCCTAATGACTAATGAACGGAGCACTTTCTCTTGTGCTTTTTAGCCATTAGTATGTCTTTTGTGGTGATACATCTATTCAAATCTTGGGTTCTTTTTTAAATTGGATTTTCTTCATTTTTGAGTTCTGAGAGATGTTAGTATGTTCTGGATACTGGTCCTGGATCAGATATATGATTAACAAATATTTCCCCTAGTTTGTAGCTGTCTTTTCATTTGTTTAATGGTGTCTTTTGAAATACAAAGACTTTTCATTGTAATGAAGTCTAATTTACAATTTTCTCTTTTATGGATAATGCATTTGATGTCATAGCAGAAAATCTTTGCCTAACCCAAGGTCTAGAAAATGTCCTGTCTTCCAAACGTTTTATAGTTTTGACTCTTACATTTAGGTCTCTGAATTGTTTTGAGCTAATTTTTCTAGGTACAGCATGAGGTAGCAGTCTACGCCCATCTTTTTGCATGTGTATAGCCCCAAACCACTTGTTGAAAGGACTAGCCTTTCCCCATTAAAGTGCCCTACACCTTCGTCAGAAGCTAATTGTCCATAAAGGCCTTTTCCTGGACTGTCAGTTCTGTCTAACCGATCTATGGGTCTACTCTCATGTCAGTGCCATACTATCTTAATAATTAATAGGTATAGCGTAAGTTCTGAAATTGATAAACTTGATGGTTTTGGCTATTGTAGGCCTTTTGTGTTACCATATAAATTTAGAATGGGTTTGTCAATTTAATTTGTTGGAATTTTGATAAAATTAAGTTGAATCTATAGGTTAATTTGAGGGAAATTATCATTTTAATAATACCAACTCTTTTAATCCATGAACATGGTATGTCCTATCAATTATTAGGTGTTCTTTGATTTCCCTGAGCAATGTCTTATAATTTTCAGTGTACAGATCTTGTACATCTCTTGCTAAATTTAAACCTATGTATTCTATTCTTTACAATGTTATTGTGAATAAAATTATTTTCTTAACTTTATTTTAAAATTTTTCACATGCTAGTATGCAGAAACTGATGTTTCTATATTGTGACTTTGCCGAACTTATTAGTTCTCACAGTTGAGGTGTGTGTCAATAGGTATTTCATGAATGGACTAACATAATATTATTAGTAATTACAAGAAACCTAGGAGCAAAGGTAAAGTTTTATGCCTATGCCTTAGCCTAAAAATATCAGGAAAATAGGCAAAATATTTTCATGGGGAAGAAGAGATAAAAAAGAAAAATGTGGATGCAGCTCTACAATTTCACAAGGAAAAATGCCTATACTGCCATGTCTAGGTTTACTTTTTCCAGCACTACACCAAACAAGAACAACTTAGTGAAGCCAGAAGGAGACAACAGTGCCTGGGCAAAGGTCAAGAGGAAAATGCCCAACTTCTCCAGAGCCATTTCTACCATGTGATAAGCAAGCTAAGTTCACAAAGTCATTCTGGCTTGTGTATTCCCTGGAATCCTTGTCTCCACACGTCTTAACTGGAGCCTGAAGTCTTTTGAGCCCAGTATTTTAGGAAACTTCTGCTGAACACATTTTTTATGAATAATTTTCCTAGAGTATCTAACTCTAGATGCTAATGTACCAAACTAAGAACTGAGAGAGAACATATATTTTCCAGCAGCTAGTTGACGTGAAAACCAATAGTTTTGCACAGAAAAATATTTTACTAAATTAATAATAATGAAACAACTCAATAATGTATAAACTCAGGCATATATACTATGCCTCTTAGCTTAGAGAAAAAAGTGTAATTTTCTCTAGAAACAAATATTTCTCAAGAATTAGGCTATCAATTATTTAATCAGATCCCTACCGTTCATAGGCTACCAAGCATCATTAGTCTGCTTCACAGAATTACCAGATTCTATATCACTTATTTGGTCAGTTTGATACCTCTCCACTTCACAGATAAAGTCCTAGCTTTTTACTTTTAGCTAATTCAGCAAAAAAGTCCTAAAACTAGCTATGATATGATTTAATAATTTCAGAAAAGTCACATAGCGTAGCTGTGCCTATTTTTCCTAAGTGGAAGAATGAGCATATAACAAATTGTACTGTAATTGTGATTTTCACTAGTAATTGTACTGTAAAACAGTGATTTTCAACCTTTGGAGGCATTGTATACACTGTCAACATGAATTTGATTTTGCAACCATATGCACTCCCTAAAAGTGTTTTGTTTGTATCTTAGAGTTTACAGCAATATCTTTATACATATTTAAAAAAATCACCACTGGAGAGGTACTATCCCTAAGGATCACCAGACTAAGTAAGTATATATAATAGTCAACAGAAGTGGTTCTGAGACTTTGGGGACAGAAGAATCATTTATTACTGTATGATTTTCTTTCACTTTTCTCAAATTCTGATTTAATGTAGGCATTCAGGAAATTTCAATACTGTAAAAATGCAACTAAATCTGTTAGTGACTCATTTCAACATTTATTCCTTCATTAAAATTGACAGCACAATTTTAAAGTCAAATTCTAGGCACTTACCCAACAAAAGCAAATGTTTTCCCTTTGGCATCTGGATCCTTAACCGCATTAACAATTCCTTTGGATACATCGGCAACCTGTAAGAAATTGTAACACAACTTTAACTAATTGTTGAAAAATAAAGAGAGAAAAAGAGATAGAGGGAGAGTTGGGAATAAAGAGAGGGAGAGAAGGAGGAAGAAAGGAGAAAGGGGGGAGAAAGGAAAGCTGGCCTCACAGTCACAACCAAGACAACGTGACAAAAGAATGACATTGCCTATTTGCAGAAAACTTCCGAAAGAAAGCGCCTTCTGAAGAGCCCAAATAATCCCACGTTAGAGGGCTCACTTGAGTATTCTCCCTAGCCAGGGCACATTTATTTTCAGATGGTTTAGGCCTTGTTGATTTGCCTTTGTTCACTATCTTGCCAACTCCCAATTGCTATTAAGCCGTTCCTATTAGACTGGACTACATGGAATTGCTGACATTCCACCATTAGGATTTTCAAAAATAGTAATTGTATATTGTGTAGACCCAATGCTTCCCAATCAGAGGTGATTTTGGCACCCAGGGGACATCGGACAACTGTCTGGAGACCTTTCATTTTTTTTTTTCGAGTTGGAGTCTCACTCGGTCACCCAGACTGGAGTGCAGTGGCCGCTGCCGCCACCGCAGCCTCGACCTGCTGGGCTCCGGCGATCCTTCTGCCTCAGCCTTCCGAGTAGTCGGAATTACAGGTGTACGCTACCACGCCCAGCTGATTTTTTTATTTTAGTGTAGAGATGAGGTCTCGCCTGCCCAGGCGGGTCTCGAACCCGAGGGCTCAGGCAATCCACTCACCTTAGCCTCCCAAAGGCGTGGGATTACAGGCTGAGCCACTGAGCCCGGCTTCTGGAGACCTTTTTAGTTGTCGCAACCAGGGGTGGGACAACTGGCATCCAGTGGCTAGGGGCCAGGAATGCTGTGAAGCATCCTACAGCAATCCCCATAAAAAAGAATTATCCAGCCCAAAACGTCCATAGTGCCACCACTGAGAACCTTGGTTCAGCCTAACATGGAATCCAACATGCTCTTTCACCTCCGGGGCCCTGGACATACCACTCTCTGCGCGTGCAACGTTCACCCCCAGCTCCCTTCATCGGACTTACCTTTAGTCACCTCTGAGGTCTCACCCCAAACGCCATTTCTTCTGAGAGGTCCAAGTCTGGATTGTGCCCTTCTGATTTAATTACATAAAACCCTCTATCATAGCACTCAATACATTGCATCATATATGCTTTATTTACTAGCCTCTGACTGAGAGCAATTTGAGAACAGCAATGTGTATCTGTCTAGTTAACATCTCTATATCCCCAGTGATATGTACAGTGTGCCCAGCACATTACGGCTTCAATACATTTTTCCTAAACAAGTGAAGACACCGAGAAGGCAATCAGCTGATGCAAGTTGACAGAAATGTCAAAGTTACAAGATTAGAGCCAGGCTCGGTGGCTCAGCCTGTAATCCCGCGCCTTTGGGAGGCTGAGGTAAGTGGATTGCCTGAGCCCGCGAGTTCCAGACCTGCCTGGGCAACTTGGCGAGACCTCATCTCTACAAAAAAAAATCAAAAATTAGCTGGGCGTGGTAGCGCGTGCCTGTGATTCAGGCTACTCGGAAGACTGAGGCGGAAGGATCGCCGGAGCCCAGCAGGTCGAGGCTGCGGTGGATGGGAGCGGCCACTGCACTCCAGTCTGGGCGACGGAGTGAGACCCCAACGCAAAAAAAAAAAAAAAAAGTTACAAGATTGGGTTGAAGCCAGAAACCTGGCCACCCAAACCTGAATTCAGCTAAAGCCCTTTCTAAGCACTTTCTTTCAGGGTACTCACATATACTGGTTGTTTCACCGTCCTCCAGCCCAAGGAGATAAGAGGTACACCAATAAACTGACGCATATCTGGCAGAGGTAAGAACGAGAACTATCCTGAGAAAGTTTAAGCTGCTATAAGACGCACCAGTTTCAGAGGAGTTAACACAATCATTCCACATACAGAAATAATATCATTATGTGGCTGACTTTGAATAAACATACAATCTCACAAGGACTAGCTCTTTGTTTTTCAGATAATGGAAAATAAAAAAGTCAAACATTTAAGGACATGAAGCATAAGGAAAAGAGGTCAAATGGCTTGGCAACAAGTCTGTTCTACGATGTTAAATATGGCCATGCCCAAGACTGGACTCTAACTGCATCTGTTCTAAGGAAGAACACAAAACTCAACAGATGAGTCATAGAGCATCATTAACCCAGAAAAGACCTGATAAAAATGGAAATTTAGTGTATGATGAACACAGTATAACAAACCTGTGGGAAATTAAAGTACTATTTAACATACAGTGCTGGGACAACCATTCTACTGTTTAAAAACAAACTTTTTAAAAAGATAATGGCTCACTTCATACTATAACCTAAAACAAGTTCAAATAGATTAACTATAAAGATTAAAAATTCCTTTAATGCCCTTAAAAGTAGAAATTATTTACAACAGCATCAAAAAGAATACAATACTTAGAAATAAAAAGGTGGCAGAAGACATGTACACTGAAAACTACAGAACACTGCTGAAAGAAGTTAAAGAAGACACAATTAAAGGCACCCCAAGTTCATGGACTGGAAATGTCAATATTGTTAAGATGTTGCTAGGGTCTGAATATGTCATCTCCAAAATTCAGTGTTGCCAACATGATAATATTAAGAGTTGATTAGGCCACGGGAGCTCCTCCCTACAAACGCGATCAAGCCTCGGGTAAAGAAGGCATCACACCGCATGCAGCTGACTTGCTCTTCTGCTCTGCCGCCCTGCGAGGACTCACACAGCCTTTGTCTCTCTGGCCGTCGACCTTCCCCCACGGAGGAAGCAGCAAGAAGGCCCCGACCAGACGCCGGCACCTCGATCTTCACCTTCCCAGCCTCCTGAACGGCGAGACATAAACTTCTGTACTTGCAGACTGCCCAGCCTTTGACATTTTCTTGTAGCATGAGACAGACACAAAGAGATGCCAATACCACACAGAGCAATCTACAGATGTAATGCAATCCCTATCAAAACCCCAACGACGTTTCTTACAGAAACATAGAAAAACCCGTCCTAAAATTCACGTGGTACTTAAACAGCCAAGACAATCTTGAACAGAAGGAACAAATCTGAAGGCCTCACACTTCCTGATTTCAAGACTTTCTACAAAGCTGCAGTAATCAAAACAGTATACAACAATCAAAACAGTGGCATAAAGAGAGACATACAGACTAATA